>OX411760.1:25467146-26099630 GCA_948252205.1 Orthosia incerta
TGTTCTACCATCTTGAAAACGTTCCGCCATCTTTAACTGCAGTTTCGTTGGTCGGTTTTGGGGACTTATGTTCCTTGCCTCAAAAACCACAAATATCTGTATGGGCGCCAGCAGGACAAGTTTCAGGGGCGTGCCTGCCGTGTCTTCAGCACTCCGCCTAGAATGGAATGGGTTTCTTGTGTATTTTACAGAGGTAGAACTAACTAAAACTTTATGCATTGTTAATATAGAAGGAGAATTTGAGCTCGAAAATTATAGCACCTCTCCTCGTATTTAGGATAGGATAGATGGACCCCTTTTCGGCACTTAGACGCCCATTTGGTCCGTTGTGCGTGCAGGCCTCCTATTTGCGAGAGGGAATGGGCCGTACGTAATCCACCACGCGGGCGCAGTATAACGGATTGGTGGATGTCACACGTCTTCGAATTTTTGGTACTCCACCACGCGGGCGCAGTATAACGGATTGGTGGATGTCACACGTCTTCGAATTTTCGGTACACATGCCGGTTTCCTCACGATGTTTTCCTTCACCGTTTTAAGAGCAGTGGTCATGAAAATAATTTACACAAAGTAAAGCACCTGCCTGGGTCCGAACCCACGACCTACAACTTGTAAGTCCCGGCATCTTTACCGTGTCGCGGCCCTTACCACTGGGCCACAAATTCTCGCCTAGCATTTTTAAATTTTTCATAATTTTTCAAAATCAGAGCGGTGCAAGTGCACAAGAAGGTGGCATCCTCTCCCGGATCCCATGAATATCTACGAGTGTTAGACCCATAGGAACCTGTTAATAATAATGGGTGCACGGTTGGCGCAGTGGTTGAGCGATTGACTGCTGCGCTGCGTGTCGCGGGTTCGATTCCCGCACGGAACAATTATTTGTATGATCTACAAATAGTTGTTCCGGCCTTGGGTGTTTGTGTATGTGAGTTTATATGTTTGTAAACGCACCCACGATACAGGAGAAATTCCTAGTGTGGGGCAACGTTTTAAAAAAATAAATAAAAATAATGTACTTGCATTACCATGTGATTACAAAAATTGAGAGTACCAACCAAGACGTCTTATTCATCGTCAACATCGTTTTATCATAAAGTGCATTGTCTAAGAGTCGAGTTAATTGCTTGATACTGACGATTGCGTACAATACTATCGTACATGCCCTCAGTTGATAACGCCGCGCCATTGTTCTTGGCGTGGTATCTAGGACGATCGCGTTTTAACCACCTACTTGGCCCGTTTCGCTTTCACTGCGCGCCGTCGTCGCCGCGTCGTGGCGGATTGGCGACATTTTCTATTACGTATGCGTTACAATCCACCTCCCTGGTGTTTGTATTGATTGTTATTGTCTGAATCGTCCACATAATGTAGACCATGAGCCAAAATTGGACGCGGTTCTTTCAAGACTGGGCTAAGACCTAAACTATGTCGAAACTGGTCCGAGCTGCCCAATCAATACATATAATAAATCTGTAGAAAAATATTTTTTGTACATCGAAAAAAAATCCAAAAAAAATAGCCAGGGTGTTAAAGGATAACCAACAGAACCCATTTCTAGCATTTTTGGCATTTTTGTCTGTTTGTCTGTTTATCTGTTTGTCTGTTTGTCTGTTTATTTGTGCACGCATCACGTGAAATGTACGAAACCAATGTAGATAACTTTTATACATAAAAATTGTGCGTATCTTGAAGAATTACTTAGTTTTTGTTTCATCGCAATCGGTTCACTCTATCAAAAGTTAGATGAATTTAAAGTATTCAAGAAGTAAAATTATCACAGCTCACGCAATTCGGTTACTCGGACAGTTGAACTCGCTATTCGATAGATGGCTATGTAGTACGTATATTTTATAACCGACTTCCCATAAAAGAGGAGTTTCTATGTTCGACATTATGTATGTTATTATTTTTTTTTTGTGTATTTTCAGTGTTCACCGATATCTCCGTCAGTTGTGGACCGATTTCAAAAAATCTTTTTTTGTTTGAAAGAGTATCTTCCGAAATTGGTCCCATTTTAATTTGGTGTAGGACTGACGAAGCAATTCGAAGATATACAACAGAACTCTTCAATAAATAACGGCAAATCTCTCGGGATTGCTGCAATCGCATGTCTGTTTGTTGTTTATACCATTTCATAACATAACATCACGCCAGTACGCTCTTAAGGGGTACGCAGATCTCTCATTTCACCGGTTATGTTCAAGTTTCATGATATTAGGGTAATATATTCTGACGTTATACGAGTAGGTAACTTACTAAACAACTTGCCTATTAGGTAGGTACAACTAAAAAGTGAAAAATAAAAAAACTTTTTACAAAAAAATACTACCGACTTCCAAATAAAACTACAAAGTGAAAAATAACTTTATTTTTGGAAGTCGGTGTCCATAACGCAATAAATTGGTACCTACGAAAGACACCGACTTCCAAAAATAAAGTTATTTTTCACTTTGTAGTTTTATTTGGAAGTCGGTAGTATTTTTTTGTAAAAAGTTTTTTTGAGTATGTGGAGTAGGCAGGCAGGCTGGTAAGTATGGTAGGGTTGGCAGGCAGATGACGGGAGCGAAGCCGCGGGCACAGCTAGTGATCAAATATTTTTATTCATAACTAGCTGTGCCCGCGGCTGCACTTCCGTCATCTGTCTGTCAACCCTACCCTACTTACCTTCCTGCCTACCCTACTTACCTACCGACCATATTGTTTTGTTTCTATCGTCATCAATCTTTCGCGGAGAATCTTAACACCGTGATTCAGAAAATGACTTCAAATGCACAACGCCATCTATCGAATATCGAGTTCAACTGTCCGAGTATCTGAATTGCGTGTGTTGTGATAATTTTACTTCTTGAATACTTTAAATTCATCTAACTTTTGATAAAGTGAACCGATTGCGTTGAAACAAAAACTAAGTAATTCTTCATGTTACGCACAATGATTCTGTATAAAAGTTATTTACATTGGTTTCGTACATTTCACGTGATGTGTGCACAAATAAACAGACAAACAGACAAAAATTCCAAAAATGCCGGCAATAGGTTCTGTTGGTTATTCTTTAACACCCTGGCTATTTTTTTGGGAAATATTTTCGATGTACAAAAATTACTTTTCTACAGATTTATTATAAGTATATAGACTAGCTTCTGCCAGCGGTTTCGCCCGCGTGAAAGTCGAAAACTATCCTGAGGGAACATATTCCCGGGATATAATCATAATCTATCTCTGTGCCAAAGTTCATCCAGATCCGTCCAGTCGTTTAAGCGTGAAGAAGTAACAAACATTCAAACACACTCACAAACTTTCGCTTTTATAACATTAGTGTGACAATGTTCCGGTGTTTGAAGAGACCTTCGTAGCTCTAACAATTTGAAAACGAAATGGCCTAAAATACCCGCTACGCATCCGAACTCATGACTGATCAAGGAAAGAGGTTGAATGCCGCTACTTTCCACTTGGTCACGTCTCCTGTCTTATGGCTCTGTTTTATATTTAACTTAAACACACTTCAAGCAAAATTTTAAAAGCAGAAATTCAAGTATATACGGACAAACGAGTCCCTTACTCATTTGTCCGTATATACTTGAATTTGTAAGAAAGTTCTTGAGCTATGTGAGAACTTGGAACTATACAAATGTATCCAATGTATCTTATGTAATTAAGTTCCCTTTTATTTATACCTACATTAAATTGTGTGTGCCAAATAAACGAGTTTTCTTTCTTTGTTTCTTTCTATCCCGTGAGCTGTGACCAATAACTCGAATTGTCGACGCCTTAAGATTCTATTACGGTCATCTGTTTTTATTACAGCGTCGTCATTGTCTGGTCTCATCAATAAACAAAAGGTGGCCATCAATATAATCTTGGTGACACGTCAAATGGCTAGCCCATTAAAACACCATCACGTAAGACCAACTTGCGCTTGAAAAGAATTTTGCCACCGTGGAGAGAACCAATGTTCAGAAGATCAAAGCTAAGCCAAAAATGGTTATCTTTGAAAACCTCCGTGGCGAATTTGAAGTTGTACTACATAATCGAAGTGATGATAACTTATGAGTAGTAGGTAATCCAAGGTTAACAGCCAATACGCTTATCACAATTCACGAATGATTTATCGCAACGTCGAAACGCAATTAAGATGACAAACGCTTGGGTTTTACATGAATTTACTTTTAAGATGCTACCTTCGTGTCTAATTTAAAACGTATCCACTTATCTCCTTATCTTGTATCATTTGTGGCTACTCCTACGGTTGTAAGCGGTGTAATGTTCAAGATATCACCAGCTCTTATCTTAAATAAAACCCGTTTTTATCTGGTGCAGGGCAGTAAACTTTTGTCGCCATCTTTCTTGGTCCTCCGCCAAGCATATTTACATTTATTATTTGAAAACTACATATAGATCTGCGCAGTCTTTTTATGTGGTCTCATTCTGTCGCTAAAATATTTGGCGCATTTGGTGGCACCGCCGACAAAGGGCAAACATTGTTGGAGATTCCGTTTTGATGTATCATTCGATGCTTCGATTGCAACAAATGAAACGGTCAGACACTGGTGCGTGTTTATTAATAAATTGCTTGAGGAAAGGACTGCATGTGTTGGAACGATACGACATTGATTATGTCGATTTATTTTTACGCGACTGCCGAAGGATGGTAATGTGTTTATCAGTCTATTTATGTATGTTTGTTCCTATGTGGCGTTCTAGAGAACAAACGCGTTGGCCGATTTTGATGATTCTTACGTCAATCGATTCGTCTTAACCCTGCGAGTGTAGTGACACTCGTAGGGTTAAGACATGAACAATAAACAGACGTAGCCAGTGGGCTACAATAAAATTAGTAAAAAAAAATGCGGGTTTTGGGCGCCATTTTGTGGGGCAATTTTTTTTTTTCTTCCAAGCCCATCGTGTGGGGTATCAAAATAAAGGGTTTTAAGAGGTGATTTCATAAATATATAACACTTATGTTTAAATGTACCTAATTCTAAAAAATAAATAACTAAAAAGATGTAAACAAGAAGAAAATCATGCTGTGCAGTCGGAGGATACAATCTGGTTTTGGTCAGCCAGCTCGCGAATATGTATCCTCCGAATGCACAGCATGATTTTTTCTTGTTTAAGTCTTTTTAGTTCGCTTTTTAATCAGTCGGGTTTTTTTTATTGCACTGTTTATATCAGTGTCTCTAGCTGCATCGAAATATACAGCATCATATTTCACGGAGGTTTGCTGTAAACATTTCGACGTCCAATCCAAATATACCAGGCACCAGAGCTTCAGAGCTCATAAAACGTTTACTTTACATCGAGGAGTATTTACATTCCGATAGCAATTTCATTACAACGGTACGGTAATAATAATCTAAAAATATCATTTGAATATCAGATAGGCGATGGATCGGGGACGTTCGGAATATCGTCACGTTAAATATGTATGGAGCTCGTTGGGAGGATAAATGATAGTGTTCCATTAGTGCTGATGTTTTGGAGAAATTGAATGTGTTTGACAGGTATTTTTCCACTACAGCGACTTTCATACGGTCAGTGAATAGCGATTGGCCTACTTGGACACATACGTACGAGTGCGAGCGTCCGACGGCGTCGTCAAGGCCACTGTAGATCGGTCAAATTGTTTATCTTAAGGCGCCGATTCCCTTGAGTATCTGATTTTAAAATGAGAATCACGTCTATACGGCTAGTCGTAATTTTTTGGAAAAAATTTATGTTATATTAGACTATTATCCTAATAATTTGATCTGAGCAAATTTTGAGTTTTGTTCGTATAACATAGTGTAATTAATTTGTAAAGTTATGTCTAAAACAGACAAAAACACGACAATCACACCAAAACCGCTGGGCGTATTTTAATTAAATCAACACCATCTCAAAGACAATTTAATTATCTACATTTTGATCTGAGGCATTTTTTTTAAGTCATAGAATAATAGGGTGTGAAACGAGTGCGAGTTTTGTTCCCTCAAGGTCGTTGGCGTTAGTCGTCGTCTTAAGAAAACTAATCGATCAATCTTGCTTTTTAGGACTGTTTGACTGGTGTTTGGTTAGTGAGACAGAAAACATTCCTCGTCAAGCGAACACATTAACGTCAAAAAAATGTTGACGCGCTGGGGACACATAAAAATTTCAAGATTAGGTTACTGGGGCTATTTACGTGCTTCGCATGTTTTACTAAGGTTTATTCTAAAACCGTACGTGAACATTGTTGTTTAATTTACTAGGCGCCGAAGGTATGGCGTTAATTTTCAAAGCAATCTACCGCCTTGTCGTGACTCCGTGCTTAACAAATGCTTAAATAGCCACTAAATATAATTGTACCGTGTTACCTTCAACCGCACACAACTTAATAATCTTGACAAACGATAATAGGATTGACGTGTTCCAAATCTACATTGTTTAACATAAGTTTAATGTATTTACTGCACGCAAAGCGTACTGAAAATATGGACGAGATTTCATAATGATAATAATCAGAAATTTATGAAAATGGGCGTTATTTGGCTTTTACGAAAGTCAGACAGTTAACATTGACTTGACCTAAATTATTGGAGCAGTTGCAGGATTTCTGTTCCGACCTGATTTTAATCAGATTTTCTTCGTTAAACAATAGTTGGAAGGAGCTTAATGTCCGTCAATTAAAACATAAATTAAAGATACTGCTAGAAGGGAAAGCATACTACAGTATTCTAGAATTTCTTAATGACAACATCTAATGCCGTGTATCCAATGTTATCAATACATCTTTGACGTAATCTGTAGGTACTTAGAGAAACATAATATTGTTATTGAAATAAATACATCTGACATTTGATTTGACATTTGACACTGGATAATTTTAATTTTAATTGACATTGGTAACTTGCATGCTCTGTATGTGTACTCATGTTTCCACAAATAAATGATCTTGAATCTTGAATAGTCAAATCTAATTTTGTTCTTTGTGAAAAGCCGGGTTCTTAAATCACATACGAACTTTCTCTTCGTTCTTCTTCTCTTTTTAGGGTTCCGTATCTCAAAAGGCAAAAACTAAACCCATATAGGATCACTTCGTTCTTCTTCTTTTTTTAGGATTCCGTACCTCAAAAGGAAAAAACGGAACTCTTATAGGATCACTTGGTTGTCCGTCTGTCTGTCAAGACCCTTTTTTCGGGCACGTGTGGAGATATCGAGTTGAAATTAATATCTTATAGGTACTCAAGTTTGCAACCTCTTGCAACTGTGAAAAAATCAAACTACGAGATCAACGCAATCAAAAGATACAGCCATTAATGACGCATATTTATCACTCGCAAGGGAATCAAAATCTACAGGGTACTTCCCGTTGAATTAGAATCACAATCACAAGTAAAGGTAAAAAATACGAATACTGTAAATTTGTATCTACATCAAAAAAACAAAGACACCTAAAAAAACAACCCGAAGAATTGCCAAACTTAAGTGGCAGTGGGCAGGGCACATTGCTCGCAGAACGGATGGCCGATGGGGCAGAAAGGTTCTGGAGTGGCGACCGGAAGACGTTGCGTTGGAAGGCCTCCCACTAGGTGGACCGATGACCTGGAGAATGTTGCGGGGATCCGCCTGGTTGCGAGACGCACGGGACCGGTCAATGTGGCGACGCTTGGGCCTATGTCCAGCAGTGGACGTCTTTCGGCTGATATGATGATGATGATCAAAATAACAAAGATTATAAAATTATTTGCAGGTAAACTGACCGCGACTTATGTCAATGTATGGGGTATTAGGTTAATTTTGTCTCTCAATTCCGTTTATCATATCGTTAGAGCAATGATCGGTGCCCTCATATTTTATGAACTTAAGTAATGTTATTCAATTATTTTGGTGAATGTAGGTATGGAACCGTCAGTGCGCGAGTCCGACTCGCAATTGCCCTGTTTTTACCCGACTGCCGAATGAGGGTAATGTGTTTATCAGTCGTATGTCGTGTGTATGTTTGTTCCTATGTGGCGTTCCAGAGACCGAACGCGTTGGCCGATTTTGATGGTTCTTATGTCAATTGATTCGTCTTAACCCTGCGAGTGCTACTGGCTACATTAAAATGGGAAAATATGTAAATGGCAGCTTTTGGGCGCCAAATCCAATCAAAATAAGGGGATGATTTCAAAAAGATACAACACTTATATGTTTAAATGTGCCTAATTCTAAAAAAAATAACTATAAAGTTATAAATAAAAAAAGTTATTCAAAAAAAAAGCCGACTGCTTAAAAAGCGAACTAAAAAGATGTAAACAAGAAGAAAATCATGCTGTGCAGTCGGAGGATACATCTCGTTTTGGTCAGCCAGCTCGCGAACATGTACAATCCTTAGATTTTGCCAATCAATTCTGGTTGTCGATCTTCTTATTCATGATTCTGGTCTCCTGGTAAATGGAAAGTTTTTACCGCTTAACCGATCCCAATTCTGGAAATACTTCTATATGTATAGGAGAATAGAACCATGAGTCTCCTGGTACTTTTCACGTAAGCAAATCGGATGACATAATAAGAAATATTGGCCCGCAATTCTCCCCCTCCAAGTTCCTGTAGCTGGCTACTTCTTGTTTCATAAATATGGTATCAGTATCAGGGTTCCATCAGCTATCTCTGTATCAAAATTCGTCAAAATCGGTTCAGTTGTTCTAGAGATACCTTCCTACAAAAAAAACTCACAAACTTACAAACCTCTTTATAGTTTTATAGTGTATAGATTAGTTAGAATTTATCTAATGTTACGTTTCTATTGTCTAGGTGAGCGATGTCCAAGGCTGCGGCTACCACTTGGCAACAATGCTGGGTCTGTTGCCAGCTCAGCTGATCAACGTGTACCTCGGATCCACACTTCGGTCCATGCATGATGTACTACACGAGACCCATGTCACTGGCTACATCGTGTTTGTGTGTCAGGTGATTATATTTTAGTATTCTTTATGTTCTGGCCCAGTAGTAACGGCCCCGATTTACAATCCATAAGTCGTGGGTTTGAACCCAGGCAGGCACTTTACTTTGTATAAATTATTTCATCAACACTGCTCTAAAAACGGTGAAGGAAAACTTCGTGAGGAAACCGGCATGTCCTAGAACCAAAAATTCGAAGACATGTGACATTTACCAACCCGCCCCGGGGCCGTGTGATCGATTAAGGCCTATTCCCTCTCACAAAGAGAAGGCCTGGGATTGTGTTCCAGCAGTGGGAACGTTAAAAGGCTGATTATGTTATGATTTTCACCAAAAAGACTTGAAGAACACCCTAGAGACTACATTAACATGGCGACACTCCTTGCCGTGAGTCTGGAAAATAAATCACTTTACGGAGAGCAATTGCCTTAAATTAGCTTTCATCCGTTGAAGAGTTCCACTCCATTCTATATCTCCGAAATTGAAAGACGTAGAAAATGACGGAGCAACAATATTATCGAATTCCTGTTCCATCATATTTCTCGCCAAACTTCTTGGCCACCCTGAAGTTGACACCAATGGTTGCGAAAGTGCGAAGTAGTAAATCTCATACAATAACAGAACCCATCCGTGGCTTGCGAAGCCAACCTCAGGGCTTCCAAGAAGTTTGGCGAGAACTACACTAACAAATCTATGGATCGTATGATATCTGACATAAATAAATAATAATTACGGATCACACAAAATAAAGACGTAGGTTGGTATGTATGTCGAATTTCAGACAGTTATAAATAGCTGTGCGAAAACAATAATATCATCTGTAAGGTAAGCAGTCTCGTCTTGTCGTTTGTTTGCGCGCGCGCATCCTCCGTCCGTGACCACTAATTAAATTACATGCTTATGTCTCGCCATATTTGTTCATAATCATAAACATTAGTTCATAATCATAAATATTAGTTATTCTGTATTTCCTTATACATCAATCATACTCTGAATACACCCAGGGTTTCCCAACTATGTTGATTTCAAATTTTCAAGTCTAACCGAACAAGCTAAATATCAGTATTTTACATGAAGAAAGAAGAAAGAAAACAAGTTTATTTGGCACACACAGATACACACAATGTAGGTACAAATAAAAGGAATCCCACCGCACTATTCCCAAACCACTGCAACTCCTGAAAGCCAGAATCAACAGTGGCGACCACCAGAAAAGCGCCGAGGCAATGAAGCTCGACGAAGTCCCGGAGAATGAATTTATCCCGCAACGAAATTAATCAGAAAAGAATAACGGAGGAGTAGGAAAATGTACAAATTTCCACTTCCCTCTATATCAAGCAGGAGACAGAACAAACAAGGCCAATACGCACAAACGGTCGTTTACAACTGGGATAAGCCCAGCTGCCTAGCACCACGGATAAAAATTAGCATTAATATTAATGGGTCCTACATTGTGAGCTGCTATATGTGTTTCCAATAATAGGTATGGCAAAAACGCTTGAACGCACGGATTTTTTTTCTAGTTTCCACAAGGTCCGTATAGTAAACAACTCCTGATGCAGCCTGTACATTATTCAACATAAAAGGAATCTTAATTTTAAAACAATTACATAGTGTGCCCCGCGGCTGCGCCAAATAGGACCAATTCAGCAAAATGCCAATTCAGACAACTAGGAGTTGCCTGACGCTGATTTCAACTGAACCTTACGTTGAAGCAACTATAAACTAACAAAGACACAAAAATATGCAAAGAAGAACACCCGGTCCTTTCTTCTGTCTGAATCTTCTAGGGCCTAGGCAAAGATAAATACGTGTGCTAATCTAGCAGTTAATCCAAAAAAGGTTTCAAGTAGGAAGCTAGGTAAGTGTTTTCCATAATCCAGAACCTGGGTGGAACGACTTTCTTGATAGGACTGGTAGTCAAACTTTCGAACATTGTGTCTACTCGAAACGACTACCAAACATCTACAAATGTCAATCGGAACCAGCAGATTAACGTGTTTCTGTACTACGAAGGTGTGTATGTAATAGATGATTATTCATCCACAAGAATGAATAAACTAAGAAATGAGTATATTAGAGGAAGTTTGAAAGTGGCGCCAGTGACAGAAAAGTTGAAAGGAAACCGTTTGTCCTGGTATGGTCATGTGATGAGGAGGGATGAAACGCATGTTACTAAAAGATTTATGAATATAAATGTGGATTGATGGAGAGGGAGGGGACGACCAAAGAAAAGATGGATGGACTGTGTGAGAAGTGATATGAAAGAAAACGGAGTCAGTGATGGCGTGACGGGGGACAGGACGGTATGGAAGAAGAAAACGTGTTGCCGACCCCAAGTAACATGGGACAAGGGCAGGAAGATGATGATGATGATTATTCATCCACGAACCTATCACAGCAAGAGTTGCTTTACCTTGAACAAGATATACTGCTACTGCAATGCAATTACGTACGGTGCACGGAGTAAAGTCCAGAAGTTGTTTATGACGTCATAAAGTGCTTTGGTTCATTTCGACTTATTTAGAGCTTCCGTATCGATACAGGTTGAAATTGAAAGTAGCTTATCGAGATCTTTGCATGATATAATTATATTTGCTGTAGTTATTGGTCTTTGGTTTTTCCCTGACGTACATATGCGGCTGAGATTATTGAGTACCTATTTTTATGGTACCTTTAACGACTGTAAACGATTTATCTCTAGCGCATAGTTTTGAATAAGAATCTGACGATTCTTGTTCACATAGAAAACCTTCGAAAGTTGCCTAAAATGTTACGAGGAAAATACAAGAGTATTTTTCACATTTTAGAGAAGTAAGATTGGCATCGGCGCCTTTCTTGCAAGGCCAACGACTGGCCGTGTACCTATTTGAAAACTCACAGCAGTATGGGAACGGAATTCTTGGTTCCAAACCTCCGAGTCTGCTAAGATTTGTCAGGGGAGCACAAGACGGACAAAAATACACAAAAACACCCAGACCTTTGTCCTATCTGGCTGGACCTTCTAGGCAAAGATAAATACGTGTGCTAATCTAGCAGTTAATCCAAAAAAGGTTTCAAGTAGGAAGCTAGGTACGTGTCTTAAATTTTAATGATTCTTGATGACAAATGGCTGCCCTACCTACAATTCGTCACATGTGAACTATACCTAGGTATAACTATAAACAAGACCTTGATATTCTACTACACGACATGTTCGTTCTCTAACGAGGTCTAGGTTAAGACAGCAAGGAGGAACTTATCGTGTATGTACCAAGCGAACACAATGTGTGTTCGAAATAGCTTTACAATGCATGTCCTCGAAAAGAGCGTTTTCCAAGCAGCCAAACTGTGCGGAAAGTGTCACTTTTTTACTAGTGCTTTTTACTTTCCTGTACTTATTTAATTTTTAACTCCAACGTCAGCCCGCCGCATAGAGTTTTTATTATTTGAGAAAAGTTTAAAAAATTAGTTAAGTACAGATAATCATTCATATAAAAGGTAAAACAAAACTAATACTTCATTTAAGGCGTTTTTAATTACTCTAGATTTAGATCAATACATTAATTTGAAATATTCATTAAATATGTTTGGCAGATTGAATATTTCATCGTGCCTTTTTGCGTTACGACGTGACAGCTATTTGCACATGCGCAATAGATATACCCGAGGAACTATGAACTATTAGTTAATCTGTGGCTATGCTGAGCGCCCTTGAATTAGCGCCATTTTATTTATTTCTTGCTTGGTTAAGGTATATTTTTTTATTTCGTCGCACAATGCATAGTAAAATGTTGTATGATACACGTGCGTAAGATGATTTCCGACTCGTGTCGATTTATCCACTCACTCGCTATGCTCGCTCGTGAATAAAAATACCACTCATCGGAAATCACCTACTTTCCGCACTTGTAGCATAAATAACTATTTCCGTATAGATTCAAATTTTACAATGACGGTATGTAAACGAGTACGATTTTTATTTGCGATTGTAACTAAGTTTTTCTTACTTTTACGGTGTTCTTTTCTGATTAAATTTATTTGCGGGATCCAGATCCAAGACTGGTTGATTCGCTTCTCCGTGATGCATTGTGCTTCATTGACTCGATGCTTTTCTGGTGGCCTCTCTATTGATTCTGGGTTTCAGGAGTTGCAGTGGTCGGGAATGGTATGGTAGACTTGTATAGAATACTACTTTGTCTTGCGGTTTATTTTTAAAGCCGAATACGTGCCAGTCGTGCCACCGATTCTAGTTTAAAATTTAAATTTGCCAACTCCAACGACAGTATAGATAAATATTGTAATTCAGACATTTTATCTGACTTCCTGTGTGTCAGATATCTAACTTTTAGCGCATTATGTAACAAAGCAAACGTGATGAAGGCTAGACATAAAGATAAGATTTTAAAGAAAGTTATGCGTAGTTCCAAAAAACATCGTAAAACCAAAAATTATAAACTGCATCCAGTGTGGGTGCACTAGCTGTGCTCGCGTGGTGGACTACATTCCGTTCACAAAGAAGGCCTGAGTCGCTTTGTGATCATTATCATATTAGTGCTGGATGTGTCATATTTACAACCATAATACTAATTCATCAGTGCTATCGTAACCGCAATAGGGACAGGGGCATATAAACAGGCCCCCTCCACGTCCGCTATAATAGTGCGTAGCAAATTGATATCAACGATACTTTATATAGCACATAATCGCAATAGAGAGAGATACCGGCCTTTTGAAGTAGGGAACCAATATACCTCACTCTCCCCTAAGACGTAACTCAAGTCATAACTACATAAGACGTGGCATTGTTAAGGAAACATGACGTGGGTTTACCAAAAGTCGTTGCAATTAATTGTAACGTAGTGGATTTCGCGATTGTCACAACGTTAGGCATATTATTTAGGGTACGTTCACACAGAACATCTGTATTTCCAGGATCGTTTTTAACGGATCCGTCGCTACTGGAGGTGATGTTCACATCGCATTTACAGTATCGATTAAAAGGATCCGTCGCTACTGGAGGTGATGTTTACATCGCATTTACAGTACTGTTTTAACGGATCCGTCGCTACTGGAGGTAATGTTCACATCGCATTTACAGTACCATTTTAAAGGATCCGTCGCTACTGTAGGTGATGTTCACATCGCATTTACAGTACCGTTTTAACGGAGCCGTCGCTACTGGGGGTAATGTTCACACCATATTTAGTCAGTCTACCACCAACTTTCAAATAAAACGGATCAGTATTTTAATTCTGATGTGTATGTAAAACGACTGCTGTATATATTGTTGGATCTGTAATACTGTCATGTGTGTGAACTCGCTCATACAACTACCTACGCCATTGTCGAATAAAAACGTAAACGATAAAGCGGACCTGTTAAACGGATTTATGTTTAAACGAGCACATAGTTGTAGTTTTATAAGATTGCACGCTTTTCTCTCGAGACTATTTCTGAGCAGTCTTGTTCAGCTTCCACAATTTGGATGACTGTGATAAGAAATGGTGGTAAAAACTGATCCCTTCTTTTATCCAATAATACTAAAGTATAGTAAACCCCTATTGGTCCTGCGGGCTGCGCACAGGCTGCGCATGATCTCTCTCGGGTCGTGTGATATCGGGCTATGAAAGTAAATGTCAAATGTGTGTGCGCAGGTATCATTTTGTTATGCACTGTAATATCTCCCACGTAGATGACTAGCGCCCAATGAGATTGGCCGCGCGCCGTGATCGAAATTCGGTTGTGAGGACAATCTTTTTAATAACAGTGGCAGAAGTTGTCAAAACAAAAAAAAAGTCTAAAGTATTTTTAAATGCTTTTAAGGGTGGGGGGGGGGCTTTACCAACTATTGATAAATCAGATTTTTCCTTCGAAATTCCCTTATTTTTAGGTTTCCGTACCCAAAGGGTAAAAAAAAAACGGGACCCTATTACTAAGACTCCAAGATCCGTCTGTTTGTCTGTCTGTCTGTTACCAGGCTGTATCTCATGAACCGTGATAGCTAGAAATTTGAATAAAATACCTATATATTTAAGTTGGCTGCCATAAAACAAACGTGACATTTTTGCCGTTTTTTGGAATAATGGTACGGTACCTTTCATGCGCGAGTCCTATTCGCACTTGGCCGGATTTTCCTATTAAAACCAACTTGATTTTGCGGTTCGGTACGTTACTCTAAATGTGCGAATGAACTAAGAATGTTTAAGACATGTGAAATTAGGCAACACTGCTTGACGATAGGTTATTCCCGTAACCACACAATACAGTTAACCTTATAAATGCAGGAACCGATTACCTAGTCCATATTTACAGTAAGTAACCCTAGCTCTCAGAAGTGGTAGGTGTATTTATCGGAAGGGGAGCTATATGTGGCCTAAGGTGAGCCGCAAAGGTCAGTGCTGAATAAATTATATGCTTGCTGTCTACAAGTTCCACTGAAGGGTTGGTTTAATACCACACATGCATCCGTAGATGATATTTTTGTTTGACTTTCATCAAATATTCTTACCGCAAAAATAAATGGCCCTGTAGGATATTGTTTATTCATTTTTCAAATCACCAAATTGCCAATCGACATATCAACCGATCTCTGAACTCTCGCCATAGATACATAATAACCATGTCAACTTGTAAATCTTAAAAACCTATGTACCCATCAGCGATAAATAAAAAACCGGACAAGTGCGAGTCGGACTCGCGCACGAAGGGTTCCGTACCATAATCGCAAAAAAATTACGTTCATCTTTGAAAATTTAAACTGTCTAGCTGTCACGGTTCGTGACATAGATACAGAATAATCGCCTCCTTCAATGTCCCACTCACCGCATTGACTTCATTCACTGTTCTTTCTTCATTCAGTCTATTTCTTTGTGGAATACTCTCTCCCCGGAAATCAGGATGGCAACCAACCGATTAACCTTCAAAGTCAAAGTTCGCGAACACATTCGTAAGAAGTTGGCAGCAGTAACGGCACAGCGATAATTTTTCCCTATTGTCTATCTCAACTAATAGTTTAGTAGTACCTGTATTTAGTTTATTTGTTTTAGTATTTACTGTATAATTAAATTGAATTTATTTATAGCTTATATTTAGGTCTTGTATTCAAATCCATTTTACTATCGTAATTGCACCTACCACTATTTGTTTCTCCATCACCCAAAGGTTGACTGGTAGAAAATGCCTAGGGCATTAAGTCCGTCTCTGTACGTTTATGTGCTTAAAGTATTAAATAAATAAATAAATACAGCCTGGTGACAGACGGACAGGCAGACGTACCGCGGAGTCTTAGTAAAAGGGTCCCGTTTTTACCCTTTGGGTACGAAACCCTAAAAAATAATAATAAAATGATAAACAGCTAAAGAGTGGACTTACTGCCGGCTCGGTCTGTGTGTCCCGATATCTACAACCTAGGGGTCTTTAAGTCAAGAGTGAATGGATTACTTTATAGGCAAGCGTGCTTCACCGTCGACCACATCATCGGACATCGCTTACCATCAGGTGAGATAGTGGTCAAGCTAGAGCCCATCCATAATACTATAGTTGCCAAAACAATGCCATAGGACATTTGGGGCCTTATTTATAAAAAATCCCTGAGATGTTTAGCAACTGCTTAGCAGATTCTAAATTCAAATTCTCTACAGAAAATTTGAATACAGAATGCGCTAAACCCAAACGCTAAATAGTGTCAAGATTTTTATAAAGATTCAGGGGGGTGACCATAAGCTCTTAGAGCAAGGTTATTTTGAGTGTGCGTAAGGGGCAGAATATGACTTGTATACATCTGTCCCTTTTTCACAGTCGAACTATGATAGTTTTGTAACGTCAGGGTACGAGGACAGGTCGCTCAACGTTCTTCATTTGTTATTTATTGTGCACTTAGTGACTCAGTTCTGAATCTGATATACTTAAAAGATTGTTCGCGTGGGACTGTCCCACAATATCATACGTTAGTTAGGAAAAAACATTTTTATGCAAGGAAAATGATAAAAATAACGCAACTGATTCACAGAAAACAACGTACTTCATGTTCATAACAGCATTGTTATTTATAAAGTTTAGTGTACCTATCAATAAAGATTGGCGTGAACTTGGAACGAAGATACGTGTACTATTTATATCGCCTAGGCCTTTTCAGTCAATGTCATCAGAGAACTTGCGTTTTCTCGCTCCGCTCGCTATGTTTTCCTACTTTGTTTTAATTTGATCGTTGATGTTGATTAGTTACAGGACCGCATATTAGGCTAGAACCATACACAGTTTGCTCTGTACCTTCTTAGTGTCATCATCAGCTGCCTAGCCTTTTCCCAACTATATTGGGGTCGGCTTCCAGTCTTACCGGATTCAGCTAAGTACCAGTGTTTTACATGGAGCGACTGCCAGTAACTCGGTAACACGGTACCTCTTGGCAAGACTGGTGTCAGATCTCAAGCTTCTGACTACCCGTAACGACTGTCAAAGATCTTCAAATGACAGCCGGGACCAACGGCTTAACATGCTTTCCGAGGCACGGAGGAAACTCGGTATGTTGAAATGGTCACCCATCCACGGACCGACCTCGTCAAGCGTTGCTTAACCTTGATGATCGACCCGTGCGGCTGTTATTATTTAGCCACGAGTCTTGAGCTGTACCTTCTTAGTGTATGGTTGCCTAATAATCTGCGTTCGCTTGAGAACAATATCAGTTGGTAACTCCGTTAAAAATACTCCAGTCGCGCCTAGTTGGACTGGAAGCTGACCCAGATTTGTGAAAGGTTAAACGGATAACTGTAGTAGTACAAGAGACATAGTGTTGATTTTCCTTTGTACGAGAATATCCTTCGTTTCCGACTCGGGGTTTTGTGATGATGATGACTCTATTGTTCTTCATCTTAAACAAGCTGACCCCCGCGGCTTCGCTCCCGTCAACTGTCTACCTACCTACCTTACCTACTTACCCTACCTACCATATCTACCCTACCCTATCCACCTAGCTAGCAATTTGTTAAACTATTTATTTAAATAAGAATTAATACTACAATACAAATGTATCCAACTTTTGTTTCTACCGGCAATCTAATTAAAATTTCGAATATAAAAGCTGCTATTGTGACTTAACTATGACAGTTAGATACATTTTCTAGCGGATTTTTTTGTAGGTTATAATGAGTACTTTAATCATGTAGTACATATTTTTTATGTATCATCAATAGTTTTCTCAGCGCACGCCATAGAATATTTTTATAGGCGAAATTTTGCTCCGTCGTTGGGTTATATTATTGCAATTTTCATAAGGATCTCTAATTTTTTTGAAAATAAATTATAACCTATGACACTCAAGAATAATGTAGCTTTCTACTGGTGAAAGAATTTTCAAAATCGGTTCAGTAGATCCAGAGATTACCCCCTACAACCTCACAAACTCACAATATCACAAACTCACAAACTTTACCTCTTTATAATATTAGTATAGATTTTATGAAGTCTCCTCTATCTAAACATCTAATTTAAGGATGGTCATAGAATCCGAAAATTTCTTCATGTCCAACACTCATGATGTAAGTACCTAATGAGTATTTTACAGTGAGAAAAAATATCGACATCGTAATACCTCGACATAGCGTAGTTTTCGTTTGCATCGAAATTTTGGCTCGCTGTCTGTAATCGCCGTGGCGCTAGGCATAAATATGACACATATTTGTGGTATTTCGTTTCCGTTTCGCTTTCGTTCTTATGTGCTAAAGGTGTGAGATAATGTCAAGATTGTTGGCAAAGTCATGGTAATCTTAAGAAACAAGATATTTCTGTTTACATGATGTAAGTACCTAATTAGTATTTTGCAGTGTTAACAAAATTATCGACATCATAATACCTCGACATAGCGTTCGAAATTTGAAACAGACTTATGAAAATTTTGGCTCGCTTTCTGTAATCGCCGTGGCGCTAGGCATATATGACACATTCGTGGTATTTCGTTTCCGTTTCGCTTTCGTTCTTATGTGCTAAAGGTGTGAGATAATGTCAAGATTGTTGGCAAAGTCATGGTAATCTTTAGAAACAAGATATTCCCTGTTTACACACGTCATTGTCGGCGTATGGCTGTGTCATGGCGAATCGACAGAAACACTCCACCGTTATCGTGTAAGCGATAACTATCTAACGCAAACGCCAAATTTGTTTGCAGAGACCTTGCAAATGTACTAATAATATGAACCAGGAAAAGATAGTGAAAATATTTGTCAGTTTTTGGGTTAGGCTTGTGGACTTAATGTATCATGAATGGAGGTATAGAGAACTCTGAGATTAAACTAGCATTTATTGAAGACCACTGGGGGGTGACCATAAGCTCTTAGAGCGGTATCAATTTGAGATCGAATAAGGGACAGATGTATCTGACTTGTATACATCTGTACTTACTGTGTACTTACTCGATATCAAATTAATACCGCTGTAAGAGCTTATGGTCACCCCCCTGATCTTATTAGGTAAGGGTGCCCTAGTCGGCTATTCAGCCTATTCTTCCATACAAACGTAGTATGGCGATTCACTGTTCCACTGTTTGACGGTGTACGTTCAAAATAAAAAATCTATCAGTTTGTCTCATCATTATCTAGCCCTGTATGGAAACAAAAAATATAAAAAAGACATATATTTGATAATTATGAGCGTCGAAAGTTACATAATTAAATTTAAACGCATCTTTGGGCGGAACTAAATACCATAAGAAGTAGGAAATTTGCAAAACAGTCATACGGGGATAGATTATTAGTTCAACAATGCAAATAATTTTATTTTGAACAGATACATTCAGTAGTTTTTTTATGATATCCATATACCCAAAGGTCTGTTTATAAAACACTCTTCAATGAAATTGCGCATGAACGTATGCGTCACACAGCTGACACAGCGTTATTTTGTGTGTTCGTATGCGTATTAGCTTCTTACTGCTCATCACAGCGTCTATCCCTTTCGTGTTGTCGGATGAGATAGCATGCATTTTAACCCCGCCCACAAAATAGTTCGTGCCGCCGACTAGGGCACCCTTAAATGTTATCTTCGGGCTTGATAACTATTTTGGTGTGCAATAAAGCATTAGAGTCTGGCAAACGAAAGTAGACACTCGAATTATTTGCAAACTTTTTATATGGCAATGTTATACTAATGTCAACCCCAATTTTCCGTATGACGCTACTAAGTTGATACTTTGTTTTAATTCGTAATCACTATTTATATTTTTGTAAAAACATTTTCTCTATTAAATAATTTAAAAAGTTTCATTATTAATGTAGAAAACAATGATTCCTGTGACTCTTATGAATCTTTTCACATGAAAGTCTTAGATTCAGACTTGATTGATAGTGAATAAACCAAAATTATTATAGAATGCTGTTGCTTTTTTTTATTCAGATTGATATATCTAAAGTATTACCTACCTAAATGTACCTATAGTATTTTTATTCAGACGAAGTAATTCTAAAGTATCAAATTAGGTTATTCCAGGTATTGCGTACTAGTTTTTGGGGTTGCTATGCTGATATTTTTTAAATTTGCCGCGCTTTTTCAGTCTCTACTTTCGTTTGCCAGACTCTATCTTTCAATATATTACTCTAGAGAGCTACATACTTAGGTATCTAAGGTATGTTTATGACACAGGCAAGCCTGATGTAGTACTAATAAAAAATATCCACATAGGTACTACCTAATCCTGTCGCGCTTTACCATGTGGTAACATGGTAAAGCGCGACAGGATTATGAGGCCACTTATAAAGCATTCAATTTTATTTATTTAATACTCCATGCACACAAACGTGTCGAGTCGGGCTTAATACCTTAGGCATTTTCTACCAGTCGACCTTTGGGTGTTGCAAGCACGAATAGTAGTCAATTGTCAGGAGGCGCCTTGTCAATAATAATAATTAATAGTGCAGCCAATAAGATAGTGTAAGTAAGGTAAGGTGTAGTTAAGTCTATGATACCTTGTCTTTGGATGATAAGCTATGATATGAAGATCACATAAATATGCTATATATGCTTCTCAGAGACAGTTGTCCCGAGTATCCGACCAAAAATGGATGTAAAACTCATCTTTGAAAATAGAACCTTTTTCTAATTCTGTTTAAAAAGCCTTTGGCTTTGTTGATGGTGAGGATCAATAGGTACCATTTTGAAACTGACTGATTTAGGTTGCTCGATAAAACTGAATTGAACCGGGCCTAATCCAAAAACCTAGCAGCACAGTTTTATCAGTTAATAACTCAGTTTTATGTAAACATGCGAGATTAATGCCGGGCGGTCAAAGAACTGGAACATACAGGCATAATAATGTAGTGCTTATACATACATAAACTCACGCCTTTTACCTTGGGGGTAGGCAGAAACTACAAAACGCTTCATCTACGTTCATACATCTAGTCATATACGCGCGCCGGTTAAGAAGTAGTACTTATCTGGTTATCAAATTGCTGTTAAATATATATTTAAGAATACGGATGTTTTTCTGACAGAACATATATTATTATTGGCGAATGGTACCCAAACGGGTGGTCTCTCACGTGAATATCAACAACTGCCGGTCCTTCGAGCCGGATCACATCGTGCTTTTTACCCGGCTGCAAGGAAAGGGATATGTTTTTCTCGCGTATCTTGTATGTTTGTATGTATGTAATATTCTTTATTACCTCATATCTTTCAATCTACTTGGCGGATTTTATAATTAAGACATCGTTAGATAGGTCTTGACCGCCAAAGTGTTCTTAGCTAAGTGCCGTTAAAAAAAACAAGATGAACGTCAAAAAGAATAATAATTTCTTCCATACCCATCGAGTGGGGTATCAAAATGAAGGGTTTTTAGAGGAGATTACAAATATATAAACTATAAAAAGTCATTCGAAAAAAAAATTATAACTAATAAGTTGTAAATAAAATAAGTTAATTTAAAATCAAAAACCCGCCTGCTTAAGAAACGAACTAAAAAGCTGTAAACAAGAAAAATTCATGCTGTGCAGTCGGAGGATACATATTCGTAAACTGGCTGACCCCCTGTGCTCCGACTGCACAATATGAATTTTTCTTGTTTACAGCTTTTTTTGTCATAATAATTTATGAATCGTTTGGAAGACTGCTGACAGACTGGACAGGGAGAAGAATTAGAAGGTGCCGATTCATTATCATTGTCATTTCAGCCGAAAGACTTCCACTGCTGGACATAAGGTCTACCCTAAGCGTCACCACACTGATCGGTCCTGTCCTCGCATCCTTTGGATTCCCGCTGCCTTAACCAGGTCATCAGTCCACCTAGAGGAAGACCTTTCAACGTTGCGACTTCTGATTCGCAGTCGCCACTCCAGAACTTTTTGTTTTCATCGACCGATTACTCGGTCTGATTGAAAGGCCCCAAAGATGTGAATGAGTGGATTTGTGTGAGCATATCGCCTAGCACAATAAAAAACCCAGCGTAACGTGCAGTACATACTATGTTACGTAACTGTATTATCCACAAGAAGTGAGTGTGTTATGTTATCAGCATAGGAAATTGTATGCAATTGTAACGGCTTGGTCTGCGCAGGGTAAGCTTGCGCAGGCCGCTAACTGTTAGGTAAGTAGGTTGGTGCAAAGAAAACAACTGGACAAGTTAATACATATAATTAGAAATAGTTCTACAGCTAGGTCGTGGGTACGTAGGGTCACTGTTCTGCATCGATCACTAACACCGTAAAAAACGTAGGAAGGGTACCGTCCCTTGGCAGCACGTGGCAGACGCGGGGGTGTAAGCACAGGCTCAGCGATAGGCCGCCGGAACTGTAGTTGCTCAGTTTGCGCAGGGTAGGCGGCGCAGGCACCGGCTAGCGTGGCTGTAGGCCGCAGTTAGGCAGGCCAAGACCTGGGCAGCGTGAGTAGGTAGCGTGCAGGAAGCGAGTAGCGTGCAGCAGTAGGCAAGAGGTCCAGCCCTCAGCCCGTACGAAGAGCCTCTAGATCGGGGCACAAATAGCCCTGAGGATCAGGAGGTAGCTATTCTCAGCTTTGCCAGCGGATATGAAATGACCGAGCGATAGCGTCCCGGAAAATTAGTGTTTTTCCACATTTTTAGTGATGTGGCTATCAACCGGACGAAGTTACTAAATGTGATTTTTAGTATCACTCGACTATTTCCAGTTGAGAATCTCCACAACTCTACACAATCATTGCTGATTTTCTTTCATTGTGGCATTGTGTAATACTTACTGAAGTATTAACTCTTTAACTATGATACGAGTAAGCATCTACCACACTTTATATATCATCATCATCATATCAGCCGAAAGACGTCCACTGCTGGATATAGGACTATATATATCATCATCTGCCTAGCCTTTTCCCAACTATATTGGGGTCGGCTTCCAGTCTTACCGGATTCAGCTAAGTACCAGCGTTTTACATGGAGCGATTGCCTATCTGACCCTCACAACCCAGTAACTGGGTAACACGGTACCTTTTGACAAGACTGGTGTCAGATCTCAAGCTTCTGACTACTTGTAACGACTGTCAAAGATCTTCAAATGACAGCCGGGACCAACGGCTTAACATGCTTTCCGAGGCACGGAGGAAACTCGGTATGTTGAAATGGTCACCCATCCACGGACCGACCTCGTCAAGCGTTGCTTAACCTTGATGATCGACCCGTGCGGCTGTTATTATTTAGCCACAGGACTATATATATATCACACTATATTATAAAGGCGAAAGTTTGTGAGTGCGTGTGTGTGTGTGTGTTTGTATGTTTGTTACTTCTTCACGCTCAAACGACTGGACGGATCTGGATAAAATTTGGCACAGAGATAGATTATAGTCAGGAATAGCTCATAGTATCCTTTTTATCCCGGGAATATGTTTCCTCTGGATAATTTGACTTACACGCGGGCGAAGCCGCTAGCAGAAGGTATAGTATTAGTTAGTTAGTTTTATACAATACTTCGTTATTTTTATACCGTACTAAAAGATAAAAAGCGTGACCACAACAAAGGATCTTAAATCTAAACGTCAATTAGACATCAAAAAGTAAATAAAGGTGCTGTCACACAAATGCGTCATCGATGCATTTGATCGATGTTTATCGCGCATTTATAATAGCTTCGACGATTGATGATTAAGACACGTAAATATATTGAGAAGCCTTCGATCGACCTTCCATCGATCTATGGGCGATCGACCACGTTCGGTATAATTTTATCAGCCGTGGAAACGTCTTAAGGTTACACTAGTCGATAATTCTTCCATACAAACGTAGTCTAGAGATTACTGCACTGTTTGACGATGTACGTTCAAAATAAAAAAATATATCAATTTGTCTCATCATTATCTAGCCCTGTATGGATGCAAAAAAATAAAAATATGAAATAAATACCATAAGAAGAAGGAAAATTGCAATCCCTATAGATTAGAGAGATTATAAAATTTCGCGCGCTCGTTTTCGTCCTAAATCATCATCCATTTCGCTACAAACTTGCAAAAGTGCTAATTCGTACGCGAAGTAGCTTCTTACTGCTCATCACAGCATCTATCTCTTTCGTACGTGTTGTCGGATGAGATAGCAGGCATTTTAACCCCGCGCACAAAATAGATCGTGCCGTCGACTAGAGGAACCTTAAAGGAGCAGGACAGGAGATGGGGCATCGTCTGTGGCGTGGTTCTGCAGTCACATTGTTGCTCATCGGAGTACCCTTATCTGACCAGACTATGCCTACAGCAGCCAACTTAGCTTCGTAGCAGGTGTAGAGATTTCCAGGTGGATCAGGGCAGTTTATGACCCGCTGGGAGCTTTTCTGCAGGCTCAAAATAGTCAGTTGAAAAAGTAGGTTACCACCAGTATAATAATAACATTCAAGAATCCAAGGGGTTGCGTGCAGGTCTTACATAATGATGTTTTACAGCCAGTTGACTTAAGCCGCCCTTCGCCTGAAGTTGACTTGCCTTGCCAGTAATATATTATTAGCTCACCTGTTTAGAATGGTTGTATAATATGTATTATTTATGAGATAAACGATGGCGTGTTTATTTACTTTGCAACTAGATTTTGCGAGCGGCTTCGTTCGCGTTAAGTTTGGAAATGATATCAAGGAAATGTACTACGATAGGATAGATGGACCCCTTTTCCGCAATGGACAGACTCCCATTTGGTCCGTTGTGCATGCAGGCCTCCTCTCTGTGAGAGGGAATGAACCGTAATCCACCACGCGGGCCCAGTGCGGGTTGGTGGATGTCACATGTCTTCGAATTTTTGGTTCTAAGACATGCCGGTTTCCTCGTCGTCAGCAGACAAAAATTTTTTTTTTGGGCATTGACTATGACTTCCTGGAAAGTTGTTCATATATCGCACCTTGCCGTTGCACTGTAGTCTGTAGATGACTGTTTAAATCGCGCGGAGAACTTTGATAGCGTGATGTAGGATTTGTGTGACGTCAGGTTTTGTAGTTCGTATTTAGCGATATAGATGGCGCTAGAAAACTGTTTTTATATTTTTTTATTAGCTTTTGCCCGCGGCTTCGCCCGCGTAAAAAGTGTTTTATCATCCCAAGGGAATTAAAAACTGTCCTTCCCAGGGTCTCAATCAATTTCCATCCAGAGATTAACCTCACAAACTCACAAACTTTACCTCTTTATAATATAAGTAGTGTTACAACCTTTTATTTAGTTTCACCTGTCCCCGTGTCTGTAATTAAAATTTGCAAGTTCATTATGACTCATTTTCTGGTGTTCGATTAAGATGAAATTTTGTACACACGTTAGTTTCTCGTGACAATGCATTTTTTAAATAATGTTAACTTGCCTTGTTAATAATAATAAATATCAAATTCAGAAACTCTTAAACTAATATAAGATACATATTTATATATTAGTCTATTTTATTTTTGTAAATGTATTAGTATATATATGTAAGTATATAAATTTTCGAATACAAGTAGTTATTTTTAGATAATTTTTATTTTGTACCCTTTCACAATGTTGTCCTATTTAACCCAAAGGTTGACTGGTAGAGAATGTCTTGTGGCTAAATTAAGTCCGCATAAGTACCACCACTGTACATAAATAAATAAATAATAGTTTAAATAAATAAATAAAATATATTTTTTGCGAATAACAGACATCGGTTTGTTTGTCTTACTCACTAGCATAGGCCTCCTCCAGACACTTCCACAGTACACGATCTTGTGCTTTTCTCCTCCACGTGGTGTCTGCCGTCGAACTGATCATCACCCCATCCATCTACGCACTGGTCTTCCCCGTTTCCTCATCCCCTCTCTTGGGTATAATTAAGTAACGTCTTTGGCCCACTTCTGTATTCTGCTTCTGATTGTGTGACTAAATACAGTGGTGTCTCATCCCACACAAAGAAACCGTGCCGACGAACTGCACTGATTATACTCATTACTTTTTGTACATCGATCGCGTTCGGTTCCGTTCCAAGGATATAAATGTTGATTTATCGCCGTGGAACGGAACCCAACACGATCGATTTACAAAAAAATAATCGGTATAATCAGATGAAAAACGCTAGTTACTTCGGCACAGTTTCTTTGTATGGGATGAGGCATCTGTATGCTAGTATTATATTATCTGTGCTAAATATAACCTTAATCAATTCCAGATCCTGATCGGCATAACGCTGATGGTGTGGGTGGTCCAGAAAGCGCGCAAGGAGCTCACGATAGCCATCATGGCGGCAGAGCTAGGCCGGGAGACGATATCCACTTCCAGCAGCTCCTCCATCAGCTAGCCCACAGCCAGGGCTTCCACCGACGTGGACAGCGTCTCCGAGGGCCACTCCAGCTAGGACCGAACCCTCATGCTTCCCGTCAAAAGCCCGCGGAAAAACCTACGTATGAAACAAAGGGTTAGTTCCAACCCTGTGATATTATATTTAATCGCCATGTTACCTCCAAGAGGATTAGTTTATATTTAAAACATTCAAACGGTAGATGTTGATATTTATAAGACTTTCTTGTATTATAATGGTTACCTACATGAGTTAGGTAATGGTGAATCTCGCTCAGTAAGGACTGCGATTGACGTGTGCTGGATATTGATGTCTGACGGGGTTTCACGTGACTAGGGTTGCCAACTGTACTCAAATATAGAGTATACCGTACTCTAATTTAGAGTATATTTCACACTGTACTCTTATATAGATAATTGTCCTCTATTTATTTGACTCTGATTTTGAATTCAATTGAAAGAATTCTTGTAATTTCACTAGTGTTTTGTCTTTTCGGTCATAATTGCAAAGCGATGGGAAGCGAAAAGCGGCTTTATTGAAACTGATCTTTAGCAATCTTACAATTATTTTCAAAAGAACAACAAATGTTTTGTTTCGAAAAATAACAATAAAATGTAGGTACTCCTTTTTTAAGTCTGTACTCTTCATTTACTCTCTTTAAAATCAGATGTATACTCTACTTCTTCTAATAAAGTTGGTAACCCTGACGTTATTGTCAAGCCTTCAAGCTATTTGAATAGACACACTTCGCTGGAAAAGAGGCAAAGTTAATTTATCTCGGACGAGTCAATAAATACGTGTGTGTGTAATAAGACGGAATAATGTGCGTCCATAAAGTTAACGATTGTATAGTCATTCTCGTAATTACTTACACCACCCTAAGGTTGAATGTCGCTTGCACCTCATAAAACAACAAGATCTATTTGCCTATGAGACAATTATATAGTTTCAACCTTAGTAGAGTTACGATTTACTAGGCTTTTTTGATGGAAAATTTTTCGGTCCGTCAGTTAGATTATCAAAAAATATTGGCCATGTATTTTTCTTTTGTCACGTAAACAAAAAAAAAATACGCAATCGTCGACGTCAACTTGGTAAAACTTTTACCTAGAAGTGACGTCACAAGCACCCACTCCTGAATTTTGATGCGCTTTATATAATTTGTCAATTTTTAATTTATAATCTTATTGATGGACCAAATAGTTTTTTTTTTCTCAGGAATCATTCCTATTGTTGTCTAAAATGATAAAGAAATTATGCGTTCGACTATACCTACTCAGATGGTGACGTGAATGTCTCAGACATACATGTAAGTATCAGAAAATTGTGTGGGTCAAGTATTGTTTGTTTGGTGTACTGTGAACCATGTCTCAATTAAGATAGATCGCGTTGCTTATGAAGATGATTCACTTTGGAAAGTGTTTGACTGTACGAAAACACATTACAATACTATAAATAAATAAAAAACGATACTAATGTTAAATTTGACTTTTGATAGGTTCCATCTTTTTTGTCAAATAATGTCAAAAAAACATAATTATGACTGTTATGGTACGATCCCTTATTGTACCATACCATATCGATGTAAATACACTTTTAAGTTGCTTCTGCAACTTCTTCGGCGCTGCGGGAAGTGCAACCCCTTCGCCCTTACGTAACAAAAGATAGGGTTTTTCTGTTGCTGGTGGCGCACAAATTGCCAAAGATATAAAACAGGCACACCGATAAGGAAAGAGTGCAAGATTAGCAGCGGGTTAAAGGCAACATACAAATTTCCACCATTCCACACGAGTCATTTGCCAGGACAATGGAGAAAACCCTAGATGATGAGATCAGTGGTGGCCCAGTGGTAACGGCCGCGTGTAACATACAAGTGTGTAACTAACAAGGTCGTGTCTTCGAACCGAGGCAAACTCAAAACGGTGAAGGAAAACATTGTGAGGAAACCGCGCGGCATGTCCTAGAACCAAAAATTCGAAGACATGTGATATCCTCCAACTGGGCCCGCGTGGAGTACGGCCCATTGCCTCTCACAGAGAGGAGGCCTGCACGCACAACGAACCAAATGGGAGTCTTAAGTGCAGAAAAGCGATTCTCTCTGGGTATGTGACCCTCGATGAATATAAATGGATATTAAACTATAACTGTCATTCATTAAGATTAAGGCTGAGTCGAGGTTGAGTCTAGTGGAGAAGAAATGCATTAGAATGTACTGGAAAACGTATTTATTACAGTTAAATGCTTTCCTAAGCGAGTCACAATAATAATTCTCAAACAAAACTAAAAAATGCTCAATCCGCAAGCAACAAGATGAATTTGCAGTATTCAGTAAAAAACCCATATTTAATATTCAATCATGGCAGACGCACTTGCACCAATATTATCAACTTGATAATTGTATAAGAAGCGTGAAGGTCGGGACAAGGTCTGCCTACGACAGAACCAAATAGCTTAAGTGAGTTGCACATTTAATTAAATATCTACTCTATGGTGTCTTTATAGAGTCCATTTTAAAGTAAAACGCTAGCTGAACCGATATGTGGAGATACCTCATTCCGTTATGTCAGCGGGCATTACACATACACAGACATACACGCATGTTTGTTATTGATAAATACCCTTATTTATAAAAATCTCGACACGAACGATTGCTGAGCATATTCTATATTCAAATTATCTACAAAGAATTTAAATAGAGAATCGGCTAGAGTTTATTTTTTTATAAATAAGACCCATAATGGCAATAAACAATATTTTTAGCTTACCGGACATTGTCACTCAAACTAAACGTGTAAGCAAAATTTTATCTTAATCAGTGGAGGATAACTGCTTTAAAAGTCAGTTGCAAGAGTTGACCCGAACATATGTGCATACATTGCAAGTTAATAAAAAGCTTGTAATAAATAGGTAACTTCTGCTCAATAGATGAAAATCTTCGAAATTAGATATCTCCATTCATCTTATTCTATTCTACAGTATTGTAAGGAAAACCAAATTATCTATGAGAATGTACATAGTCGGTAGATTTTCCAGTAACACCAGACGATTTATTTTTCATTGATTTTTTCAGAAAATTTAATACTTTTCGGAATTTATATCGGTAGAGTTTAGTGTTAATGTTGTTGCCAAATTTTGTCACAGGCAAATGAGTTGAGCATTTTTTTTTGAATTTTTTATAAGCTTTTTATACTGGATGATTTTTTTATCACTAAGTTTTCAGGCTTTAGGTATCTATGAAAGCAAAAAACCAGACTTGCAGCTGATATTAGTGCAGCTTGGTTATTGTACTATTAAGAGGCAATATGGGCAGAGAGCGCCGACTAAATTTAGTAAAAAGTCATAATTCGAGGTTTGGCTCTCGTCTCTTTTCTCCTCCAATATTGGACCAATTTAAAAGATATTCCATAAACTGGTAAAGTAAGATATATACCCTATGTTTTCCTTTTTTCATTTATATGTGTCAAATTTGTACTCTAAGCCTCTGTTGACAGCGCAATTTTGAGCATTTTTGAGGGCTCTAGTGCTTCTAAAGATAATGTATCATCAAAAAGGAAAACATTTAGTCGGCGCTCTCTGCCCCCGTTTCCTCTTAAGGAGTGGTTAACTGAAGTGAATTCTTTATGAATTGCGATGTAATTCTCACGAGACATTTGTGCAGACATGCATTATTTGTTCTGTGTAACGAACAACATTAGGTACTAAAGTTAATTGAGGAATTTAATTAAAACATCAAGATCTATTTTTACCCCACTGCAAGGAAAGGGTTATGTTTTTCGCGCGTATCTTGAATGCTTGTTGTATGTTTGTTTGTTTGTATGCAATATTCGCAGAAATAGGAACCCCGCAGTGGGGCTCCGTTGATTTCGTTGCTTAAATAGTAATCGTACTAACCTCTTCTATATTAAAATCATAAAAACACATGTTTTTATTACCCGGCCTAATTAATGATGGGCATTATTCAGAAAGATCGGTCAATTTAATAATTACAATAGTTTATATGATATTGCCTACTCATATTGGGCATTTTTCAATTTGCCCGGGCATTATGAATAATGCCGTATTAATCAAGATTCAAGATCAATCAATCACTTGGTCCATAACATATGCATCTTAGAACCCAATGAAAAATCCGTTACTATTAGTGTACGGTCTCATCACCGTACATTTTTCTGCATACTTGCAACCTACTTTAGGCCAACGATGTGCGTCATAATTTGACCGTATAAAACATCATAACAAAGCAACCAACGGAGATAGTGATCTTATAGCCGTGTTGCTATCCAAACCAAGAGAGAGAAATAGTCGCCTTCCATCTAAGTTATACTGTAGTTTACTTAACTCAAATATATTTAACTAGTGGATCTAACTGTGACGTGTTTCTCTCCAACCAACTAACGGCGAATCAGTGTACGGACTTACGACCCGTACAATTAGTTTGTCCAATTGTCGATAAACCCAAGATTAAATTCGAGTTAGATTCGCCTCAGTCTGAGACTTGGCAGCGCACAGTTTTCGCTTAAGCTTACCTACTTTAATTTTATGGTTTAAATGGATTTCACTTCAAAGGTTTCTTCTATGAAAACAAGACATAATTTTATGGCGATTTAGCACACTAGCAAAGTCAGGGTTGCCAACTTTTGAAAAAAAAAACGGGTCAATCAGACGGTCATCAGAGACTATCGGACTTCGGTCCAATTTAGGTCACCAGAAAGACTGAGGGGAAATAGTACTTTTTTATTTTTGTATTTATTTTTCCATACTTACATATTTCTCTTATTACTACGGGTTGCTTTCATTAATTCCGCGTCATATTTATATTTATTTATAAACTTTGAACAAGACATGTTTAGCGAAATTTGCTATTCGGCTTTTACTTGAGCAACGAGTTCTGACATTAGATCATTTCATTGTCATTAGTGAAAACACACGCTCAATACATTGATGGAGGTATGCTCAAACCGCGAGATACAAGACCAAATAATGCGCTCAACTTCTACTCCTTTCCAGTTTTGAATACTTATACCCTTACCTATTTTTGAGAACGAATTGAGAGATTGTCACATATTATCAAAAATCGGGACTAAATTAATAGGTCGCCGTCGGGACGCGGGACAATATCATGGAAATCGGGCAACTCAATACTGGCAACACTTGAGCAAAGTCGTAGATTGCTTTTTATTTAACTACGGAAAATGCGCATTTGCACGCGTACCAACCAACCGCGTTAGTTTTTCCGATCTCTTTCGTGGATCTAATACCTAGCGTGACTTGCGTGCTCCCGACCACTGTACTCTAACAACATAACAATTTGCATTATTTCACCTCATAATATTCCTTTTAGTGTACACGAATAAAGTTAATCGCCCTTTCTATTTTTGTTCTGCTAATTTGTGGACTCGTTTAGTCAAATTTGATATAAAAAGTTTGAACAATTTCAGATCATTTTTTTTGATACACATTCGTTTGACCAACAGAACAGATATAAAAAAACTTTTTTACAAAAAAATACTACCGACTTCCAAATAAGAAAACTACAAAGTGAAAAATAACTTTATTTTTGGAAGTCGGTGTCTTTCGTAGGTACCATTTTTTTTGCGTTATGGACACCGACTTCCAAAAATAAAGTTATTTTTCACTTTGTAGTTTTCTTATTTGGAAGTCGGTAGTATTTTTTTGTAAAAAAGTTTTTTTATTTTTCACTTTTTAGTTGTACCTACCTAATAGGCAAGTTGTTTAGTTAGTTTCCTATAACGCCAGAATAGATTACCCAAATATCATGTAACTTGAACAAAACCGATCAAATGAGAGATCTGCTTACCCCTTAAGAGCGTACTGGCGTGATGTTATGTTATGAAATGGTCTAAACAATAAACAGACATGCGATTGCAGCAGTCCCGAGAGTTTTGCCGCTATTTATTGAAGAGTTCTGTTGTATATCTTCGAAGTTCTTCATCAGATCTTCACCAAATTAATATGGGACCAATTTCGGAACAAACTCTTTCAAACAAAAAAAGATTTTTTTAAATCGGTCCACAATTGACGGAGATATCGGTGAACATACACAAAAAAAAAAAAAAAAAAAAAAAAAACATACAAGAAGTCGAACATAGAACCTCCTCCTTTTTCGAAAGTCGGTTAAAAAGAGGTTTGACCACTATCTCGTCTGATAGTAAGTTTTATTGATAGACTCGCGCTTGACCACTTGTTAGCAAGGTGATGGTCGACGCTTACCTAGAAGGTCAGGGATGTTACGGATATGAAAATTCGCATCTGGATACGGATATAGACATAATATTATACTGTTTTCTGATACGGTTACGGATACGAGATTTTTCCTTTTTCCCGTTAGTTTCGGTTACAGATATCACACTAATATTATAAAGGCGAAAGTCTGTGAGTGTGTGTTTGTTACTTATTCACGCTCAAACGGCTGGACGGATCCGGATGAAATTTGGCACAGAGATAGATTTAGCCTGGAATAGCACATAGGATTTACTTTTTATTGCAGGAATATGTTCCCTTGGGATAATTTTCGACATTCACGCGGGCGAAGCCGCCGGTAGAAGCTAGTTAGATTATAATAAACAAACGTGCAAGTGACGCGTGCGGCTAGTGTGTCGGCTCAGTCGGGCAGCAAAACCTTTCATAACGTGTCGCATTTAGCCGCCCCTATCCGAAACAAACCGTAACTTCTATATTGGATTCGGTTACGAATAGATTTTTATTTCGGATATCGATTGTATCGGTTACGGTTACGGAGCTCAGAAGTAACCTATTCACTCTTGACTTAAAAGACCCCGAAGGGTCTATTTAATCTATCAGGCTTTTTCGTTATAGCTACAAGGAAACAGTCTCCGGCAGGGAATTCCCCACCGAAGTTGTGAACTTCATGAAAATTTCGGAATAAACAAAAACACAACGCTCCGCAATCGGGTAATAAATGAAAACGCTTAACTCTTTTGCTTGTGACAGTACGCATCTTTTGATGCCAATGCAATGTATTAATGAAAAGTATTTGGCATGTTATTCTTATGAAGACGAGGCTATAGTATAATCGCACAGCGTAGATGAGGATGTAAAGTATTTGTGTACGACTAAACGTATTGTTATGAACATGTCTGGTACTACTCGGTTAAAATAACTGTGCACTTGGCGCTGTGACGTCACTCTGACGGTCGACACCCGCTATTGACGCGAGGCTCGGGCGGGACGCCACGGGTACCAGGGCGAGTGGGCGATGACAGTCGATGTGCGCAGTTATTTTGTTAATTATCGTGTTGTACATGTTTGGTAGCGTGGCTATTTCATATTATAAATACCACAGAGCACAGGCCACTAGAGATACAATCGTAACTAATATTATAAATTTGGATAATTGGTTGTTTGTAATGGGTGATCCGATTTTAAAAATTCTTCCACTGATAAAAGCTACACTTTTGCTTAGTGTCTTATGTTTTTATCCCGAAAAAAATAACGGGCTCTGTGGGACTAGCCGGGAGTGAAGCCGCGGGATATCCTGTCATAGTCATTATTGTCACGGGCTGTCAATTTCTTCAAGTAAATGGTGACACTCACTGAGACGCTATGTTTGTATGGATAGTTTTGACAATGCCGTCTCTAGACGCTAGGGGTCTCGGTGCTCTGTGATAAATAACCTATTGATTAGTTTGTGTTTAATCTAGCCACCACAATTATTTTAACCAAACTAAACTTTGTATTCCTGAATGGAGTGTTCTCTAGAAGAACTTTTTATATTAGACTTACGAGGAAAGCGGCTTCGGCGTCACTAACGCAGCGTCTCTGGAAAATCGCTGAAGGAAGGTCCTAAGCGCCGTTTAGTAAGCATCGCTTACGCGTTCTAGTAAAACGAAACCGCCACCGCCGCAACCGTTGCGATCGAAGTGGTTTGACTACAACGCCTAAACGATGCGTATAGTAGTCACAGCAGATCTTTGTGTCTCTGAAGTTGGCTCTGCCAACCATTGCGTGTCGCAAGAAACAGTTTTTCATCGAGATACTGCATAGAGTAAGCGAGATAGAACGATGCGGCAAACGTTAGCGACTGAAAGACACTATTATACAATGCTATCTTCACATCATCATCTTAAATAACTACTGCGCAGGTTCTTGCAGCCAATTCAGAGACACGGAGATCCGTTGTGAGTATTTTATTAAACGGCGCTACGGACCTTGTTGCGTGATTTCCCAGTGTCGCCGGAGCCTTTCTGCTCGGAAGTGAGCCTTTAAGATCACTAAAGAAATACTTATAATAATGTATGAGTTGTTTGTGTTTAATTAATTATGAAACTAATCGAAATTTAACGTGCAATAATCAAATGAGATTATGATCTCGAAGTTTTAGTGTTGTTGTAGTAATTATTCGTTTGTTAATCTTCTTTTCGACTACAAAATGTATTGTGATATTTTTGTGTTCACTCTTTTTGTTATAAATAATTATTTCGGTACATGTAAAAAATAAACTTTTCTTTCAATATAATTCTGTAAGTACCTACCATAATAATCGCTTCATTTTTCAATGAACATTAAAGTCGCGTAATATTAAAATATTATGTATTTTTTACGAAGAGAATCCATTATAAATTATTCTTCCTATATAATCGAAAGACTGACATTTGTTTCAATTTCTTTTGTTCTAGGTACCTAAAATTTGAGTTTAGGCATGATTATGATTTTTCTAGATCTATATATATAAAAGAAAGTCGTGTTAGTTACACTATTTATAACTCAAGAACGGCTTTACCGATATGGCTGAAAATTGGTGAGGAGGTAGCTTAGAGCCAGGAGACGGACATAGGGTAGGTGTAGGGTAGGTGTAGGGTAGGTGTAGGGTAGGTGTAGGGTAGGTGTAGGGTAGGTGTAGGGTAGGTGTAGGGTAGGTGTAGGGTAGGTGTAGGGTAGGTGTAGGGTAGGTGTAGGGTAGGTGTAGGGTAGGTGTAGGGTAGGTGTAGGGTAGGTGTAGGGTAGGTGTAGGGTAGGTGTAGGGTAGGTGTAGGGTAGGTGTAGGGTAGGTGTAGGGTAGGTGTAGGGTAGGTGTAGGGTAGGTGTAGGGTAGGTGTAGGGTAGGTGTAGGGTAGATGAATGTTTGGTGTTTTTATGGCAAAACAAAGTTTGCCGGGTCAGCTAGTTTTAAATATTTATCACAATTATCACCACACTTTACTGTTTAAACCTTATAATAATAAAAATGCGGAACCATGTTTATTTGTATTTCATATTTTGTAAATTATCATTTGTATTTATAACTACGAGTTTGTTTATTTCTCCCAGTCACATTGTTGTAATATAATCATTAAAACTTTTGTGTACCTATGTCCTATTAATGTTAAAAATACCGCTTTCTTGTAACCCTAATGAAGACAAGTAAAAAAATATGTTCACTAGCTTAACATTTTTTTATTAACTATTTTGTGTCTATTTTAACTCGCCTAACATCGACCAGTGCCATTTATTTATTTAAAATAAAATATTGGATTACAGTTTTTTGGCCTACAGTGACAGCATTAGGTATTGGTACCTAATGACGTCTGTCAATGTCATTATATTTTTTGTTAACGCTAACAGAATGTTCAGGCGTTTTCGCGCGTATCTTAGGGCGATAACACATATACCTGTAACTTGCATGAACGTCTTATTCCTGTAGCAATCAGAATCAAATCAATCAGAAGTTACTATTTTGAGACTATGGCAAGCTACTACGAGAATTATACCGCAAAATGAATGTGACACATTATCAAACGCATTTACTTGATGTAATTGGTTGATTATAACATTTGCAACAGCCAATCGCATCACATGACTTCGTTGATATTTGTGATGCGTCGATAATTATTTCTAGAGACCTGTGTGCTTAGTGCGAGTTTTTTAACGTACTCACTCGTGATAACGTAAACGATCTCTTATGTCAAAATGTATACAAAAAAAAGAGGTTTTTCCTTGCCGTCACCAGACGGCGCTTATCCAGTATAATATCAATACAAATTGGCGTTTACGTTAACGCGATTGAGCGTGAGTAAAAACTCGCACTAAGGCCTCTGAGGCCTCTTTTTTTGTATACATTTTGACATAAGAGATCGTTTACGTTAACACGAGTGAGTACGTTAAAAAATTCGCACTAAGCACACTGGTGAAAACGTGTCGGTTACGCCCGAAATTTGAGTCTGTACGGACATGCACTTAAGGACTAACGGTGTTTGTATATTGTATAATAATTAATAACCAACGAAAGAGCCCGAAATAATGCAAGTGCATAAATAGTCTACCTCGTCATTGCTATGTCTCCCTAACGTTAAATGTCATCTGCAGATCTATTCTGTAAAAATTTCACTGTGATACTGAAAACTTAGGTGAACTGAACATGAAGTGAGAATCGGTCCAAACAAATTGTTTGTAGAATAGATCAGCTGTATGTCATAAAGCAACAAGGCCTTTGTCTATGCAACTGATGATTTTAAACCATAGTGGAATATGAATTAAGTAGTAATTATTATCAAACTTATAAATCAATTGACGAGGTCGACTATTGGAACAACGTACAGATTTCAACATGACTTCAAGTTCTACCTTTATAAAAGTTCTGTTTAAAGCATGAAGGCTATTTCTTGAAATAAGTATTTATTCCATATTATTTTTGTAACCTGCTACCGTTTTAAAAAAATACCTGTGCCAAATTATTTTTAATCTTTTTTTTGGCTAGTATTATTATTGTAATTTCTCTTATTGTAGTTACTTGAATCTTAGCCAAAATATTTCGAGGATTCCATTAAATAATTTATTGTGGACGGATGGCAAGTGAAATATTTATCGATCGAGCTAGCCGGTTCATATTTCTAGTAGGCGTTAGTATTAGATTTTCCTATATAATGTATTTACCTATTCTAAAGTTTCAAAAAAAAGACCGAATATATCGAAATTAAAACATATACAGTTCTCAATACCTACTCAGTCGTAAACTAAAGTTATAGCTTGGCAAATTCTTACGTGACACCCTGACACCCCCATCGTCCGTATAGTTAGTCAACATCGATTTCGGTCTAAACGTATAATATGAAATACCTTCTTCAAAATATTTTATACTTTATTAAATCTTTATAAAGGTGTGATGCTTAAAGAACTATACCTATGCTCAGAATCGTTGAAATTATTTAACTATTTTTATAATAAAAACTTAAAACCTATTGTAGTCTAAAATTATGCATTTATTGTTAACGAATTTATTTTGTGTTATTTTATGAATAAAAAATCCCACTGTTATTATTTTAATACTTGTTGTAAAGTACGTAGAGAATCACTTCGATATTGTACAATATGAAATGGTTAAAAAGGAGCCTTATATTAGATGTAATAAAACATTCTCTATTAGAAAGTGGTTTTATTTGGAGATGAATGATAGCTGCAAATCACGAGAATTTTAACTGTTTTTTTTTATATTTTATAGGCTCGCGCTTGACCACTATCTCACCTGATGGTAAGCGATAATGTGGTCGAAGGTAAAATCGCTTGCCTAGAAATAACCTATTCACTCTAGATTGTAGCTGTTGGGAAACACAGATTCCGGCAGGGAATTCCACTACTAATTTATTAACGATAAATATTTCTAAAACATGCTATATCTTGTTCAAAGCAAAAAATAAAATAATACCTCCACATAATCCATTAGTAATCAACAACAGCAAAAAACTTGTGAGAAATACCTTGGATTGGGAAAGGATAGTTCTCTATCATGGACAGTTCAATTGGATCATATAAAAACAAAGCTTACGTCTCTTGGATCCCTCCGAAACATAGTTCGATGTATTCCTCATAGACTACGTCACACTATCTATAACGCCTAAGTAAAACCACACCTACTATATCTGATTGAAGTTTGGGGAAGTGCGGCCAAGACAAAGCTTGCAACTTAGCAAGTCTCCAAGTTGCACAAAACAAATTAATAGAAATGATTTTTAACTTCCCATATTTAACATCAACGTGAAAAATCTACGAAGAAACCAAAATAATGAACGTTAGATAGTTATATATTTACAATACATGTATTTTTATCCATAAGGCACTCAACAAAAGTATTCAGACTAACGTATCGTTTATTAAAGAAAAACAAGTAACCCAACGTAGCAGTCGCCGAGCTAGTTTTCTGATTTTACCAAAGATGAGAACTAAGTTTGGCATAAAAATGTTAACTTTTGAAGGAGCACAATTATATAACGCCTGCCTGCGTCTGTGTTTCCGAACGCATTCAACCCGAATCTCTTCAAAGTTAGAGTGAACAGGCTTCTTCTGGGTAAGCTCACTCCATCGTAGACTCTGTCTCTGTCACCTATGACCTAGACTAGATTCAAGAGCAAACCCATTACAAATAAAAAAATAAAAAAATACCCTCATGTATAAAAAGGTTGCACTCATTCAATGCATTCAAAACTCAATTAGCTGCATTAATCACAAATAACACCTTTTCTTAAAGCTGAATGCATTGGATGGGTGCATCATAATTGCTGTCGTGACGTCTGTGACGAATTTTATACATTTTACTCTAAGCATTGTTCTCATGTAAGTGACTTTGTGTCTTTTTTGAGAATAAATATCTGTAAACCTACTTAGCTGTACGCATAATAAAAGTGTTTCCAAAACGTTTTGTGCGTATGGGTGGGATGTCCACCATGTACTGATGGCGCATCGCCGTACGTCTGGTAGTCCGATGATTGAACGGGCTAGCTATTTGCTAATATTATAGAAATAAATAATTGATAAGCTGTAGTGGCCCATACTGACCATGGCGTACCCAGACCCAGCATTTGCGTAGGAGTGGAGGCAAAAGTAAGGAAACTCGATAAGGAAGGCGTATGTATTTCAGATTCAGTGGCGGACTAAGCCTGTCCGCCCAGGGCGGCGAAACCAAATGTGAAATGAAAGAGTGAGTCCATTCCCGTCTCGGCAATTGAGATTTTAGATAGGGGGTACACCCCCGAGGAGGGTCCGGTGGCGGACAGCCGCGGTGAGTGCTAACGCGTGCCCGTATTCCTGCCATAAGCGGCACGGGAGGACACCGTGGAGTATTAGTGGGTTCGAGCCCCCTATCTCCCCGTGGTAGTGCAGTAGCCGATGACATAGCGGCCACATACCTGTGGCCGCTACGTCATCGGCTACTTATCGGCAAAAGTCCTGACGATCGGCCCTCGGGATCCGCTTCGCTTCACCGTGGGTGACCAAGACACGGCTACTGAGCCCTCCCAGCCCGCCTTGACAATGCGGGAACCCAGCGGTGGGGAGGGAGGGGGGATCAGTACCAGCCTCGTGCGATTCGAATAGCCACTGCAGGCTGTTGATTTTAGTCCTGCAGTCTTGGAAACCTGACAGTCGGTTTGACCATGGTGAGGTACAGACCGGGCACGGTTGCTATGGTAAGTACCTAAATAGGATCGGGCGAGAGGCCACAGCAAATTGCCACAATTGTGGAGATGACCTAGATTCTGCACAGAACATGCTTGAGGAGTGCCCTGTGCTCTAAGCGGCGAGTCTCGGTCCAGGACCGGGTGAGACCTGTCTCTGCCAGTACAGGTGAGGGCTATGGTGGTGAAGTCAGAAAACTGTAGGGAAATGACCTCTTTCTATGAGATCGTGATGTTCCAGAAGGAGACCACCGAGTGGAATTGTGAGAGGGCCGATCCCAATCGGAGAAGGTGGCATTGTGAAGGCAACCGCCTCGACGCGACGCCTAATTAGCTGAAACCCCATCTGTGTATCATTTAAGGCAGGCGGGTATCCGCGGTTTTGGGCGCTCGGAATTGGGACACTGGCCGTCCACCGAGTAATCTCAGGCAAGACCGTAGCACAGTGATCACGTGCTACACTCCCTGTTTTTCTTCCCAAAAGTCCAGTCGCCTTTTGAAGGTTCCCACCGTTAACAAAAAAAAATTGAAATTGTTTTTCGCATTTAGTATTTTGCTTACCATTGCCACGTCCTGACTAGTGACGATGCATAGAACGATCGCTCCAGTCACTGTACATTAGGTCTGCGGGCTTCACCTGAAACTTTTGTTCAGGTTTATCTTTAAGCTCGTGATTTTTGGCTCTGGCAAGCTATTTTAATCATTTGAGAGATTTCTGAACGGAAAATAATAATAAATCGTCATTTCTGATCGTGAACGCTAACTGTCATTTTTCATTATCATGGCGGAGGACGAGGATGGTGTTTCGAATAAGAATTCGCCTCAAAATACGGATAACGGAGGACCCTCGCAGGAAAACGAACAAAATGCAGCGAAGCCAGACTTAGGTATCGAAGAAGCAAAGTACAATAGTAATGAAAATGGTGACGCATCGCTTACGGAGGCGAAAAGTTCTTCTTCCAGTGAGTTTACGAAGTTGTTTTTTGTCCTAAATATAAAGGCATTCCTCGTCGACTGTTCGTTTTTCTTGCAGAGTCTACGGGGGCGACGCGGAAGGATGAGAACCCGTTTTCGTTTCGGCATTTTTTGAAGCGGGATCTCTCGTTGCCGGGTAACTCGACGTACGAAAACACTGGCGCCCGTCCGAAAGTGTACGCAAACACCGTACAGCACTCGCCGACCAAGATAGATGTGCACACCGACTCGCGGCGGGACAAGCCCCGCGCGAGCGACTCCCAAGCCAAAGAGAAGACTAGCGATGGTAGCAGTCATCGCATAAGTGACAACACATCCTCAAGTAGTTCCGTAGAAATACCTTTTAGTGTAGTGGATAACTCTGATTCTAAGCATAACTTTTACACGGACAATAATGACGTGCCCTTTTATCACAGACCAAACTTGGCTTCGGAGCCTCTAGGGATGCCCTCGTTGCCAGATTTTGTGCAAGACCACATATTAGTGGAGCAGGCATATTTGAACTTTAATGGTCCAATATCTGTGGATTTGGATAACTTACCGGACTTTACATTTAATACTAGTTTCAATGCGGGATCCTCTTCCTCTTTGGGTAGGAGGAATAACAGTAATTATGGTGGAAGGGGTTATGATTATGAAGCGTATATGGGAGCGGCATCAACGTCTGATGGTGGTCAGGCTGGCAGTGGGATGCCACTGGACTTGCCAGCGGGTGCTGTGGCAGCTGGACCTGCCTTGCCCTTGGACCTACCACCACATTTGAGCCTGGATCTGACAGAGTCTGTAAACCCTGCAGACAGGAGGAATGTGTCTCCAAGAAGCACCTTCCCCTTGGATCTTCCTCCTAATGCTGGTGAGTTAAAACTTTACTTACTTCAATACTAGTTCAGTTAAATCACAAATAGTTTCAGTAGAATGTCTACTATCAATGACTGGATCTTAGCTATCCTAATAACTTTCACTCACTTGTGGAATTTGATCAGTGCAACTGGTATTCATGAACTAAGATATCCCAATCTCTATGCATTCATAATTTATAATGAAAATCACTTAGCCCCAGTTACTGAAACAAGTTCTCTATTCTCAATCTCTACTTTAGCTAAAATTTTGGCATTAATTTAGAGCTTGATACTGTCTTAACTTAAAATTTTCAATTGAGCAACGACAACAACACAAGACATTTTGTTTTCTTACCTCCTCCATGTAAAAACGTGCATCTTAATTACGATATCAGGTCCTCAAGAGTGTATGTCACATAATATTAACTAATTATCCCATCCTGTTGATTTGTTATGAATTTGTAATTAATTCTCTGCACCTTCACACTGTGACCGATGTCCGGTGCCATCTGTTTTAGTATTCTATGGCTACTGGCTAGTACTTTTACTTCCAGTTAATTATATTAATATACAAGAGACTCATTTCTATGTCTGGACATAGCACTCTTTAATAAATTGTAGCAACTACCTATTCAGTAGCTGATCTATTTTACAAATAATGTTTACAATACAGTCAGAAACAGTAAAATGTGCAGTAATACTTTACAAGTAAGCTTGCAAAAATTACATCATCATTATACACTGCCAGTTTTCCCCCACTGCTGAGCATCTTTTCCTATACCAATCTCCAAGCTCCAGTGATAAGCTCACCCAGGTCCTAGCAGCATTATCTAGCAGCAATGTATAAAATTTCATAATTTACTATGAATTCATATGATTTTAATTAACGGTTAAAAGAGACATTTCGAGGTTGACTTAAAGGTTTGCAGCGCATGGGCACAACTCTAGGTGCTGCGATGACATACCACTATACTCCATTTGAAATAATGTTAGAAATTTCTACAACCCTTTTTTACAGTCTGTTCAACCAATTTTGAGTTCTGTTCCATAAATATAAGGATAGCATAAAAAGCATAAACCAGTTACCAAAACCAACTGTTTACTACAGCTGACATTTGTTGTATAACCAACGCAAAAAAGTGATTCCTGTTTTTGGAAAACACAAGTTTTATTTAAAAGTTAAGATGAACTCACAATTCATATAGAAACAGAATACCTGGTCACAGTCCTTACATTATACATACATATGTATATGTATCTGCAAGCTAAGATATAATATTAACATTATCAATTTGCAGTGTTAATCTGCTATGCATGTGATTTTTTGTGTATCCAACTTGCATCTTACACATGTGATCAACTCATGATTAGAACCAGAGGTCATTTAATTTACCAGTTATGGGTTATGTTGGTACACCCAAAAAAACGGTCCAAAAAGTGAATCTAAAAAAAATTCCTTTAGTTAGTTTGTTTTCCTGATTTTTCCATAAAATTCAACTTCAACACTGACAATTTTTCCCAACAATCAGTTGATAAATAAATATATTGTGTGTATGTCCTTACTCTGTTCAAGCTATCTCAACATAAAATCCTATCAATATCTGCTTAGCGGTTTAATATGATAAATTGTAAATTTGCGTTTTATCATTCATTTCACCAGTTAAATTTGGGTCCGCCGCGCCTACTCGACCCGCTTAGGCTCGACCCGAAGAATAGTAATAACGTAATAAAGACTTTATTACGTGATTATAATTATTAGGTTTACAAGTAGGTTGGTTTGACAACTAAAAAGTACCTTCAAATGGTTTAGTTGAAATAAAATATTTTTGATTTTTATATTGGTACTTCTCAAATATGAAAAAAAACATGATGGACATCTTTAAAAAATCAACATTAGGATTCTTAAAGAATACAGTACTTGGTAGGAACAACACAATTAAAAGAATAAAGGTTTCAGCAATACAAATTCAAACAATTCATCAGTAAAAAATAAACAATTTTCTGTACATAATCAAATTCAAGTAAGAAAAAAACAATTAAAAGATTACAGTTTTAAGTACAAAACCAACAATTTCTTTCTATAAATAATCAAAATGAAAAAGGAATACAAATAATTAAATAGTTTATGAAATAATCAATAATCGAGCAGTTTCTTGTAAAAAGTCTTTTAAGGACATAACTTTTTCTTGATATTTTTTTATCAATAACAAAATAATAAATTATTAGTTACTTCGAATTAAAATATCACTTTGCCTGACTGACGTACAATTGCCACTGAATTGGTAATAAAACATCTGGTATTATTCTTCGGGCCGAGTCTAAGCGGGTCGAGTGGGCGCGGAGCCAAACATTGAGGTCCCATGTTATAGGGGGTGAGCCTGTTGTCATCAACCTGGAACAAATTCAGACTGCTCTTGGAAAATTTCAGATGAAAATAAGAATCGATCAATTATAACAAAAATAAAAAAAAAAACTTATGAAAAATTTTGAAAAACGTGCCCAGGTTTATGACCCCGTTAAAATTTGGTCACAGCCGTTCTGAACTGTCCCATTAAGAGACAAACATATTGTAAATGTAGTATAATTAGCACATAATACGGGCTATTTATATTCATTAATCATTGGTTCATTTCACTTGAACTTCGCCTGGCATTCGTACAATGCTGACCAATAAATTAACATTGTCAATAATTTTATTTCGTACGTAATAGCTTGGCTGCTTTCCCTGAAGAGATTGACTGGTTACATTACCTACACACAATCCCATACTACTTTATAATAGTATAGTAACTGTGTAATTTACATAGTCTTATGACGACATATATTGTCTCTATTTGACGTCAATCGAGTCACGCTGTTTCTAAACATACGTATCATCTTTCACACAATCTGTGGCCATCATTTCTTTAGCATTCCCCTCGTCTCATTTTAAGGTTCTTTGTTATTTTAAGGTTTCTGTCAGAGGTAAAATAACTGACAGGATTCTTCATAAAATTGGGCAGCTTCTGTTATAATCCATCCATACTAATATAATCATACTAATTGTTCGAGTTTTAATCGAACACTCAGCGAACACATTCGCTCGTTTACCAATATTTGGGCCAGTTCGCGTTTAGATATCGTCAGAGACACCACGTACTCAGAACCATTACCGTAACCATATTGACCATAAATTTTAACAAAAACCATTTTTTATCCATATTGTAAATGCAAAAGAAACTATCTGTTACCTTTTCACGCTTAAACCGCTGAACCGATTTTGGTATGGAGATAGTTTGAGACACTGGGAAGTATATAGGAGGATGAGGATGGAAATTTGGGTTGAATGTTACGCAGACGAAGTCGCGAGCAAAAGCTAGTATTGTGATAGTTATGACATAAAAAAGTGTCATTGTAACATATGTTTGAGATCAAATAGTACAGAATGCAATAATTAGGATCGTATGAACTAGGGGACTCGACTGCAACGGGAGTACTCGCTGAGTGACGTGTTTCCTGCGGATAGCCGGCCCATTAAACTTAAATTATCCCTTCTATCTCCCCCTTACCCGGTTTTTTTTATATCAGCTGTGTTTTAGAAGATTCTACAATAGATAAAAAAAAGGTTTTTGTTGACAGCTGATTTCCTGTAGCTTCAAGAAGTTTGTTTTTTTGCAGTATTATTATTTGTCACAGAGACGTGCATAAAATTTACTAGCTTTTTACCCGTGGCATATCCCGCTCTCGCAGAAACGGATAGGCTACTTTTTCGGAATATTAAGTAGCCTATAACATTCAGTAATAGTTGCTTTGTATCAGTATAAGCATTACTTTAATAGAATCAGTACTCCTAGAGATTACCTGTTACCATTTATAATATAATACTAGCACACAGATGCCCCATCTCATAGACAGAAACTGTGCCTCCGCCGCCGTAACGAGAGATTTCGACGGCCTAACCTAACGGACTATTTTACTAAAAGTACATCGAACGGTCGGTTCCGTTCCGTCCCATGCGATAGATGGTGTTAGTAGTGACTTGCAAGTAAAAGGGTTTACTCGGTTCGTGATTTTTTATTTATTTAAATACTGTGACGTTTGTTTTATAGCATTGTTTTGCATGTTTTTACAATTTCATTGTACCTAAATGTTTTATAATACAAATTGAAATAATCGTCGTATCGAATCATCGTAGTCGAAAGCCTGGAAAATTTAATACAGCTCCCTCTATTGGAATGAGTTTTATATGATCCGTTCAAATATCTATGAAATGTCACTCAGCTGGTCCATGGGACAACGATGGTGTCAGATGTTGATTCCCATACGGCTAATTGCTTGGACCTTCAGCTGCTGATAACTGATCCAGGCCGTTACTCGGTGTCGGTATCTCCACCTTCGGAACTACCGACCACTGTCTGGTGAAGTCTGTATCCATCTACTCCCCGCCCGATCCCAGCCCAAGAGGCACCCGGCGGGTATGGCGGTACAAGTCAGTGGATTGGGATGGGATGCGATCTTTTTTCGCATGCTATCCTTGGCAGCCTACTTGCTTTTTTTCGGCTGATCTTACGTCGTGCGTGGACGTCGTGACGGATGTGTTGCGTCAAGGAATGCGTTTAGGCACAGAATGTCCAATTCGCAAAATGTCCAGCAACCGCTGTGTCCAGTTCGCAGAAAGATGCTCCAAGGATAAGCTCAAACGCTCCACGCCTTTGAGCTTGTCCTTGCGGGCAGTCTCCGAATGGGGCGATGCCAATCTGGTCAAGTTCAATGCCGCTAAAACACAGGCGTGTCTCTAATTTGCTAAAAAGGGCCAATTTCACACGGCTCCATCTTTCCGAGGTGTAACCGTGCCGATAACGGACCATCTTGAGTTTCTTGGCGTAACGTTGACATCGACACTCTATTTTGGAATATACATTGAGGCAAAGGCTCAACTGGCTGCCAACATGTAGGAGATCCTTGGGAAGGCGAGACGGTACTTTTCGCCTGAACAGCGGCTTAAGTTGTATCAAAGACACGTTCTATCTTGCATGGAGTACTGCAGCCTAATTGCGTAAGTGAATTCAGCAAAGGAAAAGGGTTTTGACACCATCACTCGACCAATCACATGCGAGATGAAAGACGCGATGTGGATTTCCGTCTATGTAATTTGGCTGCTGTTCTCATCTCTGGGACGGATCTGCCAACGCCAGCTTGATGCACTAGAGTCGAAAAAAAAATGTGAATAAGAGCCCAAAATACCATAAATTTGTACTTGGGAGAGTTGATTAAACAAGAACATACAAATTTTATGATCAATTCTAGATAATCTTTATTATATACACAAAATTCCATAACAAATCGATGCATATCGCTACATCTATAGGAATTTACTTGAACCTATTTTCTTTCTAAGCGTTGGGATTTTTACCCTATTTTCGCTAGTAAATGCTGAACCATTGCTTATATCCAGGCCCCCTAGCCAATTTACAAACGTTTCGTATTGAATCTCTTTTTACAATCGTTAACGCCTTCTATTTGTATGGTCTGACCACGTGACTTAACGTTCATATGTGTCATTCCCATACATTGATTCATGTTCTACTAGCGTTATCGATTGTAGATTGTCAACTTAGCTACAGGGCCTGTTTACCGAATCGATTGTCGTAAATAAGTTTGCACAATGACGCCATTATGATCTCACACAGATAATATGATTCTCAGCATCAATAAATTATATAATTAGTTATGTCATCTCTTCTCTGAGGTCATAGATAATACTGCTAAGCTTGTACTAAATTATGTCCCATCCCTCTTCACTACACTGTTTTTGTTAAACTATTTTAAGTACATACTACATATTATGTTCCTATCTCCTTTTATCTAAGTATAACATTACAGTAGCACGGCATACTGTTTCGTTAGTTGGTCCATTGCTTGTTGAATTGGGTTCGATTCCAAAGACGGGCTAAAATTATAATTAGATTTTTCATCAGATTTTGTTTGTAGCAGCACAATCTTGATTTGTGCCTAATTGTCAATAAGCTTGTGCCGAAATGTGGATTCACGCGAGACACGATGGCTTTTTACCCGACTGCCGTAGGAGGGTTTATCAGTCACTGTATGTATGTATGTTTGTTCCTATGTGGCGTTCCAGAGACCAAACTCGTTGGCCGATTTTGATGATTGTAACGTCAAACGATTCGTCTTAATCTTGCGAGTGTCACTGGCTACATTAAAATTGGATAATAGAAAAATGGCGGCTTTTGCACTCCATATTGTGGGGGCCCAAATTTTTTTTTCTTCCAAACCCATTGTGTGGGGTAGGGAAGGTACGTATTTACGCGACCAGGTTTTACACCAGATATTTGCTTCCAAGTACGTACACCAGGTACCGACCCGAAATACTTGCAAGACTTCAAAGTATTTTATACGGCTACTCGGACTCGCTCCGTCGGGGCGAGTCCGCGTTTCTGCAATACCGGGTTAGTTTTCGCAAATGCGATCATGCTCCTTATTTGTAAGGGTCCACGGAACAATTTCGTATCCAAGTATTTTTACTTTAATGGTTTGTCTTTGCAAGTATTTATTTGTAAAGGCGATTGTGCTCCTTATTTATAGGACGTCACGTTTCAATTTCCTATGCAAGTATTTTTTATTCCAACAGGACTTGGCATGGAGGTAGGAAGTTCAATCGTCTGTATCGTTTTCAAATAAATACCTACTGGTATTTATTTGAAAACGCAACGCAATTGTGCTCCTTAATTATACAACATTACGGGTCAATTTCCTATCCAGATAGAAAATACTTGAAAGTATCCCGAGCCCTGGTTTTAGGACCTGGTTTCTTAAAGTAGACGTACTTGGAAGCCCTGGTACTCGATTTGGCAGGTACGACCCATGTCTAGTGTGGGGTATCAAAATAAAGAGTTCTAAGAGGTGATTTCAAAAATATATAAAACTTATATGTTCCAATGAGACGAAATCGAAAAAAAAATTGACTATAATATTATAAACTAGCTGTGCCCGCGGCTTCGCTCCCGTCATCTGCCTGCCAACCCTACCATACTTACCAGCCTGCCTGCTTACTCCACATACTCAAAAATATACATACTACATACCAATTTTTTTTTCTAGGGTCATTCTTTCGCGTAAAATCTTAACACCGCGATTTAGAAAATGACTTTAAATGCACAACGCAATCTATCGAATAGCGAGTTCAACTGTCCGAGTAACTGAATTGCGTGAGCTGTGATAATTTTACTTCTTGAACACTTTAAATTCATCTAACTTTTGATAGAGTGAACCGATTGCGATGAAACAAAAACTAAGTAATTCTTCAAGATACGCACAATTTTTATGTATAAAAGTTATCTACATTGGTTTCGTGCATTTCACGTGATGCGTGCACAAATAAACAGACAAAAATTCCAAAAATGCTAGAAATGGGTTCTGTTGGTTATCCTTTAACACCCTGGCTATTTTTTTTGGAATATTTTTCGATGTACAAAAAATATTTTTCTACAGATTTATTATATGTATAGATAAAAAAAAGTTATTAAAAAATTCAAAAAGCCCTAAAAAGACGTAAACAATAAGAAAATCATGCTGGGCAGTCGGAGGATACATCTGGTTTTGGTCAGCCAGTTTGCATTAGCATTGCAGTAGCATGATTTTCTTCTTGGTTTCGTCTTTTTAGTTCGCTTCTTAAGCAGTCGTGTTTTTTTAATTAAATATATTTTCTTTAATTATTACGGCACTCAACCAGTTAAACATAACGGGCGTAGCTGAGACCTATTTTTCTGCCTTGGAGCATTACAGTCGTGATGTGTTCCATTATAGGATTACGAATATATTCCAGGGGCGGAGTCCATGTGTTTACCGGACTTCTTGCCGGTGCACCCAGGGAGGACGTCACCGGAGCCCGAGCACCAAGATGAGCAGATGCAGCAGATCATTGCTGAGCTGGAACGGACTAGGTTTGTGCCATCATCTTACCATTATTGTTTACTTATTGATTGTTTTTTTTTTATCTTATATAGGCTCGCGCTTGACCACCATCTCACCTGATGGTAAGCGATGATGTGGTCGGAGCCAGACTATCAATATTGAACCACCTTTTGTTTGTTTGTCGTGAGATTAAACCCAGGCAAGCGCTTTACTTCGCGTAAATTATTTCATCATCACTGCTCTCAAAACAGTGAAGAAAAAGTCGTGAGGAAACTGGCATGACCTAAAACCAATAATTCAAAGACATGTAACATCCACCAACCCGCACTGGTGTATTACGGCCCATTTCCTCTCACAGAGAGCAGGCCTGTGTCCCAGCAGCGGGCACATTAAAATGCTGATGATGATTGTAATTACTCTTAGCATTTACAGTTTGACCCAACACGTGTAGAGAGTTAAATTACATAACATATTAATAATTTACATTTCAAACAGACCAAACAAACAAGGGGCAAATTAATTAAAATAACATTAGCAAAAATCATAATTCAATAAAATATTTCCACGTTTCATTAATAAAAATTCAAATTGTTGTAGATGGTCTCCAGTTAAGGCCTATATATTCCCCAATGCTAACGCAATACTGGCCGTGCGCCCGCTCGATGCCAAAATATCAATATTGAACCTCCTTTTGAATAGTTTTGTTTGCAAAATATTATTTGATTTACAAACGCTATTTTAGTTATGAAGAAATTCCAGCCATCAATTTTTCCGTGTAAAAATATTTCCAAGTTGTTTTTGAGGAGTATCCAAAAATAGCGAAAAACCAGCGTGTTGTTAATTACTTTTTTAAAGCAAAACTATTTGTTATACGAAAAAACTATGTGTTAAAAATAATATACATGAAACAATTTATTTTATTTTTTTCAAACCTTTTAACATAGCCGTTACTAAGGAGTATGCTTTAGAAAGTTAACGTTTTACGGCACTAAAGCGGACGTAGGCCCTTAAGAGGGTACTCTATTGGGCCTTTCTCCATACAAAAACATTCCGCTGTTTTCTTCGTGGATAATGCCTCCAGAGCAATGATTTTTTCCCATAAAATCAAGGTCTAATTAATACGTGCCCCTATCATTTCCTTTTTTCGAAAACATAATCACTAAAAGAAATATGACAATCCAAAAACCCGAAATAAATGCCCGTTTTTACCGCCATGTTCAGACGACATTCAGACAAAATTGATAACTTTTTAACAAAAAAGAAAATGACAGAAGCATAGATATACTTTTCCTCTAAATTTTGATATAAGATTTTTTAAGATCAGGCCAGTTTTGAAGAAGAAAACAGCGGAATACGAAACGCCTTTTGGTCAAGGTTTTTGTAGGTAAAATCAGCCTGAGCTGCAGTTGTCCCTTTCGCACTTTACGGGTGGAGGTTGGAGGTGAGGGAGGGTAGGCTTACACGTACACTAATAGGGAAGTGGCAGTTGTCGATATTTTTATCGATACTCTAGTGATATACACCGATGTCGATATTTACACTATACAATGATTTTATTTAATAAATCGTGTGATTGTGAGTATTATTTATTATTGGTGAAGGCACTTGTCGAATGATTAACTTAGGCATGCATAAGATCTGGCAAGTGCAGTTGCAAATACACGATCAAAAGTTGTTAAGAAAATTAAGCCAGGATCCAGAATAATGCTCGGTACAGATCAACCGAACGAACTAACAAATGTTGTTGAAAAGAAATCTCTGATTTTTGTTATTATAGATAGGCTCGCTCTTGACCACTATCTCACCTGATGGTAAGCGATGATGTGGTCTACGGTGTAGCAAACTTGCCCAGAAGTAACTTCACTCTTGACTTAAAGACCCCGAGGTTGTAGCTATCGGTCAACACAGACGCAAGGAATTCCACTCCTTGCTGTACGCAAAATGTTTAGTGCCTTTGGGCGGGATATCCACCTTGTACCGATGGCGCATCGCCGTACGTCTTGTAGATGAATGATGTCCGATGATGAAACGGGCTATATGGAATTAGATCATGCAATTCCATCGCAAAATCTCCGAAATGCATCCGATAAAAATCCGACAAGCTGGCAACTCTGCGACGATTTCAAGGCTCTGGAGCTTTGACTCGATCTCATTGCCGATGACCCTCCTGACCCGTTTTTCGATCAAATCTAATTCGATTCGTGCATGAAGCTGGTATTTGGCAGATTCGTCCCAGAGATGAGAACAGTACTCCATGCAAGATCGAACTTGCGCTTGATACAACTTAAGCACCTGTTCTGGCGTGAAGTACCGTCTCAACTTCTTAGCAGCATACGCCAAGAAGCTTAATATGGTCGGTTATCGGCACGGTTACACCTCGGAAAGATGGAGCTGGTTGGAATTGGCTCTTTTTAGTGAACAAAAGACGCTCGCTGTATAATATAAATATAATAAATTTATTTTCTCCAAAGGTTCTATTTGAACTTTTTCGGTGCAATGATTTCAAATGAAATGTTACTTTAAAATTTCAATATAAATTTACAAATTCATAATACGAATGGTATATTGCATCTTATTTTTTAAAGTGGCTGCGTACTTGCTCACTGCCCTCTGCGACCAGTCTCCCGATACGTCCATAACAGCGTGAGTCTGGTCGGCCTTCCATCAGTGGAACAGCTATCTCGACCCAACTCCTCTAATGGCTGCACCGGGCATCGTAACCGGATCACGGCTAGGCCACTTGGCAGTATGTCTTTGCCCGCTATGTGGTCACAAGCCCTTCGGTCGAAACCTACCACCAGTATGTCACATGATTAGCACCATCCGGGGACCACGTGTAGGGATTCAAAACGCTTATTTTCCTACGGACGCGGGTGATCCGGTCCTCAAAATGATGGCTCTGATGTACTGAATCGTTCGCTCATCTTACGTCCTGTCTGCTGATTTGCATTCTTTCGGTTGGTCTTACACCAAGTATCATGCAAACAAAATTTTGATTTCTTAAAAAGCAGATACTTATAAAAATGATTTATGAATTTTGGAGAAGTGGGGTTTGTGGGTATTTAAATTAAAATATAGAATTTTAAATTAAAATAATTAAAAACACGCTTATTAATTACTAGCTGTTGCCCGCGGCTTCGCTCCCGTGGACCACCCCACAGGACCCAATTTCGGGATTAAAAAATAGCCTATCACTCAGGAATAATGTAGCTTTCTATTGGTGAAAGAATTTTTCAAATCGGTCCAGTAGTTTCGGAGCCTATTCAGTACAAACAAACAAACAAAAAAATCTTTCCTCTTTATAATATTAGTATAGAAAAGCACTCTTTGACAAGGCAGCTTGTCGAAAAGTGAATGAAAAAATTTAACAAAAAAATTAAAAACAAGCGAAATTAATTTTGTGTTGAATGGGCTCAACTGAAAACCAATCTTTTCAACGAAGTCGGGGGACCTGTAAAAAACTGATCCAAGGATCGATCCCCCGACTGCAAGGCAGGCGTATTTTTAATTATTTTTAATGATTTATTTTTTATATCATAGCTCTTTTAGTAATAAAACGATATTTTTGCAAAAACAATTTATTTTATAAGTTTTCTATGGGATATTGAATAGTACTGTTATATTTATTTAATTTCTTTTGGTATGTTATTAGGGAACAAATGATTATTTAATACTACTGTTATATATTATTATATATATACTAAGTAAGCTCTAGACTAGCTAGACGATTTTTATGAAATATCATGTTTTATTTTTATTTTTTAATAACGTTACGCTTCTAAAGATACCACATAAATTGATACCGGTTAAGCCGTTTAGAAGTTATGGTGGAATAAAGAATCTCACAAACATACATGAGCGCTATAAACATAACATAACTCTCCTCTTTTGGGCAGTCGTGTAAAAATGTGCATTTATCTATCGTAATTTCAATCCTTTCACTTGCAGGTAAATTTCGTGGTATACGACCATCAATTATTTCTGGCCGAAGGCATTTAAAAAAAAACTACATTTCTCCAAAACTCTTTCAATTTTTTCGTAAAGTGTAAAGCGGCTCGGTACTCGCGCCGAGGGCGCGTGCACCGGAGTCGGCCGGCCGCTGCGGCGCGCTCTTACACACACAAATACACTACTCGTTCACACATTGATAGCTCGCTTGGTCGGGCGCAGCGCGACGGCAATAGTTTCTTCAAATACCTATTTTTCAAATTCTTGTTGACTAGAGTCCGCTCTTAAGACGACAACTAACGCCAACGACCTTGAGGGAACAAAACGCGCACTCGTTTCACATCCGCGCGGCCCAAAATTTAGTAGTTTTTTGTACTTGCCTTATTACTCTATGACTTTAAAAAAAAAGCCTCAGATCAAAATGTAGATAATTAAATTATCTTTAAGATGGTGTTGATTTCATTAAAATACGCTCAGCGGTTTTGGTGTGATTGTCGTGTTTTTGTCCGTTTTAGACATAACTTTACAAATTAAGTACACTATGTTATACAAATAAAACTCCAAATTTGCTTAGATCGAATTATTAAGAAAATAGTCTAATATAACATATATTTTTTTCAAAGTAGTACGACTAGCCATTTAGGCGTGATTCTCATTTTAAAACCAGCTACTCAAGGGTATCGGCGCCTTAACGCAGTACTGGCCGTGCGCCCGCTCGGAGTCAGACTATCAATATTGAAGCACCTTTTGGGCAGTTTTGTTTGCGAAATATTCTTTGATTTACGTATGCTATTTCTATTATGGAGAAATTCTAGCCATCAATTATACTGTGTAAGAATATTTTTAAACATCCAAGTCGTTTTGGAGGAGTATCCAAAGTAGCAAAAAAAAATATTGTGTTGTTAATAATTTTTTTAAAGCAAAACTATTACTTACACGAAAAATCTACTCATTCGACGCGATGTAGTTCGATCTTGTGCGTCATCTTCCGTAAGTGCCATCTCCCTCATGTCCTTTTGGACTTTCGTCAACCATGTGATTCGGGGTCTTCCGCTTCTTTTTTTTTTGTAGCCATGGAAAGGAAATTAGAGCAGTGGTGGCCCAGTGGTATCGGCCGCGACTTACAAGTTGTAGGTCGTGGGTTCGAGCCCAGGCAGGCGCTTTACTTTGTGTAAATTATTTCATCACCACTGCTCTCAAAACGGTGAAGGAAAACATCGTGAGGAAACCGGCATGTCCTAGAACCAAAAATTCGAAGACATGTGACATCCACCAACCCGCACTGGGCCCGCGTGGTGGATAACGGCCCATTCCCTCTCACAGAGAGGAGGCCTGTGTCCCAGCAGTGGGCACATTAATAGGTTGATGATGTGATGTGTGTGTGATGTGTTTCCACATCACACACACATCACATCATCAACCTATTAATGTGGCAATTTTGCACGATATGATCATCTTTTCGTCAAACTACATTACCGTACCATCTCAGTCTCACATCACATCACATCATCAGCCTATTAATGTGCCCACTGCTGGGACACAGGCCTTCTCTCTGTGAGAGGGAATGGGCCGTTATCCACCACGCGGGCCCAGTGCGGGTTGGTGGATGTCACATGTCTTCGAATTTTTGGTTCTAGGACATGCCGGTTTCCTCACGATGTTTTCCTTCACCGTTTTGAGAGCAGTGGTGATGAAATAATTTACACAAAGTAAAGCGCCTGCCTGGGCGCCATCTCAGTCTGCACTCTTTTATTTCATACAGAGAAGGCGCGTCTATGCAAAACATTACAGTGTAAATATTTTTTACATACGTTACGCATTTCTTGTTTTGTTGTAACAGTATAATTAACTTACAATTTGACCTGTTTTATTTAAAGTATTTTGGAAGAACAACACCTTAATTGCGTATCTGTTTGATAACACGAAGCACACTCCTTACCTTTCATTTTGATAACTCAACTGTACCTATTCTATGCGTGTTTTACGCCGTCGAGTACACGGATTTTTGAACTTATGAAGCAACGAATGCAAGGCAAGCGTACCGTTCGCTATTATTTGAACTTACACAATTAGGGAGCTGAGAACCCTTTTTTTGGCAAAACTTAACGGTCTGATTCAGGACATGGTTAAATGCAGATAACTATCTCGTATAGAACAGAGAGAGCGTAGAGCTGTGCTGGTCTATTGGTAACGAACACGACTGAAGACTTGTAGGCCGTGGGTTTGAACTCAGGCAAGCACTTAACAGTTTGTAAATTTCATCAAACAAAACATCGCGAGGTAACCAGCATTTACAAGAACCAATTCGAAGACATCCGATATTTACCAACTCGAACTGTTCTCGCGTGATGGACTACAACCCACTCCCATTCGTATAGATGAAGCGTGTGTCCCAGCAGAGGAAACGTTACAGCCTAATTTTTCTGCACTAAACGACCATCTCTACGCTATCTGTACGTTTAACACGTTGACTTTTACCCGTTCAATCCGGATGCTCATTTGACATAATTTTTGCGTTCGTATGCTCAGTATTATTCGTGTCATGACGCCGGCGTTTCCTAGCAACGTGATATGATTGATAATGTTCGTCTGCCTGTATTGGCACACTTGTGTATCTGTATTTTGTCAATTGCTTCCTTATTAATCTAATGCGGATACTTTAAATGACGGCCGCAGTTTTTTCATATTGATTGGAAAAGTAACTTTCGCTGTCATGTCGTTGAAACCGATTGATACATTTGCCTGGGGTAAAAAGTGGCCTATATCACTATCTGGCCCATAAACTGTCTCCTGGCATGAAATCACGGTGATCCGATTCTAAGTACAAAGAGGACAAACCAGAAATTACGTGTATAACATTTGCAAACTCCGTACCAGACAGGATTGCCTCTTCCCCTAAAAACTGTCACCCCGCCCCTTTAACACCTTAAGGGTTCACTAGTCGACGGCTAGAACTATTTTGTGCGTGGGGTTACAATGCATTTTGTATCAACCGACAACACGTGCGGAAGAGATAGATGCTGTGATGAGCAGTAGGAAGCTAGTTCGCGTACGAATACACACTTTTGCAAATTTGTAGCGAAATGGATAATGGTTTAAGACGTAATCGAGCGCGCGAAATTTTATAAACAGACCTTTGGCAGTCTAGATATCATGAAAAAACGACCAAATCTATCTGTTCAAAATAAAATTATTTGCATTGTTGAACTACTAATCTATCCCTGTATGGAAGCCATTTTCCGTCTTCTTATGGTTTTTATTTGCGCCCAAAAATGCGTTTAAATTAGTGTCGAAATGTGGAACTTTCGACGCTCATAACTTTCAAATATTTTCTTTTTTTACTTTTTTGCTTCCATACAGGGCTAGATAATGATGAGACAAATTGATATCACTTTTTATTTTGAACGTACATCGTCAAACAGCGGAATAATCACTAGACTACGTTTGTATTGTAGAATTTTCGACTAGTGTAACCTTAAGGGCTTTAGGGGATGCATTTCAAGGGCATATTGAGGGGCCCGTGGTTAAATTATAACAGCCGCACGTGTCAATTTTGATTGTTAAGTAATGATTGCCGAGGTCATTCTCTCTGTCTTCGTGTACTCTCGCGCACTCTTCTCGTCGCTCTTTCTTGCTTCTAGACCCTGCGGTTCAGGCTGCGCGTTATGTCTGAATAAATATCTACAATCTACGTTTCTGTCACCAACAAATCATCTTCCGAATCCCCAGATGTGAATTATTCGCGGAGCGCTCCCGTCGTTCTCGCGTGGAGGAGGAACTGTCTCAAGCTCGGTCCAGTAACGCGCTGCTGCGGGCCGAGGCCGCCGCCGCGCGCGCTTCTGAAGCTCAGCTGCGGGCCAGGCGTGAGCAGGCGCGGCGCGGGGAGCAGGAGTTCGCGGGGCAGCTGGATGCGGCGGCCGAGCGTGCGGAGACCACGCTCACTGATGCTACGGTGAGTGACAGTATTCATTCAGCACCTATGAGATGTAAATAGTGACAAGACAAACGCATTTGTATTCCTCAAACCTACGTCCCACAGCTTCTTATCTATCACAAGAAAATTTAACCCGTCCGAGGTGGATATATTTTTCGAGCTCGCTTCGCTCGCTCATGCCTTGTTGATTATCAAGTTTCTATGCATAAGCCAACAACGTTCGCGCGTTCCTAAGGTACATTCTATATTTTTGTAAACAATAAAAAGAGTAAAGGGCAAACATTTTCGAGCTCGACGCCCCTCGTCTTTTTACAATAAAATATATTTTTTCTACTACCTTGTCTATTATGTAACACATTGCCTAAGAAATTCGTTTCGAAATATGAATATTTAGACACAAGATTATAAAATCAAAATAAAACAAAATTACATAATCATACCATTATGTAACTGGCAGAATGATACTGAACCTGTTACCTCTCGAAAAAGCGGGCTTTGATTGTGTGTCTGTGGTTTTTAGTCTGAACGTTTCTAATAAATTGTTGTCAAAGTCAAAGAATCTTTATTGTGAGACAGCGGTTACAGAGTTGTTATTGAGTTATTTTTGTGTGCGTTTGCACTACTCCACCATGTTAGGCATACAATAGTTTAAAAAAAAAATTGTTATCTTAGACATAAGTTTATGTGAAATGTGTTAATTTAATAGAATAGACATTTCAATTAAAATAGAGACTTATTTTGCATCAAACGTTCTTGGAACTTATTTGCGTCTAATAATTTCATGGTTGAGTTACAAAGAGAATATAAACTTGAGTCACACATTTTTTTCACAGTTTGGGAATAAAAACCGTGATAAAATGCATGACACAAGCCTATCACAGAGGCCGTGATCGCCGGTCTGCTCTGCCTCTTTTACTCGCATAAGTTTGTCGCATCGTCCTATCTCGCTTACTCTATATAGTATACTCGATGACAAACTCTTTCTTGCGCAATGGTTCGCAAAGTCATCTTCAGAGGCACAAAGATCCGCTGTGACTACCATAGGATTGTGACCCAACTGTGTTGTAGGCTGAGGCTCATTGATTATGCTTATATTTTGTTAACAATGACACTCGTTATCATCTATCTAAAAGCCTTTCCCCACATATATTGGGGCTGGCGAACGTACCCCTAACTACTAGTTGCAGACATTCTGGCTACGGTCCACCCGTTATGACTGTCAGAGATCTAACAAATGACGCTCAAAATAATCGGACTTAGTAGAAAATTTAAACAAAAGTATTGTTCACAGACTCGAGCGGTGGAGGCTGAATCAACGATAGCTAGATTGAAGAATCAAATTAAGAAATTAAAAGTAGGTTATTTTTTTTTATTCCATCATGAATTTCTTTGTTTCTAACAAAATAAATTATGTTGGTATAGTTCTCGCCAAACTTCTTGGCCGCCCTGAAGTTGGCTTTCCGATGCGCAACGTACGGATCGGTGCTGTTTTTGTATGAGATTTAGTACTGCGCAGAGTGCGCAGCCATTGTAGCCAACTTCAGGGCGGCGAAGAACTAACTATATAGATGTGTACTTTTTTCTTTGAGTGTGGTATTTTTAGTTTTATCTTTATATGCCTCGTGCGAGCGCTTGTTCTGTTCCGGTGTTTGGACGCAACTGAGTGTAAGTGTGACATTCATTTATTTTGAAGTAAAACCGCGCCACGCCACGCCACGCCCAGTGGCTTGGCGCGCGGCTCAACTCAATGGATAGTGTTAGAGCATCTCATTGGCTGACAGTTCACGTGGACTATGCTTGATTTTCTTACGATATTTTGTGTCATAGAAAATGGAATGAACTCAACTCGTGCTCTTGGTCTGGTCGCTATGTTCTATGTAAACAATATTAACAGATTTTTTTAATAAATCTAATGCATTCTTAATTTTTTTTTTCTATTTTAAAAATAAAAATAAAACTCGCGCCTAGAGGTAGAAATATTTGTTTGTAAGTTTGTTTGTAATGGATAAACTCAAAAACTATTTGACTGATTTTGAAAATTCAGTAGAAAGCTAGATTATTCTTGAGTGATAGGCTATTTTTTATCCTGAAAACGGGTCCTTTGAGGTGCGCCACGGGCGCCAAGCTGCGGGGAAGAAGTCGCATACATTGAGTGTAAAATATCACGGTGTATATTAAAAAAATAGAGGACTTGAATAAAGAATTTACATATCTATCTAATAATACCTTTAAACTCAAAGTACGTAAGCGTCATTTTGCACACACATAGTAGGAATATTGGGCAATATTGGACCGAGCTCAGTCGCGGCTGTCACGAGTGCTTTCAGCGGGCGAATGTCCGAATATACTTTAAATAAATTTTTTAAATTCGTCCTTTCATTAATTTTTAAGTCATAAAGGTCATTAAATTTTTCAAGATGACACGTTAGAAATTCAATATCTAGGAAAATAATCAACTATTTTAAGTCTACGGACGTAATTGGAAATGCTTTGCAACTAGTCATAATAACATGGTTTAAGTCATCCAGCTCACAAATATGTTTCCTCCGACTGCACAGCATAATTTTCTTCTTGTTTAAGTACATTTTTTTAGTTCACTTCTTAAGGCGATATATACGCCCCAGTGTTAACGCAGTACTGGCTGTGCGCCCGCTCGATGCCAAAATATCATTATTGAACCTCCTTTTAAACAGTTTTGTTTGCAAAATATTATTTGATTTACATATGCTTTGTTAATTATGAAGAAATACCAGCCATAAATTTTTCTCTGTATATATATTTTTAAACATCCAAGTCGTTTTTGAGGAGTATCCAAAAGTAGCGAAAAAATAGCGTGTTGTTAGTTATTTTTTTAAAGCAAAACTATTTTTTAAACGAAAAAGCCATGTGTTAAAATAATATACATGAAACAATAATAAAAATTTTTTTTTTTTAAATCTTTTAACCTAGCCGTTACTAAGGAGTATGCTTTAGAAAGTTACCGTTTTACGGCGGTAAAGCGGATGTAGGCCCTTAAGCAGTTGGGTTTTTTAATATTTTTAACTTTTTTCACATTTATATTTTTGTCGACCACATACTCACCACTACCACAACCACTAAAAACATTTGTTAAAAGCATTGGTGCTTTTCACATTTTAATGTTTTTAGTGGATCCATGGGGATCATCAGATCAGGACTTCTCGCTGGCCACGGTATGGGTCCACCTCTTCCGATCCACCTATTTGGATACTGTTGGTCTAGCCATTCCCTGACACCTCTCCTGTAGTGTGCAGGGCAACCGTCGTGTTGGAACCTCATGTGTCTAATAAGATTTAGGGGTAAATCGTCTAACAAATCAGGTAGTTCTTCTCTTAAAAAGTGTTCATAGAATTCTGTTCTTCTCTTAAAAAGTGTTCATAGAATTCTCCATTTAAAGAATAGAATGTTTCATTTTATCATTCTACCTGTGAGCTTTTTATTAAAGTTTTTTCTAAGAATTGGAATAAGACCCCTAGCTTGTTATACCTTGTTGGATAGCTAATAGAACAAAGATATTATTTACCATATCTGCAGCACAACTGCCATACATTTTTTAAAAAATTTTGCTAAATGAAAAAAAATGTTTTTATAAATTTATTTCTTTTTTATACTTTCAGTCCTCTACTATGACTCTTATGGTTCAGATATCTGGACTTTTTGCATTTAGAATAATAAACGAACTTCTCTAGTACTCAAATATCGGAATAAGAAAAAAAAATAAGGCCATAGAAGACAAAAAAAATGCCAATTCTTAAGAAATTGGCATGTTTTTATAAAAAACCTTCTAAGTCCAATATCTCAAAAACGGTTAGGTTTAGGCTGGGGTGTTTCATAGTCAAATTAGTCAGAAATTCTGGGAACTATAACCTCTTAATGGATCTAGGTCGACTTAACCAGTAACCCTGTATAATCTAAATCTCGGAAACGGTTCCAACGATTTTCAAGAAATTTAGTATGCAGGGGGATTCGGGGGCGATACGATAGAAAACGTCGTTTTCTCTATTTACACCCGAGCAGAGCTCGGTCGCCCAGTACCTATTATATCAATAAACAAATCAGAGATGTTTTCGCTTGACCACTATCTCACCTGATGGTAAGCGATGATGTGGTCGACGGTGAAGCATGCTTGCGTTGTTTTAAATGAGGTCCTATGAGTTTAGTAAATCTCGAATATCCTTTAAGTCTCTGAAGGTTCATCAGTCATCAGCTAATCAAAATGGAGACTGTAAAACTAACAATTATGCGTGGCTTTGGTTACAGGAGGAGCTGACGTCGTCTCAACAAGAAGTGCGCGTGCTGCGCGGCGTGCAGGGCGCCGCCGCCGCCGGACTGCGCCGCGCCACCGGGGTCGCCGAGACCTCGCTCAGGTAACTAAATGAAACATTTATTGCATTTCATGCATTGTTCTATACTAGCATCATTGTAGCGCCATCTATGCCGCCACGTACAAACTAATGACCTGACGTTACACAAATTCCTGCATCGCGCAAGCAAAGTTTTCGTCGCGATTTGAACCACAGAACAGAGAAGACAGTAGAAATCGCATATAGCTTTATTAGTATCGGAACCAGCGTACCCAAACTCACACATATACAGATTAATTGTATTTCATAACACTGAGAAATCTTTGGTGTGATTGGTAGTTTAATTTTTTGATGAAAGTAGAAAATATGTCAGTCGTCGCTTATTTGAAAATTAACCACAGCTTTATGACAATAGAGTTGGTTTATTGTCTACTCTTTTTGAGTATTTATAATTTTTTTCGTTTAAAGCGCACACGGAATAGTTTAATGAGCAAGTTACGCTACCCGCCGCTAGATGTCACTATAGTAAATTCATTTAATTTAAAGCCGTATTTCGTTACCGATAAGATTTATATTTGCGTAATGAGGTCATTACTACTCGTCCTCCTGTAGTGATGTACCACGATCGTTGACTTATATATCGACATTCCGTTTTATTTTCAAACTAAATACAGTTTAGTTTAAATAAAAAACGTTGCCCCACACTAGGAATTTCTCCTGTATCGTGGGTGCGTTTACAAACATAGAATTTCACATACACAAACACCCAGAGCTGAAACAACTATTTGTAGATCATACAAATATTTGCTCCGTACGGGAATCGAACCCGCGACACGCAGCGCAGCAGTTAATTGCTCAACCACTGCGCCAACCGTGCGCCCAATAACTAAGAGTCGATAAATATTATTATGTTTGTTATCAAGTTTTATGTAAATTTATTCCAATACTTACAATTTATAGAAAGTATAATTAAGATATTTTATGGTAAACTACTGATCCGATTTTGAAAATGATTCTATTGATACAAAGATGGGCGTATCTTTGTATGTGGTGTTTTTGTTCTATCAATAGAATTATAGAATACAATACTCTTTATTATGTACACCATATAAGTTACAGAAAGTATAGAGGAAGAAAACATTACACTGGGTGACACAATGGGCGGCCTTATCACTAAAAGAGATCTTTTCAAGACAACCTTTGCATGGATTTAAAAAAAAACTTTTTTACAAAAAAATACTACCGACTTCCAAATAAGAAAACTACAAAGTGAAAAATAACTTTATTTTTGGAAGTCGGTGTCTTTCGAAGGTACCATTTTTTTTCGTTATGGACACCGACTTCCAAAAATAAAGTTATTTTTCACTTTGTAGTTTTCTTATTTGGAAGTCGGTAGTATTTTTTTGTAAAAAAGTTTTTTTATTTTTCACTTTTTAGTTTTACCTACCTAATAGGCAAGTTGTTTAGTAAGTTTCCTATAACGCCAGAATAGATTACCCGAAAATCATGAAACTTGAACAAAACCGATTAAATGAGAGATCTGCTTACCCCTTAAGAGCATACTGGCGTGATGTTATGTTATGAAATGGTATAAACAATAAACAGACATGCGATTTCAGCAGTCCCGAGAGATTTGCCGTTATTTATTGAAGAGTTCTGTTGTATATCTTCGAAGTTCTTCATCAGATCTTCACCAAATTAAAATGGGACCAATTTCGGAACATACTCTTTCAAACAAAAAAAGAATTTTCAAAATCGGTCCACAATTGACGGAGATATCGGTGAACATACACAAAAAAAAAAAAAAAACATACAAGAAGTCGAACATAGAACCTCCTCCTTTTTCGAAAGTCGGTTAAAAAATGAAAGGAAACACAGTACTGTAGGTAGTCTTTGGTGTACTATTATTAATTACTAGCTGTGCCCGCGGCTTCGCTCCCGTCATCTGTTTGCCAACCCTACCCTACTTACCTTCCTGCCTACCCTACTTACCTACCGACCATATTTGTTTCTGTAGTCATCAATCTTTCGCGTAGAATCTTAACACCGCGATTCAGAAAATTACTTCAAATTCAAAACGCCATCTATCGAATATCGAGTTCAACTCTCCGAGTATCTGAATTGCGTGTGTTGTGATAATTTTACTTCTTGAACACTTTAAATTCATCTTACTTTTGATAGAGTGAACCGATTGCGATGACACAAAAACTTAGTATTTTTTCAAGTTACGCACAATGTTTATGTATAAAAGTTATTTACATTGGTTTCGTACATTTAACGTGATGCGTGCACAAATAAACAGACAAAAATTCCAAAAATACCGGCAATAGGTTCTGTTGGTTATCCTTTAACACACTGGCTATTTTTTTTGGAAATATTTTCGATGTACAAAATAGTTATTTATGCTACAAGTGCGGGAGGTAGGTGATTTCCGATGAGTGGTATTTTATTCACGAGCGAGCGAAGCGAGTGAGTGGATAAATCGACACGAGTCGGAAATCATCTTACGCACGTGTATCATACAACATTTTACTATGCATTGTGCGAGAAAATAAAAAAATATATCTTAACCAAGCAAGAAATTAATAAAATGGCGGGCTTATTCAAGGGCGCTCAGCATATCCACAGATTGACTTTTACTGCGCATGTGCAAATAGTTGTCACGTCGTAACGCAAAAAGGCACGAGCAAAATATTCATTCTGCCCAACATATTTAATGAATATTTAAAATTAATTTATTGATCAAAATCTAGAGTAATAAAAACGTCTTAAATGAAGTATTAGTTTTGTTTTACCTTTTATATGAATGATAATCTGTACTAAACAAATTTTTTAAACTTTTCTCAAATAATAAAAACTCTATGCGGCGGGCTGACGTTGGAGTTAAAATTGAAAAGTTCAGGAAAGTAAAAAGCACTAGTTAAAAAAAGTGACACTTTCCGCACAGTTTGGATGCTTGGAAAACGCTCTTTTCGAGGACATGCATTGTAAAATACTTTTCTACAGATTTATTATATGTTTTGATTGATGATAATGATGCGATAGACTACACTACAAATGCAATACGCCCTACTGATATGGGAAGCTTACGCTTTCGCCTGCGGCTACACTCTTATTATGATTAGCTTGACTAACACCTTAATGAACTGATGAAATTTGGTCTATACACCAGTTAGTAGATCTTAAATTTCAGACTAACACATAAGCCACTTTTTAATTGACTTAAAAAAAGAAGGAGGTTCTATGTTCATGTGTTATTATTATAACACTTTGTTGATTTTGAAGGCTCTTGCCTTTTTAACCGACTTCAAAAAAAGGAGGAGGTTCTCAATTCGTCGTAATCTTTATTTTTACACGGCTGCAAGGAAAGGGTTATGTTTCTCGCGCGTAAGAAGATTTTTTCGAATATTGTAGTTGAAGTTTAAAGTATCGATAACTCATTATCGATATTGGTAATCTCTAATTGAGTAGCTGAATGTGACATGTGCATAGTTGGAATCTTCGAGAACAATGTTTGAGTTTTAAAGAAAGTAGTCCTTAAACTTAACGTCATAAAATCAACTTTTACTTGTCTTGTTTAATAAAATATTGTTTTTACATTTTTATCGAAATAAAATAAATTAAGACTTGCCGATGGTAAGATATACCTACATTTGATACATTTTTGGTTCTGCTATCGTGTTTACATTCTAAAACAGCACAATAAGGCATTTTTGTATTTTTTTTCAAGTTTTTGTCACCGTGACGGTTGAACCAAGACTGATGTGCGTAGTGTGTGCGCGGAAGGAAACATATGTGGAACTGTGCAAAACTCGGGGTACGCGGGTACGCGGGCCCCGCCCACTTGCGACTTCTATTGTAGTAGGCGTTTTTTTTGTTCTGTGATTTGAACAAATACAACAGTCAGACAGCAGTCTCAGGCGGTAGCTTGGCCCAGACACAATACCCCTCTGGTCGGAGGATCCTCCCTTTAACAGTGGAATTTTACGGGACTTTACACCTTGTTCCATTAACTTCAAATTAGGTTTTCAATGTTTTTGAAATCAATTAATAGAGTTAGTTATTTGAGTTGGCCAATAAATGACTTCACAGCTTCGATCAATAATACACAAAATGACCGGTACGCGCTTCGAAAACGGGCCGAAAAATAAGAGCACAACTACGGTTGTGGTCTTATTTCAAATTAGTATGATCCAATCATAGCCAACATTGAGACGTCAAAATGCCGCAGTGTGCGACATTTTGAAAGGTATTTGTTGAGTTTTTGGTCAAAAATTCGTTCACAATGATGGCCTTGTGCGAAGGCGCATTATCGTGGACTCTTGTGCGATTGAGTTTTTGGGGAAAATACAGATCTTTTGAGACTAGCCGAGCGGCAACATGTTTCATACCCAAGTGATTATTTAAAATGCTACGGACCAACTCGTGAGACACCGAAAGTTCGGCGGTTATATCTCTCAAACTTGAATGAGGATTTTCAGTCACTTCACTTTTGCGATGTTAACTTCAGTTGCAGACGTTGATGGCCTCCCAAAGCGAGGTAAATATTCTATCACATCTCGACCGTGTGAACGCTCCACTCATAATCACGTGTTTTTGATAAAGTCGATTCACCGTAAGCGTTCTGTAACATTTTCAGTGACTCCGAGCACGAAATTCCATTAGCAATGCAAAATTTAAGACAAACTCTTTGTTCAATGTTTTTGTCCATTATGATTAAATCAAATCAAATCATATTTTCGTAAATGTAGGTTTCAATACAATAATAAATGAATGTTTGTCATCGACACGCTTAGAGGAAGAATACAATAGGATGTTATAATAAGGTGGTCAGTTCGCTACATTTTATTCGAAAGCATACAAATAATAACAAAGTTAGTGGTGTCGAAACAACAGAAACACATTCAAAATTAAATAATTCAATTACTTACATAACACACAATTCCTTACTTACTAACGCACAATTACCAATGTCAAAATAATAATAATAATGTAATAGTACATTATGGTACAAGTGTGCAATGTTGGTGATTACCGCTGAGGCGCCATTGAGACCCGAGCCGTAGGTGGGGGTCTTAAGAGAGCATAGGACGGTAATCATCAATACACACGTGTATCATACGACGTTTTTCAACACACTTGTGAAGAAAATAATACAAAAAAATCATTTTCAACAGTAAAAACGAGTTGTGAATTTTTTTTCGCAATGGCGGGCAAAATTAATCAGTTTTCCTATACGCACCAATGGCGATCGGCCATAGACTAAAAGAATGAGGTTTCTTTTTTTTGGATTTTTGTGGATAGTGATATAGTGATATTTTTTTAGCCATGTACACAATAGGGAATTTCAATTTTTCACGATCTTTTTTGTATCGAAACTTTTTTAAGAACAAAGCAACTCAACCAATAAATTTAAAAAAATCTCTATAACTCACTTGTGAATAATAGCAATGAAAAAGTCACAGTTTGATAACAGGTATCATTATGTGCCTAATTGCGGTGAAATTAGAGCCACTTTATGAGCAAGTGTGTTGAAAAACATTTTTTTTTCTATTACGATACAGGATAAATCCAAGAACTTAATCATTAGGGAGTTTCCATCAATAATATTTTTGTAATGACATTTAAGTACCTATTATAAAAAAATTGATTCCAATTTAAAATTGATTGTGACAATGCCCGCTTTAGACTTAGCACGCACTGCGATTATTATTCGCGAGATTTTTTTCCGCCCATTCTGTGACCTATGGAATTGTATGAAGCTGCTCGCATTGCGGTAAAAAATTCTTGCGGCAATAATACCGCATGAAATCCGTGTTTTGCAACAGAATCCACCGCACCGCGGCCCGAATTTAATTCGCGCGAATATTTTGAGCTGTATGAACAGGTAGAAAGATACAAAATTCGCGCGAATAAAAATTGCGGAGGTCGGTCCGTGGATGGGTGACCATCCTTAGACTCCTCCGTGCTACGGAAAGTACGTTAAACAGTTGGTCCCGGCTATCATTTGAAGATCTTTGACAGTCGTTACGGCTACAGACCAGTTACCCAACGGTCTTCACACTTTTCTAGTTAGGGGCCACATAGGAGAATGTCAAGTATCACTGCGGGCCGCACATTTGTGGGTTGGGTAGTTGACACCATCAATCAATTAATTTAATTTTCTCAAATATGCTTGGAAATTTGAGCATTATTTTGACAACCTTCTTCGAAATAAATCGCAATTGCTGTACTGGCCATATACATACGAGCAGCGGCCGGTTCGTTGCTGGCCGCTGCAGTAATATACTATTTATGAACTGTCAAAAAGCGATTACCCCATAGATTTTTTTTATGGCATTAACGACTTGTGAAGCTTCGATCAATAATACACTAGATACACAATCCGGAGGAGGGATACGAAAACACTGTTCATGCGGGCAAAGGTGCTGGCAGAAGCTAGTTACCTTATAAATCGGCAGTAGAGAAGGGGAATTATGGTACATTTTTTTAACCTTCTATCTTCTCTTTACAGAGACCTCCTATCCGGACTAGAGCAGCTGAAGACACTAAGCACGAACCTGGACCCGACATGATGCTGAACTGCTTCCAACGCCCTCCCCCCTCTCTCCTTCTCTCCGCACTTCTCTCCGGGTGAGCCACGGACTGGCACGGTAGGAAACAAATGGAATACAATAGCAATCATTATAAGCAATGGCGGTATCGCTATTTTTCTTCACAGTATTCAGTAGCGGATTAAGTCTATTGGGGGCCCAGAATGGTGAAACCAAATGAGGCCGCCGGTACTCAGAAAATCATGTACATTGAAAGTGATGACCCACCCTTCGTTAATATTTTACATAGGTACGTTGGGGCCTCCAACAACAAACTGAGTCTTACTGACTGAAAATGGTTTTATTGTATTAGAATACTTATGGTGTACCATAGGTACAATTCTACCTGATCCTCCGGGGATCCCACCTCCGCTAAGTCTCCTCAAATCCTGTTAAGAACCCAATTCGGGTGTCTGAAGAAGTTGATAGATGTAAACCTTTCCTGTAAATACGGCGTTTGACTACCGGCTTCTGAAAGCTTTCAGTTTCGTAACTTTGAGGAAATCCTTGACAGCAACATAATAAAATCATTGAAATGTTAACATTTTGAGTGTGGTGGTGGCCCAGTGTTAACGGTGTCGACTTACAAATTGTAGGGTCGAACCCAGACAGGCACTTTGTGTAAATTACTTTATCACCACTGCTCTCTAAACGGTGAAGGAAAACATCGTGAGGAAACCGACATGTCCTAAAACCAAAAATTCGAAGACATGTGACATCCACCAACACGTGGAATATGGCCCATTCCATCTCACAGAGGATGCTTGTGTCCAGTAGTGGGAACATTAATAGGATGGTTATGATAACATTTTACTGTGAAGGATTACCAAAAAGTAATACTAAACTATTTCCATAACTGACAGCTATAAGTTGAGTATTAATATAGATAATACGAATAATAAAAAAGTAGGTAATCCATTTGTTTTCTCCGTGTGTATTATTGCTAAGTTATATTCCGACTGGATGAAAACCCCAGGCTACTCGGCTATTCTATAAGCGACGAAAATAGGAGCAATGTCTTGTCGGTTGTATTGATTTATTTATTTAAGTATTGGGCTTCCTTTTCTCTTAAACATTGCCCGTGCACATTGCTTATGTGTCGGGCAATATGTTGCTTGTATTGTTCGCCTATTGAATACGCTGATTTTTATTACGCTTACAACCGGTTTCTGAACAGCAATGATTTACAATGTAATTATGTCATAAAGTATCAGACTGATATACTCATAATTGCTGAGATTGGCCGACTGAAATGAAACCTGCCAATCAAATCAATTATCGATGAGTTTGCTAAATAAAGGTACAGTACAACTATTTTCTTAATATCCCTCGGCAAACTTCTTGTTTCGTCAGTCGTCGGATTTCTATCAGTTGCCTCTTGCACTTGCTGAAGACCGAACGCTTTCAATCAACTTGGAAGTACATAGAATTGTTAATATTCTTTTAACTTAGTGTAATTTAATTTTAAAATGGGAGCAAAGCTGCTGCGGGTAAAAAGGAAAATTGTTTACAGCTCTATATAGTTCACATGCAAATCAAAACAAAGTACTTAGTTCTGAATTGAAATTATTATTCGCGATAAATCTAATAATTGATGGACTTGGAAATTAGCATTTGTTTGAATTCGGAAATGCGATGATTGCCGAGGGACATTAAGAAAATTGTTGTACTGTACATTATTTACTAACAAAGCACTTACAGCTCTAATCTTAGTTTTTAAACCTTATGACCTTGGATATTTTATGTTCTCAAACTATCTTTCATCTGTACTAACTCAGTTACATCGATATACAACATTCTAAATCGAAATCGTTTTGTTTTTGTTGTTGAGTAGAGGGTAGCCCTAAAAAATGCTGTTTTACTTTGTATCTTCAAAATGGCTAAAGTATAGTTTTAACTTGATCTAAAATAGACGATAAAAGAGTTTAAAAAAATATTGTTACTAGTAATGCCTCTTAGCTGGATCAAATTCCAATCGGAATATAACGTAGCTACGAAATGAATATTAATTAATTAATCATCGAAATAAAACTGTGTATAGTATTAAACATCTTCCATTTTCTGTAAGTTGTGTTACGTTTAGCCATTTATTGTAACTGGCTGTCGAAGAATTAGCATACTCAATTATTGTTCACATCGGTTTTAGAACACATCTCACCTCAGTATTTGTTTTCTATCTCATAAAATAATAGTATAATTGAAAGTTTGAAGGTGGTAAGTTGAGGATAATGTTAATACTGTACTGCACCTGAATGACAGCAAAATCTACATAACGTACTAATTACCGTAATCCTCTTGACCGCTCTGAAGTTGGCTTTCTGATGCGCAGGCGCAGCCATTGTAGCCAACTTCAGAGCGGCCTTAAAGATTGGCGAGTACTGTACCTACTATTGATCAAATTTTGTATTGAATTACTTAAGTAGGGTAAATCGACGACGTCCCGTTGAGCAGGGCTCCTATTTCGGTCTACTCTACGTTCGGGCGCTCATTGGGCTCGCTCTTGGGCTAATTTGTTTAAGATTATTAGAAACCATGAAATTTACCCGTAGCAAAAAAAAAATATCAACGTCGGATAATGGGAGGTAATTTTCCATTGGCAATTTCTAAATGGTCAACTTTAGACACATTCCAAGAATGGATATTTTCATACTTATCAAAAATACGTATCGTTCTGTTTTTCTTAAAGTTATCCATTTAATAATCACAAGGTTTTCAAAAAAATGTTCACCATGAGATATGTTTTGAACAACGACATTTTCGCACCAAGAATTTGGGGATTTGATTTGGCGGAGTAAATTATATATAATATCTAAAGTGAGAGTTTACAGAAGTTCGTCAGGCTTCCAGTAACCGGGGGTTAGAATGTATAGGTAATTATGATAAAAAGAGGTCTGATGTATTCTAAGATTGTCGGTTTTATTAGGTCTTATGTGCACATGGTGGGATAGTAAGGATAAATTCATACTATAGTGGTGATAAGCGTTTTTGGTTTATTTGACTTCTTCGATTCCTCGGACTGTCCGTTTTTTTATTTAATTTTAAGGGCGGTTACGCACTACACGTCCGAGTCCGTGATTTGAGTTCCGAGTTCAAAATGTTTTGAATTATGACAGATTATGACGGATAGAGTTCGGATGTAGTGCGTAAGCTTGCCTACAAGAAGTACTACGGCTACTTCGGAACCGAAATTTCACGGATACGGATCGGAATTAGTGCGTAACCGCCCTTATGGCAAAAGCCATAAGGGCTATAGTTATGCTATAGTTCCACTGATTTCTGGTAAGCACTGTATCGGAGCGGGGTATATATTAAAAGCTTTGAAAGAATATGTAAAAATGTACTAACCAACGCAGTGTGTCGGTTCCTACATCGTAAATAGTGAAAAAACTTTTCTTTTAGATCGTGTTTGATATGAAGAATGTTCTCGAATACAATGTATGAATTTACACATAAAAATAGATGTCTTTGTAAATCTGGGAATGGTACAGTAAAACAATTGCGTGAAAATCTAGTTGACAATGTAGCTATATTTATTTCTTGTATTTTTTGCTGAATTTGACTCTCAAAATCACACATATAAACGTTTAAATAAATAAGAATTATTCCCAGATTGGCGCAATTTATTTAGTTAATCAGGATCAAGAATAATATTTACCATTTCATTATGCTATTACATACTTTAAAAATAACGTAGCCTTTCAATAAGAATGTGTATAAAATATTTAAAAAAAAAATTGCAATGATTAAAATTACGTATTCCGAATCGAATACTTAGAGGTATGTTAAAGGAATCTTCGCTAATTGTAAATAGATACGAACAAATAAATACATATATTTTTGTGTGCCATTGAGGCTATATTCATTTACTTAGTGAACAGCAGTTGCTTGATACCGTATGAATGTTCTTCCTGCCATCTTCAAATGACTTCATATTTTAATTATAGATATGTGTTTCGTGTAAAGTCCGATACTCTCTAAATAATTAATAATAATTTGTGCTTGTTCGACAAATGTTATTGTACATTAAACTGTGATTCATTATTTTAAAGTGTTGTTTTCTTTGTTATTCTTTGACCTCAGCTACAGTACAGTCAACGACATTTTGGTTACGAATACCGGCCTTAACGATACTAAATATAGATCCTTTGTGGGCCTCTACGCAAAAAAGACCCAGTTCTCGGCATTTAGTTGTCGAGATATTCGCAGTCTTGTAAAGTTACCCTCATACAAAAACAAGGTACAGTTTCAACTTCAAATGTCTGATATTAAAAAAATGTGCCAGTGTTTGAGTTTTTTTTAAAATCCTTATTATCAATTGACTATTCTAGATACCGAATCTAGTCTTAACTCTTGTTTCCTTTTTTATTGGTACCCACTTATTATTCTAATATGTGCGGTCGACTACGAGTTGACACTTCCATAAATGCCCTTGGTTATGGACTATTCACATTCATACTGATTGTAATGCTCATTTATTACATCCTATAGAGGCGCGGTATTTCGGTATCCGCGCAAGGCGTCGATAGGACTATCTACATTCTACACTACAGTATGCTGCCATGGAAAATGAGTGGCCGCACCGGCAAAATTAGCGGAACAAAATGAAAATTACGTTTTTTTTAAATACTTTTTATACTTATATTTGGACAGGATTCGTTACTTAAAAGTGCACCTGTTGAAATAAAAATTTTTTTTTACAAAAAAATACTACCGACTTCCAAATAAGAAAACTACATTATGAAAAATAACTTTGTTTTTGGAAGTCGGTGTCTTTCGTAGGTACCATTTTTTTGCGTTATGGACACCAACTTCCAAAAACAAAGTTATTTTTCACATTGTAGTTTTCTTATTTGGAAGTCGGTAGTATTTTTTTGTAAAAAAGTTTTTTATTTTTCACTTTTTAGTTGTACCTACCTAATAGGCAAGTTGTTAGGTAAGTTTCCTATAACGCCAGCATAGATTACCCGAATATCATGAAACTTGAACAAAACCGATCAAATGAGAAATCTGCTTACCCCTTAAGAGCGTACTACCGAGAGATTTGCCGTTATTTATTGAAGAGTTCTGTTGTATATCTTCGAAGTTCTTCATCAGATGTTCACCAAATTAAAATGGGACCAATTTCGGAACATACTAATTTCAAACAAAAAAAGAATTATCAAAATCGGTCCACAATTGACGGAGATATCGGTGAACATACATAAAAAAACATACAAGAAGTCGAACATAGAACCTCCTCCTTTTTCGAAAGTCTGTTAAAAAAAAAACTTTTTTGCAAAAAAATACTACCGACTTCCAAATAAAAAACTACAAAGTGAAAAATAACTTTATTTTTGGAAGTCGGTGTCTTTTGTAGGTACCAATTCATTGCGATATTGACACCGACTTCCAAAAATAAAGTTATTTTTCACTTTGTAGTTTTTTATTTGGAAGTCGGTAGTATTTTTTTGCAAAAAAGTTTTTTTATTTTAACCTTTTTAGTTGTACATATAGGCAAGTTGTGTAGTAAGTACCTGTAACGGCAGAATAGATTACCCGAATAACATGAAACTCAAAACATAATCAGTGAAATGACAGATCTGCATACCACTTAATAGCGTACTGGCGTGATGTTATGTTATGAAATGGTATAAACAATAAACAGACATGCGATTGCAGCAGTCCCGAGAGATTTGCCGTTATTTATTGAAGAGTTCTGTTGTATATCTTCGAAGTTCTTCATCAGATCTTCACTAAATTAAAATGGGACCAATTTCGGAACATACTCTTTCAAACAAAAAAAGAATTTTCAAAATCGGTCCACAATTGACGGAGATATCGGTGAACATACATAAAAAAAAAAAAAAAAAAAAAAAAAAAAAAACATACAAGAAGTCGAACATAGAACTTCCTCCTTTTTCGAAAGTCGGTTAAAAATTAGATCGCATTTAATACATTTTATGTGAGTAATATGATTTTGTGTGAAACTGCACAATTTTGATTTTAAGGTTACTAAGGAAAGTTAAAAAAGTTTATTAAAAAACATTTTTACAATAAAATTAACATCACATATTATCGAGTATTTTCTCCACGTTCTTTTGATAAAGTTTTCACCCGCCTAGAATGGTATCCATTGTCTCGTGTGGTAGTCTCAATCAATCCTGTCTAACGGCACTTCGCAATGCATCCACATTGACAGGTGTAGGTATTATGAATTTTACCGTTTCTTTTAACAGGTCCCAAACGTGTTAAGGATGCATAACTTTTGTTATCGCCGGCTATTCCAAAACTGCGACATTGACATTTTTAACATACACAGAAGTTGTACGCATTATCCTGGATCAAAACAACGAAATAACTACTAATAAAAGGGCAATTGATATCACATTTCTACAGTAATCTTTAATAAGATCCCCTATATCAATTACCACCAAGACCTTACGAGCTCCAAAACATATCCTACCTGAACCCAAATTGTTCCTCTACCATATAGGTACCACAGTAGTTTATTTTTTTTACAGATTATTTAAACTACTGTGGTAGTAGTTGTTCTTGTTGATGACAAAATATTTAATGCAGTCCGTCAATTCCATTTAAATGACTGCCACACTCATCACTAAACAATATTTTACTCCATTAGTCCGTTGGCCAAAGTCGATGTATTCTAGCAAAAGTTATACTGTTTCTAAGAAGTGTGCCTCATGTTATGGACCATTGACGGGCACGAACGAACCAAAACCAGTTTCCTTCAACCTCCTTCGTACCGTAAGCTCACTGATGCACCTCGAACTTCCTCCAGCTCATGTGTGGCGTAAACGGCCTAAACGCAGGTTAAGGCGAACGCGTAGCTGAATGTAACGATTATTTCTGTTAGAAGTACGGGTTTTCTGCCTTGTAAAAAAACTTTCTAAAATTAGTACGGTGTGCATATATAGTTGTGTCGATGGATCACTTAATATATTATTTCGTAGCAAAACGACGCCCAGAAAAAAATTGCAACAGTTACGACTTGCGGGAACCACTTTTGTATGGAACCGCGCGGGCGTCCGTTTAACGCAGTTTCAGTGCTAAGTGCCGGCGCTCACTGAGGGCATGGCACGGCAAAGGATTTTTCGTATACATATGATTTTCGGCCTTATTTCAATGACTTTAGCGTTGAAATTCCTTTATTTCTACACGAATGCCGTGCGGTGCCGTGGCAAGGTCGAAAATCATTTGTCCACGAAAAAATCCTTTCCCATGCCATGCCGTCAGTGAACGCCGGCCCTAAGAGTCTGTCGATCATTTTAACTGCTGTGATATTCATTGACGACAACAACTGCCAATCAAAAATGAGTTTGGAAGTCTGTTTAAAAATATTTGTGTTGGTCGGTATCCAATAGGAGTCCCGTTAGAAACCGATGTAGCATTTAGGTATTCAATAAAACAAGAAACTTTGAATTAAACTTTATTTATTATAACTCTTCAACAGTTAAGGAATGTGCGCGAATAAATAACATAAAATATTTCCTTAAAATTCTAAATAATAAGCTGAGGCTTACAATAAAATTTTGTTAAATAATATCTTTGATTGTAAGTTTGCACTTTGATTGCACGTTAACATTAAAATAAAATATAAAATAAATCAGATCAAGAACAGAAAGTAGTAATATCTGAAGTAAGTGAAGATACACAAATGGAGAAAATTGGTGACATATGTGATTAAGATGCTAAGGACCTATTTATAAGGATTTCATCCGAAACTGATTACAAAACTAATTTGCACCTTTTTTTAAGAAGTTTGTTAGCTTTGGACGTTGATCCACGTTTAGACACTCAAGGACAGTTTTTTTTTGAACGTGGATCCACGTCTCAAACACGAAAGGTTGATACAAAAAGCTTAAATCTCTATTTTGAACTTTATTCCGACTAGCGTAAAGTTCAATGAAAACTAACTCAGTATTTGAAAATTACGATCTTCAAAATAAAGTCCAAATACCAGATATTGGCTCGAATGTTTAGGTTTTAGTTAGAACTCGTATTATAATGAGTCGTTTAGTCTGTCCTGACAGGGCTTTACATGCGATTGCAAGCGTATCATAGGCGTGTATGGACGGCATATATTCGTCATGGGTCCCAGTAACTTACCCCGAGTTTCTCACCTCTAAATTTTCGCAGAATTATTGTGACTAATTGTCAAGCACGCGTTATCTGCTGTGATTGGTTGAATGAATTTTGAACAGCAGATAATGCGTGCTTGGCAATTTGTCAAATTAAGTCTGCGATGATTTTAGGTGAGAAACTCGGCCTTAGACTCTTAGAGCGAAGATACATATGCCTGTAACTTGCATTTGCCATTGTGACATGTCACCAATCAGATCAGAGATTCACAATGACATGCAAACTACTTGCAAACTTTTATGTAAGTTACAAGTAAGTTTATTTTCGCCTGTGGGAGCGTTGACGCGGCACGGACTTACTTTTTCATACAAACATACAAAATCTTGGCAATTAATAACTCGATTCGAATAACAAACAAAACTTTATACTGATACGCAAGATATCTAGGTCTTATAAGTTAGTTGAGAACTGTTTTGAAAAAAACTTCATTTTGATCGGTTTTAAGTTTTCTAAGATAGGTCAAAATAGCTCTCTCTTATTTCTTTCTTAGACTTGTAAGTTTGTATGAAACGGAGTGCCGCGTTAAAGCTCTTAAAAAACCAATTATAACATATATATAACAGGCTATGAAATTTTGTCAGTGTGGACCTTTTGATGTCTGATAATAAATAAATAATAATTATTATTATTATATATAGAATAGTTCTCCCTTCCGCGACTTTTGACCAACGCTTCTGAATCAAAACATACTTTTATACAGTTTTATTCATTCCAACGGTTGTTGTATTTCCCTTTCCGTGTTTAATTGGATATACTGGTTTCGTGAAATCACCGTCCTCGCTTGTAGACGGCATGTCCCACCAAAATCATAATCATATTACTAAAGCATAAAAACGGTTTTCTGTTTGGGCCAATATATTAAACACTGATCACATTCAACTAACCCTGGTGGTGTTTACAGATTACGATTCAGTTTACGGTTTGTCTACTTAAAATTAAAAGCGTAACAATAAGACAGATAAAATACGCAACTCCGACCCACTGAGGGTCCCGGGTTCAATCTCCAGATCGGGCAATTATTTTGTTTCTAATAGGAATTTCTTAGAAGCAACCCGAAGTTTCGTGCCCGTTTAAGCCAATAGGTCCGCCGTATATGGCGAAATTTGTGTGTGTCACCTCTGTCAAGCCCTTCGGGATTTACGGGCGTGATGTTACCCATGTATAGTGTTGTAGAGATGGTCCCAGTGCGCGGGACACTGCAGGAAGTATTTCTTGATCGCGCTGCAGAACCGCGACTTGTACTGTTCCGGAGACACCACTGTGGGCTGACCCGAGCCCAGGTTCTTCTTCACTAGGTGCTCCAGTTTCTTGTCCCAAGTGAACGTTCGGATGTAATCTGTAATTTTTATTATAAAATGTATCAGTTTAGGAGATAAAATTTAGATTATAAAGATGTCTTCACGAAAATACATATAGTATCATATCTTTTTGTAATTCGTAATGTGTGTTTGTTTTCCCGAATAAATAAAATGAACCTACATGACCTTCATCGTAAATATTAAAAAGTAATTAAAAGACTAAAATTATAATGAAAACTGAACTTTATGTTAGGGGGTTTTAAAGTTGTTTTACCAAAAACACATTTGTTTCCATGTTTGGATACTAAGTTTAAATATAAGGCTGATATCGCCAACCCGCCTTCAGCAATTGTGGTCATTAAAACTTCGTATGAGAAGAACCCTTTGCCCTGCAGTAGGCAGGTATCATTAAAATCTGCAGCCTAATTGCATAAGTGAATTCTCCAAAGCAAACGAGTCGATTCCTTCAAAGAATCAGAATCATTTCTTTAACTTTTTCGGTATTGCGAAACTAATTTGGAAAAAGTACAAACATCCTCCTTTGAGTTGAAGTTCGTCTACTGCGTTATGTTTCATCAAACTCGAACATTACACAATACCAATAGTGAAGTTTTATCTCGATTCTTCCGCTTTCGTTCATTCTTTACAATAAATTCTACGTCAAAATATTGGTAATGGAAAGGAGCATAACCTTTCCGTTTCAGAGTGTAACATGCAATACGTAAAGTCGTTTTTGGGAAAGAATCGACTTGTTTGCTTTGGAGAATTCACTTACGCAATTAGGCTGCTGGGCTGCTATCAGATTTTCAAAAAATATTGGACACGTAAATAGTGACGACGATACAGTTCGATGAAATATCGTATGATGTCACGCCTGAGTACACTTTATATTGACCAGTGACTCACTCCTGAACTTTGATGCGCTTTTATTCATCTCAATCTTATAACTTATAACTTCCATTTATTGTGGTGAAATTTCATTGATTATTATTATATTAATGTCTATAATGTTGATTATTGTTGTATTCAAATAATGTTTCCTATAATCTAAATCATTTTTATTTCCTGTTTCAAGCCATTTTATATGTTTGGTCTGGTTATTGCTTTGAAATGATGATAATTTATAAAAATATTGGAGTTTCTGTATATTAAATTAAAAAAGAATGAATATTTGCATGCCGTAAGGCAAAATGTATAGGAGTCCCAATACATTTTGCCTTACGGCATGCAAATATTCATTCTTGTTGTAGAATATTTGCATGCCGCAAATATTCTACAACAAGAACATCTAATTTGTACATCTAGATTTAGCAAATAAACGATTTCATTTCATTTTTAACTTGCAGATTTTTTATAAAGCAAAAAAAACATCGCTTTGTAGTGTTTTACTTTAGAAGTCACGACTAGTATACATTGTTTTATTAGAGTTTCAGTGGTCATCTGGTGGTCTTCTTCATCAGTTCCTCTTCACCAAATTATACTTTCTGAGTGCAAATGCTTGGCATAGACATGAAAATACCAAAATCACTATATTTTTGCCTATAATATTAGAGGTGACTGAGACTTGGTGATAGTGGGACCAGTGACCACATACCCTTAAAAAAAATAATCTAATCCGTCTACTTATGACGGGAGTTATATAACAACCAACATACATAAAAAAATAACTTCCGAATTGAGAACCTTTTAGAACGTAATTTTTGATAATTTAACCGGCGACGGACTAAATAGAATTTGCTTTTTCGTACCCTGTCATCATCTCTTATAAACATAATTGCAAAGTAAAACGTTGGCCTCACCAATAACGCCGAGCACGAGGGTGTTGTCTTCGACGCCCAGCAGCAGCGAGTAGTCCATCACGGTGTGTGACGTCAGGAAGTTAGTGTCGCGCTCCACGGCCGCGAACAGCACGCTCGCCGTGTGCGACTGCACGTACAGCGGACTCTCCCAGCGCACTGCGCAATGTGTGACACTCATGTTACTATGAACCAGTTAATGTCGCTATAAATAAAGGTGGTATACATACAGTTGAGTAGGTTCTCGTCCATGAGCACGGCGAGCGGCGTGGTGTCGGGCGTGAGGCGGTGGCGCGACGAGCCCTTGAGGTCGAAGCGCTTGGTGCGCGCCGAGCACGAGTACCAGATGTTCTCCATGACCAGCACGCCGTTACCCGCGCCGCCGACGCTGTACACGCCCAGGATACGCGCTGCACGACAAAATATATTTTTGGCAAATTGGTAAAGTAACTGGGGATGTTATGGATAATATATGAAATTTCGGATCTGAATACGGATATACAAATATTATTATACCGGTTTCGGATATCAGATTTTAAAAATATTGTAAAAGTAAAACACAAATAAGTAGGTAGGTAATAATTTGAGTTATCATTTGTTTTGGTTTGGGCGGGCAAAAAATCCTGTCAACGTGTCTCATTTAGACTCCACCCCTATAGTTTTGTTTTTTTTTTTTTAATTTGGTAATAATACAACTTTTCAATACACATCCAATGACCCCAAACACGATGGTGCTATCTGGACTGGTTAAGGAGTTGCTACAGCTACCTTCCGGCTCCATCATGAGACCATCTCCAAGGTCCCATATTATTTCAATGTTTCCAAAGTTACATAAGTATGAAAAGTTTCAGTTTAATCGGATGACAGGCAGTGCTAGAAAAATCGATTATTAATTATCATTTCCGGACACATACGAAAGTAAAGTAATATAAAGCTTGTAAAAATGGAGAGTTGGGCAGACCACATGGTCAGGCGCAGTGCCAGTCCTAGGTCTGGCAGAAGAAGAGTTGGTCATCCGGCGCCGTAATTGGCAGACGACATTATTGCCATCGTGGCCAGAACCTGGATGAGGTTAGCTCAGCAGCGTGAGAATTGGCACATGAAATACCTCCTGTATTTAGTAGCTACTTGCACACTTTTATGCAACTTACAGGTATGTGTATTTTCACCCTAACTTCTGATTGGAGAATGTCACAATGTCGTGCAAGCTACTTGCACACTTGTATGCAACTTACAGGCATATGTATTTTCACCCTAACTTTTGATTGGAGAATGTCACAATGTCGTGCAAGCTACTTGCACATGTTTATGCAACTTACAGGCAAGTATATTTTCACCCTAACTTCTGATTGGAGAATGTCACAATGTCGTGCAAGCTACTTGCACACTTGTATGCAACTTACAGGCATATGTATTTTCACCCTAACTTCTGATTGGAGAATGTCACAATGTCGTGCAAGCTACTTGCACACTTGTATGCAACATACAGGCATATGTATTTTCACCCTAACTTTTGATTGGAGAATGTCACAATGTTATGTAAACGAATTATCCTCGCCTCTGCCTATCTCTCATATGAACAAAACGAACTAGTAACACCACTTATCAGAAGACTGGTTGATTACGGCAACCAAGAGAACCTCGACCTGATACTTGGCTGCGATGCGAATGCACACCACGTCGTTTGGGGCAGCTCAGATGTCATCAAACGAGGGGAGGATTTGTTGGACTTTGTGGTAAGCTCTTCTTAACAAATCCTTAACGTAGGCAATAAACCTACTTTCAGGACTTCTGCGAGGACTGAAGTTATTGACCTAACGCTGGCTTCAAACAGAGCCAGCGCTCATATTGAAAATTGGCATGTATCGGACGAAATCTCTCTGTCTGACCATAACTATATATGCTTTAGGTTTAGGACGGCAAGAGAAGCCGAAACTAGACGAAGGAGAAACCCAAAGCATACAAATTGGGACTCATACAGGAGGGACCTCAAATTAAATTTGGGGAGCCCTAAAGGTAAGCTTAATTCCATACTGGATATAGAATTTGAAGCGGACAGAATCAAGGCGGGCACTATCGGTGCATGGGAAGATAACTCCCCAGAGAAGAAGGCCTTTTGCAAAAAGGTACCATGTTGGACTCCTGAACTAGCCAAAATACGTCAGGAAACACGACAGGCCTTTAATGATGCAAAAGCCAGGAAGGATTTCTCTGGCTATCATAGCATGCTAACGAGGTATAATACGGCGGTACGCAAGGCCAAAAGAACTAATTGGCGGCAGCATTGCACCTCCATCGAAACTGCCAAATAGAATGAGGTTGTACAAAGCAATGTCCATGACTAAGACAAACCCACTATCATCTGTAAAGGATGAGAATGGGTATCTCACGAAACTGGACAGGACACTCTGGGCGTGATGTTTAGGACCCACTTTCCAGAATATATACTGCGCGATAGCGATGAAGAGGAACCAGTCACAAGGGACGAGCTCACAATGCGCACGTCCAAAAATAACTGGCTCACGGCTAAGAAAGTGGTAGATGAAAATAAACTGAAACTGGCCATAGCGGGCTTCCAGCCTCTTAAATCCCCTGGTTCAGATGGCATCTACCCAATACTATTGCAAGAAGAGGCATCTGTTTTGATACCCCATTTGAGTAAGCTCTACAGAGCCTGCATAGCCTTTGGGTATGTACCCAAGGCATGGAGGGAGGTCAAAGTCACCTTGGGTAGACCGACTTATGAAGAAGCTAAAGCTTACAGGCCCATTAGTCTATCATCCTTTCTCTTGAAAGCTCTGGAGAAACTGGTAGACAGGTACTAAAGAGAGGGACCACTGAAAGTATTCCCCCTACATAAACTACAATGCGCCTACAGCCCCGGCAAATCTACGGAAACGGCATTGCACTATGTTGCGAGTCGAGCCGAGGCTGCGCTAGAGGGACAAGAAATCTGTGTCGAGGCTTTCCTCGACATAGAGGGAGCCTTTGACAAGACAACATTTGAGTCCATACGCACTGCTGCAAAGGAACATGGCATCAATGATACCACGTGCAACTGGATTGACTATATGCTGAGAAGCAGAATAGTCAGATCAGAACTAATGGGAGACAGACTTAGTGCAAAAACAACAAGAGGTTGTCCGCAAGGCGGTGTGCTGTCACCATTATTATGGTGCTTGGTACCGGACAATTCTACACAGTAGGCTATGCAGATGACATAGCTATAATGGTCAATGGTAAATTCCCGAACATAGTGTCTAGATTATTACAACAGGCATTGAGGATGACAGAGGAATGGTGTACAAAGAACCACCTCTCTATCAACCCAAGCAAAGCAGTCATTATTCCATTCACGAGGAAGATACAACTAGGAAACCTCGGAGAGCTCTCCCTCAATGGAATAAAACTGGCCTGGACCACCGAAGTTAAATATCTGGGTGTAACGCTTGATAAAGAACTCAGGTGGAAAACTCATGTGGAAAATATTACGATAAAGGCCTTACGAGTGTTCGGCATGTGTCGTTCCACCTACGGTAAAACTTGGCAAAGTGATACGATGGCTGTACCGGACAATGATAATACCTATTATCACATACGGCAGCATAGTGTGGTGGCCAAGAACAAAGCTTGCCTCGTGCAAAGTGCCACTCACCAGGTTACAAAGAACAGTGTGTCTCGGCATCACGGGTGCTTTCAGGAAAATACCTACGGCAGCGACACCTACAGACAGACAGACGGACAGTGGAGTCTTAATAATAGAAAGAAAGAAAGAAAAATATTTATTTGTGACCCGCACAGAAGACACGATAAATAAGCACACAATTAAACACAATAATAAAAATAAAAAACCCTGTGCGAAACCAAAAAAGGCTCCTATCTCAGCATGACCGCACCGTAGACCACATCATCGCTTACCATCAGGTGAGATAGTGGTCAAGCAGCGCGAGCCTATCTAAAATGAAACAAAAAAAAAATGTGCAGCGATATCCAAAAAGGAAATAAAGCTGCGCTGATATCCGTGGTCTCGTTTTTACCCTTTGGGTACGGAAACCTATAAAAGATATGTAGACACCGAGTATAGAGGGGAAATAAAAAGAAAAACATATCAAACAAATCACTATAAAATGGAATAAAATTTAACTTATTAATATATACTCTCATATACATGCATAATAAATAAATACTAAATAATATCATAAAAAGATATTTAATATACATTTATTATACATGATTATTTGCAACTATGACGGAATGGAAATATACTGTTCTTTCACTCTCTTTTTAAAAACAGCAAGAACGACAAAGCGATGTGGATTTAAAGCCCTAGGTATTTTAAATTATTTTTAACTCGGCTACAACCTCTAACAATACCTATAAGGCAGATTATCTGTTTCCTATAGTAAAACTCGTCCAACGGTCCAGCTTTGCCATAGACAATAATATTATTTATCTACACTCACAACGTAATGTTCCTAATTTGAATTAAAAAAATATTGTATAAACACATATTTTATATTCGTGGAAAGGTAAAATAAAAAAAAACCATTACAGTGCAACATTTTCCTTCGATTTTCAAACAACTGCATCATAAAATAACTTTTTAATTTGTATAGCACACTTTTAATCTTTAATTTTCTGGCGCGTATGGGCTCATTGACTTAATGTAAAAAAGTAGTGTCATTGTCTATGGGTGCGCGCGCTGCGGAGTCATGCGCAATTAGAATCTAAATTGCCCGCCATACCACATATTTTTCCTGTTTACACTTTTGTATTATTTTAACCGTATGAGTGAAGATAAAGTAGTATTATTTTAACGTGGTGAAGTGCGGAAGAGATTAAGCAGAAAAGTGTGTATGTTTTTAAAAAAGCCAAGCCAGGCCACGGACTGTGTTCACTGTTCAGCCTCGCCTGCTGCCGTGTTATCACGTATGAAATGCGTTACAAACAGCTATCGCGGGACGTAAGTACTGAACAAAGAGTCAAGGTTTCTACGTAAAACCTTATAGGCTGTAAAGTGTTTGTTCTTCAATTACCAAAGGTAAGCCTCAGCGTTTCTTTATTTAGCCTATTTTGTTTCCACAGGACTAAGGCCTCCGCTCTAATACGATATTAATTTTCCTTAAACATTCTTTTCGCAAAAACCGTTACAAAGTACACAATAACATTCGTTTTGGAAGTCGGTTATTATTTTATTATCAAAAAGATAAACTTTGTATTATTTTAAAGCCGATGAAGTTTTGTTCGGAAGTCTACATATACATTTCCATCTAGGTATAAAAATAAATTAAATTGAAGTGTCTGTTTGTAATGTCAAATTAACAGATATACCTACAGCACTAACAACAATTGTTTTTTTTCCTGTATCCTGTCGTGTTTGTTTCGGTTAATCTCCGAAACGGCTAAACCGATTTTCACTGGCAGATAGCTGATGTTATAAGGAATAACTTAGGCTTCTTTTATTTTGGAAAAAGAATTAGGGTTCCGCGTAAAAAAAACCGCTTATTTTTTTAGTTTTACGAGTTAGTCGCGAACGAAATCGCGGAAAACAGCATTATAGCTGTTGTAGGTACTAACCATGTCCTACTATATCACACTAATATGATAATGGCGAAAGTTTATGAGTGTGTGTGTGTGTTTGTATGTTTGATACTTCTTCACGCTCAAACGGCTGGACGAATTTGGATGTAATTTTGGCACAGAGACAGATTATAGCCAGGCATAGCACATAGGATACTTTTTATCCCGGGAATATGTTCCCTCGGGATAATTCTACACTTTTAAGCGGGCGAAGCCGCTGGCAGATGCTAGTACCTACTATTATAAACGTTAAAGTTTGTGAGGATGGATGGATGTTTGTTACACTTTCACGCAAAAACCACTTAACGGATTTTGATGAAACTTCACATAAATATAGCTTATACGTCAGAATAACACATAGGCTATAATATTGGTTGAAGTACTAATACATCGCGGGCTGCAGGTTGTAGTAGGTCATAATACTAGACCATTCTGTCGATGCGTCAATGTCGCAGCGGCAGTGTCGCATCAAGTCTAGTCTGCCTTTAAGGATTTCCGTTGTGTGCCTTCGAAAGCCAAAGTGAACCGATGAAATTAATATGGGATCTCCTTAGAGTTTTGCTATACCCTAAGCAGAAAAGAGTTGATCATAAAAAGTTCTGCGAATCCGCTTTTTAGAATTGCGTCATTAAAACGGGCAGTTTTCTGTGAGTCATTAGCAAAACAAGTCATGGCAATGACTTGTTTTGCTTATGACTCACAGAAAACTGCTATTGTGAAATTCAATAAATATTGCATACGAATTGCGAACAAAGTAGGTATATTTTATTTCAGTCTGGTTTGATTATCAGCTTTTGGAACGTATATACATCTATAAATTCTACATGATAAAGTTCCAATTCACTTGCAAAGCATAACTTTTTTGAGGCTTTTAAATAAAAATTGCTCACTTCAAATTAACTCAACGCTTAAGTCGATACTTGAGTTGGTGGCGATGGACTGAAGTTATCTCGCCTTGTCAATGCAATGTACCTATAGACTATATATGATAACGACTGTACGTGGCACTAACGCTATCTCATAGCTGATAACATACCGATTACGTATTACTATAAACACCAGACAAACGAACAAGACTGTCGAAATAACTGTGCACATCGACTGTCATCGCCCCCACTTCCTGGAAGCCCCGCGCCCCGCCCGAGCCTCGTGCGCCAATAGTAAGAGTCGAACGACAAAGTGACGTCACAGCGCCAAACGACCAAATGCACATGCACAGTTATTTTGACCGAGTATTACGAACGGTACGGAACGAGTTCGAGAGGTACCGTGGCATTTTTTTTTCAGCGAAACCCTAATTGTTTTTCTAAAATTAAAGTAAATTGCTCGTTATAACTAGTTATTACTTATTATATCGTATAACATCATCTATCTGCCAGTGAAAGTCCGGTCCAAAACGGTCTAGCCGTTTCGGAGATTACCCGTAACAAACAGACAGACAACAATGATTAAATATTGTTTTTTTTTTATAAGTACCGTATGTAAAAGCCTTATTATTTTGATATTACAAAGAGACACGTCAATTTTATTTGAATCTCTCTATAATCGACTCCCGCGCGCCACCTTGTCGTCGAAGCCGAGAAGGGCGCCAAATAGTTAATAGATAGATAGTTCACTATCTTGTATTTAATAAATATTAATAATACAATAATAATGCAATTAAGTATATTATATTATACAAGAGTTAATAGTAAAAAAAATGATAGTTTTCTCTACTAGTAAACTATTATGTATATGTATTTCCATTTCAATTTCAACTTGTAGATCTAATTGTAGTGTTCCCTCTTCGTGAAGTATAAAACTATAAGTTAATAGCTCCCACTGGGACCGCGCCTTTAGAGGCCAGAGATAACAGTCAAGGACCATGTGATATGAAACCAGCACCCGCGTCACCACGCAATTCCAACACAGGAAGGTACCTACTTTGTATGAGTAGCGTGATAGTGTGAACTTAATTATCAATCATTGGTCTGAATTAAAAAAACTAGTAATTTATAAAAACATTAACCAAAACATTAGTATGCAAACTTAAAATAATAATATTTTATTTTCAGAAACCAACTACAGAAATGGATCCAGAAACAAACAATTTAATAATTACATTAAAGGAATTAAAATACGCCATAGAGGAAGGAAACATAGACAACTTAAAGGAAAAAGTAAATGAATTCCATCTGGAGCGTACAAAAATATGTCAACCATACACAAGCACGAGCCAGTGTGTTACGCAGACCGATCTGATCCTCGCCGCATGTCGCAACAAACAAGCTGACATCCTCCACTACTTACTAAACGAAACTGACATTTTGGACCACTTGCCCGACACAGACTACAATGACACAGAGGTACAAGAAAAGAGAACGAAAGCGTTCAAACACGCGTTGATTTGGGATGACTTTCCTATGGTCGAGATGTTATACGATTACTGGAGCGGTGACTTGCAATGGACCGGACATGACATCAATAAAATCAAAACGCTTGGGAATGTGCTTAAAGACGCTCGCGTCGCATGCGTGGTCGAAACACAACAGTTACTGATAGATGTTCATTCTCTCATCTTGTTCAACGCTTTTCAACAAGAAATCTATTCCAGCATATCTAACACCGCGCCGGGAGACACTGCATCCACGCTAGTTGAAATATTGCGTATTTATGATGAATACTCAGATATGGAAAAGGTTAGAATACCCCACGAGGCTGAGGAACAAGAGAGGATGTTAAAAGCCTTATTCGACGACAAAAGTAGCGAGTATATGAAAGCGCAACTGTACATTAAATACGAAGTTTATTTTCGTAAGCTAGACTTTAATATTGCTTTGCTTATACTTGAGAATTGGTTTAGTCTCAGACAACATTTTTCACAGCGGTTTAACAAACGGCAAGAATATTTCGCGACAAACCCAGCAGTAGAAAACAGACATGAAATTAAAAATGCGGTTTCTTTATACAAAGAAATTGAATATGCACTCTATAATTTCATATATCGCACTTGTGAAGATTGTCGGTTGTACTTACCTAGAGATAGGCAGATAGTGGTAGAAGAGAACCACACTGGTATTCATAATGGTAGAATTTTAAAAAATCTAGTAATAAAATATGACAAGCAGAAGTTGCGAAATGGAGCAGTATTGTACTTAGAGCGAAAGAGTTTCAATGAACATTTGAAACAATTTAAAATATTATTGGAAAAATATGTTATTAGTCAGGATCCAGCAACAGATGGACAGGCTTCCAATAAGGACGAAAAGATAGAGATTTTGCTAGATGACAACTATCTTACACCAACTATGTACATGAGCAATTATTATTCACTAAGCAAGATACTTTACTACATAGACGCGATCGAAGATATTGATGACAAAGATGCCAATATATTAATGATTGAAAGAATCCTACAAGTTACAGAAGAAATGTTAAAAAGTGCCAAAGCCTCTAAACATCAATCAGAATCTACAAAATCATTGGTGCAGTCAGCAATATCCGTGGTTACCATACAATCTCTGCATGACATTAGAACATTCTTGTCTAATACACACGAAGGACAACTAAGGATTGCTCTCCAAGACAAGGCACCAGCACAAATAGTCGATAATACGAAACATAACTTGAAGATTATTAAGCATATGATTAATCCGGTTCTTGATATTTATAAGCCTATTCTCGACAAATCATTACTTGAAAACGGCATACGTCTATTAGATGAAAGAATTAAAAGTATGTCTTTACGATATAAAATTGATGAAATTTTTCGATGTTTTGAAATACATGGGCATAACGTGTTTCAAGAACTTACTGATGAAACCGGTTTAACAGTTCAACTTCTTAAAGAAATTATTTGGATACGCGTCAATAAAGATACGATATTATCAAAAATTAAATCACTTGAAGCAAGTATCAATGAAAAGATTGTAAGCGTATTACCAACATATATTAGCAATATAAGAGAAACGCAAACATATATAAGAGATAATCACAAACATGAGCAATTAGATTATTCCGGTCAACTTTTGCAAGAAGAAACAAAAAATCAAGAAGACCAACCTGGCACAGCACGGGAGGTAAATCCTTCTGTAAAGTGTTTGAGCTCATCGATAAATAATAAATACCGCACCGAGTCGATCTTCGAGCTTCAGCAAATTTTATGCAACGCTTGCCGAGGTTAGCATAGTACGCGGGGTGACTCAAAATCGGTTGAACTGGCCCGCCAGAAAAGGGCATAGTTTAAATTTGTAATATTATTTCAAATGGAGTATTTAGACGAAATGAATGGCGACCAGAAGAAACACTATAAACGATTCAAAAAGACCTATACGAGTACTTCATAAAAGATAGCTTGATCTCTGCGACAGATGTCAGCGCTTGACAGGCTAACAGTAACGTAACAATAACGTATACGTCAGTTTGACATATGTCGCAGAGATCAAGCTATCTTTTATGAAGTATATTAGGCGACCACTGAAAATGACCACATGACTCACAGACCCCATGACAGCATCATGCTGAGTCGGGATTAACACACGCAGGATACAGAAAAATGCCTAAAGAACGACAAATTAAAAAAAAAACCCAAACCCAAATGCGGCCAGGCAACCCTGCAGCAATCTATTCTACTATCATATTCATGAAAAAAAAGATAGATAAAAAAAAACTTACCTCATACCTGCAGATTTTTGAAGTGGGATTAGGCTACTTTGATTACTTACTTTGGTAAAATGCTCGCAAAAAATGGCAAGTATTGTGTCATCGCGTATCATTTAATCTTTCTACATTAAGTGACTACGAAATCGTGCACCGAGTCATTATTAGTATAGAAATAGATCATAGTAAATAATTGTATATTCTTTGTACATTTTTACTTCTGTAAGTTTTTTATTTTTATTTTGTTTTTATAAGTATTCTTCGAAAATCACTTAATCTTTCTACATTGTGTGACTAAGAACTCATGCACTGAGTCATTATAAGTATAGAAATAGATCATCAATACATATAATAAATTTGTGCACGCATCACGTGAAATATACGAAACCAATGTAGATAACTTTTATACATAAAAATTGTGCGTATCTTGAAGAATTACTTAGTTTTTGTTTCATCGCAATCGGTTCACTCTATCAAAAGTTAGATGAATTTAAAGTGTTCAAGAAGTAAAATTATCACAGCTCACGCAATTCAGTTACTCGGACAGTTGAACTCGCTATTCGATAGATGGCGTTGTGCATTTAAAGTCATTTTCTGAATCGCGGTGTTAAGATTTTACGCGAAAGAATGACACTAGAAAAAAAATGCATGTTCTTTGTACATTTTTACTTCTGTAAGTTTTTTATTTTTATAGATTTTTTATTTTTATTGTTTTTTTTATAAGTATTCTGTATTTTAATGAGTTCTACTATGTTTTGTTTTCTTGTGTGTTTCATTGAAATTAGTTTTTATTTTTATATAGATAAATTTTATTCTGCTGTATTCTTGTAAATTTCGTATTCGTTGTTTTTTTTTATTTGCACTGTAAAACGCCTTAACTAAATGTAAATAAATTAACAATAATCTTGGTTATAATGTATTTATGTGAGCATCAAATATCTTTGTACATAAACTGTCTTATTGTATTTGTATCTGTCTTTAGGTTTTGTGTACAATATTGTTCAACTATTACAATTCTCGGACACAAATCCTAGGGTTTACCATGTGATTCGCAATTATCATAGATGAATTTTGGAAAATGGAATTTCCATACAAAACTGAATAAAATTTGTTTGGGAGCCACATGTCTTTTTTTACGAATTGTATATGACTACCTTGGAGCAAGTTATTCATATACATGGGTAGAAGCAGTATTTAAAATATGATCGCACCTTTCCGTTACACTCTGTATGTAGTATAAATGTTACTGTAAAATCCCAAACTACGGTTAAACACACATTTACCGGCAAAACCTAGGATTTACCAAGTCATATTAATATTATTATTATCTTAGGATTTATGTCAGAGAATTGTAATTGTATTGTATTGTGTTGAATTGTAATTGTTTGAACATTTGTAATACGTTAAAGTGACTGACTAAAAGACTGATTAACTTCACCAAAGTTGGTATTATGTTTATTAACCGATATTTTTACGGCGAATACGACTGTACGTAGCATTATCTATACTTATAATATTACTAAGAGGATTTTTTTTTGTACCGAATAGGCTGCGAAACAACTGTACCGATTTAAAAAAAAATACATGCCTGCTGCACTATGCCTGCAGCTACATTATGCCTGAGTGAAATAGGCAATTTTTTTAATCCTGAAAACGGGTCCTTTGGGGTGGTCCTCGGAAGCGTAGCCGCGGGGAAAAGCTAGTAGACTAGTAGTGTATAATAGACATTAACATTTTTCAACATTTACCGTGCGATTGCAGGTAAAAGCTCGAAATCAGCAATTATCATTGATCATTTTGGGCTTTTATCAATATGACTTGGTAAATCTTAGGTTTTACAGTAACATAAATATTAGACTTACCCAAGAGGCTGGGTAGCTTGTTCTGCCGGCAGTTGGTGACGTAGCCAAAGTAATGCGGCGCGAAGTCCAAGAACCGCTGCCATTCAGGCTTCGTCATCTCTTTCAACACGTATCTGTCATCTGTATAAAAATTATCATTTATTTATTTAAGAATTCAAACAACATTGGCCATTTTATGTTAGTAGAAATATAAATATCTTATAATTATTGTCAGTAACAAGTAAATAGGCAATTAAAAATAAATAGCCCCGAGTAAGTTTCATCATCTCACTCACATCTCTGTGAGAGGGAATGGACCGTACTCCACCACGCGGGCCCAGGGCGAGTAAGTTTAATGAAATAAAATTAAACCAAAATATAATATAAATTTCAAATAATTTAGAAATATCAAAAACAAATTGATTAAGATGTTAATTAAATTGTATAGAAATTACATAAAGTGTACCTACATTTTCATTAAAGTCTGTCGAAAAAATTGTGTTTTCTTTTATTTATAAACACTGACTGAATCTTGCCTAAAAGTATCAGTCCGTTAATGTAGTCTGCGAAATTAATTTCGCAACTATTACTGAATTATAATAAATCTTTTAATTAACTCTTAACACAGGAAAAAAACATTGCTGTGAAATAGGGATAATAAAATATAAATTAAATTTATAAAACCTTCGCTTTTTAAACTACTTCATCTGTTTAGGAGCTATGATGCCTTAGACAGATACACAAATACACAGTCACAAGTACACACGTCAAACTTATAAAACCCTTCCTTTTCCGTCGGGAATTAAAAATAACTTCAATTTCGGAAGTCAGTAACTTTAATTTGAATTTGAAGTCGGTGTTCTTGGTTTAGGTTCTTCGTTTTTTGACATCGATGTCCGAAACTGAAGTTTTAAGGTACACTAGTCGACGGCACGAACTATTTTGTGCGCGGGGTTAAAATGCATTTTATATCAACCGACAACACGTGCGGAAGAGATAGATGCTGTGATGAGCAGTAGGAAGCTAGTTCGCGTACGAATACACACTTTTGCAAATTTGTAGCGAAATGGATAATGATTTAGGACGAAACCGAGCGCGCGAAATTTTATTAACAGACCTTTGGCAGTCAAGATATCATGAAAAAACGACTAAATCTATCTGTTCAAAAATAAAATTATTTGCATTGTTGAACTACTAATCTATCCCTGTATGGAGGCCCTTTTGCATATTCCGTCTTCTTATGGTATTTATTTGCGCCCAAAAATGCGTTATAATTAGTGTCGAAATGTGGAACTTTCGACGCTCATAATTTACAAATTCTTTCTTTTTGCTTCCATACAGGGCTAGATAATGATGAGACAAATTGATATCACTTTTTATTTTGAACGTACATCGTCAAACAGTGGAATAATCCATAGACTACGTTTGTATGGAAGAATTTTCGATTAGTGTAACCTTAATTGAAGCAATAAAAATACATACAGTCAAACATAGAACCTTCCCCTTTTTGGAAAGTCGTTTAATAACCTTAGGCCATCAGGAAACACAGTACCTTTAGTCTTGCAGAAGGTGGAGCCCGACTTGCCCCCGCGCGCCGCCCAGGGCACACAGTGCGCCAGTGAGCGAATGAACCCCTCCTCTATCTCGCACAGGCCTTCTGCAACAAGCACACCACACCTTGTACGATCGATAAGCTCTTCATCATTTTAGCCGAAATACTACGTTTACTACTGAACATAGCTGTCCTGCCACAAGTGTCACCGCATTGACCGGTCCCGTGCGTCGCACATTCCCATAAGCTAGTATTTTCCATAGTGCATAAAGGACGATATGTATAATACTTGGAAACATCTGTCCCTTTTTCGATGGTGACCCACTGCGACAGTTTTGACAAGTCATGGTACGGGCTCAGAAGTCCAGTAGCACACTCTTCCAAAGTTAGTATATTTTTTTGAAGAAGAAGTTTAATGAAAAGTACGACTGCAGTTTTTTCTCACACTGTACGCACACATTACGATGCACACTCAACTGTACATCCATCCGCGCTCAAATAATAATTTAAAATAAATTAAAATGTATTTTTTTTTAAGTAACGATGCGGTTTATGTCTGGTTAGAAGGAAGGCACCTAAACACGCTAGCATAGGCGATTTAACGCGATTTTAGATAAACATGAACCGGATTTTCAACTTTCGGTGCTGGGCCGAGCATTGAGCCCATAGCCATCCGATTCATTTCGCCGGGACTCGTGCTTTGTTGCCTCGGCGCTTTTCTTAAGGTAGCCACTGTTAATCCTGGCTTTCAGGCGTAACAGATGGAAATACTTTGGTAAACTTGTCCAAATAGAAAATAAAAATAGCCATGCCCGCGGGCATTATGTGGTACTAGCAGCCGGCCGCGACCCCCCCGCGTGATTGTCAAAATTATCCCAAAGGAACCTACTACCTAAATAAAAAGTATGTGTGTTAATTCATCCCCGGGTTCAGGTAATAAACTATCCGTGTGTCAAATTTCATCCAAATCCGTTAGTTAGTTTTTGCGTGAAAGAGTTACATCCATCCATCCATAATTAGAAACATTCACATTTCTAATTGTAAGATACATCCGGCTCGAAGGACCATTTAATGTTCGGGTCGTAGTTAACACCGTACACTGGTTTGCCGTTACTTGATTGGGGACCAACACGTACGACACAGTTAAATCCACTAGTTAATCCAACAGAATATATTTGAGTTTAAGTTAATAACAATATTATAAAGGCGAAAGGCGACTATTTACCTTTCCTGGTCTGGATAGCAACACGACTATGAGATCACTATCCACGGTGATTGCTCAGTCATGTTATATGTTATTTTATACAGCTATATTATGACGCTTATCGTTGGCATAAAGTAGGTTGCCGTAAGTCGCGGTGGTATCCTTCTGCGAAACGGTCGTCTCGGAGAGGGAGAGGGAGATTACACCAACTCACCCGATCCGCAGCAGACGCGCCGGGCGACGGCGGAGGGCGGACAATGCCCTCTTCCAGCCCCGCTAAATGGGTCCAGGGCCGACGGACTCGGGGACGTCCGTCGGCCCCCACACATCAGGACCCGAGGCGGCGGCGCGTAGTGTTCCACGCGCGCCCCTCTTAGACGTCGCGGGGGGAGTCGAACACCTCACTCCCCCACAACCCGAAGTCGAGGCCCGCAGAGGCGGGCCGGAACTAGCCGGGGGTTGCGGAAGTATCGTTGTTCCCGGGACCCCCGGCGTAGGTGTGAGATGGAACACCGGGGTGGTTTTTAGTCAGTAGGAGTCTGACAGACCCCTCCACCCCCCCAGGGCGGAGGACATCCTATGAGGATTTTCCACCCCGGAAGGTTGCCGTAAGTAGAAAAATGTACAGTGATAAGACCGTTCAATAATATTAAGTAAGATAAGTAGTATGAAAGGTGTCATACTATCAGTCCTGTCCTTGTCGTCGTAGCAGCCGCACTTGTCGTCGTCAGGCGCTGCGCTGCAGGCGCTGAGCGGAGACAGCAGCAAGTGACGGAGGCGCTGGAACTGCGACGCGTAGTACACCCGGCAGACCAACCCGTCCTGACAACAGTACAAAGCTTGCAATCATGGGCGTACCAAGATGAGGGAGGAGGAGCACTCTCCAACCTGACTTGAAGCAAAGAGTTTTCTTTTTAAATTTATTAACCCTGTAGTATATGTCATAATTCACTGTTGCACTGCTACATTTATAGTAATTACCGTAACATATTGACGTACGAATTGGGGTCATTTGCTACAATATAAAAGACAGTGTAATGTGTTTACTTGTCACTTTTACTATGGAGACTACCTAAATATAAACATATTCAACACTCCACGTTGAGTTTCTCTTCTCTTCGAGAGCTCCTCATCAACATATTACATGGCGACCCTGCCACGTCGATACGGAATGGCGCTAAGAAACCACATCCAGAAGAATCAATACTTGTTCTATCATCAAAGAAGAGTTCCTGTAACCTTATAGAAGAGTTCCTGTAACCCTATAGAAGAGTTCCTGTAACCCTATAGAAGACTTTCTGTAAACTTATAGAAGATGCATTGCCAGTTCCTGAAAGAAGACGGAGACGAGTCCAGGGTATAGCCCGGCCAGAACGAGCGGTGTCCAGGGAAATCCCGGCCCATTGAATCCAGGGTATAGCCCGGTCCAGTCATCGAACAACGAGTCGCACGGCAACGACGCAGAGCGCCTCGTGACTTCGTCATCGAGTTACCCGGTCAACGTTCGCAGCTCCGCACCGTCAGCAGAAATGAACAGCAGTCAATTGACCCACTTTCCTAGCTAAGTACATTCATTTAAAATCTAATAGGACTTCACTTAAACAGTATATTATTAATTAGTATGACTGATAATCTAGTAACATGTCGAGATCAATTACATCAAATTAGGGAATATTTGGTAAAAATAGGACCAGAACGTAGGCAAAAAGAGATCGCTTATAAGAAATTGGAAGAAGCTAAAGCGATATACAGTCAAGCGCAAAATATTTTGTCTCAGATTGAACAGTCAAAATTTAGTAGCAAAGACATTGATTTGATCAATAACTTAGTGGAACAAATTAAGACCGTTTATCAGAAAATACAAAGTTTACTAACAAGCGTAGATTCAGTGTCTCAAACACAAGACGAACCAGATACCAAGATGTCTCAGTTTGATTTAAAGACTGCGATAGCCTTGTTACCTGTAATGACAGGACAAGAGCAAGTTACGAAACAGCTCATTGATGCCATTTCACTATACAGTAGCATGATAGACAACACTTCTCAGAAACTTTTATTGAATTTTATTCTCAAAACTAGATTAACTCCTAGTGCTAAACTTCGCATGAAGTTATCTTATGATAGCGTAAAAGTATTAGTTGATGATATGCGAAAGCATTTGTTGCCTAAAAGGTCGGCTGAAGCTATTCAATCTCAATTATATCATTCTTCTCAAGGACGTCGGTCTATAGAGTCTTTTGGTAATGAGATAGAGGAACTTTTTGTTAACCTGACGATTTCTCAGTCAGACGATGATCCGACCAAATACGAAATATTACGTCCTATAAATGAAAAAACTGCCATCAAACGTTTTGCGGATGGTTTGTCTGATGCGAGGTTGAGCACAATTATTGCTGCCAGGCAATTCTCATCACTTCCAGAAGCGATTAGGAGCGCTTTAGACGAAGATTCTTCATCACCAAGGCATAACGAAGTTTTAAATTTTAGACGTTCAGACGCGTACAGACCGAATAATACATCTATCGGTTACAAAAACTCGAACAGTCGTAATAATAAAAATAATCAGTACGACAAATCAAATAATAATTATTCACGAACTCGTACGTTTGTAAATACAGGTCAAAGAGGTAAACGAACTCAGTCAACTGGTGCATGGAATGCGAGACGTACTCCTTACGTACAACACACCGAGCACACTCAGCAAAATGACACTGACTGTGTAGACAATAGTGTCGACACGGAGACCAATAATATCCATGACACTAATATTACGGATAATCAGTTTTTTCGTTCCTAAATTAGAATGCACAATTTTGAATTATAATAATACTAGCATAATTGAATGCACTGTAGATTCTACTTATGCCTTAGATCTTTTAGTGGATAGTGGAGCTAGCCTATGCGTTTTAAAGCACGAGTGGTTAAGATCTAAGACCCAATTAATTAATAATATAGTTCCGGAGAAGGTAACAATAAAGGGTGTAAGTGGAAATCTAACCTCTCTAGGATATATTTATTTAGATTTATATTTTAACAAACTGATATTCAAGGAAAAATTTTACGTTTTTCAAACCTTATCTTGTGCAGCTAACGCCATTTTAGGGCACAATTTCTTTATAAAATATAATGCTGTCATAAGTTATAAAAAAAAATCCTTAACGTTAGAAAATAATGGAGATCATATTAGTATACCTATTTTAAGGACTAATTATAATAAATATTTGTTTACAATACCGCCGCGATGCGAGGTTATCCGGTACATACCTACCACCATACGTGGGGATTGTATTACATTAGCACAAGAAATACGCGATGGTGTTTTCATTGCTGGACTGATTTCGAAATCTAAAAATGGGGAAATCCCAATTCGAATTCTAAATACAACTAATAGCAAGGTGGAACTAGACTTGTCAGGGTTAGAAATAAATTCCACAAACAGCTTCGAAGTGTTGAACTTTGAGAATACGATATCAAACTCTGATAGAGTAAAAGCTCTATTTGGCCTACTTAAATTGAACACATACTTAAATACAGAAGAGCAAATAAGCATTGAAAAGATTAGTGCAAAATACTCAGATGTCTTCCAATTACCAGGCGATAAATTAAGTACGACCAACTTATTAGAACATAGTATAACACTGAAAAATGACGTGAGCCCTGCGTATAGCAAGCCTTACAGGATCCCGTACGCTTTGCGTAATGAGGTACAAAAACAAATACAAGAAATGCTCGATAATGATATTATAGAAGAAACTACGTCAGAGTGGTCAAGTCCCGTTCTTCTTGTGCCAAAAAAATCAGATAAATCTGGCGAGAAGAAATGGAGGCTAGTAATTGACTATCGTCAGTTAAACAATCGAATTGTAGATGACAAATTCCCTTTGCCAAATTTCACAGAAATTCTAGATTCACTTTCCGGTAATATATATTTTTCTAAACTTGATTTATCTCAAAGTTATTACCAAATTAATCTTACAGAAAACTCTAGAAAATACACGGCTTTTAATCTTGACCGCATGTATCAATTATCTTTAGACAAAGACTCACGGAAGTATACAGCATTCACTACTGATAAGATGTACCAAATGAAACGGTGCCCGATGGGACTAAAAACGAGTCCAAGTGTACTATTCTCCAGACTTATGACTATTGCGATGGCGGGATTGAACTACGATAAATGTTTTATTTATTTAGATGACTGTATCGTTCTGGGTAAATCCTTAATTAACCACAACAAAAAAGTTAGAAAAGTTAATTTAAAATTAAATCCTCTTAAGTGCGAATTTTTACGCAGAGAAATTATTTATCTAGGCCATAAAATTACTCCAGAAGGTATTTATCCCGATCCATCTAAAGCTATCGTGTTAGAAAATTATCCAAGACCTACAAATGTCGACGAAGTAAAAAGATTCGTTGCCTTTGCAAATTATTACAGGCGTTTTATTAATAAATTTGCTGACATTGCATATCCTCTCAATCAATTAAGCAAGAAAAACGCATCTTTTGAATGGTCACATGAATGCGAATCAGCATTTAATACTTTAAAACGTGCACTCTGCAATCCACCAGTGTTAGGCTATCCAGATTTAACAGATAAAAATAAATTTATTTTAAACACAGATGCTTCAAAAATAGGTCTGGGCGCCGTATTGTCTAACAGTAACGGACAAGTAGTAGGTTACGCGAGTCGCAATTTGAAACCCGCCGAAACACGATACCCAGTTATAGAGTTAGAATTGCTAGCTATTGTGTGGGCGATTAGGCATTTTAAACCTTATTTATACGGTAAACAATTCAAAGTTGTGACAGATCATAGACCATTAGTGTATTTATTCGGAATTACGGATCCCTCAAGTATACTAACAAAATTTAGATTATTTTTGGAAGAATACGATTTTACTGTCGAATATCTTCCAGGTCGACACAATGGACCCGCAGATGCCTTAAGTCGTCTTCCTTTGAATATAACAGATTTAAAAAGAATTAACAAAAATGTAATATCAGTTATGACAAGGGCCCAATCTCGTAAACAAGCAAGCGGCTCCGATACTGCCGATTTGACATCTGAAATCCCTTTAACTTCTGGAACCTCTAGCCCAAAAGTTGTAGAAATTCTTAAAAAACCTATTAATAGTATAGAACTAATTCTAACTTCAAGAAAAGTAGTAAAGAACAGTTCAAATAGACCACACCTACTTAGCGACAGTGGTCACTTTGAGTTCAATGAAAACGAGTCAACAATATACCTACGATCCCGATCGTTTCCTACCGTAAGTGTGTTAGCGAGGGACTTGGAGTCATTTTGTAAAAGACTTAATACTAACGAAATTGTTGTGATCAAGAATAAAGAAAATTCACACATAATAAACGAGTTCATAAGATGCATGAAAAGTTTGCAATCTGATTTACCAAGAATATTAGTAATTAAAGATCTAATAAGAATAAGTAACAAAGACGAAAAGACAGTTATCTTAAATGATTTCCACCTGTTACCTACTAGCGGACATGCAGGAGTAAACAGGATGTTGAATAATATTAAAAAATATTACTTCTGGCCAGGCATAAGTAATGATGTGATTGAATATGTGCATAAATGCAAAGAGTGTCAAATTAAAAAACACTCAAATAAACAAACTAAACAACCAATGTCTGTAACTACGACCCCTAATACAGGATTTGAGAGAGTTAGCTTAGATATAGTTGGACCTCTAGATGTAGACAATTATAACTACAAATACATTTTAACCCTACAATGTCATTTGACAAAATTTGTAGAGGCTTACCCTCTAACTAATAAGGACTCTGAATCCATAAGTAGAACATTTGTAAATAAATTTATTTTAAGATATGGCATCCCCAAAGAGATCATAACGGATCAGGGAACAGAATTTTTGTCAAGTGTTATGTCAGATGTATGTAGTTTATTAGGAATAACCAAATTACATTCTACTGCATACCACCACCAGACTATAGGTGGATTAGAAAACACTCATAAGAGTTTAGGTGCATATCTTAGAATTCAATGTAGCCAAAATAAAACAGATTGGAGTAGCTGGTTAAGTTATTGGTGTTTTTCTTTTAATACCACTGTTCACTCGGAGACAAAATATACACCGCATGAGCTTGTATTTGGTAAATTATGTAACTTGCCTAGTAACCTCAACTATACTTTAGACAGAGTAGATCCACTCTATAATTTTGACAGTTACCCCTTGGAATTAAAATATAGGCTACAGCGCGCATTATTAGATGCTAGGAATAATCTGATAATCAGTAAACTTAAGAGAAAATCATTATATGATAAGAAGTTAAATTCGATAACTTATAAGCCAGGTGATTTTGTACTTTTGAAAAATCAAACTGGACATAAATTAGACAACATTTATTTAGGACCATACAAAGTTCTTAAGGATTTATCACCTAATGTTGAAATATTGAAAAATAATAAATCCTATATTGTCCACAAAGATAACACTAAATTGTTTTGTGAACCATGACCTTAGTCAATGTGTTATTTACTTTATTAATTAATTATTATTATATAACTTCATTAATTAAAACAAAAGAAATTGTATAGTTACTAATATGCCAATGTTATTTTTACCTAGTCTAAGTTTAACATATAAAAATGTAAGACTCAAGTGCGTACGTCATACATTTTTTTTTTTTAATCCGGTGGTGTAAAGGGTGTCTTTTCGGGGGAGATGTAGTATATGTCATAATTCACTGTTGCACTGCTACATTTATAGTAATTACCGTAACATATTGACGTACGAATTGGGGTCATTTGCTACAATATAAAAGACAGTGTAATGTGTTTACTTGTCACTTTTACTATGGAGACTACCTAAATATAAACATATTCAACACTCCACGTTGAGTTTCTCTTCTCTTCGAGAGCTCCTCATCAACATATTACAACCCCTTAAGTTCCTAAAACAAAGATCCACGCGAGACACAATGGCTTTTTAATTGTTTCGATAATTACGGTTTTTTTATGAATATATATGAAGTGGTCAGTCAAGCCAAACTAAAAAAATACTTTACATCTCTCATGTTCGGTAAGTAGGTTCTTATTACCTCCAAATGGGGCTTGTAGGTGACTAATTAGCGCTCTAGGGTAATAATGTAGCTAGAAACGCCCTAGGGCGGTAAGTAATTAAAAAAAATACTTCTTTCTTTCAAAAAGTTCGCGTACATCTAACCATCACACTGGCAATAGACATCACGCATTCAGCCCAATGACCAAAGAGGTCGCTTTGCTATTCAGCCTTGTCTTCGTGTGAAGACAAGGCTGAATAGCAGAAGTATTTTTTTTAATACTTACCGCCCTAGGGCTGTAAGTAATTAAAACAAAAACTTCTTTCTTTCAAAAAGTTCGCGTACATCTAACCATCATACTGGCAATAGACATCACGCATTCAGCCCAATGACCAAAGAGGTCGCTTTGCTATTCAGCCTTGTTTTCGTGTGAGTATAATAGTCATCAATTTTATTCTTGTAATGCAGGTTTTTTTCTACTTACCTCACAATCGAGATTTAAAGCAGAATAGTTAGCTCGGGTGTAAGTACCAATTGCACCCTCGAACTATAGGCGGGCGCCTAAATATCTCGGGCTGCAATTGATGCCTTACAGCCCTTGGCTACTAATCTACTATTGTTGTCTTTGTAGTAACGTATTTGTATTGATACATATATTATTCTTATCCACACAATTATGCAGGTCTTAAACAAAATGCAATTGTTTGGTGATCAATATTAAGTATTTTTTTCGGCATTATTGCAAAATTCTCATTGGACTCCCAAGCTGCTTCACATACGAGCCAGTCTGGGCAGTGTCGGACTCACCTATGTGCCTACCGACTAAAACACCGCTCTTTCCTCACAATGAATCCACAGACATGGCGTTAACATGGTTTGCGTTAGCATTGGGACACATTTGATTAATGCTTAAATTTGGTATAAGCTACCCACATACGTAGTGCTGATACAAGCATACAAGCATACCTTGAGCAGTACTTCCACGTGGTCATTTGACTTGGCTAGCTTGGATTTGTCTCCATCTGTCTTGTCCTTTCCCGTTGAGTTTGTGTTCTCATTTTCTTCCAGCTCCGATTGGGTACTAGAAAAATAATTTTAGTCTTTTTTATCATAGAATTGAGAATTATTTTAATAAATAAATAAAATAAAAATGCCTTTTATTTCTGCCAGAAAATGCTAGTTTTGTTAGTATCAAAAGAAATAGTAGTTTTCTTTTTTCTTTCTTTTAAAAAAAACGTTGTCCCTCACTAGGAATTTCTTCCTGTATCGTGGAAGCGTTTACAAACATATAATCTCACATACACAACACCCAGACTCGGAACAACTATCTGTAGGTCATACAAATATTTGTTCCGTGCGGGAATCGAACCCGGGACACGCAGCGCAGCAGTAAATCACTCAACCACTGAGCCACACACTACATTTTTATAAAATATTTTTAGATACGGTAATATTGTAGTGGAATTATTCTGTAAGAACCCCTCTGCAGGTAAAGGCCTCCTCCAAATTGAGTCAGGGTAAATAATATAAAACTATAATAATAATTTATCACACAGGTGTAGACTACACGGGCTTCATATCTGTGAAGGCAAATAAAGGGCGTGGAATAAAAACAACGAAAGGATACGTGGCTTTGTTCGTCTGCATGGTTACGAAAGCCGTGCACATAGAATTGGTGTCGGACTTGACCAGCACTTCCTTTATCGCAGCATTGAGGAGAATGTCAGCGCGACGAGGAGCCCCGAAACATGTGTACTCGGACAACGGCACTAACTTTGTGGGAGCTAACAAAGTAATGCAGGAGGAGTACGAGCAGCTAAAACAAGTTTTCGGTGACTCATTTTATAGTGAGATAACGGAAATGGATATAGAATGGCACTGGAATTGCCCTTCCTGGCCTAGTGCGGGAGGATTATGGGAACGATCAATACGAAGTCTAAAGCAACACCTCAAACGAGTTGTAGCGGATCAAGCATTGACGTATGAAGAATATAGCACCATTTTAGCGCAAATAGAAGCGGGTCTCAACTCTAGACCACTATGTCCGATATCTGAAGACATAGACGATTTAGATTTCTTAACACCCGCGCACTTCCTAACCGGTAGAGCAGGTCTAACCGTTATTGAAACAGCCAGTGACGCTAGGACTAGATGGCACTTAATAAACAAGATTTTCCAAGACCTTTGGAGGAGGTGGAAAACTGAATATCTTAGCCAATTATCTGTTCGTAGCAAGTGGCTAAAGCCAAAAAGCAACATTAAGATCGGAAATATGGTGACCATCCACGATGATAATTTTCCTTCTGGAAAATGGCCAGTGGGGAGAGTTGTCGAGGTACACCAAGGGAAGGACGGGTTTGTAAGGGTTGTGACATTAAAGACGAAGAACGGTTTAATAAAGCGACCTATTATCAAATTGTCCGTCTTACCAATCGAGCAAGAGGACGCAGAAAAGGAAGCTGAAGAGCAGAGTAAAAAAGCCAAACCCAAGATCACAAAGGATGAAACAAAAGCAAGTACGAGAAAGCATCGTAATTTCGTCAACATCGTTTTATCACTATTATTTTTTATCAGCATTTGGAGCAGCAGCGAAGCATCGAACCACATTACCCAATTTAGCGGTAATCAATCCTTATACTACGACCCAATAGGTAAATTAAATCTAATACGGGATCAATGGAAAATTGTGTCCTACTACAACATGCAACCTTATTGGCAAGGTGATAAAGCCGGGGACACCTTCATTAAATATCTAGAGCAGACATGTGAACAAATCAAGGAGCCTAGCCATTGTAACATGATTTTATTACAAGTGCAGCACGATTACAACGAGCTCCAATATCACAATCAGCTGCTGCTAAATCAGCATTTCGGCACTCGGTCAAGAACCCGACGCGGCCTTGTCAACGCGGTCGGCTCCATAGCCAATACATTATTTGGAGTACTCGACCAAAGTTTCGCTGATAAATACCAACGTGATATTGAAATTATAAATAGCAACGAAAAGCACCTATTACAGCTTTGGAAAAACCAAACATCAGTGGTAGAAGCTGAGTATAATATTCTGAAACGAACTGAGAAGACTATTGATACTCAGTATAAGCTCATAAATAGACATCTAAACCTCTTAGATCAAGCGACTAAGCAGATACAATTGCAAGGTAAAAGTACATCAATGTTACAAGAATTCACTCTCGCAGCCATGGCTACGACAAACATGATACACAACTTAAAGCGTGTCCAAGATACATTAATCGACACCTTAGCGGATATTTATCATAGTAAAATTAACATGCATCTACTTACTCCAGAGCAGCTCAGCAACGAACTTCAAATCATTTCCGGTCAAATATCAAAAGAACTTACTTTGCCTATCAACAACATCCAGGCCGATTTATATGAAATCTACAAACACCTAAAGATCAAGGCGAGAATGAGTAAAGAGTACTTCATGTTTGAGATCTCCGTGCCACTCATTAGCAGAGACAGTTTCCAACTGTACCGCTTAATACCTGTTCCTCTCCAGGTGGGAAAGGACATGATCAGCATTATTCCCCTCACAGATTACATAGCAACTAATCTGATGAGGGACTCCTATATCGAAGTCAAGAACGACGATCTTCAAACCTGCACCTATCAGGAGGAAAGTTATATCTGTCAGCTACGAGGTCCAGTCAAGCGACTGGGTCTAGAAGAAAAGTTCTGTCAAACCGAACAAATAGGTATCTGCCAGTCTAAGAAAGAAACCTGCAAGAATATGTGGTTACAATTACACGACCTATCGTCTTATTTGTATTTCGCATGCGATACCTATTCATTTACAATCATATGTGACAATGAAACCCGAACGCGCCGTGTCAGCAAGGCCGGGCTCATTCAACTCGATAAAGAATGCATAGCTAAGGGCCGTGACATAACACTTTATTCATATCAGCAGGAAAACAAGCTGACTTTAAAACCTGACCTATTATTAGCGAACATAGCTCCAATACAGCACTATCATTTGGTCAATATTACGCTACCGCTTCTCGAAACAACAACAGAAGATGCACAGATCAACAACACACTAACAAGTCTCGGCAATCAGATAGCCGCTATGAAGAAAGCAGCTTTAGAAGAAGGAACATTAACTACGCATGATATACATCACTATGCCATATCATACGTATTGCTAGCAGCAGTCGTCGCCGTCGTAGCGTTCCTGGTGTTCCTGTGGTGGCGAGGCAAGCAAGCCTCACCCGCGCCCGCGCGTGACCCGCAGGCTCCAAGCGAACCTGCCGCGCCGCGGGCGGCGCCTACCAGCAGTGTGAGTGTTAGTGCTAGTGCGCGTAAATCACCCGTGCCCGAGCAAGGGCCCAGTATTTGTGGGACCAAACGGTGGTCCAGTTTACGGTACAAAAGAGACAAATCAACGTCACCTATCAGTAAAAGACAATCGGTCTTTACGGTAGATCTAGATAGAGATTAGCTATCACTTAGGATAAGAACATTCAGCATTGTATTAACCTTCATTTAGCATAAACAAATACTGGTTCACCTATGTGTTACTAACCCTCTTAATTGTGTAATCATCTCATCTCATCTTTCCCATTTCCTCCACTCGGGAGCATGTTCGATACTCATCGAACACATCATCATCAGCAGTTTTGACTCAAGTAGGTCGCGCGGCCGCACCAGCGGAAAGCGTGAGCTACGCGAGCCAGTGCGCGATCGACCGGCATACTTGTAGCACTCATTACCATCATTAGCATTAATTAGCGTGAAGTTTCGGAATAAACGTACTCTGAATCTTAGCTCAGACTTATCATTTAGCACCCGAAATAGCTAGCAGCACGAACCTTACCGTTCATAAATAAACTATTTTTTTATGTTACTGTCATGACAAACAACAGACGGCCCATCTGTTGGTAAGAAGACATCGCTGATTACAAAAGTCAACAATACCAGAGAGAGAACGAAAAATTACAACGGCTGCTATCAAATCAAAATTTTGAAACTTTATGTGTTTTTGATAGTTCACGAGTTTGATCATAACGAAGTGTTTGTTGTGTATGGCACATGTTTACCCCAATCGTTTATTAATTTCCATAATGTATGTTTAGTTTGCACTGCAGAGGCTGGTACTTTGTGTCTCAGGAAAATAATACTTGGAAGGATTTGGGGGAGGCCTTTGCACAGCAGTGGGGCCTAGGACAGTATAGGCAAATTTAATAAGATCATTAGGGACTCTGTCTGGTAAAATTGTGTTGGTGCTTATACATAATTTTTTTACATGACATATTAAGGGTTAAAGCATTCGACCTTCGAATTTTCGAATGCAATTCTTTTTTATCTGGATAGATAAATGTTTAGGCTTCGGTTATCTTCGGCCAAAATGGGCCGAAGTCTTGATTCTTTTCTAGGCGGTAGGTGACGGAGGCGAGCGTGGCGGCGATGTGTTACCTGTGTCGCATGTGGTCGCGCGTGCGGCGGTAGGTGACGGAGGCGAGCGTGGCGGCGATGTGTTACCTGTGTCGCATGTGGTCGCGCGTGCGGCGGTAGGTGACGGAGGCGAGCGTGGCGGCGATGTGTTACCTGTGTCGCATGTGGTCGCGCGTGCGGCGGTAGGTGACGGAGGCGAGCGTGGCGGCGATGTGTTACCTGTGTCGCATGTGGTCGCGCGTGCGGCGGTAGGTGACGGAGGCGAGCGTGGCGGCGATGTGTTACCTGTGTCGCATGTGTTACCTGTGTCGCATGTGTTACCTGTGTCGCATGTGTTACCTGTGTCGCATGTGTTACCTGTGTCGCATGTGTTACCTGTGTCGCATGTGTTACCTGTGTCGCATGTGTTACCTGTGTCGCATGTGTTACCTGTGTCGCATGTGTTACCTGTGTCGCATGTGTTACCTGTGTCGCATGTGTTACCTGTGTCGCATGTGTTACCTGTGTCGCATGTGTTACCTGTGTCGCATGTGTTACCTGTGTCGCATGTGTTACCTGTGTCGCATGTGTTACCTGTGTCGCATGTGGTCGCGCGTGCGGCGGTAGGTGACGGAGGCGAGCGTGGCGGCGATGACGGAGCCGAGCTCGCCCGCCAGCACCACCACCGGCAGCACGCCGCCGCACAAGATGATGCCGCTCTGCATATGCAAACATTTTTATAAAAAGATAGAAAAAAAAAACCGGCCAAGTGCGAGTCGGACTCGCGCACGAACGGTTCTGTACCATTATCGCAAAAAACGGAAAAAAATCGTGAGAGAGCCCCACTTAAATATTTATTTTATTCTGTTTTTAGTATTTGTTGTTATAGCGGCAACAGAAATACATCGTCTGTGAAAATTTCAACTGTCTAGCTATCAGGGTTGTCCAGCCTAGTGACAGACAGACCGCATTCTACCAGTAAACCTTTGAGTGATGCAGAGAAAAATAGACGTAAGCATTGGCAAAAAAGGCAATATTAAGAACTACTCCCGCGGACCATCCCACAGGACCCAATTTCGGGATTAAAAAATAGCCTATGTCAGTCAGGAATAATGTAGCTTTCTATTGGTGAAAGAATTTTTCAAATCAGCCCAGTAGTTTCGGCGCCTATTCGGTACAAACAAACAAAAAAAAATCCTCTTTATAAAATATATTATTAGTATAGATTAACCAAGATGATGTGTCCTGACTTAAACATAATCATCAGCCTTATAATGTTCCCACTGCTGGGACACAGGCCTCCTCTCTGTGAGAGAGGCATCGGGCCTTTTTCCGCCACGCGAGCTCAGTGCGGGTTGGTGGATGTCACATGTCTTCGAATATTTGGTTCTAGGACATGACTTAGTAAAGGAAATAATTTGGAAACTGACGAAGGTGTAAACGACGTAACTGTACCTGGTTTGCTGGCTGGTTGTTGGACAACAGTTGTGATAATATCTGGCGAACTGTCTTCTTGTCTCCTTTCTCTTCATCCTCTTCTGTACCTGGTGAGTTTAAGAGATTTGATAAAAAAAAGCATATCTTATTTTATAATCGACCACATACATTACCGCTTACCATCAGGTGAGCATGAGATAACTTCTGGTTTTGGTCAGCCAGCTCGCGAATATGTATCCTTCGACTGCACAGCATGATATTCTTCTTGTTTACGTCATTTTAGTTCGCTTTTGAAGCAGTCGGGTTTTTTGATATTTTTAATTAACTTTTGTTTAATATAATTTTGTCAGATTTTATGTAAAAAAATATTTCTTTACCTGTGTGTTCCTTCTCTGGATCCTTGTTATTATCAGAGCTGAACACGTATGTTGTACCTAAAACGTAAATCATAGTTACTAAAACTAAACGCCAAGACTAGTAGCAGTTGTGGACATAATAGTCGTACAGACCGAAATTCGGACACGGGGGCCAATCTGAGACGAGACTATATTCCATTAGTGAGTCATCGTTGTCCGCCGGCGAGCCGCCGCGCTGTCGAGGTCAACCTCGACCAATCGGGTCGCAATCTCGCAACAAATTGTCACTGAGAACTTAGGTTTCTAATTTGTTGCGACCCGATTGGTCGAGGCTGGGCAGCTTTCGGAAAGTTGCGCGGTATCTTCTCGTCCAACTTACCAGTGTCTCAAGACGAAAGTCTATGACCAGTGTTTGTTGCCAGTGATGACATATGGCTCTGAGACGTGGTCGCTTACAATGGGTCTCATCAGAAAGCTTAAAGTCACCCAAAGGGCAATGGAGAGGGCTAATTTAGAGATCCGCAAGAGAACCAGGGTTACCGACATAGCCCGAAAAATTGCCAAACTGAAGTGGCAGTGGGCAGAAACGTTCTGGAGTGGCGACCGCGAACCGGAAGACGTTGCGTTGGAAGGCCTCCCACCAGGTGGACCGATGACCTGGTGAAGGTTGCGGGGATCCGCTGGTTGCGGACGCACGGGACCGGTCAATGTGGCGACGCTTGGGGCAGGCCTATGTCCAGCAATGGACGTCTTTCGGCTGATATGATGATTGGTCGAGGGGCGGGGTTAGGCTGGCGGACTACGCTGACTCACTATTTTCTTAACACGAATGGACATGGCCATCGGCGCGGGAGATATTGTAGTAACGCAGTACTGGCCGTGCGCCCGCTCGGTTCCAGAATATCAATATTGAACCTCCTTTTGCACAGTTTTGTTTGCAAAATATTTTTTCATTTACATATCCTATGTAGGGTAAGAAGAAATTCTAACCATCAATTTATCTGTGTAAAAATATTTTTAAACATCCAAGTCGTTTAAGAGGCGTATGCAAAAGAAACGAAAAACATCGCGTTGCAAATTTTTTTTTAAAGCAAAAGTATTAGTCATACGAAAAAACCATGTTTCACAAATAATGTATATGAATCAATAATATTGTTTTTTTCAAACCTTTTAACCTAGCTATTACTAATGATTATGTTTTAGAAAGTAACTGTTTTACGGCACTAAAGCGGAGTCCCTTGCCTTATCGTGCTTTCCGAAGCACGGAGACTTCACACCGCCAACTTTCAAACGCTGGGCTATCACAGAGAAATTTCTAAAGGCAAAATGCAATAACACTTTGCCTGATCTGGGAATCGAAACCGGGACCTCACGTTCAGCAGATGCACTTGCGACCGCGAAACTAACGAGGCAGTCAGTTGTAATTTGCAGGGGTGCGCCAAAGTTCACCTAAATTTTCAACTCCGATAATTGGAAATCCGAAAATGTTCTTCCTAACATTTTTCAGCCTAACAATCACAATTCCTAACTACTCTGTCTCTAATGTTCATAATTCCGAAGCATTCAACTTCATAATGACAGTAGCAATAAACATTTATTATACTTTTATTTGTTTTCCTATATTTTCTCAACATAACCATCTTTTACACTATTATTCAAAGTCATATATTTTTTGTTTAGATTTCTTTTTATTCATAATAATCAGTATTATATACATTAATTTTTCGTATCTTTATTTTCACATAGCATGTATAACATATAAGAAGTACCATGGTACAAGTATATGTTTTCATATACACATTTCAATTAAATTAGTTTAATATTAGCAAAGATATCCATAGGTTAGGGTAGGTTAGAACTGTGACCAACTACGCGCGAGCCGAGCGAGCGAAGCGAGCGGTGCCGCGGCAGCGGCCGTCGAGCGCTACCTCGAAATTGGTCGCGAAATTTTTCTAAGTATTTTTTTCATAGTGCCCCCAACCCAAGACGACACTCGACACTCTGACCTGAATTTCATTCATTTAAGACAAAAATCAGTGAAACGATCTTTCATCATTCTGAACAGTTGGTTTTTTAGACATAATTATCTCAGGTATAGTTATAGTAATAAGTATGTAACAACAATAACCAAAAAAAAAATGGCTAAATGTAAAAATGTGAACAGTTTTTTTGTAATCACAAGAAATAGTTCAAAAACAAACCTTTTCCTTCAAAGCATCTGGTTCATGATTATGTTCTTGGTGCTTCATATATTTTTATCATACTTGGTAAATGTTTCTTTTTGAGTATGAGTGAAAATATTATGGAAATTATGTTTAGGGATAAAAGCGTTATGATAAAAAACAGTAGGAGTTTAAATATATTTACATTAATGATATTATTCATTAAAATTTTCGGCAACATGAGTGTTATGAACATCGCCGGTAGCACTACAAATAGTATGAATGTAAACTTTAGGATGAAAAATTTTATGAAGAGTGATCATTCGGATTACAAATCATTAGGAAGAACAATTTCGGGTAAAGAACTTTAGGTGAGCCAATATGGACCCAATTTGCAGACATAAAATCGGACATGATCACGAATAAACCAATAGTGAAAACGGAATCAAAATTGATTGAAAAACAAACGAGATATTATAATTTAATAGTATACTCGTATTTAGTAACTAGTGAATAAAGGACGGATTTAAAGCGAGGGACATAGATGAATCATGATCAATTGAAGGATTCTAACGATTGAATCACGAGCATTGCGAGTGATTCAAGTGTTAGAATCAGACTGATTCATGGCCCTCGATATAAATCCGTTTTATTCAAGAGTTGCATACTATATATTTTACCATGACTACGAGAAAAAGAAATATTTAAGCGAAAAGCACAAGGAATATTACGAGTAATAAATAAATGGTTTATGACCTTCAAAATTTTCAAAAAATGTGAAACCCTGACCACTGAGCTAGGTAACGGAGGTGGTCACTGGCACCTGTGTTTCAGGGGCCAGTGACCACCGCCGTTACGTTACATACTTATAATTAATTAAACACCAATGCAATTAATATTAGAATTACAATCCAAATAATTATTCAATAAATATCCTAGACTCAAATCAAAATCATTATTAAAATACTAAATATAAACAAACTCAAAATTAAAATCGAAGGTGTTTGAAAGTCGAGTATTCTATGCACAAGAAGTTTGTATTGAGTATTTTTTGCGCATTGAGATGCGAGGTCGAATACATTGGTGTGTTCCAAATTCAAACACCAAAACAGAGAATAATAGTACATTACTGCAGCGGCCAGCAAAAGAGGCATTGATGGACGAATGTGTAAATGTGGGCCGAGGCGAAGCCGAGGCACACATACGTAAGTCCATCAATGCCTCTTTTGCTGGCCGCTGCAGTAATGTACTATTTATTCACTGTTTTCAGTGAATAAAATAAGCTTTTTAGTGGGGGAATGGTATAAAGAAATATATCTGATCCTCTCTACAAAAACTCCGTTTTCTATGGCAGTTGTATAGGCGTCGTGCTATCTGACGTCATGTGGCACGTCGGACTTCTCTTTCTAATTCTAAACTTTGACGTTTTATAACATCGTCTCTGATCAAGATATTTTAAAATCATTCTAGTTTGTTTACTATATTTAGTAAGTATGTCATTTAGCAAATAAAAATACATGCATATTCCCTATTGTAAAAGGCATCGAAACGCGCGTATAGAGTATTGTTTTTCTGTGATATGTGATGTTTTACCATAGTTAACTTTATCAATATTGGTGTGAGAAACAGGAAAATAGATTAATAAAAAAAAAAAATAGAACAAATACCTGGGTTCTCTTTACTCCCATCGTCGCCAGAAGAATCGTCCAAATCAGATTTCTCCTCTACTGTAATTGAAAATTGAATTTTATGTATGTACTTTCATATAAATTTTGTAAAAAGCTGACATTTTCACATTACAAACAGACATTTCAATTTTATTTATTTGTATCGTTTTTTTTTACCTGCATTGTCAGGCTGTGACTTGCTCTTAGCGGGGGGACTGGACCACTTGTCCTGCGCATCTCGCATCATCTTCTCTCCCGTGATGATGCGGTCGGAGACGCTCCACAAACTATGCACCACGGCTGCAACGATCATCATCAAAATAAAATAAAAAACATTTTATTAATTCCTTATAAATTAAAACACTTGTACATTATTAATAGCAATTTTAAATTAATTAGTACCTTTGTACTATATTGTCTTGATGTGTTTTCTGTATGTGTTTTTTACCTTTTTGTACATTAATAATAAAATCAATGAATAAATAAAGTATTATTATCACAATCGTTTGGGAAAGCTGGATTATGATACAATAAAAACAAAAATAAACAGTTTCTTACAATAAAATGAAAAATTAATTATCGTTCATTAAAACATCAGTGACATTCAAATTTACAATTTCTTCATTCCATCAAAATAACAATCATTTTACCATAAAATTCAACCTTCCATTAAAATGACAAACACAATAAATTAAAAATTCACAATAAAATATTTTAATTTATAATAAATCCAATCAATCCAGTATTTTCGGAGCCTATTCGGTACAAACAAACAAAAAAATCTTTCCTCTTATATTATAATATTGGTTTATATTATAAGTTAGGTCAATATCTCCCTAAAGCCCTATCTGTCATATTAATGTTGGGAACGTTTTATTCAACTTCAAATTATTTTATGAATCATTTTAAACGTGCAAGTAATTCATAGACTGCAAAAAAATCCGATCTTTATCACAAACGCAATAAGGTGTTTATTCCCTCACCAGCCGTAGTGTTGTTTTCATGCAGACTGGCCGATGTGAGTGCGAGGTGTATTTGCTCCATGTGCTGTTTGAACGCCTGGTAATCCTTCTCTGCATCGCCGTCTGAAAGGCCGCTAAATATCTCGTGTCCTGAAAAAGTATTTTACTCAATAAAAACTTATTATTAATTTACTTACATTTTACAGGAGCAGCTGTTTGTTTACTATAGTTAATATACGTATTTCATGAAGAACATAAATAAATTACTTCATCATTTCAGCTGAAACACGTCCAATGCTCAACATAGCCCCCCCAAGCGTTGCGACATTGACCGATCCCGTGTATCTCGCATTCAGCGGATCCCCGCAAACTTAACCAGGTCATCGGTCCACCTAGTAGGAGTCCTTCCAACACAGCGTCGTCGTCCGGTTCGCGGTCGCCAATCCAAAACTTAAAAAAAATACATGCACATTCCCTAATAGGGAACTATCCGCAAAGCTGCGCTCAGATGGCGCCACAGGTTTCTGCGTAAACAAACTAGAGAAGGGCGTTTTCGGTTTTTTGCGCAAACGGTTATGTATGTGTTTGTATATCGATATCGAAAACGGTTTTCAGATATCGATATCAGTAGTACAGTTTGCAAAAGTTAAAATGTTATTTAGATGAGCAAACTAACAACGAACACGAAATAATACTTAGAAAGATAGGTAGCGCATATGGTTCCTAACGTTTGTGAAGTTTGCGTTTTGTTCGTAGTTCGTTCGTTTTCGCATTGTTACGGTTTTAAGTTTTGAACTATTCGTTCTCACACGCTAGTAAGGTTTTTATTAGATACAGCTTTTGTATTATCGGTTATTTTGATATCGATATGATATTATATCTAACACATATCCGATATAAGTTACGTTTAGATATATCGGACACATCCCTAAAAAAAAACCAAACTGTCAAAGACCAGCGACAAAATTTCGCAGTTTATGTATACAAAATATAAAACAAATAGTGAAAGAAAAATGAAGCTAACTAACTTCCCCAATATTATTATTTGGTTTTTGAACACAAATTATCTTAAAAACAGTAAAAAAGAGTTCGGTGACCACAAACAGTAGTAGACGCCTTGTTGTTATGTTTATGTTTACTCAGAGCCGTCAAGCGCCATCTGGCGGGAGCAATTGGCAGTAATGTTCCCTATTGCAAAGCTTTGGCAGGAGAGTTCAGGAAACGAAGCTAGACTAATTTTAGATGGAGCATACCTTTCTGTACCAGTTCGTTAAGCTGTGAGATGAGGGTGTCCCGCATCAGTTTAGTGTCGTACTTTATAGATATCATATCGGGCGGCAGCTGAATCTCGTACGGCGTTATCTTGCTATACCTGTGGGATTGGGTTCTCTTTTAACTTTTTAAACTAAACTTTAAAATTAGCCGTCTAAGCTGTGGGCCCGTATATCGCAAAACTGGAGCCCTGCTACACCTAGACGGGGTGGCGGCAGATCGAGGAAAAGACGGCGGAACGATGACTTCCTCGAGGATTGGCGAGATGAAGCACAACGCCGAGAGAAATGGAAGGGATTGGAGGAGGCCAAAGCCCAGGAGTGGAACAAAATAGGCTAACAAAAATAAAAACTTTGTACTCCTCTTATAATGTTCCTGGGAGTCTTAATTGTTAATAGAGAACGTAGTTGGATAGTTTTTTTTTTCAATATTGATGTTATTTTAAATACTCTTACATAAATTATTATATCAAAGTCTCATCCTTCGCGTGTATTATTTAGCTGTTGTATAGCAAAATTGTTAGACAAAGGCTATGATGTAACACGTTACCAGAAGAACGTAAACTCGTTGGTCCTTCGCCTAAATCCCATCCTGTTGTGTTGAATTACTGCCCCAACAGACTTATGAGAGTGCTTTGTTACACAGAAAAAGAAAACAGATAAATAAAGAAAATAATAACCTAACAAACTACTGTTAGGTTATTATTTTCTTTATTTATCTGTTTTCTTATTATTTACATTTTTAAATATTTTTATAAAATAAATTAAAAAACAAAAACATTTAAAAATATAAAAAATAGAGGCCCACCGGTATCGGGTAATTTGTTTATTATTTTTATTATTAGTATCTATGGATCAAATATTTCTTCAACTGAATTTTAAAACAATTAAATAATCGATTGAACTGAAATTTTACATATACGTTTGGTTTGGATGACAATGCAGTTAGCTAAGTGACATTATTCTACATCCGTTATGGCGGACTCCCAAAGATGGCGGATTAATAATTTTTTATGCACCCCCATGATATGAGTAACAAATGAGACGTTTAAAAAATAATCACAATGTATTAAAATAATTACCTGAAGCAGGCGGTGGTGAGGTGGTGCACGAAGGCGTGCTGGTGCGCGTGCAGCGGGTGCGGGCACTGCTGCGCGCGCACGTAGCGCGGGGCGGCCGCGCGCGCGCGCACGTACGTGCCCAGCGACATGCACAGCGCGGCGCGAGACACCAGCCGCGCCGCGCCGCTGCCGCCGCACGTCTCGCAGCGCGACCAGAACATCACCTGCGAGACACAACCACAACTACTGTTTCTTCTATTCTTCATCTTCATTCCCTGGTCTCATTATCTGGATCGGGACTCCTCACTTTCCTGCCCCAAGTTATCCGCCCTGTCATGAGTTAGTCTTGTCTTTTTTATATTGGACCACCAATCAATTCTAATATCTATATCACTTAATACCACGAAATATTCGTGATATTAAGTGATATAGATAGAAGAAGCATTAGGCCGCCCGCCGTTGATTTGGTGGTCCAATATAAAAAAAAGACAAGACTAACTCATGACAGGGCGGATAACTTCCGGACTCTTAAATCGAAGCAAGTTTCTGTTTATTGGCCTTTCAGAAAGTAACAAATAACACCATTTATGGTTATACATACTTTGTTATACAAAAAAGGACCCAATTGAGCCTTGTGGTACTCCTATTTTGATTATTTTAATTCCTGTGAATTGATAGCATTTATTTGCACTTACTGCTTTCTGTCATTTAAATAAGAAATCTAAACTGAGTGCAAGTTTATTTAGTCCGTAATATTCTAGTTTCAAGATCTAAGGTTACGTGAACTAAGCATTCAAATGCCATAGAGAGTTCACAAAATATTCTTGTGGCATATTGGGCCTCTTTTCACACTGTACCTATTTGTTAATTAAAGTCACCCAGGATCTCGTCAGTCAGGATTTTTATAATAACTTGATTTAAAAGAGTGTCCATGGAGTTTCTTGCACATTCTTCTCTATTGAGATCTACGTTTTGCAACAAGCTCAAAAGCTTCAATTTTCTGATTAATTGTCTTGACAATTCAAAAGTACCTGTAAATGGTTTAGTTGAAATAAATGCTTTGCGTTGAGTTTACCTGTTTGCTCTGTTCTTCCTTGACTTTGTCGACGTTGCTGTGTCCGATCGTGTTGCACGTTATAGTGATACAAACGTCTCCATGCACGAACCTAAATGTTAATAAATATTGATATAGCCGAGATTATTACTGCTTTACTACCCTGAGAATGAATGTCACTGTATTGCAAGTCATAAAACGGCAAGAGACTCTAGACAAATTGTTACTCTATCAGCAAAGGCGACGGCTTTGTCGTTCCTATCCTACAACGTCGTAGGCATCACAAAATGTAAGGCTGGTCACGTGACGTTTCGATAGCCTTTGACATTCCCATATATTATAATTACTAGCTGTCCCACGCGGCTTCGCTCCCGTCAACTGGCTACGTACCTACCCTATCCTACCTACCCTACCCTACACCTACCCTACACATACCCTACACATACCCAACACCGACGCTACACCTATCCTACCCTACCCTACACGTACCCTACACCTACCTTACACCTACCCTACACCTACCCTACACTTCCCTCACACTTACCCTACCTACCCTACATACATGATTGCATAACTGAAACCGTTTACGCAGCTCACGCAGCGGAAGCCCTCAAAAAGTAATATTTTTGCCCGTTTTTGCAACATTATTTATTTATGCTCCGCTCCTATTGGTCGTAGCGTGATGTTATATAGCCTATAACCTTCCTCGATAAATGGACTATCTAACACAAAAAGAATTTTCAATTCCAATAAGTAGTTCCTGAGATTACCCCCTACATACAAACTTACAAACATACAAACTTATAAATTTTACCTCTTTATAATCTCATTAAAATTAAAATTAAAATCTTTTTAAAAATCTCTTTATAATGTAAATATAATAAATATTTATTATTTATTATATTTACATATTTTTACATTTTTAAATATCATTCTATAAAAAATAAAATAAAAAAAACATTTAAAAATACAAAAATAGTAGCCCACCGGTATCGGGAACAGGGTCCAAGCTACCGGTGGTCAGGGCTCCTGAGAGAGGAACCTCCTAACAATACGAGCCGTGTCCAGGAGTACCGCTTTCTGGATCAAGCCCTTGATCCAGCTGCCCAACGAGAGCCTCCTCAGATGTTCGTCGAGGCTCTTGGCTATTATACCATTGGCCGTCACGACCATCGGCACAATGACTGCTGTATTCACATCCCACATGTCGACAACCTCGCGAGCCAGATCAAGATACTTACTTTTCTTATCTCTCTCCGCCTTCACGAGGTTCTCGTCATGGGGGACCGCAATATCAACAATCATTGCGCGACGCTCTAGTCGGTCTATCACCACTATGTCAGGCTTATTAGCAACAACAGTCCAGTCAGTGATGATAGACCGATCCCAATATAACGTGACATTGCCATTTTCGAGAACTGGGTCGGGCACATACTTATAGTAAGGCACTTCTGATTCCACAAGATTGTATTTAAGAGCAAGTTGCTGGTGGATAATCCGGGCTACAAGGTTGTGTCTATGCAAATAGTCTCCGTTAGCCAGACTAGAACAACCGGAAATAATGTGTCTGATTGATTCCCCCGGCCGGTGACATGCCCGACAAATGTCAACCGTGCCGTCCTTCACAATATATTTCCGGTAGTTGTTCGTCATCATAACTTCGTCCATAATAGCAAAGACAAAACCTTCGGTTTCCCCAAAAAGGTCACCAAATCGCAACCAGGCCACGGACGCCAATAATAATAATATTATAATATAATATTATTAGTATATTAGTATTAGTATATTAGTATTAGTACATTAGTATTAGTATTAGTATATTAGTATTAGTATAGAAGTATAGATTACCTTTTTTCTAATCACTAGTTTCCAATAGAGTGTCATTTATCTAGACCCTCTGGACTATTTGTCTTTGAGACAATTGGGTATTTGCTGTTTCGTACGCCGTCATCATCCCTATTATGATGATGGCGTACGAAACAGCAAATTCTATTTAGTCCGCCGATTAAATTATCAAAAAATATAGGACACGTATTTTTAGGGTTCCGTAGCCTAATGGCAAAAAAACGGAACCCTTATGGATTGGATGGATGGATGGAGGAACAATGCAAATAATTTTATTTTGAACAGATACGTATAGTCGTTTTTTCATGATATCCAGACAACTAAAGGTCTGTTTATAAAAATTCGCGGGCTCGGTTTCGTCCTAAATCATCATCCATTTCGATACAAATTTACAAAAGTGTATATTCGTACGCGAACTAGCTTCTTACTGCTCATCACAGCATCTATCTCTTCCGCACGTGTTGTCGGTTGATATAACATGCATTTTAACCCCGCGCACAAAATAGTTCGAGCCGTCGACTAGTGTAACCGTAAAGATCGGGAGTGGGGGCTTGTGACGTAACTTCTATGTAAAAACTTAACAAGACATGACGTCATGCGATATTTTAACGCACTGTATCGTCATATTTTTTTGTTAACGTGACAAAAGAAAAATACGTATCCAATATTTTTTTGGAAATCTAACTGACGGGCTACTCAATCATCGTCATCATCATTTCAGCCAAAACAATGCTATGGGGTATATTCCAGAGCCGTTAACTTTCTGTTTTTGCGTATTTTAAGTACCCAAAACTCATAATATTGCTGTCAAAACATGAAAACATACCAGAAACCGTCAACTTGAATCTTAATCGGCTATCTTGAGCATAAAAACATAATTTAAGTAACCTAAATTACCAAACACATAGATTAAGTACAAAAAAAAAACTTTTGCTCATATCTCGAAAATTAATGAACATTAGTTAATCTTATGTAGGACTTTTTGTGCACAATCGAACAAGGAACAAACTTGCCCTGAGCACAAATTGCTTTAAAATCAGAACTTTACGAGAATTAAGCAAATGACTGATTTTTGGGTCCTTTGACAGCCCATTGATATTTTTTGCTGTGATGGGAATTTTATGGACTTTTCAACGACTTTTCAAGAGGAGGATTGAGTCCCAGCAGCGGGCAAATTAAACGATAAAACCGATGATGATGATTAAATTCGATATTTGTTTTTATGTGGAAAAAAAACCTTGATTGGAAACAAAAATTTGAATATTAAATAATATTTGAAATATCATAGTCGGTCGGCAGGTCGGCTAGTAAGTACGTACCTCCTTACATGCTGATTCATGGGCACGTTACAGTTGGGCGAGGTACACTTGTAGTCCCCGTTGAAGCAGTACTTCTCCAAGAACGCGCCCAACGATATGTCGTGACGACCGTACATCTCCATCGTTACTATCCTAGATCACGAAATTAAAGAAGACCTTAGTTACATAAACCATAAAATAGTATGGTTTATGTTACTAACTTACTTAGATAGTTTGGTCATGTTGAGAGGATGAATGAAAGGTAACAATAGTATATTATGCAATTAGTGAATTAAGGCGCTTAAATTTGGCGCACGGTTGGCGCAGTGGTTGAGCGATTGACTGCTGCGCTGCGTGTCGCGGGTTCGATTCCCGCACGGAACAAATATTTGTATGACCTACAGATAGTTGTTCCGGCTCTGGGTGTTTGTGTATGTGAGTTTATATGTTTGTAAACGCACCCACGATACAGGAAGAAATTCCTAGTGTGGGGCAAAGTTTTAATTAAAAAAAAAGGGCCGATTTAAAGCGAGGGCCATAGATAAATCACGAGCAAGTGAAGGATTAATTCAAGTGTTAGAATTGTGCAGGACGTAGCGTGTTCATTGGCCCCGAGAAAAGAAGGGCGTAAACCTTCTGGCCATTGCCGCTGAACGCCCCATCCACATCAACGAAAATAAAGGTTCTTGGATGCCTGGCTGCAGCAGTGACGAAGGGTTGCAAATCGACTCTAACGATTCAACGATGTGTTGGCTGTACTTGAGTTATTTCCAGATTCTGGGTTGCCTACTTCTGGATCAGCACTCCTGGTGTCCAGGTTCCGAGGTTCAGCTCGACAGGATCGAAAAGGGATGTCTTCATAAGGGTTGAAGTTGATGAATTAAATGAAACACTAAGTTATTCAGTACACGGCACGATTCTAGGGCTCTCAACAATTTCTGAGACGTGATTCTATATAAGAATTACTTCTTATTTACTAAGACAAGTACAAGCGACTAGCTTTGGATGACTACAAATTCTATTTGGGCCCGGGGGTTCTTTATACCCTCGCATCGTGCCATTATTGAGAGCCCCGCAAATTCTCGCCGAAAATAATTTTTAATTATGTAAAAAACCCTTATACATATTTGGTAAATAGGGTTACCGCACCCCTTCCATGGTGCCATCAATAGCTGGATTTCTTCGTACTGTAACACAGTAACGCCCCCTATCTATGTATCTAATCAATATACCTAATTTCCAGGTATTGATAGCTTCCCTAGACTATTTACATGAAATTAAAGGACAATTCCCTTTATTTCCCAGTTAAAACCTTAATAGCTTTTAACCTAGCCTAAGGATATCTATAGGTTGGGTTGACCTGCTGGTGCCAATAGCAGGCTGTCTGTTGACGTCTAGAAAAAGCTTATTTTCGGGAATCTTCTATGGGATATCATCCCCTATGTAATGAATCTATAAATTCCTAAGTCATTTCACCGACTTTAGGACCTCCTACTTAGGCTTACCAGACAATCACCGCCTATTATGGGGATTCTGGTAGCCAATAGACCACACTTTACATTTCCAGTGCTTATGTAAGTCTATCTAGGTCATATGCACATAAGGTGCCTCGCTATGTACAAATTTGGCAGCTGGTCACTTTCTTTGCGCCCAGCTACCAGAGAAACTAGGTATAATAACACTAATAAGATTGGGACGACACGATGGTGCATTTAACGGGCCATCGGGAGGTCCCAAAAATTCCTTATTTTCGGAATTCCCAGGGGTGTATAGTCCCAGGGAATGCCAAAAACTGACTAAAAGTTACATTTCCAGAAACCTATTTTCTGGAATTGTACTTAAACTACTTGAGCGATTTTCGCTCCAAAGTGATGGCTTGGTAGCTAGTCCAGCAAGCCATCCGAAAGTACTTACACCATGAGTACATCTATTCCCTTCATGGAGTTATTCCACCTGAAGGGTCTACAAATTTCAACGTTTTACGTTGTTTACATTTTTCACGGCTGCCTATCTCGTTGACTATCCAAGCGATTCTTCCCATCTAGAAACCCCCTGGAAGCCCTTTTAGCAAGCTTTCCAATGGTAGTACTTTTACCAGTACACCTATATGTTTCTAGGTACTTAGGGCACCTAAAACCGAAAGCGATTACCAAAACCAGACAAACAGCAGTTTTTCTATTATATACTGACTTGATATCTCAAGTAAATGGGCTTTATATAAAAGACTTCGCTAACTATGAGGTGTATATAGGCTTCCTGTCTCGGTCTAGGTCCCCCATATACCCTAAAATGACCTGAAACCATATATTTGGTGTTTGAGATATCAAGTCAATATTCTTATTTACATAGCAGAAACTATGTGGTCTTCACATAGTTTCATCATTATGTACTGATTACATGTCCAGTACATAGGATAAGCCCTTAAAAACATGATTTTAATTACTATAATATTTACAAAAAACTCCAAAACTATATATATCGTGGTGCTCCATCTGACGGGCCATTCGGAACTAATCCGTCGCCGAGCACAGACGTATCGTATGACAGAAATTTATGTTTTTTACTATGATAACTCTTATCAGTATGCTTTCTAATGATTTTACTCTGTTAAGGGTGAACTATTGAACCCTATGACATACTGACAAATACTAAAAACATTATACTACTATCTCAAAAAATGTAGGTAAAATTTTAGTATAAATATAGACGGGCCTCTAAAATTCATTTTAGTATCAGATGGCGCGCCGTGGTGAGCAGACATGTCTACACATACAAACTTTAACTTTTTATGAACCATTTAGTATGGTTGATGACGCTTCGTCGCGAACATATCTCCCGCCGTGCAGTGCTGTGTCGACTCGAAGTGTTGTCGGCGCGGCGCTGCATTCCTTCGGTGAGCGACGGACGGCATTTCTCGGCTGCCGGCCAGGCCCACCGAGAGGACGGTCGCCGCTCCGGCATCTCTGGTTACTGGGGCAGTGGGACGAGTTTCTTCACCGGACGCTTCAAGGTACCGCCAAGTGTGCGTACCTCAGCAGTCCGGATTTCTCCGTCGATTCCTGGATACACGGCCACAATGCGGCCTCGCGGCCACGTATTGCGGGGCAGCTGGCCGTCGGCTATCAGGACAGGGTCACCCACTTTAAATCTGGGCCCACTACTATGTGGCTCCCGCCGGTTTTGGAGCTCCGGCAGGTACTCTCTGACCCAGCGACTCCAGAACATATCAGCGAGGATCTGTGATCGTCGCCATATTTTCCTGCTGTCTATATCTTGCTCAGTGAACGTGCCAGGTGTAGGTAGTCTGGCTGACCCACCGAGCAAGAGGTGATTCGGTGTGATGGATTCGTCATCATCACCATCTACCGACACGTGTGTCAATGGTCGGCTATTTACAATGTACTCTGCCTCACAAATCAGTGTGGACAACACCTCTTCGGTGGGGTGTTTCTCTGTAAGTACATTGCATAGTGTGTTTTTAACACAACGAACTAGGCGCTCCCAGGCGCCTCCCATGAATGGCGCTGATGGCGTTATGAAGCGCCATACGATGCCTCTGCGACTTGCCTCTGTTTTGAAGGCGTCTCGCAGCTCTCTGTCGGCGCCGTGCATGTTGGTGCCATTGTCTGAGTGTATCTCAGCTGGGCATCCTCTGCGCGCGGCGAATCGGCGCAGCGCCAATATGGCGGAGTCTGCGCTAAGGCTGGCGGCGATTTCAAGGTGCACCGCCCTTGATGTGAGACACGTAAATAGTGCTACGTATCTCTTCTGATGCTGCCGACCGACGGTGACGGATAGCGGGCCGAAATAGTCGAGCCCGGTATATGTAAACGGCCTCTTATGGTGAGCGAGGCGCGTTTTCGGGTGGTCGCCGGTCGCAGGTACTGGTGGCTGTGCCTTGCGTATACGGCAATGCAGGCATCTTGCTATCACCTTCTTCGCTGTTGGTCGCATCTTCACGACCCAGTAGTGCTGCCGTACCTCATTAATTGTGAGTTCGGTGCCACTATGTTGTAGACTGCGATGTGTCCAGTCTATGTACAACTGCGTTATGTGATGGTCGCCATGTAATATAGGCGGGCGCATCACTTCTTCAGCTACCTCTTGCGTAGCTGCTATGCGACTTCTTAGTCGCAGCACGCCGTCAACGACCTGAATTTGTAAAGGTCGCAGCGAGCTATTTTTATTTATTTCTTCAACGTTCGCTAACTCTGAAGCGAACGATTGTTGTTGTGCGACCTGGACAAGTATTTTCTCAGCTTCTTGGAGAAATTCTGCTTCTATAATTTGTCTGTTGACCTGGGTTGGTGCTCTGCATGCCTGCTTCTGCTTCTGTGCAGGTACAGCAGGCTTCTGGCGCCAGTCTGGGTCCTTTTCAGCGTTTTTTCTCGTCCGTTTATAGGACGTTATCTCTGTTCTATTTTTGCAAAGAGATATAAAACGCAGAACTGTGGCGGTCGCACGAAGCAGTCGCTCCCATCTGGAGAATCTGCCTGGCTCTGGAACGGCTTCTATGAAGCTCTTCTTGTCCCCTTCTGTGACAACGAAAGTTTTTTCTTCTCCCGTGTCGTCTATAGTCGGAGGTTTCTCTGTGGGCCATAATTCGGGCCCAAGAGACAAAAATCTCGGCCCGCAGTACCACTCGTGGTCCGAGTTGAACCGCAGTGGCACGTCACGGGTTGCTGCATCAGCGATGTTCATCTTGGTGGGTATCCACCGCCAATCTTCGACTTTGCTATTGTCTTCAATAGCAGCTATTCGGTGAGCAACGAAAGGTTTGTATACTCTCGCTCCTCTTCTAATCCAGGTCAGTACGGTCTTGCTATCTGACCAATACGTTACTGACGTGGGCTTGCAGTCGTGTTCACTCATCACTGCTGCGGCTACGCGGGTTCCCAATACCGCGGCCTGAAGTTCGAGTCTCGGTATCGAAAGCAGTTTCAGTGGGGCCACCCGCGCTTTCGCCATAACAAGGCTTATTAAGTGCTTGCCTTCCACGGTCGTGGCCCGCCAGTATACAGCGGTAGCATATGCCATCTCGCTTGCATCAGTGAACACATGCACCTGCATTTCTATAGCGTCGCCATATCCAGGATAGCATCTTGGTACGCTAACGTTTTTTAGTTGGCGTAAATGTTGTACCCAAATTTTCCATTGTAATGCTAGGTCAACATCTAGCCTCTGATCCCAGTCGACGCCTCGCCTCCATGCTTCTTGCAATATTTGCTTCGCCTTGATGGTTACTGGTGAGGCGAGTCCGAGTGGGTCGTATAGCGACGCTACTATTCTGAGCGCCTCTCGCTTGGTGGGCGCCTCTCGGTCCAAGATACCCTCAGGCAGACGCGCGAGTGTGAGGTTGAAACCCAGCGTGTCTTCGCCTGGCCTCCATATGAGGCCGAGTATCTTTTCCGACGTATCTATATCTCCAATGGATACCATCTCAGTTTGTATATGCGATGGGTCCATCTTTTCTAGGAGCTGCGAGCTATTTGAAACCCATTTCTTGAGTTCAAACCTCGCCTGTAGGTGTATTTTTCGCACCATACTAGCGACTTCTGCCGCCTTCTCGATAGTTCTATAACTATCTAGGTAGTCATCCATATAATGACTACGTAGTATAGCATTCACAGCTTCAGGGTGCTTTTCTATATATTTGTTTGCGTTCCAGTTCTTTGCAAAAATTGCTGTGCAAGGCGAACTGGCTGCGCCGAAAATGATGGACGTCATTCTATATTCTTCTGGCGCTCCTTCTCTGCGGTTTCCCCTCCACAGGTAGCGAAGCGCGTCTCGGTCTTGGCTCCGCACCTTCACTTGCATGAACATCTCCGCTATGTCACCGGTTATTGCAACGCAGTGACGGCGAAACCGCATCATTACGCCTGGCAGCGACTGTAATAGGTCGGGCCCAGTTAACAGGAAGTCATTCAGTGACATTCCTCTCGATTTGGCGGCAGCGTCATGTACGATGCGAAGTTTGTCTGGCTTCATTGGGTTGAAGACATCGAAGTGCGGGAGGTACCAAGTTTTGCCCGGCGTGCTAATTGCGGGTGCCCTTTCAGCGTACCCTTTCGCAATTAGCGAGTCCATCTGGTCTGAGTATCTTCTTCGAAGTTCCTGGTTCTTGTCCAGCTTCTTTTCTGTTGAGACGAGCCTCTTCAGAGCTGTCTCAAAGCTATCTGGCATCTCAGCATGCTCATTACGCCAAAGCATGGCGGTTTCGATGTGTCCATTCTCTAATTGGACAGTTGATCGATTCAAAATGTCCTCTGCCCTTCTTGCTGGGTCAGAGGCGGGTCGCTGTGGGTTTATGCACAACGATTCTATCGCGAAATGTTCGCGCAACTGATGATCCAAATTATCATCAGTTGTTATTCTATTGACATGATGTACTTGTTGTCGTAGTAAACTACTGTGCGCGCCATGTAGTGTCCAACCCATCGCTGTAAGTGACGCAATTGGTTGGTGTCTTGGACCTCTGCGAATCTCGCTGGCCAATAACAAATGCCAGTTGTCTTGGCCGACGAGTACTTTTGGCACGCCATTGTTGTACATCAACTCTTTTCTCAAGTCGGTTAAATGCTTGCAGCGTGCGACAACCCTATCGCTCACTGTTTGTTTTGCCAAGCTGAGTTTAGGTATAGTACGTGCTTTGAACTGTACCCTTCTGTCTTGCGGGCTAACCAGCGTCACCTTGACTCTTCTTGAGCATGGGGTGGTGAGCATGGTGTTGCCTATCGCACCGATCTTGAGCGGGTCCACAGGGCCCTCTGCCCCGACTTGCCTCGCGATGTCTTCATCCATCAGCGAAACGGTGGACCCATCGTCTAGGAGAGCATATGTTGCCACCTCTCCCGCCGGTCCGATTACCCGGACCGGCACTATCTTGAGGTACGCCTGGCTCGATGGTGACCCGAAACTGGCCACCGTTTCCTGAGGATCCTTCCGGGATTCAGGAACATCGGGCTTCTTGTTGGCTTCCCTCTGCTGTTGCTTCTTCCTATGAAGAAGCCGATGGTGCGTATCTCTGCACCCGTCTTGGCCACATTGTTTTTTCTTACAAGTGTGGTTGCCTTGTCGAAGTTGAAGGCAGCGATAACATAGATTGTGTTTTTTCGCTAGCTCCCATCGTTTCTCGACAGCTACGCCCCTGAATTGTGCACATCCAGTGGCGTAGTGATGTCCCACGTCGCAAACACGGCATTTTCCTACCGGTTGGTCCGTAGCTATATGCGTCCTTTGTGTGACGCGTCTGTTGGTGTTCGCCTCGGCCGAAGCGATGCCTTCGGGTGGGGCGAATGGACTACAGAAGTGTGCCTGTTCAGATATAAAATCACTGAACAATGAAATATCTGGCACCGATTGGTACTTCTCCGAATATGATCGGTACCATTGTGCTCGTAGCGAATTGGGTAACTTCTCTGTTAACAATCGCATAAGCTCCGCGTTCATAAGGTAATGACCCTTTTTTAACGCGCGGAGCGTGACTACAGCACCTCTTACGCGACTTGCAAACGCGCAGATGTCTCTTGGTGACTCACTGCAGCGCGGCAGTCCGCGTAATCTATCTGTTTCAGCTTGCGCTATGGAGTCTGGACGGCCGAACTGCAGCTCGAGTTCCTTCATGATGTCATCGGGCCTGGCATGTCCGATGAGTTCTGAGCTGACGGTTTCCATTGCACGTCCATGTAAGCTTCTCCTCAGCCTCGCTGTATTCTCGACGTCCGTAAAATACGCTCGAGTTGTCTCATATATGGCCCGAAATGATAGCCATTCAGTATGAGAACCATTGAAATTCGGCAATGTCATGACGAATTTCGACGCAGAGGGGTTCGGTTGGTCCCGCTGTTCTATTTTTCTGTCGGCTAGCGACGCTATAGCGGACGTCAACTCCGTCAGGAATGGACGGAGACTATCCCTCTGACCTCCTGTACACTCAGCTGACGCTGCAACTGGAGGTTTTCGCACTTCTTTTTCTTTAGGATGCTGACCTTCTATTTGCGATTTGGTGGCGGTCGCAGTCAGGGGTCTATGCATAGAATTTCTGGTTCCCCCTTCCACGACGTTATCCTCCTTCTCAGGCTGAGGTTCTGGTGCCTCTTCTAGCCATGAACGCACGTACTCGTCATTCGAGTTTCTGTCATCCAAGTATTCAGCTTCGGAACCCTCTTCCTCCGCTCTCTGAAGTGCAAGTTGTGCAAGCTCCAACTTAATTTTGAGTAAGTCTTCGCGAGCTTTATCTATATTTTTTCGTGACTGAGTCACTCTAGTTGACGGCGGACGGCTATGTTCGATACGGGCGTCACCCCGGGTAGTCATCGGCATCGCTGTACGTCTGTCTTCTTCGGAAATCTTCTCTTTCTGAGAAGGTTTCAATGTTGTGTCTGAAGCTCCTTCTAATCTGGTTAATCTGGTAGAAACCGCTTGATCAGTTTCTATTGGTTGATGCGTCGGAGTGCTTTCAGTTTGAGGCGCTAGATGGCGCTGCTCGTCCGCCGGCTCGGTCCCTTCGGTTGTGGAAGGTGAACCCGGCGGCAGCTCATGTCTGATGCCAGCTGGCTGATCCAACTCCACGGTCCATGCCTCCGGCTTCTTGCCTTTGGTTCTGGTTATCGGCATTGTTGTTGAAATATTTTCTTTTGAAAACTCGAAGTTAGTTTTCAAAGATAAGTCCCAGTTCCGGGCTTCAGCGTTCAAACCGACGATCTCCAGAAGTTAACCTCCACTTCGATTGACTATAATTCAATCTTCAAATAAAAAATCACTAAAAACTTACGGTCAGTGATAAGTCTTCAGGAAACTTCAGGCATTTGCTATACAAGTTTATTTTTCCCATAAACGTGTATGTTCTATTTGATTGACTATGATTCAATCAAATTCTAAATCACCGAAAAGTCAAGGTTACTTTTCGGTGGTGATGCTTCATGAACTGCTTGTCCAAAGCATCAGAGCCGTGCATCAATCTTCAGAGCACGTATCTTGCTCGATTGAAGAAAATTCAATCTTCAAATAAATCACCGAAACGTCAAAGTTATTTTCAGTGATAGTGCTTCAGGAACCGCGTAGTCAGTACATCCGAAACGTATCTAAGTCTTCAGAGTACGTTTCTTCCATTCACTGACGAAAATTCAGTCTTCAAAATTTTCCTGAAAACCTAGGGGTTGTTTTCAGTCATAAGGCTTCAGGAATTATTCTTCAATCATCAAGGATGCACATCAGCCTTCTAAAACGCACGTCTTGTATTTTTCTGACGGGCGCTCGTTTTTTAAACAAATCGCTAAAAACATAAGGGTAGTTTTCAGCGATAAGTCTTCAGGAACTATTCTTGGGGCTTCAAGGATGCGCATCAGTCTTCATACAGCATTTTGCGGCTCACAGAAAATTTTTTCTATCTTCTTACAATTATTGAAAAAATAGGGTATTTTCAATAACTGTCTCCAGAATTTTACCTCTTGGATCCAGCGGCAAATAGGGCACGTAGGACTTGTTCCCTGCAGTGCACGTCGATTTTTGGTTTATTTGTGAAATTAATTTCTCCAAAATTCGAAAAATTAATTCCACCACTATTTCTTCCTGACGTCCTGGGGCGCTCCAGACTTCGAATTTCGGCTCAAACGGGTCAACGTTGTGTTGCACGTAGCCGACTTAATATGCAGGCACCCAGTTGTTTTTTCTGGATCTGCTGTTCCCGACGTCCTGGGGCTCTCCAGGCTCCAAAATTCGGCTCGCAAGGACCATTAAATGTGCAGGACGTAGCGTGTTCATTGGCCCCGAGAAAAGAAGGGCGTAAACCTTCTGGCCATTGCCGCTGAACGCCCCATCCACATCAACGAAAATAAAGGTTCTTGGATGCCTGGCTGCAGCAGTGACGAAGGGTTGCAAATCGACTCTAACGATTCAACGATGTGTTGGCTGTACTTGAGTTATTTCCAGATTCTGGGTTGCCTACTTCTGGATCAGCACTCCTGGTGTCCAGGTTCCGAGGTTCAGCTCGACAGGATCGAAAAGGGATGTCTTCATAAGGGTTGAAGTTGATGAATTAAATGAAACACTAAGTTATTCAGTACACGGCACGATTCTAGGGCTCTCAACAATTTCTGAGACGTGATTCTATATAAGAATTACTTCTTATTTACTAAGACAAGTACAAGCGACTAGCTTTGGATGACTACAAATTCTATTTGGGCCCGGGGGTTCTTTATACCCTCGCATCGTGCCATTATTGAGAGCCCCGCAAATTCTCGCCGAAAATAATTTTTAATTATGTAAAAAACCCTTATACATATTTGGTAAATAGGGTTACCGCACCCCTTCCATGGTGCCATCAATAGCTGGATTTCTTCGTACTGTAACACAGTAACGCCCCCTATCTATGTATCTAATCAATATACCTAATTTCCAGGTATTGATAGCTTCCCTAGACTATTTACATGAAATTAAAGGACAATTCCCTTTATTTCCCAGTTAAAACCTTAATAGCTTTTAACCTAGCCTAAGGATATCTATAGGTTGGGTTGACCTGCTGGTGCCAATAGCAGGCTGTCTGTTGACGTCTAGAAAAAGCTTATTTTCGGGAATCTTCTATGGGATATCATCCCCTATGTAATGAATCTATAAATTCCTAAGTCATTTCACCGACTTTAGGACCTCCTACTTAGGCTTACCAGACAATCACCGCCTATTATGGGGATTCTGGTAGCCAATAGACCACACTTTACATTTCCAGTGCTTATGTAAGTCTATCTAGGTCATATGCACATAAGGTGCCTCGCTATGTACAAATTTGGCAGCTGGTCACTTTCTTTGCGCCCAGCTACCAGAGAAACTAGGTATAATAACACTAATAAGATTGGGACGACACGATGGTGCATTTAACGGGCCATCGGGAGGTCCCAAAAATTCCTTATTTTCGGAATTCCCAGGGGTGTATAGTCCCAGGGAATGCCAAAAACTGACTAAAAGTTACATTTCCAGAAACCTATTTTCTGGAATTGTACTTAAACTACTTGAGCGATTTTCGCTCCAAAGTGATGGCTTGGTAGCTAGTCCAGCAAGCCATCCGAAAGTACTTACACCATGAGTACATCTATTCCCTTCATGGAGTTATTCCACCTGAAGGGTCTACAAATTTCAACGTTTTACGTTGTTTACATTTTTCACGGCTGCCTATCTCGTTGACTATCCAAGCGATTCTTCCCATCTAGAAACCCCCTGGAAGCCCTTTTAGCAAGCTTTCCAATGGTAGTACTTTTACCAGTACACCTATATGTTTCTAGGTACTTAGGGCACCTAAAACCGAAAGCGATTACCAAAACCAGACAAACAGCAGTTTTTCTATTATATACTGACTTGATATCTCAAGTAAATGGGCTTTATATAAAAGACTTCGCTAACTATGAGGTGTATATAGGCTTCCTGTCTCGGTCTAGGTCCCCCATATACCCTAAAATGACCTGAAACCATATATTTGGTGTTTGAGATATCAAGTCAATATTCTTATTTACATAGCAGAAACTATGTGGTCTTCACATAGTTTCATCATTATGTACTGATTACATGTCCAGTACATAGGATAAGCCCTTAAAAACATGATTTTAATTACTATAATATTTACAAAAAACTCCAAAACTATATATATCGTGGTGCTCCATCTGACGGGCCATTCGGAACTAATCCGTCGCCGAGCACAGACGTATCGTATGACAGAAATTTATGTTTTTTACTATGATAACTCTTATCAGTATGCTTTCTAATGATTTTACTCTGTTAAGGGTGAACTATTGAACCCTATGACATACTGACAAATACTAAAAACATTATACTACTATCTCAAAAAATGTAGGTAAAATTTTAGTATAAATATAGACGGGCCTCTAAAATTCATTTTAGTATCAGATGGCGCGCCGTGGTGAGCAGACATGTCTACACATACAAACTTTAACTTTTTATGAACCATTTAGTATGGTTGATGACGCTTCGTCGCGAACAAGAATCCTGAGGGACGCGAGTGATTCATGGCCCTCGATGTAAATCCGTTTTATTCAAGAGTTGCATACTTTATACCATGAGTCCATGACTACGAGAAATAATTAAACGAAAAGCACAAGAAGCCTCGCCTCGGTTTAATTTTTTTGTTAAAAAAGTTTTTTATTTTTCCTTTTTTAGTTTTGGTACCTTATATATTACCATGAAAGTTCGCTTTATTAAGAATAACTTTAAAACTATTCGTCAGATCTTGATTAAATTGAAAAGCACCAGCTTTAAAATAACCGGCCAAGTGCGAGTCGGACTCGCGCACGAGGGGTTCCGTACCATTATCGCTAAAAACGGCAAAAAAATCAGGTTTGTTGTATGAGAGCCCACTTAAATATTTATTTTATTCTGTTTTTAATATTTGTTGTTGTAGCGGCAACTGAAATACATCATCTGTGAAATTTTCAAATGGATAGCTATCACGGTTCATGAGATACAGCCTGGCGACAAACAGACAGACGGACAGTGGCTTCTTAGTAATAGGGTCCCGTTTTAAATCTTTGGGTACGGTACCCTAAAAATGAATCATCAAAATTGGTTCATAATTGGCGGAGTAACCGCGTAACAAACATACAAAAACATACAGTCGAGTTGAGAACCTCCTCCTTTTTGAAGTCGGTTCAAAATACATACCATGGGTTGACACAGAAGTCGGGCACATTAGCAGACTTGTTGCTAAAGCTGTACAGCAACAAGCTTAGCTGCTGATGGTTCTCCGGCGCCAGTGGATCAAGCGGTTCGTTGTCGTTCGGCTTCTCGTTCGGGTCCACTTCGGGCTCCTTCGGCTTTTTCACCACGGATGGCTTGTACATCGGACATTGAGCTGAAATTGGCGCGTTATGGTGAGATCAAGATTTGTTACTAGACTTTGGCTATTATAACTATGCATTATTAAAAAAATGTGGGTTACCGAAAATTTATAAAAGGCAACACCGTCTGTACTATGAAAATTGATTTTGATAGATGTTTTTTTTTGGTGCTTTTGATAGTTTATTTTGTTTAGATCTGATAAAGAATAGTCACTTTATTACGATGCAGTGTGGCAGATAATCAGTGTGAGATTACTGCAAAACCCCAAAGTTTGTTGTCTTGCTTCATAATGTTGTAATTTGAAACGATCTTCTTGTAAACAAAATGAACTGGCGTATGGGTATTCGAAATAAAGTTCTTAGTTAAATAATCTTTTAGGCAGAAATCAAAAACATTAGCTCGACGTACACGTCAACTTTGTGATATCTTGTAAATATTGTCGTTTTTGGCTAAGAGCGTCATCGTGCTGTTCGTTCACATCTTGGAATTTACGTAACGCGTAATATACTATCGCCGATTATCGCCCGCAAACCACCACCATTTTTCTAATAGTATTTGTGAAAAACAATGTACAGCGTAAGCAATCTTACAGTTCAAGTACCACGAAAGTGACATATGTAAAAGCGTACGACATACAAAACTCTTTGGGGAATTAAGATTTCTGCAGATTTATAATAGCCAGACTCTAATCCCCAGTTTTTGACTCAATTTCCTATCAAACTTTGGCACTGGTGTTTGACATTAAAAATTGCATAAAAGATTTTGCTTCCACAAAAAATACTAGAAGTAACTCATTTTTTAATAATTAAAAAAAATGCTTTACACATTTTTTTACTTTTTGCAACTTTTCTTGAGTAATGATATAGCTACAAAGTGGAAGCGGCGAATTTACGGTCGGCACCGAGCGGCAAAAACCCACGCTACGCCACTGGTTCGGAGTAAGTGAATACATGCATTGGTTTGTAAGCAATACGAAACAATACATAGGAACTTACGTCTATGTTTATCGTTAACGAGCCGACCGCCTGTGGCTCTGTAGTGCGCCAGCGCCGTTTTGAGAGCCGGGTCGTCGGCCGGCGTCGATATAGCCATCTTTGCGAACGGGTGGAGCTCCTACAACAGTTACACAGTGTTATACGAATCCCACAGAAGCGATGCCACTGTCTGATCCCGCAACGAAATAAATCTGTTAAAAGTAAGTAGATAGCCCAGTGGCGCGGGGGGTGTATGTACCTTGAGCTGCTGGCACGTGTGCGCGGCGCGCGCGGAGTGGCGGGGCGCGCGGGGCGTGTGCGGGGCCGGGGGGGGCGCGCACAGTAGCGGCGCGGGGGGTGTATGTACCTTGAGCTGCTGGCACGTGTGCGCGGCGCGCGCGGAGTGGCGGGGCGCGCGGGGCGTGTGCGGGGCCGGGGGGGGCGCGCACAGTAGCGGCGCGGGGGGTGTATGTACCTTGAGCTGCTGGCACGTGTGCGCGGCGCGCGCGGAGTGGCGGGGCGCGCGGGGCGTGTGCGGGGCCGGGGGGGGCGCGCACAGTAGCGGCGCGGGGGGTGTATGTACCTTGAGCTGCTGGCACGTGTGCGCGGCGCGCGCGGAGTGGCGGGGCGCGCGGGGCGTGTGCGGGGCCGGGGGGGGCGCGCACAGTAGCGGCGCGGGGGGTGTATGTACCTTGAGCTGCTGGCACGTGTGCGCGGCGCGCGCGGAGTGGCGGGGCGCGCGGGGCGTGTGCGGGGCCGGGGGGGGCGCGCACAGTAGCGGCGCGGGGGGTGTATGTACCTTGAGCTGCTGGCACGTGTGCGCGGCGCGCGCGGAGTGGCGGGGCGCGCGGGGCGTGTGCGGGGCCGGGGGGGGCGCGCACAGTAGCGGCGCGGGGGGTGTATGTACCTTGAGCTGCTGGCACGTTTGCGCGGCGCGCGCGGAGTGGCGGGGCGCGCGGGGCGTGTGCGGGGCCGGGGGGGGCGCGCACAGTAGCGGCGCGGGGGGTGTATGTACCTTGAGCTGCTGGCACGTGTGCGCGGCGCGCGCGGAGTGGCGGGGCGCGCGGGGCGTGTGCGGGGCCGGGGGGGGCGCGCACAGTAGCGGCGCGGGGAACTGGTCGCGCAGCGCACAGCGCCGCCCCGCCTCGGTCTCGAGGTAGGGCGCCGGGATGATCATGTTCGGTGACATTGAGAGCACCACGTCGTCAGTTGACCACCTACGACAGTACAGAAGCATCTATAAACACCTTTAACCTGATTCCTAGCGGTTTCCCTTTAAAATAATCCAAAGCCAGAAGATACACTTCTATTTCACACTATTAATATAACCATACTTCAGATGCAGCACACTTATGTTAGCCGTATTAAGGCAACGTTACCTTTAGCTAAGTCGGGCGCGCCGTGTCTGTGGTCTCGGGGACACCAGCACTTACAAGAGCTATATCAGCACCCACTGTGTGTCATTTATTGAAGAGTTTTGTTGTATATCGCCGAAGTTCTTCATCAGATCTTTATCAAATTTGAATGGGACCATCATCATCATTTTCCTGGCCTTGTCCCATGTTACTTGGGGTCGGCGCAACACGTTTTCTTCTTCCATACCGTCCTGTCCCCCGTCACGCTATCACTGACTCCCTTTTCTTTCATATCACTCCTCACACATTCCATCCATCTTTTCTTTGGTCGTCCCCTCCCTCTCCATCCATCCACATTTATATGCATAACTCTGTTAGTAACATGCGTTTCATTCCTCCTCATCAGATGACGAGGGATGAAACTCCAAACGGGACCATTTCGGAATAAACTTTTTTCGATCAAAAAAAGAGTTTTGCAAATCCGTTTATATATGACGGAGTTGTGCCCGAAAATAAACAAAAAAATATATATATAAACATCCGAATTGAGAACCGCCTCCTTTTTGGGAAGTCGGTTAAAAATTACGACGATACAGTGCGTTGAAATTTGTGTGACGTCACGTTTTAGTACACTTTTCAATCACAAGTGACGTCACAAGCCCCCAATACTGAACTTTGATTCGGTTTTCCCGTACTTTTTTATTGATTTGTTAAAGCAAAAAATACGTATCCAATGTTTTGTAATGCAACGGTCTGACTATATTTTTTTTCCCCAGGAATCATTTCTATTTTACTAACGACTTACCGATCGGTGTGCGGATCCGCTTTCAGCTTAGCTTCCTCTTTCGGCAAGAACACGTCGTCATCAACCGACAACCTAGCGCGCAACGGATCACTGAAGTCCCTGATAGGAACGCCACAACTTAGAGTTTTATCGCTATCCGTCTTACGGACAAACGGCTTTGTTTGCAAAGGATCCTCTTCAAACGACTTCTTATGATTAACTTCAGCCTTTTTTTCTTCAATACTTGTGTGTTTGGTTATAGCATTTTTATTATCATCACTTTTCGCAGTATCTTTAACACTTGAATTCGTAAATATATTGTCAGATCTCGAAGATTCATTGCTGTCAGTTTCATTGCTCTTCCTCGATTCCTCGTTCAAGGAATCTTTGCGGACAGTAATATCTTTCTCACCTTCATTATTTTGAGTATCATTATTTGTAATATCATTTTTGGCAACGTCATCTTTCGTAGCGTCATTTTCGTTGAGATCGTCGTCGAATGTCATTCCGGGTTCAGGTAGAATGGCTTCGATGTCTCCTAGAAAAGCTTTTTCTAATTTCCAGTTGTAGCAGGCTAAGAGCATGAATTTGACAACTTTCTTCACTTTGACTAGCTCTTGTAGGGATGCTCCTCGTAGTAATATGCAACATGCGAGGTTTGGTTCGGCACATCCTTCAAGTACCATTAGTGTTTTGCTGGAATCTGTCGATAAGCAGATGAGTTCGTGTTAACTCTATTTTGAAAAAATAATTAAATTTATGCTTTCAATTTACATTACACGCTTAAACAAATACAAACTGTATAGTTATATGATTTCAGATTAATAAGGACTACTTCAATAAAACAATTAAATGTCATGTTTGGCCTAATATTCAGCTACGGCAACACCATTCGCTGAAGCAGCCATAAGGTCCTCGCATGTACACTGTACGTACAGGTTCCAGGGCATGCGAAAGGTGGGCCATGGTCTGCGGAGAGACGCCGCACTAACACTGGTCATCAGTATCATCCGAGAACTCAATGGGGGATTGACTATTGAGAAAAATGCTTTTGATATAACAACTTTAGCATCCACGTAATAGACCTCGTTTACGGAGAAGCGGGACGTTGTGGGATGCGTGCAACGTGTCGTCTCTTCTCCGTAAACACTCTCATACAACGCCATATGTTTGAATTTTGTGCGACGCCGTAAACGAGGTCTCACACCCACGTGATGTGTTTTTCCCACTACCTTATCTATTATGTAACACATTGCCTAAGAAATTCGTTCGAAATATAAACATTTAGATAAAAAAAATACATAATAACAGTTACGAAACGACTTTTATATGGGATTTTGATATCATTATGTAAGCGGCAGAATGATACTGAACCTGTTACCTCTCTAAAAAGTGCGCGTTGGTTGTGGGTGTTTTTAAATATATCTTGGAGTAGTATATACGATACGTTTACCTGGAGTCATCACATAGAACGTGTTTGCGATAAACTTCGGCAATTTCTTGCTAATATAACAATATTAAAGAACCGTTTGCCCTTCAAAGTAAAGATAATGCTATATTACGCACTGGCTGAATCCTACATCCAGTATGGCCTTAGTAGTTATGGTCGCACCTATAAAACCTATCTTGATAAGATTTACAAAATTCAAGGTCAAATTTTAAAAACGGTAGTATCACCCAAAATTAAAAATCAATTTCACGACGATATAAATGGCCTCTTTAAACACTGTAAAGTCTTACCAGTTCATACACAAGTAAATTTTTTATTATTAAAAGAACAATTTTTCAATGAATCTTTAAGTAACATAATTGAAAAAATACGCAAAATACGCGCTTAGTCGTGGAGTTGCGGAAAACAGCCCGTTTTAACCTAACCTAACCTAACATAATTGAACACCCTGTACACACGCGGGCAATTTCTGAGAATAGGCTTCGTACACAGCGCGCCAACAACATGTATGGCGAGCGAACTACTGGTTATATTATACAGAGACTTATTAACAGTCTACCCTCAGAAATAAATAATTGTATAACAGACAAAAATATAAAATTTAAGCTTAAACAATATTATTTAAGTACTATTTAGATAATGCAGAGATGTTTGTTTTGATCTGAGTATTGTTGTTTGGGTCTTTAACCAACCACTGGTTAAAGACCTAAATAATAGCATTTAGGTACTTAACTAGTAAGAGATGTTATTAATTGCTATCGAGAATAACGTTTATTATTGTATAGTTTCCGTTATCTCTCCTGCATAGGGAATGCTGTAACGATAGCATGTAGTTTGCTTTTAGCGATTTTTATATATAGCACATACTTTTACATATTGATAGACTCATGATAGCACAAGTTTAAACCTTAGTGGTTTTTGGTTGCTATTTAATACGATATAATCCTGTACTGTTTTGTAAAATTAATAAATAAAAAATAAAATAAAAAAATATAGTCTGTGGTTTTTAGTCTGAACGTAGTAGATTGTGATTGTCTAATATATATAATAAATAGTTGTTCGAAACTTATTTGCATTTAATTACATATTATGCGAAACACGTTCGAATCACAAAGAATCGTTCGTGTTTCGCATAAAAAGGTTTTATATTAACACTCGCATGTAGCTTTCGACTAACGAAATTGGCTACATCGCTCGTGTTAAAATCTTGACCTTTTGCTCGACACGAAATGTACTATTTTCAGACTGGCGGTGTCTGTAGAGTGTAGAATACTCACAATTCTTAACATAGAAGTTAGAGCACGTCCCGAGGCGGGGCATACCGACGCGAGCGTCGATGGAGGCCAGCGCGGTGGCGCGAGTGGCGCGGGCGGCGCGGGCCAGCGCGCGCTCGGGCACGTGCGCGGCCAGCGCCACGCCGCCGCGCAGCAGCGCGTCCTGCACGCCGCGCGCTGCCGCGCCGCGCACCAGCACCACGCGCGGCTGCAGCGCAGCGATGCGGGCTGCGCAGCGCACCAGGTACTCGCGCTCCTGACCAAATTGGGAACATTACGGAAAACTTCCTTCCTTGCATGTCGATTGGACTCAAATTCCGTCCGACCAGAATGTGGCCTAGAGAATGTGGTATCATTATCGCAAAAAACGGCAAAAAAAACACTTTTGTTGTATGGGAGCCCCACTTAAATATTCATTTTATTCTATTTACCCGGCTGCAAGGAAAGGGTTATGTTTTTACCCGGCTGCTCGCGCGTATCTTGTAAGTATGTTATAGAATAGAATAGAATAGAATAGAATACTCTTTATTATGTACACCATATAAGTTACAGAAAGTATAGACAAAGAAAACATTACACTGGGTGACACAAAAAAAAAAGATCGCTTTATAAGGCCTGGGCGGCTCAAAGCGATCTTTTTTTTGTAATATTCTTTATTACCTCATATCTTTCAGACCACTTGTCGGATTTTTATTATTAATACTTCGTTAGATAGGTCTTGGTCGCCCAAGTGATCTTAGATAAGTGCCGTTAAAAAAAAGGAACATGGCAGATTTCGGGCGCCATATTGTGGGGTTTGCAATTTTTTTTTCTTCGATACCCATCGAGGGTGTATCAAAATGAAGGGTTTTTAGAGGTGATTACAAAAATATATAACACTTATATGTTTAAAATTCATTCGAAAAAAATAGCTAAAAACTTGTAAATAAAAAAAGTTAATAAAATCAAAAAACCCGACTGCAAGATGTTAACAAGAAGAAAATCATGCTGTGCAGTCGGAGGATATTTATAGTTTTGGTCAGACAGCTCGCGAATATGTATCCCTCCGACTGCACAGCATGATTTTCTTCTTGTTAACATCTTTGCAGTCGGATTTTTTTTATTTTATTAACTTTTTTTTTTGTATTTGTTGTTATAGCGGTAACAGAACTACATCATCTGTGAAAATTTCAACTATCTACCTATCACGGTTCATGAGATACAGCCTGTTGACAGACAGACAGGCAGACGGACCGCGGAGTCTTAGTAATAGGGTCCCGTTTGTACCCTTTGGTTCGTTGTACGGAACCCTAAAACATAAAAGAAAAAGCATAGACGAAAATCCACAACACGTCTTTCATCTCGCACGTGATTGCTTCATTGATGGGATCAAATCCTTCGCCTTGTCGAATTCACCGGCCTCGTACAAGTCGCGGAAGCGGCAGTTGGTTGTGCATATTTTGTAAAGGAGCCCCGCACTGGCACCGTGTTTGGGATTGGTCAAGAATACCCCATTGTGCTAGGTTGTGCAGCGACTTATCTGGGACCACAATCGGTTCAGAGATTTTAAGATCGGCCCCTGCAGTTTCTGTCCAGGTGGTAGATGTTCTGCTGGAGTAATGAACTGTGGAGGACTAGGATGTCTGTTCCAGCACAGAGTATGCAAATCTGATCTATCAGAAAGCGTCACGTAAATACAACACGGTCAAAATAAAAGTGCACTTCGACCCTACTCCCGCCTACCCGCACGGCACCCCTCATGGGCTAATGGCGAGAATCGAACGTCAGAGTGACGTAACAGCGTAAAGTGCACAGTATACTGTTTCCCTAAGTTTTCTTTTTGTGATACATTATCTTTATAAGCACTAGAACCTAAAAAATGTTTAAAATTGCGCAAAAAACAAATTACAAAAGTAACAAAGTGTACAAATTTAGCAACTATTAATGTAACGAACATGAACATGAACATTCTTCACAATAAATCGCCGGCAGTTATTCGTCATGATTAATTACATTAGCACAGTTGAGATCTGTCGGGCATGTCATCGTCCGGGTGAATCAATATACCACATTATCTCTGGTTGTTTTCATCTAGCTAACGAAGAGTACTTGCATAGGAACAACCTTGTAGCCAGGATTATCCATCAGCAACATGCTCTGAAATACACTCTTGTGGCATCGGAGGTGCCGTACTACAGGTGTGTGCTCGACCCAGTTCTCGAAAATAGCTATATTACATTGTACTGGTATCGATCCATCCTCACTGACAGGATTATTGTAGCCAATAAGCCTGATATTGTGGTGGTGGACCGAATCGAGACACGCGCAATGTTTGTTGACATTACCGGCCCGCACGATGGGAACCTCGTGAACGCCGTCAAAAATAAGCAAATCAAGTATCTTGACTTGACTCGCAAGGTTGTCGACATGTCTTCTAGGCAAGCGTGTTTCACCGTCGACCACATCATCGCCATCAGGCGAGATAAATGTGGGATGTGGACAGCGATAATTGTACCGATAGTCGGGTCAGCCATTGGCTTAATAGCCACGAGCCTCGACCAACACCTGAGGAGGCACTCGTAGGGCAGGATCAAGGGATTGATTCAGAAAGCAGTATACTTCTGGACACGGCGCGAACCGTTAGGAGGTTTCTCTCTCAGGAGCCCTGACCACCGGTAGCTTGGACCCTGTTCCCGATACCGGCGGGCCTTTATTTTTTTTTAATGTAATGAATAAGATACCCAATGTGAATAAGGAAATGTAAATAAATAAATGATCAATGCACAAAAATTAAATAAATAAATTCCACAAAACATTACAAATACGTTTTTTGAACAAACCTGCATCAGTACAGGTTCCAGCGAAGTAAGTTTGCCCTCGACTCGATGGTACGCGATAGAACAGTCTAGAAGTAATATCGTGGGGTTCGATATCTGCTGCGGCATCCCTCTGTGAATTAAATTTTATTATTACTTTCTCCTTCATCAATCGGTTCCTGATATTTTCTTTTTTCATGCAATTAATGTGTTAGTCAAATGAGAGTTTTCCATAAAATGAGTAAAATTAAGCAACGTTTTTGTGCTGCTAATGCTAGACATATTAACTATAAGTTTCATGATAATTTTACTATACTGCATAGAAAAGTCTGTGTGTTCATAAACAAGTATAAAGACATGTTGACAAATATGTAATAGTTATTTATGCTACAAGTGCGAAAAGTAGGTGATTTTCGATGAGTGGTATTCTAATCTACACGAGTCGGAAATCATCTTACGCACGTGTATCATACAACATTTTACTATGCATTGTGCGAGGAAATAAAAAATATATCTGAACCAAGCAAGAAATTAATAAAATGGCGCTTATTCAAGGGCGCTCAGCATATCCACAGATTAACTAATAGTTCATAGAACAAGTTCAAAAGCTCTAGTAAAAAAAAGTGACACTTTCCGCACAGTTTGGCTGCTTGGCAAACGCTCTTTTCGAGGACATGCATTGTAATAGTTATTTATGCTACAAGTGCGGGAAGTATGTGATTTCCGATGAGTTCTATTTTTATTCACGAGCGAGCGAAGCGAGTGAGTGGATAAATCGAGACGAGTCGGAAATCATCTTACGCACGTGTATCATACATTTTACTATGCATTGTGCGAGGAAATAAAAAAAAATATCTGAACCAAGCAAGAAATTAATAAAATGGCGCTCATTCAAAGGCGCTCAGCATATCCACAGATTAACTAATAAAAGCTGTCACGTCGTAACGCAAAAAGGCACGAGCAAAATATTCATTCTGCCAAACATATTTAATGAATACTTATTTAAAATTAATTAATTGATCAAAATCTAAATCTAGAGTAATAAAAACGCCTTAAATGAAGTATTAGTTTTGTTTTACCTGTTATATGAATGATAGTATGTACTTAACTAATTTTTAAAACTTTTCTCAAATAATAATAACTCTATGCGGCGGGCTGACGTTGGTGTTAAAAATTAAAAAAGTACAGGAAAGTAAAAAGCACTAGTAAAAAAAAGTGACACTTTCCGCACAGTTTGGCTGCTTGGAAAACGCTCTTTTCGAGGACATGCATTGTAAAATATATTTTCACACTAGTTATTCGTATAGCAAAGTATTTGTGAAGACTATTTCACGGGTTTAATGCTCAGCATAAAAATTATCCTATGTCATAATTCCTGTCATGGTATCCTTGCATTCCTTTGTCATTGAAACGTGATTAATAAACAAGCATAATCGTGCAGCAATTCATTTGTAAAGTTATGTCTAACACGGACAAAAAAACGACAATCGCACCAAAATATATGGCATATTTTAATGAAATTGTCACCATCTCAAAGACAATCTACATTTTGATCTAAGAATATTTTTAAGTCATAGAAGAATGAGAAAGTACAAAAAATTACTGAATTTTGGGTCAAGCGGGTGTGAAACCTCACCTGTGAGCTACATTCTTCGTGAGCACGACTCCTTGAACGACACAGCTGTCTCTCATAGTACCGCCTGGTACTTTCTTCACTTGCACGTAGTTCCGGACATCGATGTCATTGCTGTTCACGTCTGTACATGATAAATCCATTAAAATGTAATTTAAGGCTGATTTATAGTTATCCTGTGTTTTAGTTGATAGTGCCTGTAAAATATTTGTCATTTTGACTGTCAAATAAATAGACGCAGGTGATGTAATACACATCTAGAGTAGACGCGGGTGATATTATACGCATCTAGAATAACGCTAGTGATGTAATACGCACCTAGAGTAGACGCAGGTGATATTATACGTACCTAGCACGATAGTATCGGCGGCGTGCACACACAGCGGATAGAGCACGTGTAGCCAGGCGGCCGGGAGGGCGTGTCGCGCGAGACACTGTCGCATCAGTAGCCGCAGGTGTATTATACGTACCTAGCACGATGGTATCGGCGGCGTGCACACACAGCGGATAGAGCACGTGTAGCCAGGCGGCCGGGAGGGCGTGTCGCGCGAGACACTGTCGCATCAGTAGCCGCAGGTGATATTATACGTACCTAGCACGATGGTATCGGCGGCGTGCACACACAGCGGATAGAGCACGTGTAGCCAGGCGGCCGGGAGGGCGTGTCGCGCGAGACACTGTCGCATCAGTAGCCGCAGGTGATATTATACGTACCTAGCACGATGGTATCGGCGGCGTGCACACACAGCGGATAGAGCACGTGTAGCCAGGCGGCCGGGAGGGCGTGTCGCGCGAGACACTGTCGCATCAGTAGCCGCAGGTGATATTATACGTACCTAGCACGATGGTATCGGCGGCGTGCACACACAGCGGATAGAGCACGTGTAGCCAGGCGGCCGGGAGGGCGTGTCGCGCGAGACACTGTCGCATCAGTAGCCGCAGGTGATATTATACGTACCTAGCACGATGGTATCGGCGGCGTGCACACACAGCGGATAGAGCACGTGTAGCCAGGCGGCCGGGAGGGCGTGTCGCGCGAGACACTGTCGCATCAGTAGCCGCAGGTGATATTATACGTACCTAGCACGATGGTATCGGCGGCGTGCACACACAGCGGATAGAGCACGTGTAGCCAGGCGGCCGGGAGGGCGTGTCGCGCGAGACACTGTCGCATCAGTAGCCGCAGGTGATATTATACGTACCTAGCACGATGGTATCGGCGGCGTGCACACACAGCGGATAGAGCACGTGTAGCCAGGCGGCCGGGAGGGCGTGTCGCGCGAGACACTGTCGCATCAGTAGCCGCAGGTGATATTATACGTACCTAGCACGATGGTATCGGCGGCGTGCACACACAGCGGATAGAGCACGTGTAGCCAGGCGGCCGGGAGGGCGTGTCGCGCGAGACACTGTCGCATCAGTAGTCGCAGGTGATCTTCGCCTGATACAACGATCGCCTTGCAAATGTTGCGCGCTTCTGACGACACTGGGCAAAGAACGACCTAGTTTAATATCACCTGTGCACCAATGGCATACATTTTCTATGAAACCCTTTCCTAATGCTCGCTCTCCTCACATAAGCAACTCCCGTACAATTCTCATGCACTTTTAGACGTCTGACAGTGAGTGAATTTAAGATTTATTTATTTAATACTTCATGCACACAAATGTACAGAGGCGGACTTAATGCCTTAGGCAAGATTCATTAATTACAAGACCAAAATGACATGAGAATAGGTCAATATTATAAAAAATATGATGAATTATTTTATTTTTAACACGCTTTTATTAGCTTGGTATGTATCTATCAATGTAACGGAATCTTTGAACGTGATTTTCACCCCCTTCAAAACGTGGGATTGATTCGAAACTTTGCACACTTATCAAGAACCGATGACAATGCAATAATTTAGTCAAAGTAAAAGTTAAAGCCAAAGTCAAAGTCAAATATGTTTATTCAACTAGGCCAATAAGCGGTACTTTTGAACGTCAAACAAAAATTAAAATGAACAAATAATGAAAGTTGATTCTACTGGGCGCGTTTAAATAGTTTGTTTGTGTGCTTGTTGTTTGTTTTGCCTTACCAAGATCTTCAAGATTATCGACTTTTTAGTTCAATTTACCATTAAAGCGTGTTTTTTAGTTTTTAGAACTACAATTTCTTTCATTCACATAAACAGTTGTTTTTACAGGTAGGAGCAGACACGTAGGATCAAGTACCAAAGACACCGACTGCCGAAAACAAAGTTATTTTTCGCTATGTAGTGTTTTACTTTAGAAGTCCCAAGGGAATAACGTGGTGAAGATCGAGTGTGTCGAGTGTCGACCAGGGTGTGTGTAAACCTTATACTCAGAATATCCTCGAGATATTCGCTGAAGGTCGTACAGTTCCACGCCCCGACCTCGATACACCCCGACGACAGGGTGGGGACCATGTATAAGAATATTTCTAGAGCCATGCTTGGTTTCAAAACTCACTTCACCGTTGTCATGGGAGACTTCAACGCGAAACTGGACAAACGAGACGATGATGAGTTGCAAGTGGAGCAATTTGGAGTTGGACGACGGAACCACCGAGGTATCAAAAGTAGTCATAAAATGCGACACCCAGAGAAACCTCTCAAAAACTGATCACATTAATGCCCGTTAATGATTGTTCAGTTCCAAGTAACGGCTCTGAGTACCGGCACAATTAAATAGAGGACAAGAGACACGCTAACTGTCACCCTCTGGGATGCCGCCAAAGAGAAGGAAAAATGTCCAAACGCTGAGAGACGCTATTAAGAATCGTAATTGCCTGACATACTAGTGCAAACTTCAACAGCTTTGTACGGGTTACTGGCTTCAGATTCAGATTCATTTATTTGCAAAAACATGTGTAGATAATATACAATTATACATGGTATGATTATAGGTGTTACACATCATTTTATTGGCTCAACATGTTTGACCATGACTGGTGTACAAATTTGGTCGAAGAATAGGTCAATAATAATGCGATTCAAAATAAATGGAATAGATTTAGTCAGTAAGTACCTTCAGAACGATTTATCATTTAGAAATTCATTAACATTATAATAGGCTTTTTGTGTCAGTATTCTTTTTAATGTTTTCTTAAAGTGGTCTGTATTTAATTTCTTAACACAGGAGTTTTAAACACTCTACCTCGGCCTTATTGTGTCGATGCAAAATTACAGAAATATTTACCTTCATTTTGTTCCATCACAGGCGCCTCGTCTTCGCTAGAAGACGACTTCTTTTCTGAAACAATTTACGAATTAATTTTGTAACTTTATTCGGCTCTTATGTTACAAGGTTTAAGGTAGTTTATCGCATAAATACCTGCTTTGGGTGTTTTGATCAGTCTTGCGGAGCTCTCACCAAGATTGAGGTCGAGGCAGTAGGATGAAACGCTCTCAACCAATCGCGTTGATTCCTCAGCTGTGAACAAATATGTATATTTTAAATTAAATGTGCTAACTAAAATTTTTGGAGATATTTTACTAATTATTATTCAAATTTCATATGTACATACTTAAAAACTAAACAAAAGTAAACTTTACAAACTTAAAATTAAACTAACTACTTACACTATATACAAAAGAAAGGTACACTTAGGCGTCGAAGTACTCATCCACATCGCTGTTATCCGAGAACGTGCCCAGAAGACTGGCGGCATTGCCACGTAATTACTAATTCAATATTATTTATTAGCCGACTGTGGGCGGGTAAAGTTTTTCAAGCGTATGTATGTATGTATGTATGTATGTATGTCCATTTCTATAGCACGCTCTACAGCCCAAACAGCTTGACGGATTATGACATATGAGGTGTCTTTGGATTCGTCTCAATTGTGGGAGTAAAATAGGCTATATAATTTTTAAATAATTCCCCCCCCCCTCCCCTAAAAAAAGGGGGCGATACAATTTTTTTTACGTTGTCATAACAATACGGGTACCTATCAAATGAAAGCTATTAAATAGACCATTGACCATTGTAACACTTTTATTTTACTATTTAGGCAGAAATTCAAGTTAAGCGTAACTTTGATAGCAAAATATATAATCTTTTACCACATAACTTATTTGGAGAACTCGTTAAAACTAAAAAGTCTGAAATAAAACGAATTATTATAAAAAATCAGACTGCTAAAAAATAATTATCATTCTCTCTTTCTCTCACTTTTTTTCTTATGTGACCTGTGTTATTCCTTGGTGTGTACATCCTACATTGTGGATAACTGTATAGTGATGTTTAGTTCAAATACCGTAGAGGCAATATTTGTCATTCTCTAGCAAGACCGTGATTTACGTTCAGAGTTAATGAAACTTACGTGATTCATCTTCATCGCTGGCCCGGGGCGGTAGAACTATGGGTTTATACAGCGCATAGTCGGCAAACTGCGGTAATTCCGTCATAGCCTCCATATACCCCGCACTTAGAAGATTCTGACACACTAAATTTGCTTGCGCTCTGAAATACGAAACTTAACTTTAAACTTACGCCCGCATTCTTTAACGACACTTTGGCAGCAGATTCTAACTTCTAATTTAATATCGAGAATTTTAATTTAGTATCTGCTAATCACTATTTAAACAATTTTTAAACAAGGTTGTTTAAGGCAAGGAATAACTAACTTTGAAGATGGGCCATAATATTGACTTTGAACTAGCCGTTAGGCGTCGAAAATAAATAAAATTGAATTACAGTGTTATGATAAAAATACCTTTTCCATTATAATTAACCAAAACTCAATGAGACTGAGAAATATCAATGAGAACTTAGGATACTTGAGAAGGGGTTCATAAAGAGCAGAATATTTCTAAACCTGAAATATGTTCCTTCCAAAAGACTACCGCAGTTTGCCCGCCTACCGCTAGCGGACAAACGGGACCACTCAGAGGCCCGCGGACTCACGGGCCGCGGCCGCCGCGGGCGACCTTGTTTGTCAATCGAAAATTAACTTTTAGTTTCAAATTATAAGATTTATTTTTCAGTAAAATTTTATGACGTTTCATGTGTTCTTACTTACCGTGTCCTGTTGTTGGTGTTATCCATGACCCATTGCAGAACGTCGCAGCCGCGCCAAACGCCATTGTAGCGAACAAGACGATACCTAAAATAATAATAATTAATCTGTTTTACACGCTTTTATTTAAATTGCCTTGTAAGTTAGTATGCACGGGTCAAATCTTGTAACTGAATTTTAAAATAGCTATCCCCAACCCATTGAGCTGAAATTTTACATCGCGTTCGACCCCGTGTCACGGCAATAGATGGTGTTAGCAGCGACTTGCAAGTAAAAGGGTTTACTAGGTTCGTGAATATTTTTTTCTCTAAATACAGTGAAAGTTATTTTTACAGCATTTTTTTGCACTTTTTTACAGTTTTTTTTTGCACCAATGTGTTACTATGCAAATTTTAACAATCGAGTGGAATGCCTCAGAAATTTAAGATTGCGCCATCTATTGGCAAAAATTTTAAATGATCCGTTCAAATAATCTTTGAAATGTGAATTAAGAGCCGTTATTCCATAATTTTGTACTTAGGAGAGTTGATTAAACAAGAACATACAATTTTTATGTTTAATTCCGAAAATGTTAATTTTACACACAATAAAATTGAATTGTGTGAACATGTCGTGCCATCTAGTGAGATTTATTTGAACCAAATTTTCTTTCTTAGCAATGAGACCCCGTGGTTACAAACGTGGTTGGAAACAGTACAGTTTATTATCATTGTATCGACATTGATGAGTGCGCGTGTATGCTGGATCGACTACAAAATGTTGCTTTACTACCCTATTATAAGGTTGACATGACTATTACTTGCACGTCATAAAACAACCCGGTTGTGTATAGATCTGCAGCCTTATTGCGTAAGTGCGCAAAGAAGTTAAGCTCTATCTAATCGATCAAATCGACCAATCACATGTAAGATGAATGACGCAATGTGGATTTCCGTTTTGTGCGATTTGGTCGGTTGGATAGTTTAACTTCTTTGCGCACTTACGCAATACGGCTGCTGTTGTGTCTGTTATTGATTTGTTGCTGTTGCTGACTTGTTGTTGTTGTAGATTTGTTATTGTTGTCTAACTGTTATTTATTGTGGCACGTGACAAATAGATTTTACTCCAGTCATGTTTTAATTTCTTGGGACTATTGGTAAAAGTGGTACATTTGTCAAGTTATGCAAACATAAATGTATGGGGCAGTTGATTTTTTTTTCGATTACAACATATACTAGCGTAAACACGTTGTTTATCTTTTAACGGTTGTCTGCCTACCTGTGTTGTTGCGTGGGCAGCGTGAAGGACAGCTGTCGGAACACGTCGTGCAGCGCCTCCTTGTGCGTGGTGCGCGCCTCACAGCGCTCCTCCTGCTCGCGCGCGAACGTGAAGTTGTCGCGCAGCTTGTTCGCTTGTGCGGACTTGTTCTCGGGGAACTTCACCTGTTACAACAATGAGGTAACTATACAGACTAACTTGCAACTACTTAAAATTTTAAACAATGTGCCGAGTGTGCTTATTACGTAAATCTTTTAGATTTTTGTTTCAAGTGTGACATAAACCTATAGCTTCACTATCGGCTCTGGCGACACACCTAACCCCTAGTTCCCACCTTTAAACTATCGCATAATTAATTTGACAAATTGTTAAGCACGCGTTATCTGCTGATTGGTTGAATGAATTTTCAACAGCCAATCACAGCAGATAACGCTTGCTTGACAATTTGTCACATTAATTCTGCTCTAATTTAAAGGTGGGAAACTTGGGGTAAGCGCCGTTCCTTTTGCGTAAGCGACGCGTATTTTACATAGGCGTCTCTGTCGCGTTCGAATCAAACCGATCCGGCACTGCCGCGGCTGCTGCAATCTATGTGGTCTGACTAGAACGCGTATAATAGTCACAGCGGATCTTTGTATCTCTGAAGTTGGCCCAACCATTGCGCAAGAAACAGTTTGTCATCGAGTACACTGCATAGAGTAAGCGAGATAGGATGATGCGACAAACGTAAGCGAGTGAAAGAGACAGTTATACAATGCTATCTTCACTTTCAACATTGACACAAATAAATTGCTACTGCGCAGGGTCTTGCAGCAAATTCAGAGACAAAGATCCTTTTTGAGTATTATAAGCGACGCGTATTACACGGCGCTTCAGACCTTAATTCCATGAATTTCCAGTGGAATTGAGCCTTTAAGGTTACACTAGTCGAAAATTCTTCCATACAAACGTAGTCTAGGGATTATTCCACTGTTTGACGATGTACGTTCAAAATAAAAAGTGATATCAATTTGTCTCATCATTATCTAGCCCTGTATGGAAGCAAACAAGTAAAAAAAGAAAATATTTGAAAGTTATGAGCGTCGAAAGTTCCACATTTGGGCACTAATTTTAACGCATTTTTGGACGCAAATAAATACCATAAGTATAAAATTGCAAAACGGCCTCCATACAGGGATAGATTAGTAGTTCAGCAATGCAAATAATTTTATTTTGAACAGATAGATTTAGTCGTTTTTTCATATCTAGACTGCCAAAGGTATGTTTATAAAAGTTCGCGCGCTCGGTTTTGTCCTAAATCATTATCCATTTCGCTACAAATTTGCAAAAGTGTGTATTCGTACGCGAACTAGCTTCCAACTGCTCATCACGGCATCTATCTCTTCCGCACGTGTTGTCGGTTGATATAAAATGCATTTTAACCCCGCGCACAACATAGTTCGTGCCGTCGACTAGTATACCCTTAACAGTTACGAAAGTTATGACAAAATCATTCAAACTGTGCTGAACACCAAAATAGATAACAGTTTTCCTGGCTTAGGAACTGAAACCCGGACACTAGCTTATCAGTCTCATCTGGGACTTGCATTATTAAACAGACGAGGCATAATAAAAACGCGAGAGTTTGCCTCGTCTGTGCGGTTCCAAATTGCATAAACTAACCCACCTTAACACTTAACAGGGTGTGATGGAAAGGTCCGATCATATTTAGGGGCCAAACGAACGTAATTTTATGAGTTGTGAGTGGCGTTTTTTGAGTCGCGTAATTTATACTCTACCGGAATATTTCACTCATTACGCGTCGCCGTGTGGTACAAAAAGTATGTATGAAACCGAATGCAGGGTAAATGACTCCGCTCAAAAAAATAGTTTAAAATTAATTTGTTTGGCCTCACCCTTAAGGATGATGTTCTGTCTCTAATATTCATTTCATAGGCAATTGAAAAATCTAACATATGCGGTAATTTATTTTTTATTTTGCTATATACAAATAATTAAAATTGAAGTGTCTGTTTGTAACATCTAAGTAGTAACTTTTTAATAAATGCTTATAAAAGTATATATAGCAAACATAAGAATTAAAAAAATTGTTAGTCTTTTTGTTCCAGCTAATCACCGAAAGGGCTGGACCGATTTTGACCGGACTTACACTGGCAGTTAGCTGATGTTGTAAGGACCAACGCAGTTACTTACTTTTATTTACAAAAACAAGCATTACAGAAAAAAATAATTTTTTTTTTCGATTTTAAATGACAAAGAAATAACAAAGTTGCGACACAAACCTGTAAGTTTTCCTGTAAAGTCCTCAGGTCAGGCGGAATCTCGCCAGTCATGTCATTCTCCTTTAGATAGCTCAGTACCACATTGCAACAATAATTGCATACTCGTAGACCACCGGCGCAACCGAAAATGTGTCCTGAAACAACGGAATATGGTTTATTTTTATGTTGTCGAGAAACAGGGCGTCAAGCAAACGCCCTGTTCCTCGACAATTCTAATGTGCCTCATCATCAGCATTTCAGCCGAAAGACGTCCACTGCTGGACATAGGCCTCCCCCAGGCGTCGCCACATTGACCGATCCCGTGCGTCTCGCATCCAGCGCCTTCCCGCAACCTTAACCAGGTCATCGGTCCACCTGGTGGGAGGCCTTCCAACGTATCGTCTTTCGGTTCGCGGTCGCCATTCCAGAACTTTTCGACCCCATCGGCCATCCGTTCTTCGAGCAATGTGCCCTGCCCACTGCCACTTTAGTTTGGCAATTCTTCGGGCTATGTCGGTAACCCTGGTTCTCTTGCGGATCTCCACAATGTGCCTATTAATGTTTTATTTGAAATACCTATAACTTTTAGTATGTGTAGCTAACAGACTAAATCTTTGATTTTTTATTTGTAGTTGACTCAAATAATGTTTACCATTGGCTACTATTTAAGTAGCCAATGGTTAAATTTCAGTAATAAGTATGTGTTATTCATCAATTGTTAGCCTAACAAATTGTAAATTAATTAAATCTCCAAGTTTGGTGGCTAATAGTTTTCATTATTAAAAGTAAAGTTGTTTGATTGGCTGTTTTTATATCAGTTAGCCAATCACAGTAGACATAAGAGTTTGATGGTCTGTAGATTATTGAATTGATTATTGCACTTCAGCATTCAGTTGTATGTATGTAAGTTCATTTATTTACCTGGAACACGTTGACTACAGCACCTGGAGCAGAAGATCTGTCCGCATACACGGCAGTGGTGTCTTCGTCTCAGTGTACTGAAACGCGAGGCACATTCATAGCACTCGCGTGATATATCATCCGGCATCCAGTAGCGGGCTAGTTCCGTATCAGAATACTTTGTTCCACTCTGAAAATAAATCTATAATTTACATAAATACTTATGTATTACTGACACTTGTGTTCAGAAGGAAAGCTTGAGTTTGGTGAGTGGTTTTAGCCAAAAGCATTGTAATTAGAATTGAAACAAAAGTTTAATGATGGGAAGAGTTTGAGGCCTAGGCCATAGTCTACCCATGTCCATAATTTTATCCCAATCCGATCAGCCATTAGGAGTGATTGATTGGCAATGATCCAAACATACAACCTTTCACATTTCTAACATTAAGACATGATTTTAAATTAAGTGTCCTTGTACAACAGAAATAATATTATATCCTTGATATAAATGTTAACAACACTACAAGTACAAAGTGCAAGATATCAATACAATTATCCTATTCAAGGCCAATTTGCTAAGTGCATCATTAATCATTTAATTATGTAGCTAAATATCAAGCATATTTTTTTTTGTTGTTGCAGATTTTTGTTGTTGCTTATTCTGTATCAATTTTGTGTTTAGCTTGTTTTATTTTTTTATCATCCAAAGTAACACACAATAGTCAAACAAAGCCTTTTGATAATAATTACTAAGCTCCATATTTTATTTCTACTTACGCCAGACCCCAAGGCAATTAGACTGCTTATTCTTCTAAGAACGTTGGGCAAACTCCGGCCCTCTAACTCAACAGCATATGACCCAGTCTCCGGTTTTCCTTCATCATATTCTTGCTTCTCGTCGTCAGTACGAGGGGCGTCTTTACCGTCGCTCATCGCTCTATTTTGCATACTATCTGCAGACTCACTCGACGAAAATATTGGAAATTTCCATAATTTATTAAAAAACGTTGAGACACCGCTCTGGGCGGACTCTGATTCGTAACGTGGAAATTCTGTAATTTGAGATGTATCATATTTATCCATAATCAGGAGATTATTGTTGAGTATTTATTAAAAAACATTGAAAATATTGAATAATGTTTTTAGGCTGTGTGTCAACAATAACTGACTGACACAAGAGCATCACAAGAGTGACATTGACACTATTGACAGGTTGTATTTTTTTTTTTTCCTTTTTTTCGCCCATCGGGCAGGCTATAGTCTTTCAACCATACTGCCTAGTCTTTCGTAGGTATTTTTCTTACGTAATATGTTTAGAAATCATGTCTTTCGTTTTTTTATATATCATGTTGTAGTCATTATAAGTTAGTCTTTGATTGTAGTTAAAATCTTGTTTTTATACAATTCCGTTTAAATATTTTCAATTCAAACTCCAGGGTAAACGTCATTTCCATTATATGACATTTTCAATATGTCAATCAATTTTAGGTTATGTGTCATTTCCATTTCATGTCATCTTTTAGTATTGTTTATTAATTTTTTATACCACACATCATGCTACAATTTTATATATACAAACTTCATAAATAATAATAAAACGGTAATATCTATAATTTATATATACATAGGTGCATAGGGTGCATATAAACAAGAAACAAAACCAGACAAAACCATTCAAATCTCATTTACAGTCTCCAATATGTATCTATACAAATATATATAAGTTGAAGCGTTCTTAAGCAACTCCTGTATGCACAGCGGGACCCTATCAGGATTTTTATAAATTTTTAGAAGCTCATCCGACAACACAAGGCGCTGAATGTTGAAAGATGAACATTCAAAGAAGATATGATGTAGCGATTGAACTTTTTCTGATTGACAGAAATTACAATTCGATGAGCTGACCATTTTCAGACGACAAAGATGATAATTTAATCTACAGTGACCAAAGCGCATACGACAAATAATTGAATAAAATTTTCTACTTATAAATAAATTATTTTTGCAAAACCAAGGAACAGAGTTAATTTGAACATCAAGACTGTTAAACCAAGAACCTTTATTTTCAATATGTGTGCAGTGGTATGAATATTTCCCCCATGCCTCACACATGCGCCGTCTTAAGAGACTAACTGCGTCTGTGTATGGTATGGGAACACTCATATCAGTGCTAGGTATTAATTCTTCCAACTCAACAATTTTTTTGGCAAGAAAATCTGCTTTTTCATTTCCTCTAACACCAATATGTGATGGTACCCACACAAAACGAACTTCAATATTTGACTGAGCTAAATCAACCCACAATTGTTTTATCAAATGAATAATGTAATTAGTGTTGGCATGTAGTTTATTATTTGCTAAATTTTTCAGAACACTCATACTGTCACTTACTACAACCCATTTGTTATGTTCAGAATTGCTATTTTTAATATGTTTCAAAGCACTCAGAATTGCAACAGCTTCAGCTGTAAAAATACTAGCATTTCTGTCAATTCTCCTACCAATACCTACGTTTGAAGACGGCTCATAGATGGCAAAAGACACAGCTCTATCATTCTTAGAACCATCAGTATACACAAATTTATGATTTGACCACTCTGACAACATTACATATACTTCCTCTTTTGAAGACAAATCCTTTTTCTTATTTATAATAACACTAATAGCTGGAAATTTACTGCTGAAAGTACCCTCATAGCAAGGCAAGATAAGCTTAGATCGATAAATGTTAATATTTTGAATAAAGTTTTGGAATTTTCTAAGTTGCTGTAGTATATAAAAAGATTTTGTAGCTGTTTGCATGGCTAAATGTAACATATTGACTAAAAGACTATTACCCAAAACGCTATAAAGCTTCAAAAAGAACCTTTCTAACAAGTAATCAAAACGAATGGCTAACGGTGGAACATTACATTCAATCTGCATTGCATTTACAGGAGTGCTTCTGAACGCCCCAGTTATAACACGCAAACACTTGTTTTGCAAAATATTTAAACTATTTACATGTTTAGAGTCTGCAGCAAAGCAATAGAAACCATATTCAAAGTGACTACGAACTAAGGATTTGTACAATAACAACAAAATTTTAGGGTCTGCACCCCAATATGTACCACTCAAAGATCTCAAAATATTATAAGCTTTATTTGCTTTGCTAATAATATGTTTCATATAATTATTCCAGGACAAATTATGTGAAAAAATAACGCCCAAAAATTTTACATCCAAAGAACTGGGTAATACACAATTATTGTACAGCACATCAGGCATATTATGATTATGTTTACCAAATAAAACAACTTTGGACTTCAATGGGTTGACACTAAGATCAAGGTAAGAGAAATATTTACATAGATACATTAATGCACCATTCACTATTTCAACTACTTGTGATACATTTTTCCCAGATGCATAAACCACTAAATCATCTGCAAACTGTAAATTTTTAACCTGAGACCCTAAAATTAAATTTAATTTGCGTATATACAATATAAATATTAAAGGTGATAAAATGCCCCCTTGGCAAACTCCTTTAGACGATAGTCTAGGACCATAAAGGTGTCTGTTAAATTTTACAAAGACTTTCCTATTGCTAAGAAATTGTTTTAACCAATTTATTATTTTTCCAGGGATTCCTATCTGTGATAACTCATTACATAGAATATCTATATTCACACTGTTAAATGCACCTGCAATATCAAAAAACACTCCAACCAAATTTTCATTAGCCAATAAAGATTTGTGAATATCGAGCTGTAATTGACAAACACTTTCCCTAGCAGAACGATTCCTACGAAAACCAAATTGGTTTGATGGTAAGATATTATTTTTTTCAATATAAAACTCCAAACGCTGTTTTAACAGTTGTTCAAATAATTTACCAACACAAGAAGTAAGAGCTATAGGACGGTAAGAATCAGGACACATTTTAGGCTTATCTGGTTTTAAAACAGGTACAAGACAATCCACCTTCCAGTTATCAGGTATAATATCATTTTTCCATAATAAATTCAAAAGTTGTAAAAATATTTTTAAACTAGTAATGCTGAGTTTTTTAAAAAGTATGTATGGCATTCCATCAAGACCATAGGTGGTATCTCTTCTGGAAGATATGGCCGATATTAATTCCTGTAATGAAAAAGGACTAAGGAGAAAATTATTGCTGGGATTAGTACTGGTTGTGAATGAAGATTTTGAGTCTTGTGATGCGAAATCTGGTGTGTATTTCTTAAGAAAATCTAAAACCCATCCATCATCTTCAAGAGCATTAAAATTGAATGTTTTATTATACTTCCGCATAAATTTCCATATGACAGATAATGGCGTAGTCCTATTGAATGTTTCACAAAGAGCAAACCAACTTTTTTGTCTTTCCAATTTTAGAACAAGTTTTTTAACCGCTCGAAGCCTTTTGAATTGCAGATAACTTTCTTCTGATGGATTATTCTTAAAATATATGTATGCATTTTTAAAATTTAATACGGCTTCTGTGCATTTTTGATTCCACCAAGGAAGTAAAGGTCTTTTAAAATTATTTACAGGACAATGATTGACAAAATTTGACCTACCAGTCAAATGATTATTATTTTCAATAGAATTTACAGCTGCTGTATGTAAAATGCTACAAAATTGAAGATATGTACCAGAAAGACTTAAATTATCGACTTTGAAATCAAGCAACAATTCATCAACAAGACTGCTATACCTTTGCCAATTCACCAATTTATAATTTGGATAAATGGGCAAATGTTCAGCATTAGAACAATTGCTGTATGTACTAGTATTGTTAATATTACTAATCACTACTTTAATTATTATAGGAATATGATAACTACTACCAAGAGGACAATCATGTACGTTCCATTCACAATTGAGTGCTAAAGACGAAGAGACCAGCGTCAAATCCAGCGCATTAGGTCGCCAAGTTAAAGAGCCAACTGTTGTTGCATGACCATTATTGAGCAAAACCAAATCATTGTCATCTATTACGTCCAAGATGTTTCGACCTCGTACAGAATCCGAGCCACAGCCCCAAGATGTGTGATAAGCGTTAAAGTCACCAGCAAATATAAATGGTCCAGGAATAGATTTTATTAATAAATCAAGGTTTTCTTTTCTGAATGCTGGATTACAATTCAAAGGACTATAAAAACTGACTATGCTTATCTCCTTGTTATTTACTTTTATTTTAATACAAATGTTTTGCAATGAGTTATCAAAGAAGGTATCAATTTTAGAGTAGGTAATAGTATTGTGAATAATTATTGCGACTCCGTTATGTTTGTTACCTGTATCATTTCTCTCAATATTATAATATTTTATTTTAAAATTATGGTGAGGTTTAAGCCATGTTTCACTGATAATTGCTATATGTATATTGTGACTATAAAGAAAATCAGTAAATAAATGTTTATTACTGTTCAAACTTTGAGCATTCCACTGTACGATATTTAATTCTGAAAAATCCATCATCAGGTTGAAGAAAATTTATTACTGAACGTTGTTTTCAGGGCTTCTTTAATAGAAAGTGAATTAATTGGTTCGTCTTTATTGCTTATTATTTTTGTGAGTGTTTCGACTAAAGTATTTATAAATTTATCTGATTTCATGAGATTACTAATCTGAGTGTCCAGATTGCGTGATGTTAATGCTGGGAAAGAATTTACATTAAAAAGATCTGAATAAGTAGCATTTTTAGTTTTAATTTTATTTTCTTCTACCTTTTGCTTTTTTATTGGACATGCTGAAGAGATTGCAATATGATTGCCGTTACAATTTGCACACTTAGCGTCCTTCGGGGCAACAACACACATTTTGAAGTTGTGATGTTCAGTACATATTGAACAAACTTCAGTATTACGACAAAATTTAGCTATATGCCCATAACGCAAGCATTTAAGGCATTGTTTCACTGGTGGGACATATTTGTTCACCTCATGACGATGAATCCAAGTAAATATAAGTTGGCAAAATAGTGGATGCAAATGTCACAGCAACAGTCTGGGTAGGGGCAAAAGATATTCTACCTTCATCACCTCTGATCCTGCGCATGAAACGCCTCACCTGAATAACATTTTTTGAACTGCCGATTAAAGAAAATATCTCTTTATTAGACATGTCTACTGGGACTGAAGTAAGGACTCCAGTAACCTCTGTGTCACCAGCAGGGATGGATGCTTTTAAAGAAAGCTGATCGAATATTTTTTTGTTTTTAATGAACATATTGGCGTTATTTGGTAAGTCGAATGTGACACCGACCTTATATTTATTAATTGTGCGCAAGTGCATCACACCAGACACTCCATGTTCTCGTATGCCCTCGGAAAGGGCCATACGATCTTTGTCGTTGAAAAACTTATTCTCGTCCATATGACTGAGAAAAACTATTAGTTCTGCCTGCTTCGTATCTTCACTGTACTTACGCGTATACCCCTTTACTTTATAAATGGCATATTTATTGTCCTTAGGCTCCTTATCAGTGGCGTCTTTAAATTTAACAACCGAATATGCTGACACCGTGGATTCCGCCGTGTCAGAGTCCGAAGATTCCTGCGAATGCTGCTTCAGATCCGGAGGGATTTCTAGCTCATCCTTCCTCCGCCTCTTTTTCCCCATTTTAATGTCTTCAAGTACACTTATATATATACACACACCAAATAAGACCTATTTGCACGAATATTTACAGACTTAAATTACAATAGACCCAAGAAGTTGAATTTCCAAATAATTATTTAAAAAAAGCGCGCCTTTCCACTTCAACCGTTTCCCGCCTCGCAATCATGAGCTGACAGGTTGTATTGTTCAGTCAGCTGATTGCATTTTGGTAATTTGATGACTTGGCTATTGAAGCCTTTAAGTAGCTTTTTTTTTGTTGATAATCTCGCGCTCGACAACTATCTTACCTGATGTTACCATCCATCAAAAGCGATGATGTGGTCGAAGATGAGACACGCTTAAAATCATTGTAGCATTGTCTACCTCCTCAGCGATACTTGCTGAAATGAAAGTGCAATATGGGCTGCCAAATACGCCAAAAAACTTCAAAAAATGTACTAAGAGTTATCTATTACTATACTCTATGGAGTTACATCCGCATTGAAATCCCACACCAAGTTTTTTTTTAAAGTGATTATCAAATAAACTTAAGAAGTGACTTATATGCCTTAGTAGCCAGTTAATTAAAATCCGAAAAAAAACCTCAATGACAATCAAATTTAACAAAAATCTAGCAAAAAACTGTCAACTTGTCATGCAAGTGTCAATTTCCTGTTCCAATTCATGAATTCATCAATCTGCAAGATATCGCGAGTGATAAAATAACGTAATAACTTCTTTAATTAAATAAACATCTATTCGAACAATGGGAGAAGTGTCTCTGGAAACTGCGGCTTACGCTAAAATTATTTTACATGCAGCTAAATACCCACACTGTGCCGTAAACGGCGTTCTTTTAGCGGATGCCACAAAAATCCGTGATGGAGCTAAGAATCAGGATTTGGATATTGTGGACACAGTTCCTCTGTTCCACCACAGCCATTATTTGTCGCCGATGGCCGAGATAGCGCTGACGCAGGTAATTATAAAAAAATATATTGCAAACATAACCTTTTTTATTGCTTGGTTAATTTATGATTCTTCATGACAAATTAATATAATGACTGGGGCAATTTGAGAATATTATTTCACCAAATTCAATTTGCGAGTTCTATATTTGTGCAGTCAGTGCTTGTTTGTAAACTTTGGAGTTGTTATAGTCTGTTATGCTAGTTGAGGTGAAGTTTAGCATAGAAAGAGTTTCGGTCTATGGACTGGTGTCGTGTTGGGTTGTCGACAGTGACAGCCTGTCATGATCTTTTGTTGTGCTAAGTCTAATATTCTAATAATATTATTATGCTATATTCTTTAAGTTAAATAAAGCCACACTTCCGTTGGTTCAATGTTCTATTTCATTTCAATTTATTTAACTTAAAAATGTCTGAAGAAAAAGTACGCGGATCTTCACTATCAAAATATCTCCGCCCAGATACGTTCAATGTTCAACCCGATGACTCGGATGCTGAAACAAAATGGATACATTGGAAATCAACTTTCGAAAGTTTCCTTGCCGAAGAAGATGCTCAAAATATAACTGATTCACTCAAGTGTAAGCTAATAATCAATCATTTATCGCCTTCCATATTTAAATATATCAAGTCTTGTACGTCCTTCCAAGAGACAATGAAAGTTTTAGAAGATATGTATATCAAACCGAAGAATATAATACTAGCTCGACACATTTTATGTAACCGTAAACAACGAGTAGATGAGAGCATTTCCGAATACGTCAGAGCTCTTCGTCTCTCTGCAACAGAGTGTAAATTTGAAGACGTTACTGCAAAAGAACACGAAGAGCAAGCTATACGTAGTGCACTTATTTCCGGCTTGATCTCGCAAAAAATTCGTGAACGGTTGTTGGAGAATTCTAAACTTACTCTATCTGAAACACTGAATCAAGCCATCACACTAGAAACGGCTGAGAAGGATGCGCACACGATTAGCAGTAACACTCCACAACTAAACGCCATATCCGAAACTTCCCCGAAAGATAAATCAGAAAACTTGGCAGTTGCACCGTCTTCTCGAGTAATTCGAACTGCTCCGACCTCGTCTTCTTCTCCACCATTACCAACTAGGCGCTGTTTCTTTTGCGGCGGAAATGTTCATCCAAGAATTAGATGTCCAGCTAACAATGCCATCTGTAAAAAATGTTCAAAAAAAGGCCATTTTGCAAATGTTTGCAGATCCGTACACGCCGACATGAACACAGCGTCGATCGAAAATCCCTCGAACTCGAATAATTATCTATTATACAGTGGGGCGGTTTCCGCAGCATCTCCTTCAAGTCTCAGAAACGCTACGATTCCTATCACAATAAACGGATACAAAGCTGACGCTCTCATCGACACAGGGAGTTCAGTCAGCTTCATCAACAGTCAAGTTGCCCGAATAATGAAATTGTACAGGAAACCTTGTAGGCAAACTGTCAATCTTGCCTCTCTTAACCAAGTTTCATTCGTAGAAGGAGTATGTTTCGTCACTATTGTCATGAATCAATATATTTACAAACAAAAGCCTCTTCTAGTTGTTGATAACCTCTGCGCTGACGTTATCGTTGGTCACGACTTATTAAAGCAACACTCAAGCATTCATTTTGACTTAGGAGGTCCTAGTGAACCATTACGAATTTGTAATGTACTTCAAGCAACAGTTCCGCCTGCCTCTATTTTCGCTAATCTTGCGCCAAATATTGTACCAATTGCAGTTAGAAGCAGGCGATACAGCAACCAAGATGAACAGTTCATAAGACAAGAAGTATCTAAGTTACTTGAGGATGGAGTTATTGAAACGAGTATTTCTCCTTGGAGAGCCCAGGTCCTCGTAGCGGGAGGAGGAGCACATCGAAAACGACTCGTAATCGATTATTCAATGACTATAAATAAATTCACCGATCTAGATGCCTTCCCTTTGCCGAATATTGAAACTGTAGTAAACAATGTATCAAAATTTAAAGTCTTTAGCCAGATAGACTTAAAGAGTGCGTACCATCAAGTCCCCATTTTAGAAAGTGAGAAGGTATATACAGCGTTTGAAGCATGTGGCAGACTGTACCAGTTTACACGTATACCGTTTGGGGTGACCAATGGGGTCGCTGCGTTTCAGCGAACTCTAGATTTTATAATATCTGAAGAGAAATTAGATGGAACATTCGCTTACTTAGATGACGTAACCGTTTGTGGCAAAAACGAGAAGGACCATGAACGCAACCTAAAAAGATTCATGGACGCTGCTAAGAAATTCAATTTGACTCTCAACGAACAAAAAAGCGTGTTCAAGAAAACAGAAATCAATTTACTAGGCTATACCGTAGAAAATCACATTATTAGACCAGATCCCGACAGACTAAAGTCCTTGTTGGATCTTCCGGCTCCGACTCAGACAGCTGAACTAAAACGAGCTCTGGGTATGTTTGCACATTATGCAAAATGGATTGGGCGATTTTCAGAAAAGATAAAACCCCTGACTGGTATCACTAGCTTTCCATTATCGCCCAACGCCCTTCAACGTTTTGAAGAGCTTAAACAAGACATCAAAGCAGCAGCACTAGTAGCTATAAATGACAGTGAAATTTTTACGGTAGAAACAGACGCATCAGAATTTGCTATAGCAGCTACACTAACTCAAAAAGGACGACCGGTAGCATTTTTTTCAAGGACTTTATCAAACTCGGAACGTAAGCAATCTTCGATCGAAAAAGAAGCTTGTGCTATAGTAGAGAGTTTAAAGAAATGGAGACACTATCTGATCGGTAAACATTTTCTCCTAATAACTGATCAACAATCGGTAGCTTTCATGTTCAACCGAAATCACAATAGTAAAATAAAGAACGAGAAAATCATGCGTTGGCGATTGGAGCTATCCTGCTTTAAATACGATATCGTGTATAGACCAGGTGCCGAAAATGCAGCAGCAGACGCTCTATCCCGCGTATGCGCTTACATGAATACTAATAAGCTGAAAGAGCTTCACAATGCTCTCTGTCACCCCGGCGTGACAAGAATGTTTCACTGGGTGAAGTCCAAAAACTTACCCTACTCAGCTAATGATGTTAAGGAGATGACCACCTCGTGCCCTATCTGCGCTGAAATAAAACCGAGGTTTATGAAAGTCAAAGGCCATTTGATAAAAGCTACATCTCCATTTGAACGTATCAACATAGACTTCAAGGGGCCACTGCCATCTAACACTCCCAATAAATACATACTAACAATCATTGATGAGTACAGCAGATTTCCCTTTGCTTATCCATGCAAGGACATGACATCGGCAACTGTCATAAATTGCTTGCAAAATCTTTTTCATACGTTTGGTCAACCTTTGTATGTACATAGTGATCGAGGCTCGTCTTTCATGTCAGAACAGTTCAAATCCTTTCTAAGCAAATCAAACATAGCCTCTTCAAGAACTACTCCTTATAACCCGCAGGGTAATGGCCAAGTAGAGCGGCTAAACGGAACCCTTTGGCGAACGATTCAACTCAGTCTTCGGTCGAAAGGATTGACTACAGAAAACTGGGAAGAAGTACTAGCGGATGCATTGCACTGCGTACGCTCTCTATTATGTACAGCTATTAATGCTACTCCGCATGAAAAACTTTTCACATTCCCAAGAAGATCTCCGAACGGAGACTCATTGCCGTCTTGGCTAACACCAGGCCCAATATTGGTAAAGAAGAATGTCCGACTTTCGAAAACAGATCCTTTAGTTGAAGAAGCTGAACTCCTCGAGACTAATCCTCACTATTCTCTTATTCGACGAGACAATGGGGAAACATCAACAGTATCAAACCGTCAATTGGCACCATTCCCGAGCATCGTCGATGATAGTGGTGATGATTATTTTGAAACAGCTTCTGAAGAGATAGATGATGATGCCACACCCAATGACAGTCCATTGACACAGCTACGCTCAGTCGAGCCAAGTAGCTCGTCACCTTCTCCTATACTCCAGACCGGAACTACCCTCCGGAGATCCAACAGAACAAGGAAGCAGCCTTCCTACCTAAACGACTTTATAGTAGATGGAGGAGTGGCCGAAAACTCAACCGGGGAAGAATGAGGTGAAGTTTAGCATAGAAAGAGTTTCGGTCTATGGACTGGTGTCGTGTTGGGTTGTCGACAGTGACAGCCTGTCATGATCTTTTGTTGTGCTAAGTCTAATATTCTAATAATATTATTATGCTATATTCTTTAAGTTAAATAAAGCCACACTTCCGTTGGTTCAATGTTCTATTTCATTTCACTAGTCATGTCTGATTGGAATGGGACAGAGAAATTACTTTTCGGCCAGCAAGTTGCATTAGAATAGGATTATGCACCTTCAAGTAACAGAAAATAATGGTTTATGACTTAAACAGAACAAAAAAGTTTGCCATTTATCAGGGTTTCATAATTAAATCATTTTGTACTAAATCAAAAATATTTTTTCAATAAAAATCAATGATTTAAACAAATGTGTTCAATTTTACTTTCTTTGTCGGAAATCATCATAAGAAATATGTTTAGAAATTATATATTAAAAACAGGGTCTTTTACATCTGAGAAATCAACACAGATTACCTCCCAATAGATTCCGCATAGAAGACAACTTACGCGCACCACACATCAGTTTATTTAGGCTGATATAACTCGGTACACGCTATCCCACCTTTTATGAAATGCTATCCCACCTTTTTTTTGCTTTTGAAGGGTTGGTTGATTTTCTACACCATTTTACTGCACAATTCGCCTTTTTTTAAGGCGTTGATAACTATTTTTTTAAACAGAATTAAAACTATAAATCGCTTGCGTCCCTACATTAGAGGTCTAATGTCTGGTCAAAACTAAAGAGACCATGCCATGCACTGAGTTATATCAGCCTAAATAAACTGATGTGTGGTGCGCGTAAGTTGTCTTCTATGCGGAATCCATTGGGAGGTAATCTGTGAAAATCAATAAACGGGACACTATTACTAAGATTTCACGATCCGTCTGTCTGTCTGTCTGTCCGTCTGTCACCAGGCTGTATCTCATGAACTGTAATAGCTAGACTGTTGAAATTTTCACAGATGATGTATTTTTATTGCCGCTATAACAACAAATACTAAAAACAGAGTAAAATTAATATTTAAGGGGGGCTCCCATACAACAAACGTGATTTTTATGCCGTTTTTTTCTCGATATTAATAATGGCAACAGGTCGCTTGAAATATACACAGAATATTTATTTGTATATTCACTTCAAAAAATAAATTAAAATAAAATTAATTAAGGGGAGTCCCATACAACAAACGTGATATTTTTGCGATAATGGTACGGAACCCTTCGTGCGCGAGTCCGACTCACACTTGGCGAGTTTTTTTATATATTTTTCTGTGACATCCACTCCAGTGGTGTAACAGTTTTTTCCACTCAGGAATAATGAAGCTTTCCACAGTTGAAAGAATTTTTATATTGGTTAATAAGTTTGCTTACAAACAATCAAATCTTTCCTCTTTGTAATATTTGTGTTGATTGATGTTAAATGTAAATTAGCCATCTTAGGTGCTACTCTCTACATATATCTGAAAAAAAAACATCTTGCATGATCGATGGGATCGTTGAGTTTTTTTTTGCTTATACAAAACTGAAACACTGTTGGAGTGAGAAATTGGAGAAAAATAATTATAAATAAGTCAAAGTGGAGAAATATACATGATCTGGCTAAGAGTACCCACAACTGTAATGCCAGAAGATCTGCACCCTAAATGTGCAAGTTCAAAGAATAGTGCACAATACGATTTCTTTACATTCATTGCTTCATATGTTTCAAATGTCGACAGCGTAAAACAGGCCTTCATGCCAAAAGAGATACACAATTACGGTGCTGATCACCCCACTAAATGAACAATTCTGGATCTGAATTATTAATGATGTTGCTTGTCATTTCACAGATAGAGACTGTGGCTCAGACAGACAACCGTGTGATAGCCGGTTACTATGCAGCCTGCGAGAACTTCAAAGACAACACTGTAGAGAAGTGTCCTGGCCAGAAGATTGCTGAAAAGATTGCAGAGCATTTTCCTTCTGCTGTCTTTATTGTGGTAAGAGTTTATCATGTTACCTTCTTGGTCTGTTGGGTTGCAAGCGCTACTGCTGAGTTTGTACAAAGTTGGTATTGAGTTTTTCTACATTGAATTTCTGATGCCTGGTGTCGGGACTTGGCTTGTAATAAGACAGGACATAAATAAAACTAGCAAAATGTGGTGGGGTATATATAGGTGCAACTCTAACTAATGCTTCGAAAAAATACGGGTGTGATCTTATTTTATCAAACACATTGTTTTGGTACCTAAAATTCTTCAATGCTAAGATACATTTAGCCAACACACATTACATTTTTTTTTTTTTGTATTCGCCAAACTTCTGGGCTCTACAGATCGCTTTCCGATGCGCATGGCATGGATCGGTGCTGTTTTTGTATGAGATTTATTATGGCGTAGGTATTGTAGCCAACTTTAGGTCGGCCAAGAAGTTTGGCGAGAACTATACTTGCCCGGATTTGAACTGACCACCTCAAGCACGAGAGGCGACGTCTTAGCCACTGGGCCACCACGACATAATCGATACACTGCTCCTCCCAAACTAGTCTATTAATGTGTTTTGTCTCCGTATTTTGCACTAGTCCTGTACCAGTCGGGGATTTTTCTCGGGTGCACTTGGGTAGTGCACACAGGGACAATTGTCGGTTGGTGTCACATTTCATGCTACGTATCTAACAAGGCCTCTGCGAGTTGGCTTCGTTCCCTGGTACACCTTTCAAAGGCCTTTTATCATCACTTACTTTTTAGCAAAATAATATAGACCTGCTTTGAGAGTGCACAATCCCTGCATGTCCCTTAATCTCCAAATTCATACCCAATTTGAGTATGAAAACAAAAACTTTGAATGCGGAATAATCAGTAATTTCAGAGTGGTATTCAGAATATGTTTGATAATTTTATTTCGTCTTTATAGGTGGACAATAAGAGGATGATGCAGCATCTGGACACCGCTGCCATCAAGTTGCATAAATACAATGATGGAAAGTGGAAGCCCAAGGATGCCAACAAAGTTATGTTCCGTGAGTAGCTTTATTTTTTTTTATAACTCATATACAAACAGATTTGTTGCTGTTGTGCTTCATCTTCTTCCCAAAAAAAAAAACTCTAGAAAGTGGTGACCGGCGTTTTTGAGGACTATCTTTAATGTAGAACTTTGACATACAAAATGTGCTGGCTCTCAGCCCAATTTGAATGAATGAATATAAAGTGAAAACTTAAAACTTAAAAATTAGGAAAAGGCACATGTCACATTAGCATGTCGATGACGCTGTCATATTAGCATGTCGCTGACGCGAATAAGTTTTGCCCCTAGATATAGAAATTTAATTTGAATGAATTTTAACAAACATACAATTGCACTAGATGCTAAGCTTTGATTTGTTATTGAATTTTGTGAAATATTAAGATTTTCTTTTAATACGATTTTCTCTTAATTAACATTTCAAAGATTATTTTGTATGGATCATTTAAAATTGATTCCAATAGATGGCGCAGTTTTAAATTTCTGAGGCATCCAAGTAGTTTTTTTTTTATTACATTTTGGTACAAAGAAACTGTAAAAACATGCAAAAAAATACTATAAAACAAATCGTCGCTGTATTTAAAAAAGTATTCACGATACGAGTAAACCCTTTTACTTGCAAGTCGCTGCTAACACCATCTATATCCGCGGGATGGAACCGAGCGCGATCGATGTTCTTCGAAAAATAATCAGCTTAATAGACGAAAAACGCTAGTTACGTCGGCACGGTTTCTTTGTATGGGATGAGGCACCAGTATGCTTATATTATATTATTTGTGACGTTTACAAACATTTAAACTTACATACACAAACAGCCAGACCCGGAACAACTGTTTGTAGGCCATACAAATATTGTTTCCGTGCGGGATTGATGCCCGCGATACGCAGCGCAGCAGGCAATCGTTCAGACACTGCGCCAACCGTGCTGCAACATATATTGGTGACATTGTATTCGGACATTGAGAGTCAAAACACCTTTTTTTTTTTTTTTTGTTATGGGTTTGCTCTTGACTCTAGTCTAGGTCATAGGTGACAGAGACAGAGTCGACGATGGAGTGAGCTTACCCAGAAGAAGCCTGTTCACTCTAACTTTGAAGAGATTCGGGTTAAATGCGTTCGGAAACAGACGCAGGTAGTGAGTTCCATTCATTCGCTGTGCGCATTATGAAGGATGTTTGGAAGCGCTTGGTGCGAATTGGTGGAATTGCAACAAGGTAAGGATGATAACTTGCAGTGCGTCTAGATGTCCGATGGTAGAAGGGGGCTGGTGGGATGAGGTCGTGTAGTTCTTGAGCACACTCACCGAAGTACAGTCTGTAGAAGACCGACAAGCAGGCAACCTTGCGGCGATGAGCCAAGCTGTGTAGCTTGGCATCCGCCAGCTCAACGTCGCCAATGAGCCTCTTGGCACATTGAGTCAAGTCGAAGGCGTCGGTCAACATATTCGATGGAATGTGCGCGTCTTTAGTTTATCTTGATAGGAAAGGGTGCATTACGTAGTGGAGATAGGGGTCAATATGCTATGTACATTTTTACACAGACGCTTCGACTCTTGAGTGTGCTTTCACCCTAATTTACTGTAACAGATGTTATTGCATAGTTTCAATTCTTGAAAAGTTGATTAAAAAATGTTCCTTCTTTGCTTTTCATGCTGAGATAGCAGCCTTTTTGGTCTGGCACGGGGTTCCTTTTTATTAACCGACTTCAAAAGGAGGTTCTCAGTTTGACTTGTATGTTTGTCAGCGATTTTCTCGCGTTTGGCTGAACCGATTTTGATGTGATTTTTTTTCGTTTTACATTTTATCTCCAGTGTGGGTCACACACATATAATTATTTCTTTTCTTTTACAGAAAGCCCATATGTCTTGGAGACCGTATCACACTTGCTGCAACGTGGGGTCCAAAAAGATCTTGTGGACTTCGACAACTATTTGGATGACCTGTCTCAAGACTGGACCAACCTTGGCATTGAGAAACTGATAGCTAGCATCAACGCTTCAAACACCATTGATTGTAAGGAGGACGAGAAACTCTTCCGATAATGTTAAGGGAATATTTACGGAATGTTACACTCCAATGTAAGCTATAAGTACTATATAACCATAACGGGTACCAGGGAGTGGGGCTGATGAGTTGATGTGCACAGTTGTTTTGACCGTGTTGTTTATGGTCAAAGGTTTTAGATACTAGGAACCACAGAGTACGTTATTGCTGCGCAGACAGCGTCTGGAGACGGTAGTAGGTAACAATGGAATTTGTATATCCATTCAAACTTCTGCAATCTGTTCCCTCACTTCACTCTCATAGTCTGATGGGATGGCAACCGAACCTGCTTCTCGATCAGGTGTAGGTTCAACGGCTTAACGTGCTTTCCTTAGGCACGGGGGTTTTACTACGCCAACTTCTCAACTCCGGGCTGCTGCTGAGATATTTCTATTGGAAAAACCTAATAAAGATCGCTGCATACGTAACGTGTTTTAATCCGGACGGAACGGGACGATAAGTTTTGAAAATATGCAGCTTGATTGCGTATGTGAATTCGGCAGGGCAAAGGGAACACTCCATGAAAGACTACAACAAATTCCCTTTATTTTTTTTCCCATGAAAGACTACGACAAATTCCCTTTATTTTTTTTCCCATGAAAGACTACGACAAATTCCCTTTAATTTTTTTCCCATGAAAGACTACGTCAAATTCCCTTTATTTTTTTCCCATGAAAGACAACGACAAATTCCCTTTAATTTTTTTCCCATGAAAGACTACGACAAATTCCCTTTAATTTTTTTCGGTATTGCTTAAATAATTTAGAATTTCACATATCCTTTCCATGACCAGGGGGGTGACCATAAGCTCTTAGAGCGGTATCAATTTGAGATCGAATAAGGGACAGATGTATCTGACGTGTATGCATCTGTCACTTACTCGATCTCAAATTGATACCGCTCTAAGAGCTTATGGTCACCCCCCTGTTCCCTTTCGAGTGTATTAACCAATATGAAAGTCCTTATTTTAAAGGTTTCGTTACTATTATATATACGAGCTCATTTCCGTATTCACTTAAGCAAAAGATATCTTTCCTGGGTAGAAAAAATATAATCCTATTTAGTCCTTCATTGATCAAATAATATTGGACTCGTATTTTTTGCTTTATCAAATAAATAAAAATTGACAAAGATAAAGCGCATCAAAGTTCAGGAGTGGGGGCTTCTGACGTCACTTTGTCAGTATAAAGTGTAGCACACCGTGACGTCACACGATATTTCAACGCACTGTATCGTCGTTATTTTTTGTTTACGTGGCAAAAGAGAAAATACGTGTCCAATATTTTTAGGTTATGTAACTGACGGACTAAATATTATATTTTTTGTCAACTAATTATTAATTTGGAAATACCAACGATACAGATTTGCAATCGTTTGTAGTAAAGTGTTGACAACGCCGTCTCTAGCAGAGCTGCCAAAGTATCTCCTTGCTCTGTGAACGTCGGGGTTCAATAGTGTATTGTATAGTTTACTTTGTGGTGTTAGATTAATTTATTATATTATGTAACTTGAATAAACGAATTTTATATCTAGCAAGAGTGTGTTATGGACTGTTATAAGACTTCGAGTATTTATTGTTCCAATTCTTGGCACTATTTCCTTTAAATTAGTGCATTTCGTTATTGTCATAAAGAGGATCAATTTTGAACTTCGATTTGCGACTGAGGAAAGTAGATAAAATAAAAATTGTCGCTCAAAGAGAAGTACTTTTTTTTTTCTCTTCTGCACTACCATATAACAAAATGTTTGAATATCTAATGTTTTCAATATCTGCGTCTCAATATGTGTAAACATAGGCAATTTTCAACTAAATTTAAACTGCAGGTAAAGCAATGAGGGTTTTCGATTTACGCCACCTGTTGGCGCCACTTTGGGCGAGGTCCTCCACTTTGAAAACTTATCGATGTCAACATGACGTTGATGATTAGTGCTACTAACTTTTGTAGTTAACACCATAGATATAGGATGTACAAGATACACAGAGTCAGATGGAAAACAAAACCAAAAATATAAAATCTATGTGTGAGGGAATTTGTCCATGTGTTAGTTAAAAAAGTGTTGATAAAAAGTCCATGTTCAATATCGATATCGATACTTGGTGAACACCTTAAGAAACACGATTGCTGGGCAAAAACCATGCTTTGCTTTAATTAAAATACAAATTACAAAATAATATCTCGCATGTATTTAAAATACGAAATACAAAATATTTTTAAGTCGTGTATTTAAAATGTAAAATACAGTATTTTAACTTTGTTTATTTAAAATACAAATAACAATATACAGTCAGTCATCCATCGTGACATTCGTACTAATAAACTTAATCAATACACAGAAGTTCGGTGAAAATAACCGTTTGAAATGAAAATTACAATTTACAAGGTACTTGACAATTTGACGTACGCGGTCGCCATTTTGCTTATGAAAGCTATCAAGCGCTATTTTCTGCAGAACGCATCTATTAATTAAATCGCTAAATGTATTTTGAAGCCACAAGTATTTTAAGTACTAATAAAAAAATACCGCAGCGTCAGGTATTTGAAATTGACGACACGATTGGCGTAGTGGTTGAGCGATCGGCTGCTGCGCTGCGTGTCGCGAGTTCGATTCCCGTACGGAACAAATATTTGTATGGCCTGCAGATAGTTCAATGATAAATGATATTATTTCTGTAAGTTGGTTTGTACAAACACGTTTACATATTTTATAAAAGTAGATGAGGTCGGCGTTTCCTATATACACAATATTTAACTTTTTATATTTGCCATCGACACGCTAAGAAGAAGAATATAATGACATTCCTAAACCTACTCAAAGTAACAAAACATCAAAACTCTCCGAAAAATAAAGGCTAATATAATAAACATGCAACTTTAAGTACAGTTTCGATAAAAACATCTTCTCAATCGTAACTTAAATCTATTTTAACAAAACCTGACTAAATAAGTTTGTATTCATGTCATGATGTCACTAAAAACGATTAAGTTTTTATCGATACTCATGACGTCACCGCTTTGTCAAGCCCTAGCGTAAACAAACAATTTACTCTTTTACATAATATTTTCGCCAATTTTGTTTATATATACGAAATATACTTATATAAAACATTTGAAATCAATATACTATTGTGAGACTCTTTTTCTGAGCCGATTACTAGCAGAAATTCGTCAAAATATGGTTCAAAACAATCCAAGGACAAAATTGTATTTACCTGTGAAACGTGTATTTATTGGGGTTATTTCGTCTTGTAACGTCACATTCACTCACAGAACAAGTCCCCATAGTTGTATAATTAATATTATCAATTTAAATCTAAAGATTATTATTTAAATGCAAGAAATTCACCGCGGCGTAAAACAGATGGGCCGCTAGGGTTACTTATTCGCGAAAAAAATGACACACATGACATGAATACAAACTTATTTAGTCAGGTTTTGTTAAAATAGATTTAAGTTACGATTGAGAAGATGTTTTTATCGAAACTGTACTTAAAGTTGCATGTTTATTGTTGCCTTTATTTTTCAAAAAAAATCGGAGTGTTTTGATGTTTTGTTACTTTGAGTAGGTTTAGGAATGTCATTATATTCTTCTCCTTAGCGTGTCGATGGCAAATATAAAAATTTAAATATTGTGTTTGGCCCAGAATTCAGCCACGGCAATACCATTCGGTGACGCAGTCATAAGGTCTTCGTAAGTACAGGTGACAGGGCATGCTGCGCTCTCCGTGAGATGGGCCATGGTCTGCGGAGAGATGCTGCATAAGCACTGAAGACTAATGCCATCAGAGAACCCCCACCTGAGGAGGTTGTCCTTGCTGCGGCCAACCCGAGTGCGGAGTCTATTTAGGGTCATTATAATTGTATGCATTTATTAGTTTTACAGTGGCTAGAATACATCAGTGCTCTGCTCATCAGCAATTTTTTCTGTTGTGTAAATAATAATATATAATATTTATGTACCTACAGATTCCCAAATAATTCTGTATTAAGAGAAAAATGGATTCGAATTTTAAACAGAGATGGATGGTCTCCAAATAAAAACTCTACAATATGTAAACATTTTGAATCGAAATACTGCATACAAAGAAAACATCGACGACTCCTAATGAAATAATCTATACCTACTTTAATTGTGCCTGTAAGAATGACGCTTCCTATCGTATGGTTAGTTAGTGGCCAACCTAGTGTTAGTTTTCAAACCATCTAGATACCTCTAACAGACCTCATCTACTTTTATAAAATATGTAAACGTGTTTGTACAAACCAACTTACAGAAATAATATCATTTATCATTGAACTATCTGCAGGCCATATAAATATTTGTTCCGTGCGGGAATCGAACTCGCGACACGCAGCGCAGCAGCCGATCGCTCAACCACTACGCCAACCGTGTCGTCAATTTCAAATACCTGACTGCGGTATTTTTTTATTAGTACTTCAAATACTTGTGGCTTCAAAATACATTCAGCGATTTTATTAATAGATGCGTTCTGCAGAAAATAGCGCTTGATAGCTTTCATAAGCAAAATGGCGACCGCGTACGTCAAATTTTCAAGTACCTTGTAAATTATCATTTTCATTTCAAACGGTTATTTTCACCGAACTTCTGTGTATTGATTAAGTTTATTAGTACGAATGTCACGATGAATGACCAATGAATGAATATTTTGTTATTTGTATTTTAAATAAAAATAGTTAAAATACTGTACTTTACATTTTAAATACACGACTTAAAAATATTTTGTATTTCGTATTTTAAATACATGCGAGATATTATTTTGTGATTTGTATTTTAATTAAAGCAAAGCATGGTTTTTGCCCAGCAATCGTGTTTCTTAAGGTGTTCACCAAGTATCGATATCGATATTGAACATGGACTTTTTATCAACACTTTTTTAACTAACACATGGACAAATTCCCTCACACATAGATTTTATATTTTCGGTTTCGTTTTTCATCTGACTCTGTGTATCTTGTACATACTATATCTATGGTTAACACGGTATTTTGTCAGTGCTAAGAATATTATAGAAATATTGGAAAAAGAAAACATCGTCATCAGCCTTTTAAGGTTCCCACTACCGGAACACAAGCCTCCTCTCTGTGAGAGGGAATGGACCGTGATCCACCATGCGGGCCCAGTGCAGGTTCGTGGATGACGAGACTGAGACGTGACGTCTTCGAATTTTAGGTTCTAAGACATTTCCTCACGATGTGTTCCTTTACCGTTTTTGAGAACAGACCCGTTTAAAAAAAGATTTCTAAATCTTTTTGTAAGATTTGATTTGTTTGTATTCTCTGTTTATGCGATTTGACACCTACCACTGCGCTGGCAGAATAATGGACACTGGCACTTGCCATTAAAAAAAAACAAGCACTTTTGACAGTGCCTGGATCTGTGCTGCCACCTAGTGCACGCCATTTCAGAAAACCCTCATTGATTCCATAATATTTATAAATGTTTGTATTATGTTATTGTTATTTAATTCATTCCTTAGTTTAAGTGAATTATTATGCTGACTTTATCATTGGACGTACTGTCTGTATTTTGTCGATGACACTGATCTAGCATAAATACTTGTACTATCATCTTCTTTAGTGCATAAATGCTACGTTAATGATAATAAGTCAAAGCATTTTATGTTATTACAGAAGTTGTATAAGTAATATTTATTTCAATAAAATACCAACAGATATGAGACTAGTTTGTATTTATTTATTCTCTAGGTCGCTGAAGTATTCTTCAATCAATTTCTTGCATTTGCTCATGCCACTTAAAGAGCCAGCTTTACCTTGGAATTTGCCGTGTTTGAACGCTCCTTTGGCTTTTAGGGGTTCTATTATTCTGAAAAATTAAGCACAGTTAAGTATTTTGATAATTTAGGAAATGCGATGCAAAAAAATCTGGCCATGTGCGAATCGGACTACCGTACCGAGAGTTCCATACAAACAGCTATTCATAATTAGGTAACACTACTGAAGTTCTAAACAATTAAAACACCGACCATTGCTGTAACGGAAAGATAAACTGGATTGAGGGCCAAATTAACTTTGGCTTTGGTTTAGAAGTTTGGTTTTTTCTCAGCTCCAAGGGATTGCAAACCCGAATATGATATTATTACAACTTTTATTTTTATTTTATTCGTGATGGGTTTACTCTTGACTCTAGTCTAGGTCAGAGGTGACAGAGACAAAAGTTTAGACACACGGACAGGCAGGCTGACAATGAATAAAGCCTATAAAGGTTATTTTATCCTTCTCCCGGTCGGAGCCTTAATAAGTTTTACCAATTATAAATAATAATAATCAAACAAGCTTTTTAGCATTCCATGCATTGTCATCCAAACCAAACGTGTATGCAAAATTTCATCTTAATCGGTTGAGGATAACTGCTTTAAAATTCAGTTGCAAGATTTGACCCGAACCAACATTTTATAAACTTGCAATGTATGTATGTACATACATTGCAAGTTTATAAAATGTTTGTAAAAATAAAGCCTTTCAGGATGCAATTCTAAATTATTCGCCAAAAATCATCGCACGAACAATTTATTTTAGAGACAACAGTTTTTGGCGGGCACTTAGTAATGTTAGCGTTTCATACGAATATTCGAAAAAAATGTTTACTTTGCCGTCAAGTTAAGGTCAGACCGCACTAGGCGTAACTGCACGTCAGCTGAGTGACGCGACAAAATATATTGTATGAGATAAAGTGTCGCGTCGCGTAGTTCCGCTGCCGCGTAGTGCGGTTTATCTCATACAAAGTAGATATATTTCGTCGTGTCGCGTCGCGTCGCTCCGCTGACGCGTAGTGCGGTTTCACCTTTATAAGTCTGCAAACCTCGCCTTTAATAGAGTGATTCTAAAGACCATCTTGTTTTATCCATAAAAATAAGTAGGTAGTTATAACTAAGTTTTATGAAATGAAAGGTACTAATACTAATGTAATACCACTTATCAATACACGTTCATTGAGCCCAAACACGATGGTGCTATCTTATCTGGTTGAGGAATTGTTATGGCGACCTTCCGGCTCCATCATGAGACCAACTCCATTGTACCATATTATTTAAATGTTTCCAAAATTACATAGTTAAGTAGGTACGCCAAATTTCTGCTTAAGGCGCCTCCTTTCAGCTAAGGCGTTTTTGTGCAGTTTTTAAGTGCTATCTACTCTTTATTTAAAAAGAAATATCAATTACTAAAAATACATTAAATTTATACATAATGTTGATTCTAAAATGGTAGTACAAAATTTTTTTAAAGACGTTTATGTTTCACTAATGTCCTTCCAACAAAACCATAAAAATTATTGTTGATAACATGCATCTCCTCGTAAAGTGTTCATTAATTATTTTTTGTACTAACACTAATGGATAGTCAATTTGAAAACGAACATTTTGTAAGTTTTTGTTTTTTCAAAAGACCAATATTCGATTTTATAAAGATTTTGTTCTAAAATCTGGGCGTATTCACTACTGTAATTCATGTGCCACCAGTGCCGCTAGGCCAATAGGAATGCTCATATCTCATGCTGATTTTTTGGTCAGGGTACGGCCTTAATCAGATGCCAGGAAGTGCTTGAAAAATGGATTTCTAGTTGCCGGACACTCATACGCAAGCAAGGTCATATAAAGCTTGTAAAAAACGCCTTGTGATTAAGATTTAAACAAGCTTTCATATTATCAAGTAAATTTTTTAAAACGCCCGACTCATTTTTTTATGCTACATAATTTATCTAGTAGCAGATACGCTTCTATCAACAATCTATCGAACACGTAATTATGACACGATATTTTGCAAAAACACCACGATACAAACAGTAAAACGCCTTTAGAACGGCTGAACCGATTTTCATCAAACATAGCTAAGAACTCTCTCGATAAAATCACCTTACAAACAAAATCAAAATCGGTTCATCCGTTTAGGAGCTATGATGCTACAGATAGATACACAAATAAACCAACACAGGTACACACAAATCATCAAATTTATATCACCTCTTTTTCGTCGGGGTTTAAAAAAGTTGTTTTTTTATTTCGGCTCAATCAGACACTAGAAACACTTGGCCAAATTTACAGAAAGTATAAAATAAAAGCTTGTAAAATACTTACTTAACGCCCAAAACATTACAGTGTTCCTCAGGTCCCTGGATAAGGATCTGACCCTCATCAGGTTTATCTGGCTCTTCGGAAGCCAAGAACATGAACAAGTCTGGATATGACTCCAGACCCTTCAAGATTGCCCGGTTGAATTCAGGAGTGGCCTCCTACAAAGACGGAGACATTTATTCGTAGACATGCTACTTCCTACCATATACTATCTACTAGTTCCCCGCCGCGTTTGTTGCGATAAACTCAAAAACTACTGAACGGATTTTCATGCGGTTTTCACCAATAGAAAGAGTGAGAAACGAGGAAGGTTTTTGTATATAATTGATTACGAGCGCACCCGGGCCGGGTCGTTAGTAATATTATAAACTAGCTGTGCCCGCGGCTTCGCACTCGTCATGTGTCTGCCAACCCTACCCTACTTACCTTCCTGCCTACCCACTTACCTACCTACAATTTTTTTTTCTATAGTCATCATTCTTTCGCGAAGAATTTTAACATCGCCATTCAGAAAATGTCTTCAAATGCACAACGCCATCTATCGAATATCGAGTTCAACTGTCCGAGTATCTGAATTGCGTGTGTTGTGATAATTTTACTTCTTGAACACTTTAAATTCATATAACTTTTGATAGAGTGAACCGATTGTTTAATTCTTCAAGTTACGCACAATTTTATGTATAAAAGTTGTTTACATTGGTTTCGTACATTTCACGTGATGCGGGCACAAATAAACAGACAAAAATTCCAAAAATGCCGGAAATAGGTTCTGTTGGTTATCCTTTAACACCCTGGCTATTTTTTTTTGAAATATTTTCGATGTACAAAACTTACTTTTCTACAGATTTATTATATGTATTGATATTGATGTGAAAGTTTCGATGGATGGATGGACATTTGTTATTCAATCACGCCAGAACGGCTGAACGAATCTGGATGAAATTTGGCACAGAGATATATTATAGTCTGGAATAGCACATAGGCTTTTTGGCAAAAGCTAGTAGTAATAATGAAGTCGTAGTTTTTTCGCGAATATCTTAAGATTAATGCAAAAGTCCGACTTTTTGGAAAGTATTTCGAAATAATACGTGCTTATTATTATATTATTTTTCGAACAACCTACAAAAACCTAGTCTGATTAGATTTATTGGGAACTTGAATGCCGATTGGCTAATCTTATAGCCAATTGGACTGGTTGGTCAGGATATAGGCAGTTACACGTTTCATTACGCGCTCACGGATGAGTGCGCAGCGGAATTATATCAGCCAATCATCATATTCATTGCTGTTCGCGATTAACCTTTAGACAATAACGACGAAAACTATTCATAGGGTATCAGGTTAAAAAAAAACAGGATACCCATATATAATGAATGTTATTACGCGACAGCTATTTTAAGTATAAGTAAAATACAGTAGCTGCTGCTAGGTATAATTGCGAGAAGTATGAAAGATGATTTTGATAGGTAAAACAATAGTTTAGTACTAGTTCTTCATGCGGATTTTGCCATTCCTTAAAGATGACAAAATCCTTGACTGCGCGAGGGGGTATTGTAACGTTGAAAAGTAACGGTCAACGTTCCTGACTAAATCACCATAGCAAACTGCGCTATAAATACGCACAGATCAACAAAAATAATAACAACAATCTTACAACCTAATAATTTAAAATAAGAAACAAACAGATAACAAACACATTGTAGGCGATAATACTACTAGGATAAATTAAACCTAATATCTATCTACCTACACATTATTAACGAGATATAAAGAAAAAATCGACTAGTCATTGCACTACGTTACAACTCGATAACTTCCCGTGTGGCGGTAGTCACACATATATATGTAAAAAAATAATTATTAAGAGTCATGACAACTCGGGCTTTTCATCAAGGCACCGGACGGGCATTGACTTTCGGACATCTGAAGAGTGTGCACGGATACTCGCTCCATGGTATCATTATCTCATATCTAGCGTGTCCTTATTCGTGTACCTTTTTTTTAAAAAAAGGAAACAGTAAAAATCGTTACCGTGTGTGCCGATTATAAAAGAAACCTAAATTCAATTTTAACCCCGAATTGGGTAAGTGTTGACAATCATTCTTTGCTTATTCATGCTGGTTACGGTCATTATTGTAATCTCTGTTGGTGTTTTAGTTAGGTACCTATTGTTAAGCTATTTCTTTAGCGCTTACCTGCCTAAAATGTTTTTATGTTTACCGTTACAATTTAATAAAAACTCTCTAGAGCTCCGGTTCTGATTGTGACAAACACATATTCGCCTTAAGCGCCGTGGTACATCCTCTGCCCTACGCTTACGCTGTTGCGGTCACAATCAGACAAGGATAAGCCGGGAGACAAAGAGACTGACACGACGTTTGGAAAATTCCAGGGTCCAAAGTCCCGGTTCAACCTGGGACCTTCATCGAAGAACCTGCAGGCAACCTTCGATCTTCGTCAACTCTGCGGGACGTCTTCCTGCTGGCGCGTAGTCCTCGGCCTTCCACGTCATCGTGACCGCTTCTGCTGCCAGGCCAGGATAGTACCTAGCGCCTACCTCCATAGTACAAGATAAATAATAAATGAGAAACGGCCTTTGTACCTGCGACCCTAAAATTAAATTATTGTAGATAGTTTTTGCGTATTATTTATCTCACTATTAGATAGCAAACCCGCAAACGCTACAAAATAATATGCTGCAGTGAGCCCAGAGTTATGTGTCGCAGATCATGGGTTTGAACCCAGGCAGGCGCAATACTTCGTGTACTTCTCCAAAAATGGTAGAGGAAAACATTGTGAGGAAACCGGCATGTCCTAGAACCAAAAATGCGAAGACATGTGACATCCACCAACCCGCACTGGGCCCGCGTGGTGGATTAAGGCCCATTTCCTCATATAGAGAGGAGGCCTGTGTCCCAGCAGTGGGAAGAGCAGCCTAATTGCGTAAGTGAATTCTCCAAAGCAAACGAGTCGATTCCTTCAAAGCATCAGAATCATTTCTTTCAACTTTTTCGGTATTGCGAAACTAATTTGGAAAGAGTACAAACATCCTTCTTTGAGTTGAAGTTCATCTACTGCGTTATGTTTCATCAAACTCGAACATTACACAATACCAATAGTGAAGTTTTATCTCGATTCTTCCGCATTCGTTCATTCTTTACAATGAATTCTAAACAAAATATTGGTAATGGAAAGGAGCATAACCTTTCCGTTTCAGAGTGTAATATGCAATACGTAAAGTCGTTTTTAGGAAAGAATCGACTTGTTTGCTTTGGAGAATTCACTTACGCAATTAGGCTGCAGGAATAGATGATGATGATAATAATATCGGCGTCACCCATTCACCACCGGCTATCGCTGAAAATCAGCGCTATGGCTCTTTCTTGCACGCGAGTCTCAGCATTATGCTGAGCGATGACCGTTTTGCGTGGTTGTGACGCATACTCTGTATTTGTATTTAAGTTTTTCCTTAGTTTTTTTTTTATGGTATGCGTCGTGCCTGGCGCAAATAAACGTTGTTTCTATCTTTCTTTCTATATGCTGGTATTTCGCTTACCTTCTTGAACATGATCACGTATTTAAGTTTAGGGTCAGCGTTCCTTATTTTGTCCACTTCATACTGAGCGAGTTCCTGTAGAACGTTTTGAAGGTTTTTGTTCGAGACTTTTAAGTTCTTCTGAAGTTTTTGTATCAGCGCCCCGTGTCGTGATGGCTCGTTTCTGCAACAGATTTTTACCTATGGGGTTTGTTGTAAGTATAAAGCAGAAATTCAATGCACAGGCGATTTCCGAAAAGGGTTATAAAAACAAATTGTTCTAGAAATCGCGACAGTGCGACAGTGATGCGACGAACTTTTAAAGAGACACTGGTATACTGTCACGACTGTCTGTGTGAGCCTTTAATTAGCTAAAGTGGTTTTTTTTTTCATGATGCTCATAGCCCAAATTCTTGATTACACATGACAAAAAACATAGTACTTTTTTATTATTTTTAATAGGCTCATGTTAGCCCACAAATTATATAGGTACTATGGGCCAAAGCTATATCTGATCACCGTAAGGACTATTTCTGCTCGCAAGGCTCGCCCGCTAGAGTAACGCCGACTTATACTCATCAACCAATAGTATCGCAGCATTGGGTGACTGTTTCTCTAGTAGCTGTCAGCCCCTTGTTTTTGTAACAAAAGAAGACGCCAAAAGAACAAACGAGTCATTTTAGCCCCTTGTTTTTGTAATTAAAAAAAGACGGCAATAAAACTATTGGTCGATGCATAAAGGGCGGACGCAGATGTGGTCATCTTGTGCACGGGATTTTGTTTTCAAAGTGATCAGATATAGCTTTGGCCCATAGTACGTTGATGTAGTCTAGGTTGAATCATGCTTGCCTAGAAGTAACCTATACACTCTTGACTTAAAGAATTAATAAAGTAAGTATCTAATAAAAACACTATTTTACTTACTTAAGTAGCCCAGTCAGCGACTTCTCCCTGTCAATCATCTGTTGGAAAACTTTGGTGACCCTGTTTCCAACCAGAAACTTCAGGATCGTTTTCCCTTTCTTGCCTGGCTCTACTCCTAAGAGCTTGATCAATTGCAGCTGACTGAAAAACGGCAAAATACATGTGATTTAACATCCAAAGGGATCAGAACTATCCTATGTCCTTCCCAAGGTCTCAAACTATCTCTGTACCAAAGTGGCCTGTGTTTGGACAATCTGTCCAAACATAGGCTCATGATGTATCGTGTGCCTTATTTAAGTATTATTCTAAAAATCTGATTAATTTTTGATGTTCTTTCAATCCGTGTCCTTACATGTACGGACACACGGACAACAGCACATCGGCAGGCTTATTACGTAAGAAACAACAATCAGCAATCATCGCGCGATCAAACGCTTTAAGTTATAAAAGTCGGAATTATCTACAGTGTAGGTATGGTAGGTCCTACACAATCTTTTGGTAATCGCTCGCTGTTTGTCAAATGCACTTATGTCAAAAAAAAACCCGCCAAAAACTCTAAAACTTCTGTATTGAAGAGCAATTATTGCGCAAAAATCGCTATCGTTTTACTCTTGCAAGATACGTAGTAAGCCTGCGGGTCACTTAACTTTGAAATTCATTTGTATACCATTTTGTACTTAGGGTTAATTTCTACAACAGAAAAATTATTATAACTCGTTAACCTGGCTGAATACATAAAAATATTTCTAATTAGGAATATAGGAACGTGTTTTTTTTACAATATACAACCAAGTTCATCAAGCCACAAACCATTTTTTCAGGCCCTCTTTATTTTTTACCAAATCCGTTCAGCCTTTTAGTAGAGAAAAGGTACCAACGAACAAACAGAGTTACTTTCGCATTTATAAAATTAGTATAGTTTACCTTAGATTGGTGACGTGGGTACCACAACACATGTTTTCGTCAATATCTCCGATGCATATGATTCTGATGTTATCCATGCAGTCTTTAGGAAGCCCTCTTGTGTGTGCCTGAGAAATAGAAGGTATCAAATAAATTGGGTATTGTGTAGAAAGGGTGTGACTATACAGAGTGTAACGGAAGTGGGCGAGCCGATCCCGCTCGGAGAAGAAGGCGTCGTGGAAGCAACCGCCTCGACGTCTAAAACGGAGAAACCCCGCCTGCATCATTGGCAGGCGGGACTTCAGGGTCACGGGTGTTCAGATTGGTCTGTTCGCCCACCAAGTGACTCCAGGAAAGACGTTGGCACAGTGATCACGTACTGCCGTGTACAGCTAGGCTCAGGGAAGACGATTCCCAGTCTCCCCAGGGTTGTGTCCTAACAGGCGTTGCATAGAGGGGGTTCCGGAGTGGTCTTTTAAGAGGTAAAGGGGGCCCGTCCAAGTGCTGATGTGATCATCGGGGTGGTTTTAGTGAGGTAAAATCCCACACTCCCTGGTATTTTCCCCACAAATAGGCGCCTTTTAAAGGTTTGCCCCCGTTAACAAAAAAAAAAGTTTTAAAATTAGCGCCTTCAAAATTTTTGTATAAGGTTCATATTCGGTTTGCGCAAATATGACCATGTTTCTGAATTCCGCGATAAACTCAAGCGGTTGCCAATTCTCCTTCGCCGGAATGCTCATATTCTTGCCCCCTGTATAATATATATTTTGGCTTGGATCTAGTATCGGTTGGCAAGAGGAGGGTGGTAAGTGGTTAAAACTGGTACGGGTTGGGTCCCTGATTAAAACGCTACCACTCTTATTACAAGGTAATGCATATTTTTCAAGAAAATAACAAGAAGTGTTTCTAAACTCAATTAGATAGTGAAAACGAAACGTTAAAATGGGCGATTGACAATCAAATCAGTACCGGTATATTGTCTGTGGTATAATATTTCAACTTGGAACATAATTTACAAGTTTGACGCGGATGAAGTCGCGGGTAACAGCTGTTCCCAAATAAATTGGAATATGGGCAAGAAACTCACAATGAAACTTTTTTCTATGATAGCAATAGATCATCTTCTATGTGCACTCTCTCTTATTTTTATGGATAGGCTTGCGCTTAACCTGCGACCTCAGCTGATGGCAAGTGATGATTCGGTCGTCGGTGAAGAAGACTTGCCTAGTTCAAGTAACCTATTCACTCTTAACTTAAAGACCCCTAGGTTGTAGCTATCGGGAACACACACACAGATTCCGGTAGGGAATTCCATTCCTTAGTTGTAAGCAAAATAAAAGTATTGCCAAGTTCCAGTGCGTATGAGTGGAATGTCTATCCTCTGCCATAATGCACTTGAAATGGAGGCTAAAATAATAGATTTCTGCAAATTATCAGTCGGTTAATTTACAGAAATCCATGACAATTAAATAAGCAATTTTTTTACCTAGGTAATGTTCTTGAAAAATCAGACGTGCGCAGTATTGGAGTCCGCAATAGGGGGCGTCCATAAATTACGTAAGGTGTTTCAGGGGGGGAGGGGGTCGAGTCAAATCTCATCTAATCTTACGTTGGAGAGAGGGGGGGTCTCGGCAAATATCACGCAATTTTTTTATCACAGTAGTTACGATTTAAGTATTCCATTGTAAAAAATTTATTACACTTATAATTAAACTCTCAGCAATACTGACTACTTGTTTTAACTAGTCGTAAAGCACGAAGCAATTTTTTTTTCTTTATACAATAACAATACAACGCGTTTACGTAAGAAACCCACATTTTGAAAAATCTCACGTGAGATTGGGTGATGGGGGGAGGGGGTTGAATAAAATCTCACGACATCTCACCAGAGGGGGAGGGAGGGACAGAAAATTAAAAAAATCACCTCACGTAATTTATGGACGCCCCCAGTGTCATAGGCTTTTAACCGCGAGAAAATGTTTGCGAAAAATAAAACAAAAGAAAAAGTTACTGCACCTCATTTACATCCGGATCAGTAACTTTACACATCTTCACGTTGACAGGCACTGCTTCCTTGATCAGGTCATTGCATCGTTTTTCCGTGGCTGATATAACGTCATTGCCAACTTTAACCGAGTCTATCTCCACGTAACTCTCATCGGAACCTAGCCACCAGCTCGTTGTGGGCAGGTTATGCTCTTTTTCTAAAATTGCAGAGAGTAAATGCTGGCCTGAAAATATGTTCAATAAAAATCGTTTTAATAATATGTATAATAAGCCAGAATAACATACCCATAGAGGTATGCGGTAAAGTGTGAAAAGTTCCGCATTGAAAAGGGGGGATCCAGACAGATATTGTGTCTGCCGGGCGAGCACGGCCTACTGTGATAGGCTTGAATCGCACACTGTTATCACAGTTTGGGAGCAAAACCGTTGATAAAATGCGTGACTCAAGACTATCACAGAGGCCGTGCCCGCCCGGCTGGTAAGCAACTACTACTGACAGCATCGCTAAAACTGCTTAGGGGTCTCGTCGATGCGCATGTTTGTGTGAGTGTGCCGTTTCGAGCGTTTGTAGGTAGTTTCTGTACTGTTTGTCCATATTTATACTGTGCCGATGGTAACAACCAGTTAGTTATGTTCTAATCGCGCGGAAAATTTTGATTGTAGTTGATCGCGCGATGTAGGATTTTTGGGACGTCAAGTCTTTTTGCAGTTCGTAAGTGGCGACACAGATGGCGATACATCCATAACAGTTGATTACTCCGAAGGAAGAGGTTAAGTACTCTTCTGCCTTTGAGTAATATTTCAGCGTCATATCGCCAGTAATAGTGTATGGGGGCAAACTATTGCAGTCGTTTGCGATCTTTAAATTAAAATGGGAACTATATCTTCCCCATTTGAAATAACATTAGACGGGTGTACATTCGGTTCAACCGATATTGAGTTATATTCCGTAAACATAAGGATAACATAAAAAGCATAGACCATAGACCCTGTTACCAAAACCAACTGTTTATAACAGCTGCCATTTTGCCATATTACCCACGCAATAGAAATCAAAATAGGTTGAACTGGCTGGAAAAAGTGGCTTATTTAAATGTCTAATGCTATTTTAATTAATGGAGTATAGATAGTTTAATTATTTAAATTATACATCCAATTTAGGCCTTATTTTGTATGATGTAATTTCGTAATAATTGTAGCCACAGTGGAAAATTAACTACTTAATATGAAGTTATGTACTGAGGGTATTAGTGCTGCATACCTATACAGCTATACTAATATTTGATGTATGCTTATTTGTATAAGATAATAAATACTATTTAATATGGTGTTTACGTAAACATCCTTTCATGAACGTGTCATTTTAATACAAGAATAAATAGTGTAAGTAATGTTAGAATTATTTTCAGTTGGCGGGGCAATGAGTTATCTCATTGAGAAAACAAAAAATATATTTTAAAGCTTATAAGCTTAGGTTTTTAAAGGCTCTACATTTATTTATTATTTAATTAAACTTCATGTACAATAGTGCTACAATTGTGAGCAAGAGGCAAAGAAAAACAGGCCAAGGGCGAGTTTGACTCGCGCACTGAGGGTTCTTACAAACAGCTACATTCATTAAAATATTCTGGAAACATTACTGAAGTTATAAATAATTGACGCACCGATCATTGCTACGAAAAACAGACAACGACGGCGACGTGATCCTAGAAGGGTTCCTTTTTTCCCTTTTAAGGAACGTAACTCTAAAAATCCCCTTGGAACTTTCCAGGATTGGAGTTCACATAACTTAAAGAAAAAACAATATGTAACGTAACAGAGGGTCATATTTGTAGAATGCATCAAGACAAGTAGGCTAGAGTCGTTACGCAGTGGGAGCCAGAAGCCAGGTGTCTTCGCCGAGTCAAGGTCTAGGAAACACGGGCGTCGCGGCTTAGAGGCTGATATGACGAATTGGTGGGAAAAGACAACACATCGGGATCAGTGACAGGCTATACTATTATAGGCAACCGATTGGCATTCAAAGTGAAATCTCGCGAGCACGTTCGTAAGAAGATGGCAGTAGTATCGTCACAGCGATAATGTTTTCCAATTATCTGCTACCACTAATTTTTTAAGTATATTCGTGTATTTAGTTTTTATTTGTTTGAGTATCTATTGTATGTATGTAAAGCTTTGTATTTGAATAAACCTACCTTAGATATCGTGATTTACTTTCAATATTGCACCTACCACTATTTGTCTCTGCAGCACCCAAAGGTCGACTGGTAGAAAATGCCTAAGGCATTAAGTCCGCCTCTGTGTGCATAAAGTATTAAATAAATAAATATAGGGATTGGCCAGCAGTAAAAAATACAATAGCTACCTGAATGCTGCTGCATATGATCGAACCGTCTGTCCCAATCGATCTCCTGCTCCACAACGGTCCCCACCTCAATGGGCTCTTTAGTGAAATGCAGGGCCTCGTCACCTTTGCGGAGTACTTGCACTACTTCCGTATTGTTCAACCGACCGACATCATGAGGCTGTAAAATGTGACTCTAATATTTTTATTGGAAATATAATGTCTGCAAGGACTTGGGGGAGGACTTTGTCCAGCAGTGGGACAGCAAAAACTACAAAAAAAAAAAAATACGCGACGCTTTTAATCTCTCTACGGTTACCGATAAATTGAGTGAAATCAAAGTTCGGTAAGTTCAATAGGTCTCGAGATGCGTTCAGCATATTTCCAAAAAGTTGCTCCATATAGGAATTTCTTTTACAAAAATATACTTAAACTCACATACACAAACAACCAGATTGGAACAGTTATCTGTAGGCCACACAAATATTTGTTCATTCGATAATCAAACCCACGACACGCAGCGCTGCAGTCGATCGCTCAACCATTGGACAAACACTGTCGTAAAGTTCAAGTTTAAATTTTTAATGCTTGCCTACTTTAGTCAACCAAATATTATTGGTTCACTGTTGCTGGTATGCTACTTAAACCCTAGTAAGTTCAACCCTAGTTTATTGTGAGTGCTTGCTTATGAAAAACTAATTTTCAACAGTGGGATGAGCCGCTCTGCAGATTGGTATGGAATAAACTCATAAATACATCCAAACCACTGCGCCAACCAATACTGCGGCGCACGGTTGGCACAGTGGTTGAGCGATTGACTGCTGCGCTGCGTGTCGCGGGTTCGATTCCCGCACGGAACAAATATTTGTATGACCTACAGATAGCTGTTCCGGCTCTGGGTGTTTGTGTATGTGAATTTATGTTTGTAAACACATCCACGATACAGGAAGAAATTCCTAGTTAAACGTTAGTTAGTAAACGTTTTCATAAAAAAAAAAAACTGCTGAGCGTGCTCGCCTACCGACTGTGGGTAAGTGGGAGTCGGGCCTCTGGCTACAGGCATTACCGTCACCTAACATAGGAACAATTTTGAGTGACACTACATTCCGGATCGCTACATGTCTCCACATTGTTGTCAATGTGGTGAAGCAGTCAACCGCCTCGGACACCATGGCCTATCCTGCAGTAGGAGCACAGGTCTGATCACGGCACGCCAGCATTAATGACATCATACGTTGGGCTTTTGTCACCGCCGGGGTGTCAGCTCTTTTAGAACCCAAAAGGCTTGGCACGCGTCGATGGGAAGAGACCTGACGAGATGACCATAGTGCCTTGGAAGTTGTGTAGGCCTTTGGTGTGGGATGCAACTTGTATCAATACACTTACACCATCCCATCTTCTTAGCACGGCGGGCTGTGCTGGGGCGGCTGCAGTCGGTGCAAAAAACCTCAAACGGCGCAAATATAACAACCTTATTGGCAGTTATATGTTTGATTGCCATTCTTCGTGGCAATGCTGCCAGCGTTTTGGGCACGTTTCCCATTGACATTGATGTGGAAATCTTTTGATGCGCAATGAGCCCTTTTCCCTCTCCCCTTTGTTTTTTTATTCTATTATCTTTGTTATACTGTATATAGGTTTGATTTGGTATTAGTCATAAGTTTTGAAATATACAATTGATTAAATTATAAAGGAATGAACACACGTAGGTAACATATGAAAAATAAAATATTTTCATTATTTTTATTTAGCTTGTGCTGTCTGTCACTGCAAGGCAATCTTGTATTGGTAAAAGATGTAAGTAACCTTTATTACTATTAATAAACATCTCATCTTATCTTACTTGGCCACCCCCTGCAGGAAACAGTATTGTGTTATCCAAAGTAACTTGGTATCCTTGAAATGGAGAAGTTTTTCCATACTCAACCACTGGCTCCGTAGTTGGTTCACATTTTATGACTGTTGAAGAGTACTGAAAAACAATAGTTTTGTTATTATTAGAGCTGCTTTTACAGGGATTTATTTAGTTTAACCTGTTCCAGTGTCTGTAATCAATAATTGCAAGTTAAATTTGAGTCACTTCCAGGTGTTCGACTGAGCTAACACACATGTTTCTTGTGACGTATTGTCACAAGAAACATGTGTGTTAGCTCAATTTATAATATAAAATCTTGTATATATATTGTTTTCAATATTTGTGTTGTTTAACCACAATCTCACCAGATAGTATGTAAGTGAAGATGTGGTTGATGGTGACGATGATAAATGCTTAGTGTTATGGCTTTAGTACTAGTATACAAGGGCATACCCAGCATTTGCTTAGGAGTGGAGCAAAATGGGTTAAATGTCCAAGTAGACATAAAATTTATTTCCACATTACAGTAATGCACAATGTTTTTGGCAGGGCTGAACATAGCCTTTCTGGTGCTCATGCCATGGCGCGCTGATGATTTAGTATCAGTGCGCAGCTATTGTAACCAACTTCAGACTGGGCAAAAGATTGAGGAGTACTGTATGACTGTTTAGAGTATTTTATCCAACTAGTTCTAAACATGTATGACTATTTGAACTTCAAATAGTTTTTTGGTTCTATTTTGTCTATACCAGTCACTTACATGGGCCTGTTTGAAAAAACCATTTGTAATAAAGTAATGGTATTATACGCCAATAGTAATACTTTTATGCCGCAAAGCAAAAATAATCAATTTTGTTACATCATTATTAAATATAACTGTTTAGTTTAAAGTCAGGGTGCAGGGTGGATGAGGTTCCCTACCTCCCCTCCACTGGGTACACCCATCCTTGTATAGTTATCTTAGATATATCTTCATGTGACTTTGGTAAACATATTAGTATCTTTAGGCCTTGAGTTATGTCATTAGTTACCTAAAACTATCTCTAAAGCTTTGAAAGGTCAATTACCTTCGATAAGTGTTCATATAACTTAGCATGAGTGCATTTTGTTGTTTTTACAGATTTATGATCAGTTTGAAAACTATGGTGGCCTGATGGTCTGACTATGGTGGTCTGATGATCTGACATACCTTTTTTAAGAAGCTATCTTCTTGGCACTTGAAAACCATAGTTATTCTTTTATTGCGCTAATTGATGAAATATTTCGTAATTAGTTCGCCGCTTTGTAGGTTATATTCTTATTGGAAGCCGAATTATGTTTACGTAAGATGTATCTATTTTTCTAGAAATGTAAGTATTGTTGCAGGAGTACTTTTGGCTATTAACCAAGATAAAAATAAAGCCGATAATAACAAAACAAAAGTCGCCAGATACCTAATCAACAAAATTGACATTGACTTTGACACTATTGATTGACACTTGCTTGACTGACTTTGACACTTCAGTTGACGGCCACAGCCACGCCACAGCCCACAGAAAAAAAAATTAGTTCAGAGTGGTCACAAACTAAAATGTACAGTCCGATTTCTTATCACAATCCATAGATCTTTCTATAATTATATCATTGGTGCAAGTAGGTAATAAAATAATTGATTTTTCTTTTAGTATCGCTCAACATTAAAATATTGAGATATATCTTAGAGTCTGGCTATTATAACTATGCAGAACTCTATGGTATGCTTTAACATCAGTCAGATTGCTTACGATATTCATTGTTTATCACAAATCCAATTAGAAAAATGGTAAAACCTATTAGAAGTGGATTGCTAGTGTAATTATATGACATATTATGCAAATTCCAAAATGTTAAGAAACAGCCCGATGTCGTTCTTAGCCTAAATAACAATGATTACAAGATATTCAACGTCGACGTGTACTTCGAGCTACTGATTTTGGTCACTCACAGTGATAAAACTGTGTCAAATCTACACTGAATCGTACTGACTATTCTTTACAAGGAATGAATAAAAAAATAACCTATCAAAAACACCAAAAAAAAACAACTACAAAATCAATTTCACTGACTTATAAACCTATGGAACCATACCTACGAAATTAGCGTGCATACCTACAAAATTCGGGCAATTAAGATGGCTGCCCATTTGCACTGACTTATAACCTCATTGGCCCATTTGCAACTGTTTGACAGCACAACTACACAGATAAAAGTATATATACGGCACACAACTACAAATTTTTTCGGCAATCAACATGGCGACCGGTCACGCATAGACATGATTTTGACGTCACTCAAAAGTGTTACCAAGTTTAGTCCTTGACAAACATTTAGATGTCTCTCTTTTCATATGCAGCTCTTGGTTAGTTAAAAAGAGACAAAACGCTTTTTGACATACGTGTATCGATATTATAGATATTTGTATAACTATTCTTCATATAGTAGTATATGCCGTCTCCATAGTTTTCCTACCTCATTGATCAATTTTCATAGTACAGACGGTGTTACCTGCCCCAAATTTTTAGTGGCCCACATTTTTTTAATAATGCATAGTTATAATAGGCAAAGTCTATAAATCTCTTTGAGTCTGTTGTGCTAAGTGTTAGTAAATCGGCTTTAGCATTTAATCAATATTACTCTAATGCAGAGTTAACACAAGTTTAATAAAATTGCGGGGGCACGATCGAGTGATTGATCACTATGCCCTCGTAACCTGGATAGCTCGCAATGTAATGCAAACATGCATGCGGGCTGGTTAAAGATGGAAAGTTTAGAGATTGGCAAGTATAGTGGATAGGATTGTGGTCAAGCGCGAGCCTATAATTATTTAAAAAAAGATCAAACATAAAACTTCCCTAATTGAGACAATCCATTGAACATTCTGCTTAATAGGCATATTATTCGACATGTTCCTTAACAAAACCATTGTTGTATTTTCTTTCACTCGGAGGGGTTTTACCCTTAAAAATACAAAGGTAGGTGCTTAAATGTTGACACTACAAAAATAAAACAGCCTATCATTTATAGTCGTTTATTTTTTATTATGTAAATAATTCTTGATTGCCTGATCTAATACAGATACTGTGAAGTCAACATCCTGTTTGTTGATGCACATCGGCGGTTTTATTCTCATTACCTGTAAAAAAAAAAAGATAATATATGTAGTTAAGCTTACAAATTGTTCAAAGCCGCAAAACACACGCGCACGTGCTTTGCTTGCATTCATTGCTTCATATGTTTAATAATCCTTCTACTGAACAGCAATAAACGCAAATTGTCAAAATTAAAGCGTGCGCACGTTCTTTGAACTGTCAAAGAGAATGCTGGCATTGTGAAATCAATTTTATACTATCCTACCTTAACTTGTTATGAGCTAGTATATTTGGCTAGCTTTTAATCATAAAACTCTTATTTATTTTTACCCGACTGCGGAACCCAGAAAGAAAATTAGTTATGTTTATTTAGCCAACAGAAGGTGTGGGCACAAATAACCACAATTTATAAAGAAATAAGTTTCAGTCTATTGCAAACATTCAATATGCCACAGCATGCTTTAGTACTTCGGACTAAAGGACTACAAACTAAGTACGACCAATGTCACTGATTGTATGCGGTCATTCAGGGACAAGAGTCATCATTAGCCTTTTAATATTTCCACTGCTGGGAAACAGGCCTCCTCTCTGTAAGGGGGAATTGGCCGTAATACCCCACGCGCGCCCAGTGTGGGTTGATAGGACATAAGTCACAAAGTCCTTAACTTACATTGCTCCATCTCCCCCCGCGACCAATAAGTACTCCCATATCCTTCATCTCCTCGTGAATGACATTCACGTCGGCAACACTCAAGGGCTCCTTGGTTCCCGGCACCACGAATTCGAAGCCAAGCATCAGGCCCTTCCCGCGCACATCACCGATCACTGGGTGTATCTTTTGCAACTGCATCAGCTGTTCGATGAAATACTTGCCAGTAACTTTGCAATTCTTTTGCAATTCTTCTTCCTCTATCACCTGCAATAAATTAATCATCATTAGCCTTTTAATGTTCCTATTGCTGGGACACAGGGCTTCCCTCTGTAAGAGAGGGGCGGGACCAGTGCGAATTGGTGGATGTCACATGTCCTCGAATTTTTGGTTCTAAGACCGATGTTTTCTTTCACCGTTTTAGAGGAGTGCTGAATAAATTAAGGGGAATAAATTAAGTTTACATAAACAAATTGCGTGGCAGATGATTCATCATCATCATCATCATTTCAGCCGAAAGACGTCCACTGCTGGATATAGGCCTTCCCCAGGGGGCACCACATTGATCGATCTCGTGCGTCTCGCATCTAGTGCCTTCCCGCATGATGATTTGGTAGACAGTGAAGCATGCTTGCCTAGAAAAAACCTATTCACTCTTGACTTCAAGACCTCTAGATTGATATCCATCGGGAAACACAGACTCCGGCAGGGAATTCCATTCCTTAGCTGTCGCATAATAAAAGTGTGCTCAAAACGTGTAGAGCGTATGGGTGGGATGTCCACCATGTACCGATGGCGCATCGCCGTACGTTTGGTAGTCCGATGAACGGGCTAGGCGGAATCAGATCATGCAATTCCATCGCACACTCCCCGAAATGTAACCGATAAAAATCGACAAGCTGGCAACTCGGCGACTATGTTCAAGGTTCTGCAGCTTTGACTTTACCAGTGGCTCATTGCTGATGAGCCTCTTGGCTCTTGGTCCGCTTTTCGATCGACTCTAGTGCATCAAGCTGGTATTTGGCAGACCCGTCCCAGAGATGAGAACAGTTTGGTGTTCATTACGGCTGATTTTTACTAATTGCGATTAGAACATTTTTTTTTTTTACAGAGATGAGATATGTCGATCAGTGTCAATGGAATATCGACACTGATAATCCTTGAATTCGGTTTAGACGGGTTGATATACGCCCTAAGTTGTATTGGTCCTTGGGCTCTTATCATCAAGTCATCTGCCTAGCCTTTTTCCAACTATATTGGGGTCGGCTTCCAGTCTTACCGGATTCTGCTAAGTACCAGTGCTTTACATGGAGCGACTGCCTATCTGACCTCCACAACCCAGTAACTGGGTAACATACGGTACCCCTTGGCAAGACTGGTGTCAGATCTCAAACTTCTGCCTACCCGTAACGACTGTCAAAGATCTTCAAATGACAGCCGGGATCAACGGATTAACGTGCTTTCCGAGGCACGGAGGAAACTCGGTTTTGTTTTTGAAATGGTCACCCGTCCACGGACCGACCTCGTCAAGCGTTGCTTAACCTTGATGATCGACCCGTGCGGCTGTTATTATTTAGCCACGAGCTCCTATCCTATCCCTCTTATCATCAAGTGCAAGTCCGTATTTACTAAGTGTTTAACTAATATGTTGTAGGTAACTTGACTACCTATTCTGTTATCATTTGACAATGAAGCATAGAATAGAGGTTATTGATAACATTACAAATCGTTTTACAAGGTAATAAACATACAAGATAACGCCTTTTTTGGATGTATCTTTTGTTTTATTGCGTAGATTCAACGTCGTCAAATGTTGACAGATACATAGACTTCTTCAAACTCAAAAATAAAAATATTGCCAAGTGTGAGTCAAACTCGTTGATTCACCAAAATAATTGAGACCCTGTAGGTTTTGATTCACTTGCGAGTGTCAAATATGCACCAAAAACTGCCGTATTTTTTGATTGCGTTGATTCACAAGCTTGATTTTTTCTACGCGTTCCTGAGAAAGGGTCCTGACACACGGACAGGCAGACAGACAACGAAGTGGTCCTATTAAGGTTCCTTTTTAGAACGGAAGCCTAAAAAATGAAGATAGACCTATTTTTTAAGGATTAGCAAAGCAAGTGTTGTACTCCCGTCATAGGCGCCTAGTTGGCAGTGACCAATTACTATCAGGTGGGCTGCCTGCTTCTTTGTCAAAAATGTTATTAAAAAAACTTATTTCTGGGGCCAGTCTAGCCAGTTTTGCGATAGACATATGGAGTGTAGGGATCTTCCCATAGCAAGGCCGCAATTAGCTGGATCAATTTTTTAACACAACTGCCTCGCTATAGTCTAGTGGTCTTTAGTGCCCTTGCTGGTCCAGAGATCGGTTATCAGATTTTGCTTTAGAAATGTCTTAAGTCGTGACAATCTAAGAAGTCGGTTTTGACAGCTATAGCCTATAAAAATACTAACTTGATGCTTACGAATGATACTCGTCGTTACAGTGTATGGGGTAGCATAGTAATTAATGAAAAATGAAATAAACTTAATTACGGCCAGTAATTAGATTTTTCAATTTCTTACGTTAAAGTTATCGCGGCATGTAATATGAGAAACGTCATCGGACATCTTAAATTGATACGATTAGGTATAGGAAGCAGTTTAGAAATCCAGGAAAGTTGGTGGCACAGTGATCACATGCTGCCACGCACAGCAAGGCTGAGGGGAGCCTCTTTCAGTCTCCCCAGGAATGTGCTCTAATAGGCTTTGCACAAAGAAGGGTTCCGGGGTAGTCTTTTGGGAGGTAGTTTTTTGACATCGACACTCAATTTTGGCCCATACATTGAGGCAAAGGCTCAACTGGCTGCCAAAAAGTTGGGGATCCTTGCGAAGGTGGGACGGTACTTCACGCCAGAGCAGCTGCTTAAGCTGTATCAAGCGCAAGTTCGATCTTGCATGGAATACTGTTCTCATCTCTGGGACGGATCTGCCAAATAACAGCTTGATGCACTAGAGTCGATCGAAAAACGGGCTAAGAGGCTCATCGGCAATGAGGCATTAGTCGAGTCAAAGATCCAAAGCCTTGAACATCGTCGTCGAGTTGCCAGCTTGTCGGTTTTTTATCGGTTGCATTTCGGGGAGTGTGCGATGGAATTGCATGATCTAATTCCGCCTAGCCCGTTTCATCATCGAACTACAAGACGTACGGCGATGCGCCATCGGTACATGGTGGACATCCCACCCATACGCACTAAACGTTTTGGAAATACTTTCATTATGCGTACAGCTAAGGAGTGGAATTCCCTGCCGGAGTCTGTGTTTCCAGATAGCTACAACCTCGGGGTCTTTAAGTCAAGAGTGAATAGGTTACTTCTAGGCAAGCGTGTTACACCGTCGACCACATCATCGCTTACCATCAGGTGAGATAGTGGTCAAGCGCAAGCCTATCTAAAATAAAAAAAAAAAAAAAAAAAAAGGTCCTGTGACCATCAACACGTAGAACCCTCCGATGAAAGAGTGAGGTGATAAGCCCACTCTCCCCATAGGTCCAGGCGCCTTTGGAAGGTTTATTCCAGTAAAAAAAGTTTGCTGGTTTTAGTAGGTACCCAATAGCTTTGTCAAGGCTCTGTCCTCTGTCGAAGATTTTGGAAAATACCGGTTTAGATTTAATATACAATAGTTGCAAGATAAAATAATAAAACTTACGTCCAAAACAGCTTTACCAACTGCTCCAGCCATCGGGTTGCCGCCAAAAGTGTTGAAGTACGTCGTGCCCGCGTGCGCGGCGGCTATCTCCTTTGTGGTGACGACAGCGGCCATCGGGAACCCGTTGCCTATGCCTTTGGCCATTGTCACAATATCGGGAACCACGCCGTGGTTTTCAAAACCCCAGAATGCGTCCCCTGTACGTCCAAAGCCGGTTTGAACCTTAAATCGATGAAAATAATTTAAATGAATCATAGTGGAAGGAAACAAACTATTTTCTTTGGGACGCGCACTGAAAATAGAACACTATAAAAGAGAGCAAACATTGATGACTGTAGGTAATAATCAATATGATCAGCTTATAATGTTCCCAGTATTGGGACACCGACGACACAATCGTCTTTGTGTGAGGGAGCAGGCCTTAATCCACCACGCAGGCCTAGTATAGTCTGGCTATTTAAAGTCTGCAGAAGGAAAAAAATGTGTGCAATCGAAAATTTGGGGAAGGTAACACCGTCTGTAATACGGAAAAGGATTTTTCAATACAGTTGTTAAACATGGCGTACTTTCAGAGGCTATAATTATGATTCGAAAGTTAAATCTTACGCATAGGCATCTTTCTGTTACGCGGTCGTGACTTTTGTTTACGAGCTCGATCATTATGTTTGCAGTTTAGTTTTAAATTTATAAGTCAACTAGTATTTGCTTGGTGCGCGAGCTGCAAGCAGCTCGCGTGTTTACCTACCCTACACCTACCCTACACCTACCCTACACCTACCCTACACCTACCCTACACCTACCCTACACCTACCCTACACCTACCCTACACCTACCCTACACCTACCCTACACCTACCCTACACCTACCCTACACCTACCCTACACCTACCCTACACCTACCCTACACCTACCCTACACCTACCCTACACCTACCCTACACCTACCCTACACCTACCCTACACCTACCCTACACCTACCCTACACCTACCCTACACCTACCCTACACCTACCCTACACCTACCCTACACCTACCCTACACCTACCCTACACCTACCCTACACCTACCCTACACCTACCCTACACCTACCCTACACCTACCCTACACCTACCCTACACCTACCCTACACCTACCCTACACCTACCCTACACCTACCCTACACCTACCCTACACCTACCCTACACCTACCCTACACCTACCCTACACCTACCCTACACCTACCCTACACCTACCCTACACCTACCCTACACCTACCCTACACCTACCCTACACCTACCCTACACCTACCCTACACCTACCCTACACCTACCCTACACCTACCCTACACCTACCCTACACCTACCCTACACCTACCCTACACCTACCCTACACCTACCCTACACCTACCCTACACCTACCCTACACCTACCCTACACCTACCCTACACCTACCCTACACCTACCCTACACCTACCCTACACCTACCCTACACCTACCTTACACCTACCCTACACCTACCCTACACCTACCCTACACCTACCCTACACCTACCCTACACCTACCCTACACCCACCCTACACCTACCCTACACCTACCCTACACCTACCCTACACCTACCCTACACCTACCCTACACCTACCCTACACCTACCCTACACCTACCCTACACCTACCCTACACCTACCCTACACCTACCCTACACCTACCCTACACCTACCCTAAACTTTGTTCCAAAAAACATAACCCTAATGTTTGCTTGTCGTCGCCAGGCACTGAGTTTCGCTTCACCCACTCAACCTTCGTTACGCTACGGAGGTCGCCGGCTCGCTTCGCTCGCCACCTCCCCCCTGCGCTGCACTCGGTCTCGTAGGTTCGCTCCACTCGGGATCCCTACGCTGAATCCGTAAAAAAAACAAAAAAAAAAGATTCGCCAAAACGGGGGGGGAGGGGGGAGAAGGGGGGCAAGGGGGTCAACTTTGAAAACTGGTTCGTTTGTGACTATAGCATTGCCCCTTTATATGAATCTGAAAAAAGAAATGTTCCAAGTCTCTCAACTTCCGAGATCTGCTTAAAGGGGGGGAGAAGGGGGGCGAGGGGGTCAACTTTGAAAAATGGTTTTTACTTTTCCGAGCCTCCTCTAAACGATTCCGTAAAAAAAAACAAAAAAAAAGATTAGCCAAAACGGGGGGGGAGGGGGGAGAAGGGGGGCAAGGGGGTCAACTTTGAAAAATGGTTTGTTTGTGACTATAGCATTGCCCCTTTATATGAATCTGAAAAAAGAAATGTTCAAAGTCTCTCAACTTTCGAGATCCGCTTAAAGGGGGGGAGAAGGGGGGCGAGGGGGTCAAATTTGAAAAATGGTTTTTGCTTTTCCGAGCCTCCTCTAAACGAATCCGTAAAAAAAACATACTACGGGTACCTTAGTTTCCGAGATACGATAGAGGGGGGGAGGAGGGGGGAGGAAAAGGGGAGGTTTGGGACTTTTCCCATACTCACGGGAGTTACTTGTTTACGAATCTGTCAAAATATACCCACCTCCCCCTCCACCATCTGGGAGAACAATTATGTCAATGAGTCAGTGAGTGAGTCAGTCAGTGGTAATGCAGTTTTATATAGTATAACTAGTATTTGCTTGGTGCGCGAGCTGCAAGCAGCTCGCGGTTTCGTCGTGTTTTTGAGAAGTATTCCTTAACTTACCCTACACCTACCCTACACCTACACTACACCTACCCTACACCTACCCTACACCTACCCTACACCTACCCTACACCTACCCTACACCTACCCTACACCTACCCTACACCTACCCTACACCTACCCTACACCTACCCTACACCTACCCTACACCTACCCTACACCTACCCTACACCTACCCTACACCTACCCTACACCTACCGTACACCTACCCTACACCTACCCTACCCTACACCTACCCTACACCTACCCTACACCTACCCTACACCTACCCTACACCTACCCTACACCTACCCTACATCTACCCTACACCTACCCTACACCTACCCTACACCTACCCTACACCTACCCTACACCTACCCTACACCTACCCTACACCTACCCTACACCTACCCTACACCTACCCTACACCTACACTACACCTACCCTACACCTACCCTACACCTACCCTACACCTACCCTACACCTACCCTACACCTACCCTACACCTACCCTACACCTACCCTACACCTACCTTACACCTACCCTACACCTACCCTACACCTACCCTACACCTACCCTACACCTACCCTACACCTACCCTACACCTACCCTACGCCTACCCTACACCTACCCTACACCTACCCTACACCTACCCTAAACTTTGTCCAAAAAAACATAACCCTAATGTTTGCTTGTCGTCGCCAGGCACTGAGTTTCGCTTCACCCACTCAACCTTCGTTACGCTACGGAGGTCGCCGGCTCGCTTCGCTCGCCACCTCCCCCCTGCGCTACACTCGGTCTCGTAGGTTCGCTCCATTCGGGGTCCCTACGCTGAATCCGTAAAAAAAACAAAAAAAAAAGATTCGCCAAAACGGGGGGGGGAAGGGGTGAGAAGGGGGGCAAGGGGGTCAACTTTGAAAAATGCTTTGTTTGTGACTATAGCATTGCCCCTTTATATGAATCTGAAAAAAGAAATGTTCCAAGTCTCTCAACTGCCGAGATCCGCTTAAAGGGGGGGAGAAGGGGGGCGAGGGGGTCAACTTTGAAAAATGGTTTTTACTTTTCCGAGCCTCCTCTAAACGAATCCGTAAAAAAACTGAAAAAAAAAGATTCGCCAAAACGGGGGGGGGGGGGGGAGAAGGGGGGCAAGGGGTTCAACTTTGAAAAAAGGTTTGTTTGTGACCTAAGCATTGCCCCTTTATATGAATCTGAAAAAAGAAATGTTCCAAGTCTCTCAACTTCCGAGATCCGCTTAAAGGGGGGGAGAAGGGGGGCAAGGGGGTCAACTTTGAAAAATGGTTTTTACTTTTCCGAGCCTCCTCTAAACGAATCCGTAAAAAACAAAAAATACGGGTTCCTTTGTTTCCGAGATACGATAGGGGTGGGGAGGAGGGGGGGGGGAAAGGGGAGGTTTGGCACTTTTCCCATACTCGCGAGAGTTACTTGTTTACGAATCTGTCAAAATATACCCACCTCCCCCTCCACCATCTGGGAGAACAATTATGTCAATGAGTGAGTCAGTCAGTGAGTCAGTGAGTGGTAATCCAGCTTTATATATTATAACTAGTATTTGCTTGGTGCGCGAGCTGCAAGCAGCTCGCGTGTTGTTGTCCCTACACCCGCGTGTTGTTGTCCCTACACCTACCCTACACCTACCCTACACCTACCCTACACCGAACCTACACCTACCCTACACCTACCCTACACCTACCCTACACCTACCCTACACCTACCCTACACCTACCCTACACCGACCCTACACCTACCCTACACCTACCCTACACCTACCCTACACCTACCCTACACCTACCCTACACCTACCCTACACCTACCCTACACCTACCCTACACCTACCCTACACCTACCCTACACCTACCCTACACCTACCCTACACCTACCCTACACCTACCCTACACCTACCCTACACCTACCCTACACCTACCCTACACCTACCCTACACCTACCCTACACCTACCCTACACCTACCCTACACCTACCCTACACCTACCCTACACCTACCCTACACCTACCCTACACCTACCCTACACCTACCCTACACCTACCCTACACCTACCCTACACCTACCCTACACCTACCCTACACCTACCCTACACCTACCCTACACCTACCCTACACCTACCCTACACCTACCCTACACCTACCCTACACCTACCCTACACCTACCCTACACCTACCCTACACCTACCCTACACCTACCCTACACCTACCCTACACCTACCCTACACCTACCCTACACCTACCCTACACCTACCCTACACCTACCCTACACCTACCCTACACCTACCCTACACCTACCCTACACCTACCCTACACCTACCCTACACCTACCCTACACCTACCCTACACCTACCCTACACCTACCCTACACCTACCCTACACCTACCCTACACCTACCCTACACCTACCCTACACCTACCCTACACCTACCCTACACCTACCCTACACCTACCCTACACCTACCCTACACCTACCCTACACCTACCCTACACCTACCCTACACCTACCCTACACCTACCCTACACCTACCCTACACCTACCCTACACCTACCCTACACCTACCCTACACCTACCCTACACCTACCCTACACCTACCCTACACCTACCCTACACCTACCCTACACCTACCCTACACCTACCCTACACCTACCCTACACCTACCCTACACCTACCCTACACCTACCCTACACCTACCCTACACCTACCCTACACCTACCCTACACCTACCCTACACCTACCCTACACCTACCCTACACCTACCCTACACCTACCCTACACCTACCCTACACCTACCCTACACCTACCCTACACCTACCCTACACCTACCCTACACCTACCCTACACCTACCCTACACCTACCCTACACCTACCCTACACCTACCCTACACCTACCCTACACCTACCCTACACCTACCCTACACCTACCCTACACCTACCCTACACCTACCCTACACTTTGTTCCAAAAAACATAACCCTAATGTTTGCTTGTCGTCGCCAGGCACTGAGTTTCGCTTCACCCACTCGGGATCCCTACGCTGAATCCGTAAAAAAAACAAAAAAAATAGATTCGCCAAAACGGGGGGGGAAAGGGGGGCGAGGGGGTCAACTTTGAAAAATGGTTTGTTTGTGACTTTAGCATTGCCCCTTTATATGAATCTGAAAAAAGAAATGTTCCAAGTCTCTCAACTTCCGAGATCCGCTTAAAGGGGGGGGAAAGGGGGGCGAGGGGGTCAACTTTGAAAAATGGTTTTTACTTTTCCGAGCCTCCTCTAAACGATTCCGTAAAATAAAACAAAAAAAAAGATTTGCCAAAACGGGGGGGAGGGGGGAGAAGGGGAGCAAGGGGGTCAACTTTGAAAAATGGTATGTTTGTGACTAAAGCATTGCCCCTTTATATGAATCTGAAAAAAGAAATGTTCCAAGTCTCTCAACTTCCGAGATCCGCTTAAAGGGGGGACGAAGGGGGGCGAGGGGGTCAAATTTGAAAAATGGTTTTTGCTTTTCCGAGCCTCCTCTAAACGAATCCGTAAAAAAAACATACTACGGGTACCTTAGTTTCCGAGATACGATAGAGGGGGGGAGGAGGGGGGAGGAAAAGGGGAGGTTTGGGACTTTTCCCAAACTCGCGAGAGTCACTTGTTTACGAATCTGTCAAAATATACCCACCTCCCCATCCACCATCTGGGAGAACAATTATGTCAGTCAGTCAGTGGTAATGCAGTTTTATATAGTATAATAACTAGTATTCGCTTGGTGCGCGAGCTGCAAGCAGCTCGCGTGTTGTACACCTACCCTACAGCTACCCTACAGCTACCCTACAGCTACCCTACAGCTACCCTACAGCTACCCTACACCTACCCTACACCTACCCTACACCTACCCTACACCTACCCTACACCTACCCTACACCTACCCTACACCTACCCTACACCTACCCTACACCTACCCTACACCTACCCTACACCTACCCTACACCTACCCTACACCTACCCTACGCACCTACCCTACACCTACCCTACACCTACCCTACACCTACCCTACACCTACCCTACACCTACCCTACACCTACCCTACACCTACCCTACACCTACCCTACACCTACCCTACACCTACCCTACACCTACCCTACACCTACCCTACACCTACCCTACACCTACCCTACACCTACCCTACACCTACCCTACACCTACCCTACACCTACCCTACACCTACCCTACACCTACCCTACACCTACCCTACACCTACCCTACACCTACCCTACACCTACCCTACACCTACCCTACACCTACCCTACACCTACCCTACACCTACCCTACACCTACCCTACACCTACCCTACACCTACCCTACACCTACCCTACACCTACCCTACACCTACCCTACACCTACCCTACACCTACCCTACACCTACCCTACACCTACCCTACACCTACCCTACACCTACCCTACACCTACCCTACACCTACCCTACACCTACCCTACACCTACCCTACACCTACCCTACACCTACCCTACACCTACCCTACACCTACCCTACACCTACCCTACACCTACCCTACACCTACCCTACACCTACCCTACACCTACCCTACACCTACCCTACACCTACCCTACACCTACCCTACACCTACCCTACACCTACCCTACACCTACCCTACACCTACCCTACACCTACCCTACACCTACCCTACACCTACCCTACACCTACCCTACACCTACCCTACACCTACCCTACACCTACCCTACACCTACCCTACACCTACCCTACACCTACCCTACACCTACCCTACACCTACCCTACACCTACCCTACACCTACCCTACACCTACCCTACACCTACCCTACACCTACCCTACACCTACCCTACACCTACCCTACACCTACCCTACACCTACCCTACACCTACCCTACACCTACCCTACACCTACCCTACACCTACCCTACACCTACCCTACACCTACCCTACACCTACCCTACACCTACCCTACACCTACCCTACACCTACCCTACACCTACCCTACACCTACCCTACACCTACCCTACACCTACCCTACACCTACCCTACACCTACCCTACACCTACCCTACACCTACCCTACACCTACCCTACACCTACCCTACACCTACCCTACACCTACCCTACACCTACCCTACACCTACCCTACACCTACCCTACACCTACCCTACACCTACCCTACACCTACCCTACACCTACCCTAAACCTACCCTACACCTACCCTACACCTACCCTACACCTACCCTACACTTTGTTCCAAAAAACATAACCCTAATGTTTGCATTCTTCGCCAGGCACTGAGTTTCGCTTCACCCACTCAACCTTTGTTACGCTACGGAGGTCGCCGGCTCGCTTCGCTCGCCACCTCCCCCCTGCGCTGCACTCGGTCTCGTAGGTTCGCTCCACTCGGGATCCCTACGCTGAATCCGTAAAAAAAACTGAAAAAAAAAGATTCGCCAAAACGGGGGGGTGGGGGGAGAAGGGGGGCAAGGGGGTCAACTTAGAAAACTGGTTCGTTTGTGACTATAGCATTGCCCCTTTATATGAATCTGAAAAAAGAAATGTTCCAAATGTTCCAACTTTCGAGATCCGCTTAAAGGGGGGGAGAAGGGGGGCGAGGGGGTCAACTTTGAAAATTGGTTTTTACTTTTCCGAGCCTCCTCTAAACGAATCCGTAAAAAAAACTGAAAAAAAAGATTCGCCAAAACGGGGAGGGGGGGGGGAGAAGGGGGGCAAGGGGGTCAACTTTGAAAAATGGTTTGTTTGTGACTATAGCATTGCCCCTTTATATGAATCTGAAAAAAGAAATGTTCCAAGTCTCTCAACTTCCGAGATCCGCTTAAAGGGGGGGAGAAGGGGGGCCGGGGGGTCAATTTTGAAAATGGTCTTTCCTTTTCCGAGCCTCCTCTAAACGAATCCGTAAAAAACAAAAAATACGGGTACCTTAGTTTCCGAGATACGATAGAGGGGGGTAGGAGGGGGGAGGAAAAGGGGAGGTTTGGGACTTTTCCCATACTCACGGGAGTTACTTGTTTACGAATCTGTCAAAATATACCCACCTCCCCATCCACCATCTGGGAGAACAATTATGTCAATGAGTCAGTCAGTGAGTGGTAATGCAGTTTTATATAATATAACTAGTATTTGCTTGGTGCGCGAGCTGCAAGCAGCTCGCGTGTTATTGTTCCAACACCTACCCTACACCTACGCTACACCTACCCTACACCTACCCTACACCTACCCTACACCTACCCTACACCTACGCTACACCTACCCTACACCTACGCTACACCTACCCTACACCTACCCTACACCTACCCTACACCTACCCTACACCTACCCTACACCTACCCTACACCTACCCTACACCTACCCTACACCTACCCTACACCTACCCTACACCTACCCTACACCTACCCTACACCTACCCTACACCTACCCTACACCTACCCTACACCTACCCTACACCTACCCTACACCTACCCTACACCTACCCTACACCTACCCTACACCTACCCTACACCTACCCTACACCTACCCTACACCTACCCTACACCTACCCTACACCTACCCTACACCTACCCTACACCTACCCTCTACCCTACACCTACCCTACACCTACCCTACACCTACCCTACACCTACCCTACACCTACCCTACACCTACCCTACACCTACCCTACACCTACCCTACACCTACCCTACACCTACCCTACACCTACCCTACACCTACCCTACACCTACCCTACACCTACCCTACACCTACCCTACACCTACCCTACACCTACCCTACACCTACCCTACACCTACCCTACACCTACCCTACACCTACCCTACACCTACCCTACACCTACCCTACACCTACCCTACACCAACCCTACACCTACCCTACACCTACCCTACACCTACCCTACACCTACCTTACACCTACCCTACACCTACCCTACACCTACCCTACACCTACCCTACACCTACCCTACACCTACCCTACACCTACCCTACACCTACCCTACACCTACCCTACACCTACCCTACACCTACCCTACACCTACCCCACACCTACCCTACACCTACCCTACACCTACCCTACACCTACCCTACACCTACCCTACACCTACCCTACACCTACCCTACACCTACCCTACACCTACCCTACACCTACCCTACACCTACCCTACACCTTGTTCCAAAAACATAACCCTAATGTTTGCTTGTCGTCGCCAGGCACTGAGTTTCGCTTCACCCACTCAACCTTCGTTACGCTACGGAGGTCGCCGGCTCGCTTCGCTCGCCACCTCCCCCCTGCGCTGCACTCGGTCTCGTAGGTTCGCTCCACTCGGGATCCCTACGCGGAATCCGTAAAAAAAACTGAAAAAAAAAGATTCGCCAAAACGGGGGGGGGGGGGGGGGAAGAAGGGGGGCTAGGGGGTCAACCTTGAAAAATGGTTTGTTTGTGACTATAGCATTGCCCCTTTATATGAATCTGAAAAAAGAAATGTTCCAAGTCTCTCAACTTCCGAGATCCGCTTAAAGGGGGGGAGAAGGGGGGCGAGGGGGTCAACTTTGAAAAATGGCTTTTACTTTTCCGAGCCTCCTCTAAACGAATCCGTAAAAAAAACTAAAAAAAAAATTCGCCAAAACGGGGGGGGGAGGGGGGGGGAGGGGGGAGAAGGGGGGCAAGGGGGTCAACTTTGAAAACTGGTTCGTTTGTGACTATAGCATTGCCCCTTTATATGAATCTGAAAAAAGAAATGTTCCAAATGTTCCAACTTTCGAGATCCGCTTAAAGGGGGGGAGAAGGGGGGCGAGGGGGTCAACTTTGAAAAATGGTTTTTACTTTTCCAAGCCTCCTCTAAACGAATCCGTAAAAAAACAGAATACCGGTACCTTAGTTTCCGAGATACGATAGAGGGGGGGAGGAGGGGGGAGGAAAAGGGGAGGTTTGGGACTTTTCCCATACTCGCGAGAGTGACTTGTTTACGAATCTGTCAAAATATACCCACCTCCCCCTTCACCATCTGGGAGAACAATTATGTCAATCAGTCAGTGAGTGGTAATGCAGTTTTATATAATATAATAACTAGTATTTGCTTGGTGCGCGAGCTGCAAGCAGCTCGCGTGTTGTTGTCCCTACACCTACCCTACACCTACTACACCTACCCTACACCTACCCTACACCTACCCTACACCTACCCTACACCTACCCTACACCTACCCTACACCTACCCTACACCTACCCTACACCTACCCTACACCTACCCTACACCTACCCTACACCTACCCTACACCTACCCTACACCTACCCTACACCTACCCTACACCTACCCTACACCTACCCTACACCTACCCTACACCTACCCTACACCTACCCTACACCTACCCTACACCTACCCTACACCTACCCTACACCTACCCTACACCTACCCTACACCTACCCTACACCTACCCTACACCTACCCTACACCTACCCTACACCTACCCTACACCTACCCTACACCTACCCTACACCTACCCTACACCTACCCTACACCTACCCTACACCTACCCTACACCTACCCTACACCTACCCTACACCTACCCTACACCTACCCTACACCTACCCTACACCTACCCTACACCTACCCTACACCTACCCTACACCTACCCTACACCTACCCTACACCTACCCTACACCTACCCTACACCTACCCTACACCTACCCTACACCTACCCTACACCTACCCTACACCTACCCTACACCTACCCTACACCTACCCTACACCTACCCTACACCTACCCTACACCTACCCTACACCTACCCTACACCTACCCTACACCTACCCTAAACTTTGTTCCAAAAAACATAACCCTAATGTTTGCTTGTCGTCGCCAGGCACTGAGTTTCGCTTCACCCACTCAACCTTCGTTACGCTACGGAGGTCGCCGGCTCGCTTCGCTCGCCACCTCCCCCCTGCGCTGCACTCGGTCTCGTAGGTTCGCTCCACTCGGGATCCCTACGCTGAATCCGTAAAAAAAACTGAAAAAAAAAGATTCGCCAAAACGGGGGGGGAAAGGGGGGCGAGGAGGTCAACTTTGAAAAATGGTTTAATTGTGACTATAGCATTGCCCCTTTGTATGAATCTGAAAAAAGAAATGTTCCAAGTCTCTCAACTTCCGAGATCCGCTTAAAGGGGGGGAGAAGGGGGGCGAGGGGGCCAACTTTGAAAAATGGTTTTTACTTTTCCGAGCCTCCTCTAAACGAATCCGTAAAAAAAACGAAAAAAAAAGATTCGCCAAAACGGGGGGGGGGGGAGGGGGGAGAAGGGGGGGCAAGGGGTCAACTATGAAAAATGGTTTGTTTGTGACTATAGCATTGCCCCTTTATATGAACCTGAAAAAATAAATGTTCCAAATGTTCCAACTTTCGAGATCTGCTTAAAGGGGGGGAGAAGGGGGGCGAGGGGGTCAACTTTGAAAAATGGTTTTTACTTTTGCGAGCCTCCTCTAAACGAATCCGTAAAAAACAAAAAATACGGGTACCTTAGTTTCCGAGATACGATAGAGGGGGGGAGGAGGGGGGAGGAAAAGGGGAGGTTTGGGACTTTTCCTATACTCACGGGAGTTACTTGTTTACGAATCTGTCAAAATATACCCACCTCCCCCTCCACCATCTGGGAGAACAATTATGTCAATGAGTCAGTGAGTCAGTCAGTGGTAATGCAGTTTTATATAATATAAATAACTAGTATTCGCTTGGTGCGCGAGCTGCAAGCAGCTCGCGTGTTGTTGTCCCTACACCCGCGTGTTGTTGTCCCTACACCTACCCTACACCTACCCTACACCTACCCTACACCTACCCTACACCTACCCTACACCTACCCTACACCTACCCTACACCTACCCTACACCTACCCTACACCTACCCTACACCTACCCTACACCTACCCTACACCTACCCTACACCTACCCTAAACTTTGTTCCAAAAAACATAACCCTAATGTTTGATTGTCGTCGCCAGGCACTGAGTTTCGCTTCACCCACTCAACCTTCGTTACGCTACGGAGGTCGCCGGCTCGCTTCGCTCGCCACCTCCCCCCTGCGCTGCACTCGGTCTCGTAGGTTCGCTCCACTCGGGATCCCTACGCTGAATCCGTAAAAAAAAACAATAAAAAAAGATTCGCCAAAACGGGGGGGGAGGGGGAAGAAGGGGGGCAAGGGGGTCAACTTTGAAAACTGGTTCGTTTGTGACTATAGCATTGCCCCTTTATATGAATCTGAAAAAAGAAATGTTCCAAGTCTCTCAACTGCCGAGATCCGCTTAAAGGGGGGGAGAATGGGTGCGAGAGGGTCATCTTTGAAAAATGGTTTTATTTTACCGAGCCTCCTCTAAACGAATCCGAAAAAAAAACAAAAAAAAAAGATTCGCCATAACGGGGGGGGAGGGGGGAGAAGGGGGGCAAGGGGGTCAACTTTGAAAAATGGTTTGTTTGTGACTATAGCATTGCCCCTTTATATGAATCTGAAAAAAGAAATGTTCCAAGTCTCTCAACTTCCGAGATCCGCTTAAAGGGGGGGTGAAGGGGGGCGAGGGGGTCAAATTTGAAAAATGGTTTTTACTTTTCCGAGCCTCCTCTAAACGAATCCGTAAAAAAAACATACTACGGGTACCTTAGTTTCCGAGATACGATAGAGGGGGGGAGGAGGGGGGAGGAAAAGGGGAGGTTTGGGACTTTTCCCTTACTCGCGAGAGTTACTTGTTTACGAATCTGTCAAAATATACCCACCTCCCCCTCCACCATCTGGGAGAACAATTATGTCAGTCAGTCAGTGGTAATGCAGTTTTATATAGTATAACTAGTATTTGCTTGGTGCGCGAGCTGCAAGCAGCTCGCGGGTCGTTGTCCCTACACCTACCCTACACCTACCCTACACCTACCCTACACCTACCCTACACCTACCCTACACCTACCCTACACCTACCCTACACCTACCCTACACCTACCCTACACCTACCCTACACCTACCCTACACCTACCCTACACCTACCCTACACCTACCCTACATCTACCCTACACCTACCCTACACCTACCCTACACCTACCCTACACCTACCCTACACCTACCCTACACCTACCCTACACCTACCCTACACCTACCCTACACCTACCCTACACCTACCCTACACCTACCCTACACCTACCCTACACCTACCCTACACCTACCCTACACCTACCCTACACCTACCCTACACCTACCCTACACCTACCCTACACCTACCCTACACCTACCCTACACCTACCCTACACCTACCCAAAACTTTGTTCCAAAAAACATAACCCTAATGTTTGCTTGTCGTCGCCAGGCACTGAGTTTCGCTTCACCCACTCAACCTTCGTTACGCTACGGAGGTCGCTGGCTCGCTTCGCTCGCCACCTCCCCCCTGCGCTGCACTCGGTCTCGTACGTTCGCTCCACTCGGGATCCCTACGCTGAATCCGTAAAAAAAACGAAAAAAAAGATTCGCCAAAACGGGGGGGGGAGGGGGGAGATGGGGGGCAAAGGGTTCAACTTTGAAAAATGGTTTGTTTGTGACTATAGCATTGCCCCTTTATATGAATCTGAAAAAAGAAATGTTTCAAGTCTCTCAACTTCCGAGATCCGCTTAAAGGTGGGGAGAAGGGGGGCGAGGGGGTCAACTTTGAAAAATGGTTTTTACTTTACCGAGCCTCCTCTAAACGATTCCGTAAAAAAAACAAAAAAAAAAGATTTGCCAAAACGGGGGGGGATGGGGGCGAAGGGGGGTAAGGGGGTCAACTTTGAAAAATGGTTCGTTTGTGACTATAGCATTGCCCCTTTCTTTGAATCTGAAAAAAGAAATGTTCCAAATGTTCCAACTTTCGAGATCCGCTTAAAGGGGGGGAGAAGGGGGGCGAGGGGGTCAACTTTGAAAAATGCTTTTTACTTTTCCGAGCCTCCTCTAAACGAATCCGTAAAAAACAAAAAATACGGGTACCTTAGTTTCCGAGAAACGATAGAGGGGGGGAGGAGGGGGGGGGAAAAGAGGAGGTTTGGCACTTTTCCCATACTCACGGGAGTTACTTGTTTACGAATCTGTCAAAATATACCCACCTCCCCATCCACCATCTGGGAGAACAATTATGTCAATGAGTGAGTGAGTGAGTGGTAATGCAGTTTTATATAATATAATAATAACTAGTATTTGCTTGGTGCGCGAGCTGCAAGCAGCTCGCGGCTTTGTCGTGTTTTTGAGAAGTATTCCTCAACCTACCCTACACCTACCCTACACGTACCCTACACCTACCCTACACCTACCCTACACCTACCCTACACCTACCCTACACCTACCCTACACCTACCCTACACCTACCCTACACCTACCCTACACCTACCCTACACCTACCCTACACCTACCCTACACCTACCCTACACCTACCCTACACCTACCCTACACCTACCCTACACCTACCCTACACCTACCCTACACCTACCCTACACCTACCCTACACCTACCCTACACCTACCCTACACCTACCCTACACCTACCCTACACCTACCCTACACCTACCCTACACCTACCCTACACCTACCCTACACCTACCCTACACCTACCCTACACCTACCCTACACCTACCCTACACCTACCCTACACCTACCCTACACCTACCCTACACCTACCCTACACCTACCCTACACCTACCCTACACCTACCCTACACCTACCCTACACCTACCCTACACCTACCCTACACCTACCCTACACCTACCCTACACCTACCCTACACCTACCCTACACCTACCCTACACCTACCCTACACCTACCCTACACCTACCCTACACCTACCCTACACCTACCCTACACCTACCCTACACCTACCCTACACCTACCCTACACCTACCCTACACCTACCCTACACCTACCCTACACCTACCCTACACCTACCCTACACCTACCCTACACCTACCCTACACCTACCCTACACCTACCCTACACCTACCCTACACCTACCCTACACCTACCCTACACCTACCCTACACCTACCCTACACCTACCCTACACCTACCCTACACCTACCCTACACCTACCCTACACCTACCCTACACCTACCCTACACCTACCCTACACCTACCCTACACCTACCCTACACCTACCCTACACCTACCCTACACCTACCCTACACCTACCCTACACCTACCCTACACCTACCCTACACCTACCCTACACCTACCCTACACCTACCCTACACCTACCCTACACCTACCCTACACCTACCCTACACCTACCCTACACCTACCCTACACCTACCCTACACCTACCCTACACCTACCCTACACCTACCCTACACCTACCCTACACCTACCCTACACCTACCCTACACCTACCCTACACCTACCCTACACCTACCCTACACCTACCCTACACCTACCCTACACCTACCCTACACCTACCCTACACCTACCCTACACCTACCCTACACCTACCCTACACCTACCCTACACCTACCCTACACCTACCCTACACCTACCCTACACCTACCCTACACCTACCCTACACCTACCCTACACCTACCCTACACCTACCCTACACCTACCCTACACCTACCCTACACCTACCCTACACCTACCCTACACCTACCCTACACCTACCCTACACCTACCCTACACCTACCCTACACCTACCCTACACCTACCCTACACCTACCCTACACCTACCCTACACCTACCCTACACCTACCCTACACCTACCCTACACCTACCCTACACCTACCCTACACCTACCCTACACCTACCCTACACCTACCCTACACCTACCCTACACCTACCCTACACCTACCCTACACCTACCCTACACCTACCCTACACCTACCCTACACCTACCCTACACCTACCCTACACCTACCCTACACCTACCCTACACCTACCCTACACCTACCCTACACCTACCCTACACCTACCCTACACCTACCCTACACCTACCCTACACCTACCCTACACCTACCCTACACCTACCCTACACCTACCCTACACCTACCCTACACCTACCCTACACCTACCCTACACCTACCCTACACCTACCCTACACCTACCCTACACCTACCCTACACCTACCCTACACCTACCCTACACCTACCCTACACCTACCCTACACCTACCCTACACCTACCCTACACCTACCCTACACCTACCCTACACCTACCCTACACCTACCCTACACCTACCCTACACCTACCCTACACCTACCCTACACCTACCCTACACCTACCCTACACCTACCCTACACCTACCCTACACCTACCCTACACCTACCCTACACCTACCCTACACCTACCCTACACCTACCCTACACCTACCCTACACCTACCCTACACCTACCCTACACCTACCCTACACCTACCCTACACCTACCCTACACCTACCCTACACCTACCCTACACCTACCCTACACCTACCCTACACCTACCCTACACCTACCCTACACCTACCCTACACCTACCCTACACCTACCCTACACCTACCCTACACCTACCCTACACCTACCCTACACCTACCCTACACCTACCCTACACCTACCCTACACCTACCCTACACCTACCCTACACCTACCCTACACCTACCCTACACCTACCCTACACCTACCCTACACCTACCCTACACCTACCCTACACCTACCCTACACCTACCCTACACCTACCCTACACCTACCCTACACCTACCCTACACCTACCCTACACCTACCCTACACCTACCCTACACCTACCCTACACCTACCCTACACCTACCCTACACCTACCCTACACCTACCCTACACCTACCCTACACCTACCCTACACCTACCCTACACCTACCCTACACCTACCCTACACCTACCCTACACCTACCCTAAACTTTGTTCCAAAAAACATAACCCTACTGTTTGCTTGTCGTCGCCAGGCACTGAGTTTCGCTTCACCCACTCAACCTTCGTTACGCTACGGAGGTCGCCGGCTCGCTTCGCTCGCCACCTCCTCCCTGCGCTGCACTCGGTCTCGTAGGTTCGCTCCACTCGGGATCCCTACGCTGAATCCAAAAGAAACAAAAAAAAGATTCGCCAAAACGGGGGGGGGGGGGGGGGAGGGGGGAGATGGGGGGCAAGGGGGTCAACTTTGAAAAATGGTTTGTTTGTGACTATAGCATTGCCCCTTTATATGAATCTGAAAAAATAAATGTTCCAAGTCTCCCAACTTTCGAGATCCGCTTAAAGGGGGGGAAAGGGAGGCGAGGGGGTCAACTTTGAAAAATGGTTTTTACTTTTCCGAGCCTCCTCTAAACGATTCCGTAAAAAAAAACAAAAAAAAAAGATTTGCCAAAACGGGGGGGAGGGGGGAAAGGGGAGCAAGGGGGTCAACTTTGAAAAATGGTATGTTTGTGACTATAGCATTGCCCCTTTATATGAATCTGAAAAAATAAATGTTCCAAGTCTCTCAACTTCCGAGATCCGCTTAAAGGGGGGGAGAAGGGGGGCGAGGGGATCAAATTTGAAAAATGGTTTTTGCTTTTCTGAGCCTCCTCTAAACGAATCCGTAAAAAAAACATACTACGGGTACCTTAGTTTCCGAGATACGATAGAGGGGGGGAGGAGGGGGGAGGAAAAGGGGAGGTTTGGGACTTTTCCCAAACTCGCGAGAGTCACTTGTTTACGAATCTGTCAAAATATACCCACCTCCCCATCCACCATCTGGGAGAACAATTATGTCAGTGAGTGAGTGGTAATCCAGCTTTATATAATATAACTAGTATTTGCTTGGTGCGCGAGTGTCCCTACACCTACCCTACACCTACCCTAAACCTACCCTACACCTACCCTACACCTACCCTGCACCTACCCTACACCTACCCTACACCTACCCTACACCTACCCTACACCTACCCTACACCTACCCTACACCTACCCTACACTTTGTTCCAAAAAACATAACCCTAATGTTTGCTTGTCGTCGCCAGGCACTGAGTTTCGCTTCACCCACTCCACCTTCGTTACGCTACGGAGGTCGCCGGCTCGCTTCGCTCGCCACCTCCCCCCTGCGCTGCACTCGGTCTCGTAGGTTCGCTCCACTCGGGATCCCTACGCTGAATCCGTAAAAAACAAAAAAAAAAGATTCGCCAAAACGGGGGGGGAAAGGGGGGCGAGGGGGTCAACTTTGAAAAATGGTTTGTTTGTGACTATAGCATTGCCCCTTTATATGAATCTGAAAAATGAAATGTTCCAAGTCTCTCAACTTCCGAGATCCGCTTATAGGGGGGGAGAAGGGGGCCGAGGGGGTCAACTTTGAAAAATGCTTTTTACTTTTCCGAGCCTCCTCTAAACGATTCCGTAAAAAAAAACAAAAAAAAAAGATTTGCCAAAACGGGGCGGAGGGGGGAGAAGGGGAGCAACGGGGTCAACTTTGAAAAATGGTATGTTTGTGACTATAGCATTGCCCCTTTATATGAATCTGAAAAAAGAAATGTTCCAAGTCTCTCAACTTCCGAGATCCGCTTAAAGGGGGGGAGAAGGGGGGCGAGGGGGTCAAATTTGAAAAATGGTTTTTGCTTTTCCGAGCCTCCTCTAAACGAATCCGTAAAAAAAACATACTACGGGTACCTTAGTTTCCGAGATACGATAGAGGGGGGGAGGAGGGGGGAGGAAAAGGGGAGGTTTGGGACTTTTCCCAAACTCGCGAGAGTCACTTGTTTACGAATCTGTCAAAATATACCCACCTCCCCATCCACCATCTGGGAGAACAATTATGTCAGTCAGTCAGTGGTAATGCAGTTTTATATAGTATAATAATAACTAGTATTTGCTTGGTGCGCGAGCTGCAAGCAGCTCGCGTGTTGTTGTCCCTACACCTACCCTACACCTACCCTACACCTACCCTACACCTACCCTACACCTACCCTACACCTACCCTACACCTACCCTACACCTACCCTACACCTACCCTACACCTACCCTACACCTACCCTACACCTACCCTACACTTACCCTACACCTACCCTACAACTACCCTACACCTACCCTACACCTACCCTACACCTACCCTACACCTACCCTACACCTACCCTACACCTACCCTACACCTACCCTACACCTACCCTACACCTACCCTACACCTACCCTACACCTACCCTACACCTACCCTACACCTACCCTACACCTACCCTACACCTACCCTACACCTACCCTACACCTACCCTACACCTACCCTACACCTACCCTACACCTACCCTACACCTACCCTACACCTACCCTACACCTACCCTACACCTACCCTACACCTACCCTACACCTACCCTACACCTACCCTACACCTACCCTACACCTACCCTACACCTACCCTACACCTACCCTACACCTACCCTACACCTACCCTACACCTACCCTACACCTACCCTACACCTACCCTACACCTACCCTACACCTACCCTACACCTACCCTACACCTACCCTACACCTACCCTACACCTACCCTACACCTACCCTACACCTACCCTACACCTACCGTACACCTACCCTACACCTACCCTACACCTACCCTACACCTACCCTACACCTACCCTACACCTACCCTACACCTACCCTACACCTACCCTACACCTACCCTACACCTACCCTACACCTACCCTACACCAACCCTACACCTACCCTACACCTACCCTACACCTACCCTACACCTACCCTACACCTACCCTACACCTACCCTACACCTACCCTACACCTACCCTACACCTACCCTACACCTACCCTACACCTACCCTACACCTACCCTACACCTACCCTACACCTACCCTACACCTACCCTACACCTACCCTACACCTACCCTACACCTTCCCTACACCTACCCTACACCTACCCTACACCTACCCTACACCTACCCTACACCTACCCTACACCTACCCTACACCTACCCTACACCTACCCTACACCTACCCTACACCTACCCTACACCTACCCTACACCTACCCTACACCTACCCTACACCTACCCTACACCTACCCTACACCTACCCTACACCTACCCTACACCTACCCTACACCTACCCTACACCTACCCTACACCTACCCTACACCTACCCTACACCTACCCTACACCTACCCTACACCTACCCTACACCTACCCTACACCTACCCTACACCTACCCTACACCTACCCTACACCTACCCTACACCTACCCTACACCTACCCTACACCTATCCTACACCTACCCTAAACTTTGTTCCAAAAAACATAACCCTAATGATTGCTTGTCGTCGCCAGGCACTGAGTTTCGCTTCACCCACTCAACCTTCGTTACGCTACGGAGGTCGCCGGCTCGCTTCGCTCGCCACCTCCCCCCTGCGCTGCACTCGGTCTCGTAGGTTCGCTCCAATCGGGATCCCTACGCTGAATCCGTAAAAAAAACTGAAAAAAAAAAGATTCGCCAAAACGGGGGGGGGGGGGGGGAGAAGGGGGGCAAGGGGGTCAACTTTGAAAAATGGTTTGTTTGTGACTATAGCATTGCCCCTTTATATGAATCTGAAAAAAGAAATGTTCCAAGTCTCTCAACTTCCGAAATCCGCTTAAAGGGGGGAGAAGGGGGGCGAGGGGGTCATTTTTGAAAAATGTTTTTTACTTTTGCGAGCCTCCTCTAAACGAATCCGTAAAAAACAAAAAATACGGGTACCTTAGTTTCCGAGATACGATAGAGGGGGGGAGGAGGGGGGAGGAAAAGGGGAGGTTTGGGACTTTTCCCATACTCACGGGAGTTACTTGTTTACGAATCTGTCAAAATATACCCACCTTCCCCTCCACCATCTGGGAGAACAATTATGTCAATGAGTCAGTGAGTCAGTCAGTGGTAATGCAGTTTTATATAATATAATAACTAGTATTCGCTTGGTGCGCGAGCTGCAAGCAGCTCGCGTGTTGTACACCTACCCTACAGCTACCCTACAGCTACCCTACAGCTACCCTACAGCTACCCTACAGCTACCCTACAGCTACCCTACAGCTACCCTACACCTACCCTACACCTACCCTACACCTACCCTACACCTACCCTACACCTACCCTACACCTACCCTACACCTACCCTACACCTACCCTACACCTACCCTACACCTACCCTACACCTACCCTACGCACCTACCCTACACCTACCCTACACCTACCCTACACCTACCCTACACCTACCCTACACCTACCCTACACCTACCCTACACCTACCCTACACCTACCCTACACCTACCCTACACCTACCCTACACCTACCCTACACCTACCCTACACCTACCCTACACCTACCCTACACCTACCCTACACCTACCCTACACCTACCCTACACCTACCCTACACCTACCCTACACCTACCCTACACCTACCCTACACCTACCCTACACCTACCCTACACCTACCCTACACCTACCCTACACCTACCCTACACCTACCCTACACCTACCCTACACCTACCCTACACCTACCCTACACCTACCCTACACCTACCCTACACCTACCCTACACCTACCCTACACCTACCCTACACCTACCCTACACCTACCCTACACCTACCCTACACCTACCCTACACCTACCCTACACCTACCCTACACCTACCCTACACCTACCCTACACCTACCCTACACCTACCCTACACCTACCCTACACCTACCCTACACCTACCCTACACCTACCCTACACCTACCCTACACCTACCCTACACCTACCCTACACCTACCCTACACCTACCCTACACCTACCCTACACCTACCCTACACCTACCCTACACCTACCCTACACCTACCCTACACCTACCCTACACCTACCCTACACCTACCCTACACCTACCCTACACCTACCCTACACCTACCCTACACCTACCCTACACCTACCCTACACCTACCCTACACCTACCCTACACCTACCCTACACCTACCCTACACCTACCCTACACCTACCCTACACCTACCCTACACCTACCCTACACCTACCCTACACCTACCCTACACCTACCCTACACCTACCCTACACCTACCCTACACCTACCCTACACCTACCCTACACCTACCCTACACCTACCCTACACCTACCCTACACCTACCCTACACCTACCCTACACCTACCCTACACCTACCCTACACCTACCCTACACCTACCCTACACCTACCCTACACCTACCCTACACCTACCCTACACCTACCCTACACCTACCCTACACCTACCCTACACCTACCCTACACCTACCCTACACCTACCCTACACCTACCCTACACCTACCCTACACCTACCCTACACCTACCCTACACCTACCCTACACCTACCCTACACCTACCCTACACCAACCCTACACCTACCCTACACCTACCCTACACCTACCCTACACCTACCCTACACCTACCCTACACCTACCCTACACCTACCCTACATCTACCCTACACCTACCCTACACCTACCCTACACCTACCCTACACCTACCCTACACCTACCCTACACCTACCCTACACCTACCCTACACCTACCCTACACCTACCCTACACCTACCCTACACCTACCCTACACCTACCCTACACCTACCCTACACCTACCCTCCACCTACCCTAAACTTTGTTCCAAAAAACATAACCCTAATGTTTGCTTGTCGTCGCCAGGCACATAGTTTCGCTTCACCCACTCAACCTTCGTTACGTTCGCTCCACTCGGGATCCCTACGCTGAATCAGTAAAAAAAACAAAAAAAAAAAATCGCCAAAACGGGGGGGGGAGGGGGGAGAAGGGGGGCAAGGGGGTCAACTTTGAAAAATGGTTTGTTTGTGACTATAGCATTGCCCCTTTATATGAATCTGAAAAAAGAAATGTTCCAAGTCTCTCAACTTCCGAGATCCGCTTAAAGGGGGGGAGAAGGGGGGCCAGGGGATCAACTTTGAAAAATGGTTTTTACTTTTCCGAGCCTCCTCTTAACGAATCCGTAAAAAAAACAAAAAAAAAAGATTCGCCAAATCGGGGGGGGAGGGGGGAGAAGGGGGGCAAGGGGGTCAACTTTGAAAACTGGTTCGTTTTTGACTATAGCATTGCCCCTTTATATGAATCTGGAAAAAGAAATGTTCCAAGTCTCTCAACTTTCGAGATCCGCTTAAAGGGGGGGCGAAGGGGGGCGAGGGGGTCAACTTTGAAAAATGGTTTTTACTTTTGCGAGCCTCCTCTAAACGAATCCGTAAAAAACAAAAAATACGGGTACCTTAGTTTCCGAGATACGATAGAGGGGGGGAAGAGGGGGGAGGAAAAGGGGAGGTTTGGGACTTTTCCCATACTCACGGGAGTTACTTGTTTACGAATCTGTCAAAATATACCCACCTTCCCCTTCACCATCTGGGAGAACAATTATGTCAATGAGTCAGTGAGTCAGTCAGTGAGTGGTAATGCAGTTTTATATAATATAACTAGTATTTGCTTGGTGCGCGAGCTGCAAGCAGCTCGCGTGTTGTTGTCCCAACACCTACCCTACACCTATCCTACACCTACCCTACACCTACCCTACACCTACCCTACACCTACCCTACACCTACCCTACACCTACCCTACACCTACCCTACACCTACCCTACACCTACCCTACACCTACCCTACACCTACCCTACACCTACCCTACACCTACCCTACACCTACCCTACACCTACCCTACACCTACCCTACACCTACCCTACACCTACCCTACACCTACCCTACACCTACCCTACACCTACCCTACACCTACCCTACACCTACCCTACACCTACCCTACACCTACCCTACACCTACCCTACACCTACCCTACACCTACCCTACACCTACCCTACACCTACCCTACACCTACCCTACACCTACCCTACACCTACCCTACACCTACCCTACACCTACCCTACACCTACCCTACACCTACCCTACACCTACCCTACACCTACCCTACACCTACCCTACACCTACCCTACACCTACCCTACACCTACCCTACACCTACCCTACACCTACCCTACACCTACCCTACACCTACCCTACACCTACCCTACACCTACCCTACACCTACCCTACACCTACCCTACACCTACCCTACACCTACCCTACACCTACCCTACACCTACCCTACACCTACCCTACACCTGCCCTACACCTACCCTACACCCACCCTACACCTACACTACACCTACCCTACACCTACCCTACACCTACCCTACACCTACCCTACACCTACCCTACACCTACCCTACACCTACCCTACACCTACCCTACACCTACCGTACACCTACCCTAAACCTACCCTACACCTACCCTACACCTACCCTACCCTAATCCTAATGTTTGCTTGTCGTCGCCAGGCACTGAGTTTCGCTTCACCCACTCAACCTTCGTTACGCTACGGAGGTCGCCGGCTCGCTTCGCTCGCCACCTCCCCCCTGCGCTGCACTCGGTCTCGTAGGTTCGCTCCACTCGGGATCCCTACGCTCTGCCTGATCCACTCCCACCGGACAGGTTTCGAAGACCGATATTAGGTAGGGGAGGTTGGGGAGAGGAGGGGTGAAGGAGGGGAGAGTGGGGAGTTTTGAAAAATGATTCCGACTAAAGCATTGCCCCTTTATATGAATCTGAAAAAAGAAATGTTCCAAGTCTCTCAACTTCCGAGATCCGCTTAAAGGGGGGGAGAAGGGGGGTGAGGAGGTCAAAATTTGAAAAATGGTTTTTACTTTTCCGAGCCTCCTCTAAACGAATCCGTAAAAAAAACTGAAAAAAAAAGATTCGCCAAAATGGGGGGGGGGGGGGGAAAAGGGGGCAAGGGGGTCAACTTTGAAAAATGGTTTGGTTGTGACTATGGCATTGCCCCTTTATATGAATCTGAAAAAAGAATCATTTCAAGTCTCTCAACTTTCGAGATCCGCTTAAAGGGGGGAGAAGGGGGGGCGAGGGGGTCAACTTTGAAAAATTGTTTTTACTTTTCCGAGCCTCCTCTAAACGAATCCGTAAAAAAAACTGAAAAAAAAAGATTCGCCAAAACGGGTCGGGGGGGGGGAGAAGGGGGGCAAGGGGGTCAACTTTGAAAAATGGTTTGTTTGTGACTAAAGCAATGCCCCTTTATATGAATATGAAAAAAGAAATGTTCCAAGTCTCTCAACTTTCGAGATCCGCTTAAAGGGGGGGAGAAGGGGGGCGAGGGGGTCAACTTTGAAAAATGGTTTTTACTTTTGCGAGCCTCCTCTAAACGAATCCGTAAAAAACAAAAAATACGGGTACCTTAGTTTCCGAGATACGATAGAGGGGGGGAGGAGGGGGGGGGAAAAGGGGAGGTTTGGCACTTTTCCCATACTCACGGGAGTTACTTGTTTACGAATCTGTCAAAATATACCCACCTCCCCATCCACCATCTGGGAGAACAATTATGTCAATGAGTCAGTCAGTGAGTGAGTGAGTGGTAATGCAGTTTTATATAGTATAATAACTAGTATTTGCTTGGTGCGCGAGCTGCAAGCAGCTCGCGTGTGGTTGTCCCTACACCTACCCTACACCTACCCTACACCTACCCTACACCTACCCTACACCTACCCTACACCTACCCTACACCTACCCTACACCTACCCTACACCTACCCTACACCTACCCTACACCTACCCTACACCTACCCTACACCTACCCTACACCTACCCTACACCTACCCTACACCTACCCTACACCTACCCTACACCTACCCTACACCTACCCTACACCTACCCTACACCTACCCTACACCTACCCTACACCTACCCTACACCTACCCTACACCTACCCTACACCTACCCTACACCTACCCTACACCTACCCTACACCTACCCTACACCTACCCTACACCTACCCTACACCTACCCTACACCTACCCTACACCTACCCTACACCTACCCTACACCTACCCTACACCTACCCTACACCTACCCTACACCTACCCTACACCTACCCTACACCTACCCTACACCTACCCTACACCTACCCTACACCTACCCTACACCTACCCTACACCTACCCTACACCTACCCTACACCTACCCTACACCTACCCTACACCTACCCTACACCTACCCTACACCTACCCTACACCTACCCTACACCTACCCTACACCTACCCTACACCTACACTACACCTACCCTACACCTACCCTACACCTACCCTACACCTACCCTACACCTACCCTACACCTACCCTACACCTACCCTACACCTACCCTACACCTACCCTACACCTACCCTACACCTACCCTACACCTACCCTACACCTACCCTACACCTACCCTACACCTACCCTACACCTACCCTACACCTACCCTACACCTACCCTACACCTACCCTACACCTACCCTACACCTACCCTACACCTACCCTACACCTACCCTACACCTACCCTACACCTACCCTACACCTACCCTACACCTACCCTACACCTACCCTACACCTACCCTACACCTACCCTACACCTACCCTACACCTACCCTACACCTACCCTACACCTACCCTACACCTACCCTACACCTACCCTACACCTACCCTACACCTACCCTACACCTACCCTACACCTACCCTACACCTACCCTACACCTACCCTACACCTACCCTACACCTACCCTACACATACCCTACACCTACCCTACACCTACCCTACACCCCCCAAAAAAAAAAAGATTCGCCAAAACGGGGGGGGAAAGGGGGGCGAGGGGGTCAACTTTGAAAAATGGTTTGTTTGTGACTTTAGCATTGCCCCTTTATATGAATCTGAAAAAAGAAATGTTCCAAGTCTCTCAACTTCCGAGATCCGCTTAAAGGGGGGGGAAAGGGGGGCGAGGGGGTCAACTTTGAAAAATGGTTTTTACTTTTCCGAGCCTCCTCTAAACGATTCCGTAAAAAAAAACAAAAAAAAAAGATTTGCCAAAACGGGGGGGAGGGGGGAGAAGGGGAGCAAGGGGGTCAACTTTGAAAAATGGTATGTTTGTGACTATAGCATTGCCCCTTTATATGAATCTGAAAAAAGAAATGTTCCAAGTCTCTCAACTGCCGAGATCCGCTTAAAGGGGGGGAGAAGGGGGGCGAGGGGGTCAAATTTGAAAAATGGTTTTTGCTTTTCCGAGCCTCCTCTAAACGAATCCGTAAAAAAAACATACTACGGGTACCTTAGTTTCCGAGATACGATAGAGGGGGGGAGGAGGGGGGAGGAAAAGGGGAGGTTTGGGACTTTTCCCAAACTCGCGAGAGTCACTTGTTTACGAATCTGTCAAAATATACCCACCTCCCCATCCACCATCTGGGAGAACAATTATGTCAGTGAGTCAGTGAGTGGTAATGCAGTTTTATATAATATAAATAACTAGTATTTGCTTGGTGCGCGAGCTGCAAGCAGCTCGCGTGTGGTTGTCCCTACACCTACCCTACACCTACCCTACACCTACCCTACACCTACCCTACACCTACCCTACACCTACCCTACACCTACCCTACACCTACCCTACACCTACCCTACACCTACCCTACACCTACCCTACACCTACCCTACACCTACCCTACACCTACCCTACACCTACCCTACACCTACCCTACACCTACCCTACACCTACCCTACACCTACCCTACACCTACCCTACACCTACCCTACACCTACCCTACACCTACCCTACACCTACCCTACACCTACCCTACACCTACCCTACACCTACCCTACACCTACCCTACACCTACCCTACACCTACCCTACACCTACCCTACACCTACCCTACACCTACCCTACACCTACCCTACACCTACCCTACACCTACCCTACACCTACCCTACACCTACCCTACACCTACCCTACACCTACCCTACACCTACCCTACACCTACCCTACACCTACCCTACACCTACCCTACACCTACCCTACACCTACCCTACACCTACCCTACACCTACCCTACACCTACCCTACACCTACCCTACACCTACCCTACACCTACCCTACACCTACCCTACACCTACCCTACACCTACCCTACACCTACCCTACACCTACCCTACACCTACCCTACACCTACCCTACACCTACCCTACACCTACCCTACACCTACCCTACACCTACCCTACACCTACCCTACACCTACCCTACACCTACCCTACACCTACCCTACACCTACCGTACACCTACCCTACACCTACCCTACACCTACCCTACACCTACCCTACACCTACCCTACACCTACCCTACACCTACCCTACACCTACCCTACACCTACCCTACACCTACCCTACACCTACCCTACACCTACCCTACACCTACCCTTCACCTACCCTACACCTACCCTACACCTACCCTACACCTACCCTACACCTACCCTACACCTACCCTACACCTACCCTACACCTACCCTACACCTACCCTACACCTACCCTACACCTACCCTACACCTACCCTACACCTACCCTACACCTACCCTACACCTACCCTACACCTTCCCTACACCTACCCTACACCTACCCTACACCTACCCTACACCTACCCTACACCTACCCTACACCTACCCTACACCTACACTACACCTACCCTACACCTACCCTACACCTACCCTACACCTACCCTACACCTACCCTACACCTACCCTACACCTACCCTACACCTACCCTACACCTACCCTACACCTACCCTACACCTATCCTACACTTTGTTCCAAAAAACATAACCCTAATGTTCGCTTGTCGTCGCCAGGCACTGAGTTCGCTCCATTCGGGGTCCCTACGCTGCCTGGTCCACTCCCACTGGACAGGTTTTGACGACCGATATTAGGTAGGGGAGGTTGGGGAGAGGAGGGATGAAGAGAGGGAGAGTGGGGAGTTTTGAAAAATGATTCCGAGTTCCGCTTAAAGGGGGGAGAAGGGGGGCGAGGGGGTCAACTTTGAAAAATGGCTTTTACTTTTCCGAGCCTCCTCTAAACGAATCCTTAAAAAAAAACAAAAAAAAAAGATTCGCCAAAACGGGGGGGGAGGGGGGGGGAGGGGGGAGAAGGGGGGCAAGGGGATCAACTTTGAAAAATGGTTTGGTTGTGACTATGGCATTGCCCCTTTATATGAATCTGAAAAAAGAATCATTTCAAGTCTCTCAACTTTCGAGATCCGCTTAAAGGGGGGAGAAGGGGGGGCGAGGGGGTCAACTTTGAAAAATTGTTTTTACTTTTCCGAGCCTCCTCTAAACGAATCCGTAAAAAAAACTGAAAAAAAAAGATTCGCCAAAACGGGTCGGGGGGGGGGAGAAGGGGGGCAAGGGGGTCAACTTTGAAAAATGGTTTGTTTGTGACTAAAGCAATGCCCCTTTATATGAATATGAAAAAAGAAATGTTCCAAGTCTCTCAACTTTCGAGATCCGCTTAAAGGGGGGGAGAAGGGGGGCGAGGGGGTCAACTTTGAAAAATGGTTTTTACTTTTGCGAGCCTCCTCTAAACGAATCCGTAAAAAACAAAAAATACGGGTACCTTAGTTTCCGAGATACGATAGAGGGGGGGAGGAGGGGGGGGGAAAAGGCACTTTTCCCATACTCACGGGAGTTACTTGTTTACGAATCTGTCAAAATATACCCACCTCCCCATCCACCATCTGGGAGAACAATTATGTCAATGAGTCAGTCAGTGAGTGAGTGAGTGGTAATGCAGTTTTATATAGTATAATAACTAGTATTCGCTTGGTGCGCGAGCTGCAAGCAGCTCGCGTGTTGTACACCTACCCTACAGCTACCCTACAGCTACCCTACAGCTACCCTACAGCTACCCTACACCTACCCTACACCTACCCTACACCTACCCTACACCTACCCTACACCTACCCTACACCTACCCTACACCTACCCTACACCTACCCTACACCTACCCTACACCTACCCTACACCTACCCTACACCTACCCTACACCTACCCTACACCTACCCTACACCTACCCTAGCACCTACCCTACACCTACCCTACACCTACCCTACACCTACCCTACACCTACCCTACACCTACCCTACACCTACCCTACACCTACCCTACACCTACCCTACACCTACCCTACACCTACCCTACACCTACCCTACACCTACCCTACACCTACCCTACACCTACCCTACACCTACCCTACACCTACCCTACACCTACCCTACACCTACCCTACACCTACCCTACACCTACCCTACACCTACCCTACACCTACCCTACACCTACCCTACACCTACCCTACACCTACCCTACACCTACCCTACACCTACCCTACACCTACCCTACACCTACCCTACACCTACCCTACACCTACCCTACACCTACCCTACACCTACCCTACACCTACCCTACACCTACCCTACACCTACCCTACACCTACCCTACACCTACCCTACACCTACCCTACACCTACCCTACACCTACCCTACACCTACCCTACACCTACCCTACACCTACCCTACACCTACCCTACACCTACCCTACACCTACCCTACACCTACCCTACACCTACCCTACACCTACCCTACACCTACCCTACACCTACCCTACACCTACCCTACACCTACCCTACACCTACCCTACACCTACCCTACACCTACCCTACACCTACCCTACACCTACCCTACACCTACCCTACACCTACCCTACACCTACCCTACACCTACCCTACACCTACCCTACACCTACCCTACACCTACCCTACACCTACCCTACACCTACCCTACACCTACCCTACACCTACCCTACACCTACCCTACACCTACCCTACACCTACCCTACACCTACCCTACACCTACCCTACACCTACCCTACACCTACCCTACACCTACCCTACACCTACCCTACACCTACCCTACACCTACCCTACACCTACCCTACACCTACCCTACACCTACCCTACACCTACCCTACACCTACCCTACACCTACCCTACACCTACCCTACACCTACCCTACACCTACCCTACACCTACCCTACACCTACCCTACACCTACCCTACACCTACCCTACACCTACCCTACACCTACCCTACACCTACCCTACACCTACCCTACACCTACCCTACACCTACCCTACACCTACCCTACACCTACCCTACACCTACCCTACACCTACCCTACACCTACCCTACACCTACCCTACACCTACCCTACACCTACCCTACACCTACCCTACACCTACCCTACACCTACCCTACACCTACCCTACACCTACCCTACACCTACCCTACACCTACCCTACACCTACCCTACACCTACCCTACACCTACCCTACACCTACCCTACACCTACCCTACACCTACCCTACACCTACCCTAAACTTAGTTCCAAAAAACATAACCCTAATGTTTGATTGTCGTCGCCAGGCACTGAGTTTCGCTTCACCCACTCAACCTTCGTTACGCTACGGAGGTCGCCGGCTCGCTTCGCTCGCCAGCTCCCCCCTGCGCTGCACTCGGTCTCGTAGGTTCGCTCCACTCGGGATCCCTACGCTGAATCCGAAAAATAAAAGATTCGCCAAAACGAGGGGGGAAAGGGGGGCGAGGGGGTCAACTTTGAAAACTGATTCGTTTGTGACTATAGCATTGCCCCTTTATATGAATCTGAAAAAAGAAATGTTCCAAGTCTCTCAACTACTGATATCCGCTTAAAGGGGGGGAGAAGGGGGGCGAGGGGGTCAACTTTGAAAAATGGTTTTTACTTTTCCGAGCCTCCTCTAAACGAATCCGTAAAAAAAACACGAAAAAAAGATTCGCCAAAACGGGGGGGGGAGGGGGAGAAGGGGGGCAAGGGGGTCAACTTTGAAAAATGGTTTGTTTGTGACTATAGCATTGCCCCTTTATATGAATCTGAAAAAAGAAATGTTCCAAGTCTCTCAACTTCCGAGAACCGCTTAAAGGGGGGGAGAAGGGGGGCGAGGGGGTCATTACTGAAAAATGGTTTTTACTTTTCCGAGCCTCCTCTAAACGAATCCGTAAAAAAAACATTCTACGGGTACCTTAGTTTCCGAGATACGATAGAGGGGGGGAGGAGGGGGGAGGAAAAGGGGAGGTTTGGGACTTTTCCCATACTCACGGGAGTTACTTGTTTACGAATCTGTCAAAATATACCCACCTCCCCCTCCACCATCTGGGAGAACAATTATGTCAATGAGTCAGTCAGTCAGTCAGTGAGTGGTAATGCAGTATTATATAGTATAACTAGTATTCGCTTGGTGCGCGAGCTGCAAGCAGCTCGCGTGTTGTTGTCCCTACACCTACCATACACCTACCCTACACCTACCCTACACCTACCCTACACCTACCCTACACCTACCCTACACCTACCCTACACCTACCCTACACCTACCCTACACCTACCCTACACCTACCCTACACCTACCCTACACCTACCCTACACCTACCCTACACCTACCCTACACCTACCCTACACCTACCCTACACCTACCCTACACCTACCCTACACCTACCCTACACCTACCCTACACCTACCCTACACCTACCCTACACCTACCCTACACCTACCCTACACCTACCCTACACCTACCCTACACCTACCCTACACCTACCCTACACCTACCCTACACCTACCCTACACCTACCCTACACCTACCCTACACCTACCCTACACCTACCCTACACCTACCCTACACCTACCCTACACCTACCCTACACCTACCCTACACCTACCCTACACCTACCCTACACCTACCCTACACCTACCCTACACCTACCCTACACCTACCCTACACCTACCCTACACCTACCCTACACCTACCCTACACCTACCCTACACCTAACCTTCACCTACCCTACACCTACCCTACACCTACCCTACACCTACCCTACACCTACCCTACACCTACCCTACACCTACCCTACACCTACCCTACACCTACCCTACACCTACCCTACACCTACCCTACACCTACCCTACACCTACCCTACACCTACCCTACTCCTACCCTACACCTACCCTACACCTACCCTACACCTACCCTACACCTACCCTACACCTACCCTACACCTACCCTACACCTACCCTACACCTACCCTACACCTACCCTACACTTTGTTCCAAAAAACATAACCCTAATGTTTGCATTCGTCGCCAGGCACTGAGTTTCGCTTCACCCACTCAACCTTCGTTACGCTACGGAGGTCGCCGGCTCGCTTCGCTCGCCACCTCCCCCCTGCGCTGCACTCGGTCTCGTAGGTTCGCTCCACTCGGGATCCCTACGCTGAATCCGTAAAAAAAAACAAAAAAAAAGATAAGCCAAAACGGGGAGGGAGGGGGGAGAAGGGGGGCAAGGGGGTCAACTTTGAAAAATGGTTTACATGTGACTAAAGCATTGCCCCTTTATATGAATCTGAAAAAAGAAATGTTCCAAGTCTCTCAACTTCCGAGATCCGCTTAAAGGGGGGAGAAGGGGGGCGAGGGGGTCAACTTTGAAAAATGGTTTTTACTTTTCCGAGCCTCCTCTAAACGAATCCGTAAAAAAAACAAAAAAAAAAGATTCGCCAAAACGGGGGGGGGGGGAGGGGGGAGAAGGGGGACAAGGGGGTCAACTTTGAAAAATGGTTTGTTTGTGACTATAGCATTGCCCCTTTATATGAATCTGAAAAAAGAAATGTTCCAAGTCTCTCAACTTTCGAGATCCGCTTAAAGGGGGGGAGAAGGGGGGCGAGGGGGTCAACTTTGAAAAATGTTTTTACCTTTTGCGAACCTCCTCTAAACGAATCCGTAAAAAACAAAAAATACGGGTACCTTAGTTTCCGAGATACGATAGAGGGGGGGAGGAGTAGGGAGGAAAATGGGAGGTTTGGGACTTTTCCCATACTCGCGAGAGTTACTTGTATACGAATCTGTCAAAATATACCCACCTTCCCCTTCACCATCTGGGAGAACAATTATGTCAGTGAGTGAGTGAGTGAGTCAGTGGTAATGCAGTTTTATATAATATAACTAGTATTTGCTTGGTGCGCGAGCTGCAAGCAGCTCGCGGCTTTGTCGTGTTTTTGAGAAGCATTCCTTAACCTACCCTACACCTACCCTACACCTACCCTACACCTTCCCTAAACCTACCCTACACCTACCCTACACCTACCCTACACCTACCCTACACCTACCCTACACCTACCCTACACCTACCCTACACCTACCCTACACCTACCCTACACCTACCCTACACCTACCCTACACCTACCCTACACCTACCCTACACCTACCCTACACCTACCCTACACCTACCCTACACCTACCCTACACCTACCCTACACCTACCCTACACCTACCCTACACCTACCCTACACCTACCCTACACCTACCCTACACCTACCCTACACCTACCCTACACCTACCCTACACCTACCCTACACCTACCCTACACCTACCCTACACCTACCCTACACCTACCCTACACCTACCCTACACCTACCCTACACCTACCCTACACCTACCCTACACCTACCCTACACCTACCCTACACCTACCCTACACCTACCCTACACCTACCCTACACCTACCCTACACCTACCCTACACCTACCCTACACCTACCCTACACCTACCCTACACCTACCCTACACCTACCCTACACCTACCCTACACCTACCCTACACCTACCCTACACCTACCCTACACCTACCCTACACCTACCCTACACCTACCCTACACCTACCCTACACCTAACCTTCACCTACCCTACACCTACCCTACACCTACCCTACACCTACCCTACACCTACCCTACACCTACCCTACACCTACCCTACACCTACCTTACACCTACCCTACACCTACCCTACACCTACCCTACACCTACCCTACACCTACCCTACACCTACCCTACACCTACCCTACACCTACCCTACACCTACCCTACACCTACCCTATACCTACCCTACACCTACCCTACACCTACCCTACACCTACCCTACACCTACCCTACACCTACCCTACACCTACCATACACTTTGTTCCAAAAAACATAAACCTAATGTTTGCTTGTCGTCGCCAGGCACTGAGTTTCGCTTCACCCACTCAACCTTCGTTACGCTACGGAGGTCGCCGGCTCGCTTCGCTCGCCACCTCCCCCCTGCGCTGCACTCGGTCTCGTAGGTTCGCTCCACTCGGGATCCCTACGCTGAATCCGTAAAAAAACAAAAAAAAAGATTCTCCAAAACGGGGGGGGAAAGGGGGGCGAGGGGGTCAACTTTGAAAAATGGTTTGTTTGTGACTTTAGCATTGCCCCTTTATATGAATCTGAAAAAAGAAATGTTCCAAGTCTCTCAACTTCCGAGATCCGCTTAAAGGGGGGGAGAAGGGGGGCGAGGGGGTCAAATTTGAAAAATGGTTTTTGCTTTTCCGAGCCTCCTCTAAACGAATCCGTAAAAAAAACATTCTACGGGTACCTTAGTTTCCGAGATACGATAGAGGGGGGGAGGAGGGGGGCGAGGGGGTCATTACTGAAAAATGGTTTTTACTTTTCCGAGCCTCCTCTAAACGAATCCGTAAAAAAAACATTCTACGGGTACCTTAGTTTCCGAGATACGATAGAGGGGGGGAGGAGGGGGGAGGAAAAGGGGAGGTTTGGGACTTTTCCCATACTCACGGGAGTTACTTGTTTACGAATCTGTCAAAATATACCCACCTCCCCCTCCACCATCTGGGAGAACAATTATGTCAATGAGTCAGTCAGTCAGTCAGTGAGTGGTAATGCAGTATTATATAGTATAACTAGTATTCGCTTGGTGCGCGAGCTGCAAGCAGCTCGCGTGTTGTTGTCCCTACACCTACCATACACCTACCCTACACCTACCCTACACCTACCCTACACCTACCCTACACCTACCCTACACCTACCCTACACCTACCCTACACCTACCCTACACCTACCCTACACCTACCCTACACCTACCCTACACCTACCCTACACCTACCCTACACCTACCCTACACCTACCCTACACCTACCCTACACCTACCCTACACCTACCCTACACCTACCCTACACCTACCCTACACCTACCCTACACCTACCCTACACCTACCCTACACCTACCCTACACCTACCCTACACCTACCCTACACCTACCCTACACCTACCCTACACCTACCCTACACCTACCCTACACCTACCCTACACCTACCCTACACCTACCCTACACCTACCCTACACCTACCCTACACCTACCCTACACCTACCCTACACCTACCCTACACCTACCCTACACCTACCCTACACCTACCCTACACCTACCCTACACCTACCCTACACCTACCCTACACCTAACCTTCACCTACCCTACACCTACCCTACACCTACCCTACACCTACCCTACACCTACCCTACACCTACCCTACACCTACCCTACACCTACCCTACACCTACCCTACACCTACCCTACACCTACCCTACACCTACCCTACACCTACCCTACACCTACCCTACTCCTACCCTACACCTACCCTACACCTACCCTACACCTACCCTACACCTACCCTACACCTACCCTACACCTACCCTACACCTACCCTACACCTACCCTACACCTACCCTACACCTACCCTACACTTTGTTCCAAAAAACATAACCCTAATGTTTGCATTCGTCGCCAGGCACTGAGTTTCGCTTCACCCACTCAACCTTCGTTACGCTACGGAGGTCGCCGGCTCGCTTCGCTCGCCACCTCCCCCCTGCGCTGCACTCGGTCTCGTGGGTTCGCTCCACTCGGGATCCCTACGCTGAATCCGTAAAAAAAAACAAAAAAAAAGATAAGCCAAAACGGGGAGGGAGGGGGGAGAAGGGGGGCAAGGGGGTCAACTTTGAAAAATGGTTTACATGTGACTAAAGCATTGCCCCTTTATATGAATCTGAAAAAAGAAATGTTCCAAGTCTCTCAACTTCCGAGATCCGCTTAAAGGGGGGAGAAGGGGGGCGAGGGGGTCAACTTTGAAAAATGGTTTTTACTTTTCCGAGCCTCCTCTAAACGAATCCGTAAAAAAAACAAAAAAAAAAGATTCGCCAAAACGGGGGGGGGGGGAGGGGGGAGAAGGGGGACAAGGGGGTCAACTTTGAAAAATGGTTTGTTTGTGACTATAGCATTGCCCCTTTATATGAATCTGAAAAAAGAAATGTTCCAAGTCTCTCAACTTTCGAGATCCGCTTAAAGGGGGGGAGAAGGGGGGCGAGGGGGTCAACTTTGAAAAATGTTTTTACCTTTTGCGAACCTCCTCTAAACGAATCCGTAAAAAACAAAAAATACGGGTACCTTAGTTTCCGAGATACGATAGAGGGGGGGAGGAGTAGGGAGGAAAATGGGAGGTTTGGGACTTTTCCCATACTCGCGAGAGTTACTTGTATACGAATCTGTCAAAATATACCCACCTTCCCCTTCACCATCTGGGAGAACAATTATGTCAGTGAGTGAGTGAGTGAGTCAGTGGTAATGCAGTTTTATATAATATAACTAGTATTTGCTTGGTGCGCGAGCTGCAAGCAGCTCGCGGCTTTGTCGTGTTTTTGAGAAGCATTCCTTAACCTACCCTACACCTACCCTACACCTACCCTACACCTTCCCTAAACCTACCCTACACCTACCCTACACCTACCCTACACCTACCCTACACCTACCCTACACCTACCCTACACCTACCCTACACCTACCCTACACCTACCCTACACCTACCCTACACCTACCCTACACCTACCCTACACCTACCCTACACCTACCCTACACCTACCCTACACCTACCCTACACCTACCCTACACCTACCCTACACCTACCCTACACCTACCCTACACCTACCCTACACCTACCCTACACCTACCCTACACCTACCCTACACCTACCCTACACCTACCCTACACCTACCCTACACCTACCCTACACCTACCCTACACCTACCCTACACCTACCCTACACCTACCCTACACCTACCCTACACCTACCCTACACCTACCCTACACCTACCCTACACCTACCCTACACCTACCCTACACCTACCCTACACCTACCCTACACCTACCCTACACCTACCCTACACCTACCCTACACCTACCCTACACCTACCCTACATCTACCCTACACCTACCCTACACCTACCCTACACCTACCCTACAACTACCCTACACCTACCCTACACCTACCCTACACCTACCCTACAACTACCCTACACCTACCCTACACCTACCCTACACCTACCCTAAACTTTGTTTCAAAAAACATAACCCTAATGTTTGCTTGTCGTCGCCAGGCACTGAGTTTCGCTTCACCCACTCAACCTTCGTTACGCTACGGAGGTCGCCGGCTCGCTTCGCTCGCCACCTCCCCCCTGCGCTGCACTCGGTCTCGTAGGTTCGCTCCACTCGGGATCCCTACGCTGAATCCGTAAAAAAAACCAAAAAAAGATTCGCCAAAACGGGGGGGGGGGGAGGGGGGAGATGGGGGGCAAGGGGGTCAACTTTGAAAAATGGTTTGTTTGTGACTATAGCATTGCCCCTTTATATGAATCTGAAAAAAGAAATGTTCCAAGTCTCTAAAATTCCGAGATCCGCTTAAAGGGGGGGAGAAGGGGGGCGAGGGGGTCAACTTTGAAAAATGTTTTTTACTTTTCCGAGCCTCCTCTAAACGAATCCGTAAAAAAAAACAAAAAGATTCACCAAAACGGGGGGGGAAGGGGGAGAAGGGGGGCAAGGGGGTCAACTTTGAAAACTGGTTCGTTTGTGACTATAGCATTGCCCCTTTATATGAATCTGAAAAAAGAAATGTTCCAAGTCTCTCAACTTAAGAGATCCGCTTAAAGGGGGGGAGAAGGGGGGCGAGGGGGTCAACTTTGAAAAAAGGTTTTGACTTTTCCGAGCCTCCTCTAAACGAATCCGTTAAAAAAACAAAAAAAAAAAGATTCGCCATAACGGGGGGGGAGGGGGCAGAAGGGGGGCAAGGGGGTCAACTTTGAAAAATGGTTTGTTTGTCACTATAGCATTGCCCCTTTATATGAATCTGAAAGAAGAAATGTTCCAAGTCTCTCAACTTCCGAGATCCCGCTTAAAGGGGGGGAGAAGGGGGGCGAGGGGTTCAACTTTGGAAAATGTTTTTTACTTTTCCGAGCCTCCTCTAAACGAATCCGTAAAAAAAACATACTACGGGTACCTTAGTTTCCGAGATACGATAGAGGGGGGGAGGAGGGGGGAGGAAAAGGGGAGGTTTGGGACTTTTCCCAAACTCGCAAGAGTCACTTGTTTACGAATCTGTCAAAATATACCCACCTCCCCCTCCACCATCTGGGAGAACAATTATGTCAATGAGTCAGTCAGTCAGTCAGTGAGTGGTAATGCAGTTTTATATAATATAACTAGTATTTGCTTGGTGCGCGAGCTGCAAGCAGCTCGCGTGTTGTTGTCTCTACACCTACCCTGCTACCCTTCACCTACCCTACACCTACCCTGCACCTACCCTTCACCTACCCTACACCTACCCTACACCTACCCTACACCTACCCTACACCTACCCTACACCTACCCTACACCTACCCTACACCTACCCTACACCTACCCTACACCTACCCTACACCTACCCTACACCTACCCTACACCTACCCTACACCTACCCTACACCTACCCTACACCTACCCTACACCTACCCTACACCTACCCTACACCTACCCTACACCTACCCTACACCTACCCTACACCTACCCTACACCTACCCTACACCTACCCTACACCTACCCTACACCTACCCTACACCTACCCTACACCTACCCTACACCTACCCTACACCTACCCTACACCTACCCTACACCTACCCTACACCTACCCTACCACTACCCTACACCTACCCTACACCTACCCTACACCTACCCTACACCTACCCTACACCTACCCTACACCTACCCTACACCTACCCTACACCTACCCTACACTTTGTTCCAAAAAACATAACCCTAATGTTTGCATTCGTCGCCAGGCACTGAGTTTCGCTTCACCCACTCAACCTTCGTTACACTACGGCATCCCTACGCGGAATCCGTAAAAAAAAGATTCGCCAAAACGGGGGGGGGGGGGGGGAGAAGGGGGGCAAGGGGGTCAACTTTGAAAAATGGTTTGTTTGTGACTATAGCATTGCCCCTTTATATGAATCTGAAAAAAGAAATGTTCCAAGTCTCTCAACTTCCGAGATCCACTTAAAGGGGGGAGAAGGGGGGCGAGGGGGTCACTTTTGAAAAATGGTTTTTACTTTTCCGAGCCTCCTCTAAACGAATCCGTAAAAAAAACAAAAAAAAAAGATTCGCCAAAACGGGGGGGGAGGGGGGAGAAGGGGGGCAAGGGGGTCAACTTTGAAAACTGGTTCGTTTGTGACTATAGCATTGCCCCTTTATATGAATCTGAAAAAAGAAATGTTCCAAGTCTCTCAACTTTCGAGATCCGCTTAAAGGGGGGGAGAAGGGGGGCGAGGGGGTCAACTTTGAAAATTGGTATTTACTAATGCGAGCCTCCTCTAAACGAATCCGTAAAAAAAACAGAATACGGGTACCTTAGTTTCCGAGATACGATAGAGGGGGGGAGGAGGGGGGGGGAAAAGGGGAGGTTTGGCACTTTTCCCATACTCACGGGAGTTACTTGTTTACGAATCTGTCAAAATATACCCACCTCCCCATCCACCATCTGGGAGAACAATTATGTCAATGAGTGAGTGAGTCAGTCAGTCAGTCAGTCAGTGGTAATGCAGTTTTATATATTATAATATAACTAGTATTCGCTTGGTGCGCGAGCTGCAAGCAGCTCGCGTGTTGTTGTCCCTACACCTACCATACACCTACCCTACACCTACCCTACACCTACCCTACACCTACCCTACACCTACCCTACACCTACCCTACACCTACCCTACACCTACCCTACACCTACCCTACACCTACCCTACACCTACCCTACACCTACCCTACACCTACCCTACACCTACCCTACACCTACCCTACACCTACCCTACACCTACCCTACACCTACCCTACACCTACCCTACACCTACCCTACACCTACCCTACACCTACCCTACACCTACCCTACACCTACCCTACACCTACCCTACACCTACCCTACACCTACCCTACACCTACCCTACACCTACCCTACACCTACCCTACACCTACCCTACACCTACCCTACACCTACCCTACACCTACCCTACACCTACCCTACACCTACCCTACACCTACCCTACACCTACCCTACACCTACCCTACACCTACCCTACACCTACCCTACACCTACCCTACACCTACCCTACACCTACCCTACACCTACCCTACACCTACCCTACACCTACCCTACACCTAACCTTCACCTACCCTACACCTACCCTACACCTACCCTACACCTACCCTACACCTACCCTACACCTACCCTACACCTACCCTACACCTACCCTACACCTACCCTACACCTACCCTACACCTACCCTACACCTACCCTACACCTACCCTACACCTACCCTACACCTACCCTACACCTACCCTACACCTACCCTACTCCTACCCTACACCTACCCTACACCTACCCTACACCTACCCTACACCTACCCTACACCTACCCTACACCTACCCTACACCTACCCTACACCTACCCTACACCTACCCTACACTTTGTTCCAAAAAACATAACCCTAATGTTTGCATTCGTCGCCAGGCACTGAGTTTCGCTTCACCCACTCAACCTTCGTTACGCTACGGAGGTCGCCGGCTCGCTTCGCTCGCCACCTCCCCCCTGCGCTGCACTCGGTCTCGTAGGTTCGCTCCACTCGGGATCCCTACGCTGAATCCGTAAAAAAAAACAAAAAAAAAGATAAGCCAAAACGGGGAGGGAGGGGGGAGAAGGGGGGCAAGGGGGTCAACTTTGAAAAATGGTTTACATGTGACTAAAGCATTGCCCCTTTATATGAATCTGAAAAAAGAAATGTTCCAAGTCTCTCAACTTCCGAGATCCGCTTAAAGGGGGGAGAAGGGGGGCGAGGGGGTCAACTTTGAAAAATGGTTTTTACTTTTCCGAGCCTCCTCTAAACGAATCCGTAAAAAAAACAAAAAAAAAAGATTCGCCAAAACGGGGGGGGGGGAGGGGGGAGAAGGGGGACAAGGGGGTCAACTTTGAAAAATGGTTTGTTTGTGACTATAGCATTGCCCCTTTATATGAATCTGAAAAAAGAAATGTTCCAAGTCTCTCAACTTTCGAGATCCGCTTAAAGGGGGGGAGAAGGGGGGCGAGGGGGTCAACTTTGAAAAATGTTTTTACCTTTTGCGAACCTCCTCTAAACGAATCCGTAAAAAACAAAAAATACGGGTACCTTAGTTTCCGAGATACGATAGAGGGGGGGAGGAGTAGGGAGGAAAATGGGAGGTTTGGGACTTTTCCCATACTCGCGAGAGTTACTTGTATACGAATCTGTCAAAATATACCCACCTTCCCCTTCACCATCTGGGAGAACAATTATGTCAGTGAGTGAGTGAGTGAGTCAGTGGTAATGCAGTTTTATATAATATAACTAGTATTTGCTTGGTGCGCGAGCTGCAAGCAGCTCGCGGCTTTGTCGTGTTTTTGGGAAGTATTCCTTAACCTACCCTACACCTACCCTACCCTACCCTACCCTACACCTACCCTACACCTACCCTACACCTACCCTACACCTACCCTACACCTACCCTACACCTACCCTACACCTACCCTACACCTACCCTACACCTACCCTACACCTACCCTACACCTACCCTACACCTACCCTAAACTTTGTTCCAAAAAACATAACCCTAATGTTTGCTTGTCGTCGCCAGGCACTGAGTTTCGCTTCACCCACTCAACCTTCGTTACGCTACGGAGGTCGCCGGCTCGCTTCGTAGGTTCGCTCCACTCGGGATCCCTACGCTGAATCCGTAAAAAAAACAAAAAAAAGATTCGCCCAAAAAGGGGGGGGAGGGGGGAGAAGGGGGGCAAAGGGGTCAACTTTGAAAACTGGTTCGTTTGTGACTATAGCATTGCCCCTTTATATGAATCTGAAAAAAGAAATGTTCCAAGTCTCTCAACTTCCGAGATCCGCTTAACGGGGGGGAGAAGGGGGGCGACGGGGTCATTTTTGAAAAATGGTTTTTACTTTTCCGAGCCTCCTCTAAACGAATCCGTAAAAAAAACAAAAAAAAAAGATTCGCCAAAACGGGGGGGGAGGGGGAGAAAGGGGGGCAAGGGGGTCAACTTTGAAAAATGTATTGTTTGTGACTATAGCATTGCCCCTTTATATGAATCTGAAAAAAGAAATGTTCCAAGTCTCTCAACTTCCGAGATCCGCTTAAAGGGGGGGCGAAGGGGGGCGAGGGGGTCAACTTTGAAAAATGGTTTTTACTTTTCCGAGCCTCCTCTAAACGATTCCGTAAAAAAAACAAAAAAAAAAATTCGCCAAAACGGGGGGGGAGGGGGGAGAAGGGGGGCAAGGGGGTCAACTTTGAAAAATGGTTCGTTTGTGACTAAAGCATTGCCCCTTTATATGAATCTGAAAAAAGAAATGTTCCAAGTCTCTCAACTTCCGAGATCCCCTTAAAGGGGGAGAGAAGGGGGGCGAGGGGGACAATTTTGAAAAATGGTTTTTACTTTTCCGAGCCTCCTCTAAACGAATCCGTAAAAAACAAAAAATACGGGTACCTTAGTTTCCGAGATACGATAGAGGGGGGGAGGAGGGGGGAGGAAAAGGGGAGGTTTGGGACTTTTCCCATACTCACGGGAGTTACTTGTTTACGAATCTGTCAAAATATACCCACCTCCCCCTTCACCATCTGGGAGAACAATTATGTCAATGAGTGAGTGAGTCAGTGGTAATGCAGTTTTATATAATATAACTAGTATTTGCTTGGTGCGCGAGCTGCAAGCAGCTCGCGTGTTGTTGTTCCTACACCTACCCTACACCTACCCTACACCTACCCTACACCTACCCTACACCTACCCTACACCTACCCTACACCTACCCTACACCTACCCTACACCTACCCTACACCTACCCTACACCTACCCTACACCTACCCTACACCTACCCTACACCTACCCTACACCTACCCTACACCTACCCTACACCTACCCTACACCTACCATACACTTTGTTCCAAAAAACATAAACCTAATGTTTGCTTGTCGTCGCCAGGCACTGAGTTTCGCTTCACCCACTCAACCTTCGTTACGCTACGGAGGTCGCCGGCTCGCTTCGCTCGCCACCTCCCCCCTGCGCTGCACTCGGTCTCGTAGGTTCGCTCCACTCGGGATCCCTACGCTGAATCCGTAAAAAAACAAAAAAAAAAGATTCTCCAAAACGGGGGGGGAAAGGGGGGCGAGGGGGTCAACTTTGAAAAATGGTTTGTTTGTGACTTTAGCATTGCCCCTTTATATGAATCTGAAAAAAGAAATGTTCCAAGTCTCTCAACTTCCGAGATCCGCTTAAAGGGGGGGGAAAGGGGGCGACGGGGTCAACTTTGAAAAATGGTTTTTACTTTTCCGAGCCTCCTCTAAATGATTCCGTAAAAAAAAACAAAAAAAAAAGATTTGCCAAAACGGGGGGGAGGGGGGAGAAGGGGAGCAAGGGGGTCAACTTTGAAAAATGGTATGTTTGTGACTATAGCATTGCCCCTTTATATGAATCTGAAAAAAGAAATGTTCCAAGTCTCTCAACTTCCGAGATCCGCTTAAAGGGGGGGAGAAGGGGGGCGAGGGGGTCAAATTTGAAAAATGGTTTTTGCTTTTCCGAGCCTCCTCTAAACGAATCCGTAAAAAAAACATTCTACGGGTACCTTAGTTTCCGAGATACGATAGAGGAGGGAGGAGGGGGGAGGAAAAGTGGAGGTTTGGGACTTTTCCCAAACTCGCGAGAGTCACTTGTTTACGAATCTGTCAAAATATACCCACCTCCCCATCCACCATCTGGGAGAACAATTATGTCAGTCAGTCAGTGGTAATGCAGTTTTATATAGTATAATAACTAGTATTCGCCTGGTGCGCGAGCTGCAAGCAGCTCGCGTGTTGTTGTCCCTACGCCTACCCTACACCTACCCTACACCTACCCTTCACCTACCCTACACCTACCCTACACCTACCCTACACCTACCCTACACCTACCCTACACCTACCCTACACCTACCCTACACCTACCCTACACCTACCCTACACCTACCCTACACCTACCCTACACCTACCCTACACCTACCCTACACCTACCCTACACGTACCCTACACGTACCCTACACGTACCCTACACGTACCCTACACGTACCCTACACGTACCCTACACGTACCCTACACGTACCCTACACGTACCCTACACGTACCCTACACGTACCCTACACGTACCCTACACGTACCCTACACGTACCCTACACGTACCCTACACGTACCCTACACGTACCCTACACGTACCCTACACGTACCCTACACGTATCCTACACGTACCCTACACGTATCCTTTACGTACCCTACACGTACACTACACGTACCCTACACGTACCCTACACGTACCCTACACGTACCCTACACGTACCCTACATGTACCCTACACGTACCCTACACGTATCCTTTACGTACCCTACAAGTATACACTACACGTACCCTACACCTACCCTACACCTACCCTACACCTACCCTACACCTACCCTACACCTACCCTACACCTACCCTACACCTACCCTACACCTACCCTACACCTACCCTACACCTACCCAACACCTACCCTACACCTACCCTACACCTACCCTACACCTACCCTACACCTACCCTACACCTACCCTACACCTAACCTACACCTACCCTACACCTACCCAACACTTTGTTTCAAAAAACATAACCCTAATGTTTGCTTGTCTTCGCCAGGCACTGAGTTTCGCTTCACCCACTCAACCTTCGTTACGCTACGGAGGTCGCCGGCTCGCGTCGCTCGCCACCTCCCCCCTGCGCTGCACTCGGTCTCGTAGGTTCGCTCCACTCGGTATCCCTACGCTGAATCCGTAAAAAAAACAAAAAAAAGATTCGCCAAAACGGGGGGAGGGGGGGGAGATGGGGGGCAAGGGGGTCAATTTTGAAAAATGGTTTGTTTGTGACTATAGCATTGCCCCTTTATATGAATCTGAAAAAAGAAATGTTCCAAGTCTCTCAACTACCGAGATCCGCTTAAAGGGGGGGAAAAGGGGGCGAGGGGGTCAACTTTGAAAAATGATTTTTACTTTTCCGAGCCTCCTCTAAACGAATCCGTAAAAAAAACAAAAAAAAAAGATTCGCCAAAACGGGGGGGGGGAGGGGGTGAAGGGGGGCAATGGGGTCAACTTTGAAATTTGGTTCGTTTGTGACTATAGCATTGCCCCTTTATATGAATCTGAAAAAAGAAATGTTCCAAGTCTCTCAACTTCCGAGATCCGCTTAAAGGGGGGGAGAAGGGGGGCGAGGGGGTCAACTTTGAAAAATGGTTTTTACTTTTCCGAGCCTCCTCTAAACGAATCCGTAAAAAACAAAAAATACGGGTACCTTAGTTTCCGAGATACGATAGAGGGGGGGAGGACGGGGGAGGAAAAGGGGAGGTTTGGGACTTTTCCCATACTCACGGGAGTTACTTGTTTACGAATCTGTCAAAATATACCCACCTCCCCATCCACCATCTGGGAGAACAATTATGTCAATGAGTCAGTCAGTGAGTGGTAATGCAGTTTTATATAATATAACTAGTATTTGCTTGGTGCGCGAGCTGCAAGCAGCTCGCGTGTTGTTGTCCCTACACCCGCGTGTTGTTGTCCCTACACCTACCCTACACCTACCCTACACCTACCCTACACCTACCCTACACCTACCCTACACCTACCCTACACCTACCCTACACCTACACCTACCCTACACCTACCCTACACCTACCCTACACCTACCCTACACCTACCCTACACCTACCCTACACCTACCCTACACCTACCCTACACCTACCCTACACCTACTCTACACCTACCCTACACCTACCCTACACCTACCCTACACCTACCCTACACCTACCCTACACCTACCCTACACCTACCCTACACCTACCCTACACCTACCCTACACCTACCCTACACCTACCCTACACCTACCCTACACCTACCCTACACCTACCCTACACCTACCCTACACCTACTCTACACCTACCCTACACCTACCCTACACCTACCCTACACCTACCCTACACCTACCCTACACCTACCCTACACCTACCCTACACCTACCCTACACCTACCCTACACCTACCCTACACCTACCCTACACCTACCCTACACCTACCCTACACCTACCCTACACCTACCCTACACCTACCCTACACCTACCCTACACCTACCCTACACCTACCCTACACCTACCCTACACCTACCCTACACCTACCCTACACCTACCCTACACCTACCCTACACCTACCCTACACCTACCCTACACCTACCCTACACCTACCCTACACCTACCCTACACCTACTCTACACCTACCCTACACCTACCCTACACCTACCCTACACCTACCCTACACCTACCCTACACCTACCCTACACCTACCCTACACCTACCCTACACCTACCCTACACCTACCCTACACCTACCCTACACCTACCCTACACCTACCCTACACCTACCCTACACCTACTCTACACCTACCCTACACCTACCCTACACCTACCCTACACCTACCCTACACCTACCCTGCACCTACCCTACACCTACCCTACACCTACCCTACACCTACCCTACACCTACCCTACACCTACCCTACACCTACCCTTCACCTACCCTACACCTACCCTACACCTACCCTACACCTACCCTACACCTACCCTACACCTACCCTACACCTACCCTACACCTACCCTACACCTACCCTGCACCTACCCTACACCTACCCTACACCTACCCTACACCTACCCTACACCTACCCTACACCTACCCTACACCTACCCTACACCTACCCTACACCTACCCTACACCTACCCTACACCTACCCTACACCTACCCTACACCTACCCTACACCTACCCTACACCTACCCTACACCTACCCTACACTTTGTTCGAAAAAACATACCCTAATGTTTGCTTGTCGTCGCCAGGCACTGAGTTTCGCTTCACCAACTCAACCTTCGTTACGCTACGGAGGTCGCCGGCTCGCTTCGCTCGCCACCTCCCCCCTGCGCTGCACTCGGTCTCGTAGGTTCGCTCCACTCGGGATCCCTACGCTAAATCCGTAAAAAAAAGATTCGCCAAAACGGGGGGGGGGGATGGGGGGCAAGGGGGACAACTTTGAAAAATGGTTTGTTTGTGACTAAAGCATTGCCCCTTTATACGAATCTGAAAAAATAAATGTTCCAAGTCTCTCAACTTCCGAGATCCGCTTATAGGGGGGGAGAAGGGGGGCGAGGGGGTCAACTTTGAAAAATGGTTTTTACTTTTCCGAGCCTGCTCTAAACGAATCCGTAAAAAAAACACGAAAAAAAGATTCGCCAAAACGGGGGGGGGGAGGGGGAGAAGGGGGGCAAGGGGGTCAACTTTGAAAAATGGTTTGTTTGTGACTAAAGCATTGCCCCTTTATACGAATCTGAAAAAAGAAATGTTCCAAGTCTCTCAACTTCCGAGATCCGCTTAAAGGGGGGGAGAAGGGGGGCGAGGGGGCCAACTTTGAAAAATGGTTTTTACTTTTCCGAGCCTCCTCTAAACGAATCCGTAAAAAAAACGAAAAAAAAAAATCGCCAAAACGGGGGGGGGGGAGGGGAGAAGGGGGGCATGGGGGTCAACTTTGAAAACTGGTTTGTTTGTGACTATAGCATTGCCCCTTTATATGAATCTGAAAAAAGAAATGTTCCAAATGTTCCAACTTTCGAGATCCGCTTAAAGGGGGGGAAAAGGGGGGCAAGGGGGTCAACTTTGAAAAATGGTTTTTACTTTTGCGAGCCTCCTCTAAACGAATCCGTAAAAAAAACATTCTACGGGTACCTTAGTTTCCGAGATACGATAGAGGGGGGCAGGAGGGGGGAGGAAAAGGGGAGGTTTGGGACTTTTCCCATACTCGCGAGAGTTACTTGTATACGAATCTGTCAAAATATACCCACCTTCCCCTCCACCATCTGGGAGAACAATTATGTCAATGAGTCAGTCAGTGAGTCAGTCAGTGGTAATGCAGTTTTATATAGTATAACTAGTATTTGCTTGGTGCGCGAGCTGCAAGCAGCTCGCGGCTTTGTCGTGTTTTTCAGAAGTATTCCTTAACCTACCCTACACCTACCCTACGACTACCCTACACCTACCCTACACCTACCCTACACCTACCCTACACCTACCCTACACTTACCCTACACCTACCCTACACCTACCCTACACCTACCCTACACCTACCCTACACCTACCCTACACCTACCCTACACCTACCCTACACCTACCCTACACCTACCCTTCACCTACCCTACACCTACCCTACACCTACCCTACACCTACCCTAAACTTTGTTCCACAAAACATAACCTTAATGTTTGCTTGTCTCCCCAGGCACTGAGTTTCGCTTCACCCACTCAACCTTCGTTACGCTACGGAGGTCGCCGGCTCGCTTTGCTCGCCACCTCCCCCCTGCGCTGCACTCGGTCTCGTAGGTTCGCTCCACTCGGGATCCCTACGCTGAATCCGTAATAAAAACTGAAAAAAAATAGATTCGCCAAAACGGGGGGGGGAGGGGAAGAAGGGTGGCAAGGGGGTCAACTTTGAAAACTGGTTCGTTTGTGACTATAGCATTGCCCCTTTATATGAATCTGAAAAAAGAAATGTTCCAAGTCTCTCAACTGCCGAGATCCGCTTAAAGGGGGGGAGAAGGGGGGCGAGGGGGTCAACTTTGAAAAATGGTTTTTACTTTTCCGAGCCTCCTCTAAACGAATCCGTAAAAAAAACTGAAAAAAAAAGATTCGCCAAAACGGGGGGGGAGGGGGGAGAAGGGGGCAAGGGGGTTAACTATGAAAACTGGTTCGTTTGTGACTATAGCATTGCCCCTTTATATGAATCTGAAAAAAGAAATGTTCCAAGTCTCTCAACTTCCGAGATCCGCTTAAAGGGGGGGAGAAGGGGGGCGAGGGGGCCAACTTTGAAAAATGGTTTTTACTTTTCCGAGCCTCCTCTACACGAATCCGTAAAAAAAACGAAAAAAAAAGATTCGCCAAAACGGGGGGGGAGGGGGGAGAAGGGGGGCAAGGGGGTCAAATATGAAAAATGGTTTGTTTGTGACTATAGCATTGCCCCTTTATATGAACCTGAAAAAATAAATGTTCCAATTGTTCCAACTTTCGAGATCCGCTTAAAGGGGGGGAGAAGGGGGGCGAGGGGGTCAACTTTGAAAAATGGTTTTTACTTTTGCGAGGCTCCTCTAAACGAATCCGTAAAAAAAACATTCTACGGGTACCTTAGTTTCCGAGATACGATAGAGGGGGGGAGGAGGGGGGAGGAAAAGGGGAGGTTTGGGACTTTTCCCATACTCGCTAAAGTTACTTGTTTACGAATCTTGCAAAATATACCCACCTTCCCCTCCACCATCTGGGAGAACAATTATGTCAATGAGTCAGTCAGTCAGTCAGTCAGTGGTAATGCAGTTTTATATAATATAATTTAAAAAAGTTTAGGAGCAAGGAGTTTTCAAACGTACAATAAAATGGGATAGATTTTCTAAGAGGAAAAATGAATGATTCCGTACGTTTTAGCATTGAATTCTCAAAAGTCTTATAAATGGTTGTTTAATATATTTAATTACCAGTTTTAATTTAATTATTTTCACATCAACATTTGTCAAAAATCGAATAGGCTGTATAGCTGTATAGGCTGATATCGTTGTAAAAAAATAATTTCAGTTGCAAAAACGCACCATAAGTCAATTTAAAAAAGTTTAGTAGCAAGGAGTTTTCATACATAGAATAAAATGGGATACGATTTTATACGAGGAAAATTTAATGATTCCGTACGTTTTAGCATTGAATTCTCTTTTTTTTTTTTAAAAGATGTTTAATATGTTTAATTAACAGTTTTAAGTTAATTATTGCCACATTAACGTATGTCAAAAATCGAATAGGCTGTATAGGCTGTTTTCTTTGTAAAAAAATATGTCAAGTTGCAAAAACGCGCCATATTGAAAATTTTATTTTTTGTGAATAAACAAATCTAATTCTTTAATTTGTTTTTACTGTTTCTCACAACTGTATTGAAAAACGTCGTGTGATACACGGGTGTATAGGTTATTGCAAACTCGTGTCATTAAAAACCCTCGCCTTCGGCTCGGGCTTGTTAATGACAGCTCGTTTGCAATAACCTACTTCCCACCCTTGTATCACAATGTACTATTGTAACTTAGTTGTTTTGGTTTAATTTTTCCTGGTAAAAAATAGGTTTGTGAAAAACTATTTTTGTTGTTCTACGAATTTTTTTTAATTTTATTTTTTATTTTTGATGGGTTTGCTCTTGACTCTAGTCTAGGTCATAGGTGACAGAGACAGAGTCGACGATGGAGTGAGCTTACCCAGAAGAAGCCTGTTCACTCTAATTTGAAGAGATTCGGGTTGAATGCGTTCGGAAACACAGACGCAGGTAGAGAGTTCCATTCATTCGCTGTGCGCATTATGAAGGATGTTTGGAAGCGCTTGGTGCGAATTGATGGAATGGCAACAAGGTAAGGATGATAACTTGCAGTGCGTCTAGATGTCCGATGGTAGAAGGGGGCTGGTGGGATGAGGTCGTGGAGTTCTTCAGCACACTCACCGAAGTACAGTCTGTAGAAGACCGACAAGCAGGCAACTTTGCGGCGATGAGCCAAGCTTGGCGTCCGCCAGCTCAACGTCGCCAATGAGCCTCTTGGCTCTGCGTTCCACCGAGTCAAGCGCGGCAAGCTGATACTTAGCTGAGCCATCCCAAGGGTGGCTGCAATACTCCATGCAGGATCGGACTTGCGCTTTGTATAGGGTTAAAAGCTGTCCAGGCGTAAAGTATCGCTTCACCCTATTTAGGATGCCCAGTTTTTTGGCCGCAATTTGGGCTTTGTACTCAATGGAGGCGCCGAAGTTGAGACTGGATGTCAACTCCATGCCTAGGAGCTCGAGCCGATCAGTCACAGGAACAGACGCACCCCGAAAAGTAGGAGTCTGATCGAAAATACTCCTTTTTTGCGGTAAAAAGACACGCCTGTGTTTTGGTGGCGTTAAAGGAGACCAGATTGTCATCACCTCACCGGGAGACAAGGCTTAAGGTCAAATCTGACCGCTCCACCACAGCCTCTCTCAAGGAAAGAACTTCATCCACGCTGGTTTTTGCGCTGGACAAGTATCTCTCTGAAACCGTACTGTCATCTGCGTACCCAACAATACCAGGCTGAAGTAGCTTAGGTCATTGATGTGCAGCAGGAAAAGAGTTGCAGAGAGAACAGACCCCTGAGGAACTCCGGCATCAATAGCCATGAAGTCAGAGGAGCAGCCGTCAATGACTACTCGGGTCGACCGTTCACTGAGGAAGTCTGATATCCAGCTACAAAAACCAGCGGGGATGCCATAAGCAGGAAGCTTACTGAGTAGACTCGCGTGCCAGACCCTGTCAAAGGCCTTCGAGATATCAAGCGATACAGCAATTGCTTCGCCGTGTCTCTCGATGGCTTCGCCCCAGCAGTGCGTGACATACACAAGAAGATCGCCAGTTGACCGTCCCCGGCGAAAGCCATATTGACGGTCACTGAGGAGATTGTTGTCTTCAAGGTAGGTCAGCAACTTTCTGTTCAGTACCCTTTCCATAACTTTGGACAAAATGGAGGTAATAGCGATCGGACGGTTATTGGCAGGGTCTGCACGGTTGCCTTTTTTGGGCACTGGTTGCACATTTGCAAGCTTCCAGGATTTTGGCACCGTCCTTTTTACAAGGGAGAGGCGGAACAAGCGAGTCAACACAGGAGACAGTTCTGGCGCACGCTGCCTTAGCACTCTCGCTGGAATGCCGTCAGGTCCGCTGGCCTTGTTCACGTCTAGACTGCACAATACTCTCCGGGCCTCTTTAGCGTGCACAGCGATCTCCGGCATCGAAGAGTCACAATGAGGCACAGTAGGTGGTTGCTTGGTGCCAGCGTCCAGACGTGAATTGCTAGCAAAAAGAGATGCAAATAAATTTGCTTTGTCACTCGCAGATTGAGCCAGCGACCCATCAGGTTTCAGCATCGGAGGTAAAGTGGGCCGACAGAAATTTGTTTCAACCGCTTTAGACAGGGACCAGAACTGTTTACTACCCGGAGGGTGCGATGCCAGCTTGGCCCCAATACATCCAATATGGTCAAAACGTGCCCGACGCAGAACCCGCTTGCAGAACTTGGCGGCAGAATTAAAGGCTCTTTTCCTCACGCGAACCCTACGCGCTCTAACTTTGCGGTCATGGGCCCCGACCCAGGCTTGGTAGGCAGACTCTTTTCGGGCCTCAGCGTGGGCGCATTCTGCATTATACCAAGGTCGGGATTTGTGACCGAGCGGAATGTCGGAGAATGGAATGAAATATTCCATTCCCTGCCGAATCATATCCGCAACCGCGTATGCACAGCTCGATGAGTCACCCGAGGAGAAGCACACATGCCGCCAAGGATAAGACGCAAAAAAGTGCCGCATCTCGTCGCAGTCTGCTGACTCGTATCGCCAAACTCACCTCGTGCCTCTAGGGCTCTCATCTGGAGGAGAGCAAGTCGAAACGGATTTCACCAGACAGTGGTCAGACGTTCTCAGCGGGGCTGAGACCGACACCGAATGACTGTCCGGATCAGTTGTCAGGAGAAGATCCAAGCAATTGAGTGTATGGCCGTCAACATCCGGTACCCGCGTTGCCACATTCACCAGCTGGGTTAGATCTAGCGATAGAGAAAACTTGCGCGCCTCTAACCCAGCATGGTCAGTTTTTCGGTATGGGTACAACCACTCTTTATGATGGGCATTAAAGTCCCCCAGAAAATTAAGCTTCGCTGTTGGGTACCGTTGCTGGGCTATGTCAGCCGACTCCACGAGGCAATTAAAAAGCGCTGTCGTCTCCTGGTCCCCGGAGTGCGAACGGTAGACGCCGATGTAGAGACACTTCTCCACGCCAGTGTCCACAAGTAGCCATATGGCAGAAAAGCCCGATTTCTCAAAGCAACGAAGACGACGACAACAAATGTCATCGCGGACGTACACACAGACCCCAACTTGCTTCTTGAACTTGTGTTCGAGAGAATAACCCGGGTAGTTGAGGTACGCCACGTCCGACGGGGTTGTTATCTTCGTCTCCATTAGGAAAAACAGGTGCGGCTTCTCGGTCTCGAGGTGATGGTGGACCGGATCGAGATTAGAGTGCAGCCCCCTGATGTTAGTGTGGTGCACTTTTAGTGGGAGGAAGTGCTGCCGTTGTTTCACCTTATTCTCCTCTTTTTTGCTCATTTTTTTGTTAGAGTTTGCTGGGGAAGAAGTCGAACTGTCGAGGCGCTGCTCAGTGAACCAAGTGGAAAACTGGAGCTAACCCAACCTATGGGGAACTCACTTGGAGACTGCGGGGACGCCCAAACCCCCCCGGATATGGCCACCGGGTCCTCCCATCCAGTCACCAGCTGGCACGGTGGAGCATACCGGGATTTTTCGCGAGTTGTTGGGGCAGCCTTTGGCACGTGGCTGGCGTGCTACTTGGGCCCCCTACTGACTGCGGTCGGCCAACGGCTGGCACCGTGCTTCCGATCCCGCTACCCTCCAAAATGAGTTACCCGGCCAGATTTGCCCAGAGACCAACACCGGTTTTGAACAGCGCAACTGACATCCTCCTTCTCCCCCAAAGGCACTGGCAGTCCCACACACCGACGGAACACAGCAAGCTGCTTGGCGCCGGACTCCGGTGGGAAGGTGGTCGCGAGCCAGGTGGCCCCTTGCGGAGCCTACCACCGCTTAAGTGGGATCGTTCAGCCGTACCACAGGCAAGCCTGTGGTGCCGTTGCCCGGGATGGACCGCTAGGAGGTAGATCCCATACCCACCCCTGAAGATATGTATGCGACATACCTCACGATTTTTACCGACGATTTAAAGCAGATTTTCTTACTGTTAATTAACAGGATAACAGCATGTTTCCATTGCTGGGCAAAGGCCTCCCACATATTTTTCGGTCCTCTATATCTTTTGCATTCTTTGAACAATCTGTCAGGATTTTAGGAACGATCGACACGCCAGCGTTTCTTATACCTGCTTCGGTGAGGACCTGCCTTCAGGTACCAATACCCATTGGATGACTATGGCCCAGGATCATCGTAGACAGTCACAAGCATAACATCGTATTGGGAATACTGTAAGATGTTTTACTTATTGGTGTAAAATAAATAAATAAATAATAAAGGTAAAATGAACGCAGAACTTACCTCATCAGCCACATATAGACCTCCATATTTCTTGACGAGCTGGTGGGCTTTCTTCAGATAGCCTTTCGGGAATTGTACGGTACCGTTGACTCCTTGTATCGACTCCGCGAACAAAGCTGCTAGTCGTCCCTTGGGTATCGAATTTTCTAGAAGCTATCAAACATGAGAATTTGAAAATGTTGTTCATACATATTATATCACTATTTTTGTATTTTGAAATCGAGATAATAATCAATTTGTGGAACAGTGAACTCTATGCTTTAGAGAAAAAGTTCTAATTCCATTGCAACTTATACTTTTCAGGACCTTTTTATACTGGTCACCACACCAACTAAGCGGTTACAATGGCTGCACAATAGTAAATCCTCGCGCATCGGAAAGCCAACTTCATGACGGCCCAGAAGTTGGCGAGAACTATATACTTGAAAATGTTAGGGTGCAAACAAATATTGTCGCCGTTCGACGTTGACCAGTGAGTAGGTGCCCAGTGTTAAGAACCTCAAACTATTCAGGGACAACTTTAATAAGATAGCAGAACTCTGCAGATGCCATTATGTTGAATTTTAAAATATTTGTCATGGGTTTCAATTTAGCGAAATCAAAAACGTTATAAACTCATAATTTAAAAAAAAACTACTCGATGGCATCACACCTGTCTGTGGGAGCCCCAAGCACCTGTCTGTTGTGTGTTCGGTGGTGTGACGGTAGAATCAACTAATATTATTTGTAAATTTTAATGTAACGTTCAAAAGTGCCACTTGGTGGCCTACTTGAAATAAAATATCTATGTCTTTATCTTTGTTCTATACTTCTGTAAGGTTTGTTCTTGATCGAAAATTTGAAAGTTGGTTAGAACTTCAAAGAAAACATTTTTTTTCTAGAAGTTACCTCGTTAAGTTGGTTAACATATTTGTCTGCGGTCACGCAGTCACCGGGGCAGGAACACGCTCCGGGGACCTGGGACAGCGAGTCTCTACAACCGCCCCAAATCCCGCGGTAAGGGTCTGGTAACATGGTCTGAAAAAAGGCACAATGAAATAACTTTACCTAATAAAACCAAAATTACTCAATGCTAAACTAACGAGAATATCGTCCAACAGTCTCAAAATGTTTTCAAAACCTGGCCATCGTTAAAAAAGTGCGATTCTGATTTTTTTTTTGTTTTTTCAGAACTAACCACGCCGAAGTGTTTGGCAAAAGCTAGTATTTCTATTTTTTTTAAACTTACATGGTAAAATCCAGGGGGCACAGGAACTTTCATTCTGTAGGACTGGGTTGCGGTAAGTCCCATCAGAGCGGAGGAGTACCCGTGGTAGCTGCTCTGAAGCGATACCACGTCCAGGTTGCCGGTGTAGGCCTTCGCCAAAAGGGTGGCGAGGTCATTTGCTTCCGTACCACTGTTCACGAGGTAAACGACCTAGAATTCATGGTATATTCAAGCTATGTTAAAAGCTCAGGGGTTATATTATCATAACTTTAAAACCAACATGGCTTAACAAACGAGAATATCTGCATCCATCAGTCTATCAAGATATTTTCAAAACATATTAGCTTTCTTTAAAAACCGGCCAAGTGCGAGTCACACTTCGCACATTTAGGGTTCCGTACCAAACCGCAAAAACAAGTTGGTTGTAATAAGGAAAAACCGGCCGAGTGCGTGTCGGGCCACGCGCAGTAATAGGGTTCCGAAGTTGCATAATATCACGGACTAAGAAGAGGGTTTTGTTGTTGTTACATAAACATTAAAACGGTTTCAGTGGCACACAACGTCTAAAAACGGGACCACATAGGTGATGTTTTTTTAAAATCTAGGTACATGCTCGCGTTTGATCACTATCTCACCTGACGGTAAGCGATGATGTGGTCTACGGTGAAGCACGCTTGCCTAGAAGTAGCCTATTCATTCTTAATTTAAACTAAAGAAGGACTAACTGGTAACTGAAGAAGGAGTTATAAAATCCAACTTCGCAACTTAGGTTAGAAAATATTATCTATTTGAGTACAACCGCGGGTGCGAATTGCGAAAGGAGCCGTTATGAGCGCGCGTTAGAGCCACGGGGAAAAAAAGGAAATATTTCGTATGTATTCACCTCTAATCTGCGGTATTCATTATTTCGATCTGGAAAGTTTAACGCTACTCAATTAGTGATGTAGTCGGGTCGAATATTGACTTTATAGATGAATATCGACAAAAGAAAATAAGTAATTTGCTTGGCAAACAAATCTTATTTGACTTTAGATTACAAAACGATTTTTCAATGGCATTTATACAAAATTTTTACTGTTCCAAGTTCATTTTATAAGTTGGTCGACTGTTACTCGTAAACTTGTAAAGCCTTCTTATCGGTGATAGTTTTCCTTTTAATTTCGTTATATTTACTACAGCCGTGAATTTTTTCACATAGCCAAGAGCAACCATTTCGCTGGCAGGGAGGGGACACACTTGACTCTAACATAAATTTGCAATTTAAAGCTTAATTTTACGCAAACGGATCTCTGAATCGAAAAATGGTTTTAACAAACCCATAATATGTTTGAATGGCCTATCCAACGATACCCCACACCATGGGATAGATGAGAAAAAAAAAAACATATCCACTTTACGTCTATAGGAAACCTAAAAAAAATTTTTGATAATTTTTTTATTTTACCACTTAGTCGGAATATCCATGCCAAATTATAGCTTTCTAGTACTTAGATTCTCTGAGCTAAGCTGCGGACGGACAGAGCGAAACTATAAGGGTTCCTTGTTGACTTTGGAACCCTAAAAATTAAGCAATTTCAAAGCAAAATCTGATTTCTCAATATATTGGTATTTGTTAGTAAATAAAATATAAAATAAACATTATCACGAAGTTCATAAGTGAATGACAAGTTAAGAATTCTACGGCATTTTTTTTTGAAAAAAGAAGCTGACTTTGGTGGTTTCGTGGGTGGCTTCTCATTCCTTTGTTGCCCAATATTTTTAAAAACAAAAAATACAGTATTTATCTACTCAACGAGATCTAAACAACAATACCCTACTAGATGAGGCCAGTAATTTTTTTTCCGCTATATTTTTTGACAATTTATAAGGGATGCAAAATGTGACAATTTTGAGTCCGTAGCTCCAACAGTTTGGCTGTAAAACCGGAATAGGTGTTCAATTAATCCATTAATTTAAAAAACCGGCCTAGTGCGAGTTGGACTCGCGCACGATGGGTTCCGTACCATTATCGCAAAAAAACGGCAAAAAAATCACGTTTTTTGTATGGGAGCCCCACTTAAATATTTATTTTATTATGTTTTTAGACTTTGTTGTTATAGCGCCAATAGAAATACATCATCTGTGAAAATTTCAACTGTCTAGCTACCCCGGTTCATGAGATAGAGCCTGGTGACCGACAGACAGATGGACCGCGGAGTCTTTGTAATAGGGTACCGTTTTTACCGTTTGGGTACGGAACCCTAAAAATAATAAACCCGACTGCTTAACAAGGTAACTAAACAGATGTAAACAAGAAGAAAAGCATGCTATGCAGTCGGAGGATCAGATGGTCAGCTAGCTCGCGAATATGTAGATATCATCCGACTGCACAACATGATTTTCTTCTTGTTTACATCTTTTTAGTTACCTTCATTATGTACTTTTTTTTTATTCATGTATGTAGGTACACTTACAACTTTTTAGTTATGTGTTCCTACCATTTTAATTGTATGTATTGATTTGAATATTGTGTTTGTTAATGTGTTTGATGCTTATTGTAGAATGCACCATAGGCTGCTTGACTTTCGATGTTCTGCAAAATGTTAGAAATAAACTAAAAGAACGGATTGTGACCTTTGATTACATACTTATTGCGACACCCTATTGACTCCTACACCGCCGCTTATGTACTTTGTGCTCCTACTTTTATTTTCCTCCATTGAACAAAATCGTCATAGGTAGGCTTTTTCGTATCTGTGTTTTGATTTTTCCGGTAGTAGATTTATTAATAATCTCTAAAGCGCCTGTTTTGATAAAATCTGGAGTAGTAAAGTTAATCACTATCGCTCGACATTTTTTGTCAACACGAGTATTGCAATAAAATTCACTAAAAATCACAGCACCAAACACCGTCTTTTTTTTCACATTCTTTGAAATCGCGTCTTCTTTTTTTGTATTCTCTTATGGTGGCCAGTTAGATTTTCGGACAAACTTCTTTACAATGACATAAGGGCATTTTTACTTAGAGTTTTTTACGAGGTTCCACACGTATTAGACGTTCCAAATTCAAATTACTTTACTCCCTTGGGAGTTTCACAAAACTTTACCTCCTTTAAGAGTTAATGGTTTATTTTACGTTGAGATAGCACGATACGTAATTGGATATTGTCGAGCAGGTGGTGTGCAAAGAATATAACATACATACAAACATACAAGATACGCGCGAAAAACCCTAACTAACCCTTTCCTTGTCGGGTTATAAAATAATCAACTAGAACTCCGAAAAGTGTGTTCATCTGTTACAGGTCCGATAACGGATGTATCGAATGTAGCTGTACTACTCGGTCAAAATAGCTGTGCACTTGGCGCTGTCACGTCACTCTGGCGTTCGACTCTCTTTATTGGCGCGCGAGGCGAACGCAGGGAGACGCGATTGGAGTGCGCGACGCGACGGGAGTGGGGTCGCATTCCAGCGAGCACATTTATGTTGACCGTGTAGTAATCGCAATTTGTTGAAACTGTACACATTTATAATTTTCTAGCACTTCGCCCTCGACTTCGTTCGCGTCATCCCTATTTTATCCTACAGATGACTTTTTAGTTCACCCCCCTAAAGGTTGAATTGCCAAAAATCCCTTCTTAGTGCTCCCCTACATCATAAAAAGAAGCCCTGTACAGTAAAATTCTTCAAATATCTTTAACACCCCCTAAATCGTCATTCAGGAGTAGTTTTGAAAAACTATGCTACTATTTATGCTAAGTTTCAAAATATATAAGCTCAACAAATTGCCACCCTTTCACCTCCTTAGGGGTAGAATTTCCAAATACCAATATATACATGAATTCTTTTTATCAAGCATGAGTATAAATATAAAAGTTCAGGTGTCCAACTTAAAAACTGTAGAAATTTTATACAAACTTTCATGCCCACCTACAATATCAGTGAACATAAAGTGATTACATTTGATAAGAATCTTATCTAGTTGGCCAGCCAATTAAGCCGAGGCTGCGATACTGTTCTTAATGAAGTTGATACAATCGTGAAAATGTACTTGAAATCATAATTTGAGATAATTTTAATTAATCCATCACCATCTATTTAAGTACTAATCTACTTCAGTCTTCGCACTTCGTATTATAAAGGTTGCAATGGAATGAAGGCTAACGTTTTATTGCTCACCAGTTGGCGCACTGTTGACTAAGGTCCATAAAAATTGCTGTTAAATGTTGTTATAACGCGCACGGAAGCAAGGTTTGAATTAAAATTCATTTCTAATGCCTTAAGACGACGACTAACGCCAACGACCTTGAGGGAACAAAACGAGCACTCGTTTCACACCCGCGCGACCCAAAATTTAGTAGTTTTTTGTACTTTCCTAATTATTCTATGACTTTAAATAAAAAGCCTCAGATCAAAATGTAGATAATTAAATTGTTTTTGTCCGTTTTAGACATAACTTTACAAATTAATTACACTATGTTATAAGAATAAAACTCAAAATTTTCTTAGATCAAATTATAAAGAAAATGGTCTAATGTAACATATATTTTTTCCAAAAACATTACGACAAGCCGTTTAGACGTGATTCTAATTTTAAAATCAGCAACTCAAGGGAATCGGCGCCTTAAAAGATAAAGTTTTTCCGGCGTTTCTATTTTATTAAGACCCATTGGCCGTTGGTGTCTAGAAAAAGAGACATTGAAACGGAGAATGCGGTTGTCGAAATGGCAAAATGTTTGGGATTGAGATAGAGCGCTTCACGCATGTCAATCTACTACATTTTTGAATTTTCGATACTTAACTGTTATCACTGATTATAAATATATGTCCCCTTATCTATAGGTCCGGAGGTAACTACCTGACATGTCACATCTTACTAATATTATAATAAATGTGTAAGTTTGGATGTATGTGTGTGTGGATGTATGTTTGTTACTCAATCACGCCATAACGACAGAACGGATCTAGATTAAATTTGGCACAGAGATATATTGTAGTCTGGAACAGTACAAAGGCTACTTTTTATCCCGGTATAATGTTCCCTTGGGATGATAAAACACTTTTCTCGCGAGCGGAGCCGCTGGTAGAAGCTACACATTATTATAGATACAGAAAAACCGCAGGTATCAATATCGAGTTTGTTCTTTTATAAATCTAATAAGTTAAAAACTTAGGGATGAAATTTTTACTAGGTGTAAACGTATTACGCGAACAAACGTGCCTATCCTCAACGCAGATGTAACCGGTTAGATTCGGGCTTGTGCATCCCGGGGTCTACGAGGGCCGATGCCTGTCTTCGTCGCGGATACATTTGAAAAAGAGTTACCGCGGCCCTGGCTCAAGCAACTGAAGGAACACGAGTGGGTTTTAGTCAGTAAAAGTCTGACACGCCCTCCCGCCTCACCCAGAGCGGGAGAAGTCATTGGCAGATCTTCCACTCAAAAAAAATAAAATAAAAATAAAATGTTCTTAAAACAATTCTTAACGACATAAAACTAAGTTTGAATCCTTGCAAATTTAAAAGATAAAACTATAATAACAATTAAACAAAACAAAAACTATATTAGGTTAATGCTAACACAAAAATATGTAAATAAAAAATGATACGTCAGCCATTCGTCGCAGCTCCGCGAAACGAAACGACGAAACGACGAAACGTTTCGCTGTCAGTAACATTGCTTATATGCTGGTTTACGGGCAGAAACAGACCCCAGCCAGACCGTAGCGACTACGCTCGGAACCTTCAGACCCGGCAGTTACACAAGGGCCCACGCCTCCAGCCTGCACGATGTAAGTACGGAATCAAGAAGCCTGCTGGCTCACATGGTCACATGGGTTTGGGTTCTAGCGCCCTGCCCGTACGGTGGAGCCGGAGCGGGCTTCTGTTAACTGATATCAGTTTTCATAATATTATCCTTAGTTGTCGTTCTTTTTATCGAGGTGTTGAACTTTGCCTGTCTGGCCATCCTGCTCGTCATTTCAAATAATATCGATACTTTTAACAGCTGCTATAAAACTATCAATAATTTGATTGAAGATTTCTATGCCATGATTATTTTCTGTGAATCACAAACTTCTTCAGCAAAAATGTTTGTCTTCTCTTTTCTTGTCTATATTGTAACCGACCAGTCTGACAATTCAAAATAAAAAAACTAACTACTATTTTTCACTTTGTAGTTTTCTTATTTGGAAGTCGGTGGTATTTTTTTGTAAAATAGTTTATTTTTATTTTTCCCTTTTAGTTGTACCTACCTAATAGGCAAGTTGTTTAGTAAGTTTCCTATACACCAGAATAGATTACCCGAATATCATGAAACTTGAACAAAACCGATCAAATGAGAGATCTGCTTACCCCTTAAGAGCGTACTGGCGTGATGTTATGTTATGTATAAACAATAAATTCATCAGATTTTCACCAAATTAAAATGGGACCAATTTCGGAACATACACTTTCGAACAAAAAAAGAATTTTCAAAATCGGTCCACAATTGACGAAGAAATCGGTGAAAATAAAAAAATTAAACATGCAAGAAGTCGAACCTTCTCCTTTTTCGAAAGTCGGTTATAAAGGCTATGACGATAAGTCTTGTAGCAAAATGCTACAGTACACATAGCAACAACCAACACCAAACTTTCTCATTAGGCACCTGATAAAAATGATTATCATCATCAGCCTTTTAATGTACCCACTGCTGGGATAGGAGAGGACACAGGTCTCCTCTCTATGTGAGGGAATGGGAATCCATAAAAAAACTGTCAAAAATGATACCTACTCAAAACTATTTATAAACCACACACAGTTAAATAAGTGCAAGGTTAAAGCAACACTACAAATTCATTGTTTGGAACTGAATTCTTATCTTTTTCATATGATGTGCGATATGGCGGGCGTCACTACATATTAAATTAATGTCAATATTATTTTAATCATTATGATTATTGTCGTAATTTGTAACCTTGCCCTATGTGGCACTTGGTGCAGATTCAAGATCTGAAGATACGTAGGAATATAATGATTTAGGTAGGTACGGTGAAAACCGTTTATAACGAATTCGCTTAAACAAAGTACACAATTGAGACGGACCACTACCCGCCCGCACCTTTACCCTAATTTGATTAAAAAAAAAAATTTGGAATACAAGGGAAAGAGAAGCCACCAAAGTAAGCTTTTTTTGCAAAATTTTGTTCCGAAGAATTTTTCAACTGCCCATTGACCAATGAACTTGAAATTTGGTGATAAGATTATGTATGTTTTGCTAAAAAATACCAATATATTGATAAATCAAATTTATCAATATACGTACGGAATTGTATCATGGAATTCGCATTCTGATTTTGTGATAGATGATTTTAAGTCAAAGTCAAAGTCAAAACGTTTATTGCAAACTAAGTGTATAGTTGGTGTTTTGTTATATTAGTGCAAGACTTAGCAGCCTTTTACAAGCATTGCAATTATCATTCTCCTGTCCTAAAAAAGAATAAAAAAATGTTGTTGCTGTGTTTAAATGTTGACATTGTCGAATCTGTTTGATCTGTTCTGAATCATTTAGATTTATCAATATACAATAAATGATTTATCAATATATAATACAGTATTGCCTCAATTTTACTATTACAACCAACTTAATTTTGCGGTTTGGTACGGAACCCTAAATATGCCAAGTCCGAAGCGCACTTGGCCGGTTTTTTGGCTGCTGAAGTGCTGATGCTGCTTTGCTATGATAAGTACGGAGTATCTATCTGAGTAGTCCCTTACCTTGAGATCTCCAGGAAACTTTGACACCAGTTTCTCGACATACTCGTAAATCTTCGGGTGCCGATAAATATTCGTGCAGTGCCATAAAGTGTTTATTTGATCTTGTAAAGCGCCAACCACCTTGCTGAAAATAAAATAAAGTAAAGAAACTGGAAATATGGTGTACTTAATCATCATAACGTCAGCCGAAAGACGTCCACTGCTGAACATAGGGCTCACCCGCTTCCCGCAACCTTAAGGCGCTGATTCCCTTGAGTAGCTGATTTTAAAATGAGAATCACGTCTAAACGGCTAGTCGTAATTTTTTGAAAAAAATATATGTTATATTAGACTATTTTCTTAATAATTTGATCTGAGAAAATTTTGAGTTTTATTCGTTTAACATAGTTTAATTAATTTGTAAAGTTATGTCTAAAACGGACAAAAACAGGACAATCACAATCAAACCGCTTGGCGTATTTTAATGAAATTGACACCATCTCAAAGACAATTTAACTATCTACATTTTGATCCGAGGCTTTTTTTTTAAAGTCATAGAATAATAAGGAAAGTACAAAAAACTACTAAATTTTGGGTCGCGCGGGTGTGAAACGAGTGCGCGTTTTGTTCCCTCAAGGTCGTTGGCGTTAGTCGTCGTCTTAAATCAGTCATCGGTCCACCTAGTGGGAGGCCTTTAAACGCATCAAAACAAGCATAATATTACAAATTGGATGACTATGTTCAAGATAAGAATGCTCGGGAACATGCTGGTCCTGCTCCATAGGGCAATCTTTAGTGTAGAGAAAATGAAAATGGTTAATTTATTTACTCGTAATTTAATATTTTTATTGTTTTGTGAAATTGACTCACAAACTGTGCCGTTGTTGTTGGATTAGGTAATTTACCTATGTTTGCAATATTTGTAAGTATGTGAGAAGCATGTTCCTATTAATCAAATGAATGAGTTTATCTGTTAGTGCTTGTAATACTTTCGGTATAACTATACGTATTGTAGGAGTGTTATTTTGGGTGCATCGTCCTCACGTATATTATATTAATATATGTATGTACGAGTAAATATTGTAAAACACTTTTTTTTAAAGAGTATTTGTGGAGTTTCTAGCTACTTGCCGAATGGACGGTAGAATCAATTATTATAACTTGTAAATTTAAATTCTTGACGTTCATGAGTGCTGCTTAGTGCCCTAATTGAAATAAGGAATTTGACTTTGACTTTGCATCGTTTTCCGGTTCGCGGTCACTACGAACTTTTCGGCCCACCAACCATCCGTTTTGCGGGCAATAGTGTATTATTGCGACTCAAGCGTGGCGGCTTGGAATACGAGGCGAATGGCTGTGCTGTATCAGATTCTTGTGACAACGGGGGTGAGGGATGGGGTACTGGAAAACCGCCATTAAATTTGAATCTACCAATATCTGGGGGCACACTAAATCAAATTCAGGGTCAGACCCTAGTTGTCTTGTTTACCGGAAATCATGGAACAACAACTTTTACAAAGTGAACGGCGCTACAGTCCCTCCTTTGTGTTCGTGTGACTATGCGACAAATATTTAAATAAATAAATTCTTCCATTCACCACAATGGACGGGCGCCCAAAGTTATTTAAATTTTAGATTACCTAAATGCATTAATGGATAGAGTATACGTTATTTATATTCGTTATTAAGTAGACTGTTGTCATACCAGTAAATTTACTTACATGAAAATAAATACTACTTTTAAATAAATTGCAGTAGCTAAGCTATATTATTTCAAAGATTGATTAATTTTTATGAGTAATTTATAGTAGACACTAAGTAAGATAGATAGATAGTTAGATCACTCTGTCAGTGGTGTCCCATCCCATACAAATAACCCGTGCCGACGTACTGTACAGATTATACTGATTTTTTTTTGTTGTTTGTTCGCGTTCGGTTCCGTTCCATGGTTATAGATAATTATCTATCTATCGCTGTGGAACGGAACCGAACGCGATCGGTTTACAAAAAATAATCGGTATAATCAGATGAAAAAACGCAAGTGAAGTCGGCTGCACGGTTTCTTTGTATGGGATGAGGCATCTGTATGCTAGTATTATATTATCTGTGCTTCTGTTTAACGTTATCAGACATGTACGTAGTTGATACTGATTACAATAAAGAAAATAATATGTTTAACATGGTGAACATCAGCAATAACACGTGTCCCGAATAAATATATACATACTTACCTATCTGAAAATAGTAAAAAAAACCCGACTGCTAAAAATAACTGACTGATAAGGTAATAGTGTTATTTAATAAATTAAATATTTTTGGCTATCTAGTAAGTAGCTCTCATTTGATACCCATATTGTTACGATAATTAAAAAAAAAATAGTATCAATCCCTTTTTGGGGGTGGCACGCCATATTTCAAAATTATATAGCATAAGTCACTACCACAATTGAGACGAATCCAACGACACAACATTTTAACTTACTAATATTATAAATGTGAAAGTTTGGATGGATGGATGTTTGTTACTCAATCACGCCAGAACGGCTGAACGGATCTGGTTGAAATTTGGCACAGAGATAGATTATAGTCCGGAATAGCATATAGGGTACTTTCATCCCGGTAGAATGTTCCCTTGGGATGATAAAATACTTTTCACGCGTGCGAAGCCGCTGGCTGAAGCTAGTATTATAATTGCGAAAGTATGGATAGATGGATGGATGTATGTTTGTTACTCGACACTACGAACTCTGAGTCTGCACTTGTACAAGGAGATGTGCAAGTTATTGGTGAACAATAAAGTATATTCTATTCCATTCCATTCCAATCCATTCCATTCCATTCTTTATTTTCTATACTTACGGGTGACAGTGTCCTACAGAGACTGTGACAATTCCTCCGAACAGATCCAGATATTGCTTGCCTTCGTGGTCGTAGAGCCACTGCATGCGACCTTGATGGAGAAGCAGAGGTCGCTGGTAGATGTTGTACACCGCAGGAGGCAAGTGCTGACTCTTCACTTGCTCCGTCTTCTGGTACGATGGACCCTGAAACATTGGCATTGGTAATGGTATGGTACACATGAACTTAGATTACGAATCTGTTGCCATGGAGATGCGGCAAAGGCGTTTGTGCACTTTTTCGTATTCGACTCGTCTTTTCTTTTTTTTTTTTTCAGAATCCGTATCTATACGGATTTGAATTATACTATCCTACTAATATTATTATAAATGTGAAACTTCGGATGAATGGATGTTTGTTACCCAATCCACAGTATAAATAAAAGTACCCCAATTACGCCAGAACGGCTGAACGGAAGCGGATGAAAATTGGCCCAGAGATAGAATATACGCTGGAAAAGCATATACGCTACTTTTCATCCCGGTATAAAGTTCCCTTGGGATAAAAAAATCACTTTTCATGTGGGTGAAGCTGCTGGTAGAAGCTAGTTTTTCCATACAATTAATAAACACGAATAACAAATCGAATATGAGTGCACAAACGCTCTAAGCGGCATTTAATTAAATTTTCTGCTGATTTTTGTAAGGATTCCTGCCCGTTCCGTAGATTCTTTTAGGCAATATTATATTTATCAGGTAAAAACGAATGGTATTTTGATATGATATGCCATCTGCCAGAAAATAATGTGCTATTTAAGTTGCTGATGTTAAAACGCTGTAAATCTATCTACAAATGAAATAAAAGGATTCAATTTGTCAATAAAATATAATATGAAATAATTTTATGTATCTAGGTACTTATAATTAATTAGTTTATATTTTATATGCGGATAATGGAGTGAGCAGCAACATTACTTCCGTTTTATGTTGATGATAGCTGGTGGGTGACCATAACCTCTTAGAGCAAGGTTATTTTGAGTGTGCGTAAGGGACAGATGTACCTATATGGCTTGTATACATCTGTCCCTTATTCACAGTCGAACCATTATAGTTTTGACACGTCAGGGAACGGGGGCTGTTTATCATACAGAAATAAATAAATTAAACCTATTTGTTGTGTAAATGTTAAATACTATTTATTTGCTACACTTCGCAATAGTATACGATAGTGGCAGAAATGATCGCTGGATGAATTGAATTCATCCAGCGATAATTTCTAGGATAACTTCGGATCGAGCTGGATTTGAATGATTTTAATGACCTTTCTCTGAAATGCACTTTAAACAAATCCTTGTGATACTAGGTTCCCCTAGTTCAAGAGCCAGAGCACTGGTGTAATTTTAAGTGTTAATAAATAAAAATGTAAAATATCTGCAAAAATTAACTAAAAAGTTTCAAACAAAGTCAGTTATTTGAGTTCTATCTCAGAATTGAAGCTTCCAACAGCAACATACTGCTTCTTGGCAGTCGGATAAAAAAGTATATAAAAGTAATTTCTTCATGAAAATAACTTACAGTATATCGTTTCGGTGTAAAGTCATAGTTTGGGATAGCTGGCACTGCTGCTGTTGCGTAGCGCCTTACTAACTTGTTGCAGCTAATTTTTACAACTAAAATCAAAATAATAAACACAAAACACAGATTTTAACATGATATTTTCACCCTTATTTATAAAAAATCTCGAGACTATTCAGCGAATGCTAAGCACATTCTATTTTCTATTTCTATAGAGAATTTGAATAAAGAATTATGCTAATCTACGTGCTAAATTTAAATTTTCTATAGAGAATTTGATTAAAGAATTGCTAATTTACGTTCTAAATTCAATTTTTCTATAGAGAATTGAATTTAAGAATCAGCTTATCAGTTGCTAATAGCTCAGAGATTTTTATAAATAAGGCCCGTAATCGTCAGATATCTAATTAAGTAGTTCGATACGATATTATTGTACCTTTATCGGCCATAGTATTCACGGTACGACGGCAGAAGCGTTACTGATTTTGTCGCGTTGATTTGATTGACCGCTGCCCCCCGTTGAATAAATCTCCACCAACAATTATTATAGTAAAGCTAAGTTCATACTGGATGCGCGCTGTTGACAATTTTTTTTTTTTTAGCTTTCACTTGGAACTATTCAAGAATACTTAATTACATTCTTACTTAAAATGTAATTATCATTAATGAAATTATAATTACAATTTTTTTTTTATTTTTTTTTTTGTTACTTAATAATTTGTTTGAGAGATGTAAGCACCTATTTAGGTACATACGCAGACTATGACTGAATGCTCTACAATTTTTGTTTTGAATAAATGCAAATACGATTAATACATAAATCTTCTTTAGCTTCTTCCAGCGGCTTCGCCCGCGTGACAAATGTTTTTTTATACCAAGGGAACATTATAACGGGATAAAAAGTAGCCTTTGTGCTATTCCAGAATATAATCTATGTCTGTGCAAAATTTTATCCCGATCATTCCATCCATTCTTCATCCAAACTTCCGCTTTTTATAAATTAAAATTAGCGTGCTAAGTATGAAAAACTGATTTTTGTGACTTACCTAACTTGAATATCTTTAGACGCGCACATGATGTTTATTGCGAACTATGAGTTGAGGTGACATTAAAAATGTAAAAAAAAGTTTTGTACAAATTTTCTGCTTCTTATCTTTTAGTTCAAGGTTGACCCTGAATTGATTTTTTTGAGTTAATAACGTCTTATACCCTACTATTTGACATGTGAAAACTTGTAATATTTAGCCTTTAAAATAATCAGTTTCAAAAGTTGACTGTACCTACTGTAGAATGGAGTCTTTTGTCAAATCTAATTGCAAAAATTCGACAGGTTTTCAAGTTACATTCACTATGGCGCTTCTTGTCAAATGTTGACTAATTCTGTGTACTTATTTTACTTCTACCTACTAAAACAAAGTATTTTATTTTTTGATAACTTAATTTAAAAAATATGATAAATATTATTTACTAATCTAACTGTAAATATGCTATGTTAGTTTTGTCCCCTAAGTACCTACGCTCAACATACTAAAATTGTTTAGATTATTATGTAAGTTTCTCATGTATGTGAATGCCATTTTCGTTTCGCAAATAGTCATGTCAAATTCTGACTTTATAAATCGGGAGATATGTTCAATTACCATTTGCATATTGCAGACCTCAGTGCGATACCAACTAATATAGTAAATTCGAAAGTAACTCTGTCATTTTGTTATTTTTTACGTCTTAACAGATTTGGATGTAGCGTGGCACAAGAGTAGACTAATCCACAGATAATATATGTACGAGGCGGACGTGATCGCTTGAGGTAGATAGGTATTCTGGAGGTTGTAAGGCTCCTGCTCAAGCGCATTGGCGCCCCTGCACCTATGTTCAGTTGTCTTCGAGAATTCTGGAGCCTGGGAGTTGATTGAGGGCTGCTAAGTTCTGATGTCCAGGAAGTAAAAGACTTTATTCTTCTTCACGTTTCGCGATGTTTTTACAAGGTTTTTGTTACACAAAGTTGCGTGGATTTGACTAATATGATATAATTGAACAGCGCGCCTGTTACAACTTTATGCTATAAATCGACAGAATCTCCCCTATTCCTGAAGGGATTAGGGAGTACCTATATGGTTGGATGCGCCCTGGAATGGCCCATCTGATGAACCTTCAACCACGTTCCTAACTACTTCCCCTGAAGAGATCCTCCAGGAAGAATGGGGAATGAAGGGAAATTTTGACGTATTTGGGACTTAGAAGCTATTTTCTTCTAAAACTATACAGATTTACTATAGGTTACTACATGGGTCTTGAAGCCCTTCTACAAGGCTATAGAATTACACTACTTCTATAGCTACATCTATATCTTTCAGGCGCGTAACTGCCTGGAAGTGTCAGACTGAACGAAATGTACTAACTTTTAACATTAAAAGTTGTTTTGTACTCAGACTATCTGAGGGATCTCCACCCGCCAAATATCATTCGTTAGCCCTCACAACAGGCTACCCAGTGCTAGTACTTTGGTGGGCGTAGCTTCACCCCTCGAAGTAGAATTCACCCTGGAGTGATCGGTGCTACAAGAAAACTGTGGGACCTCGCGGTCTTTCAAGAAGATTGTCTCCCCAACCACCAGAGCAGGCAGAGAACCGGGCTATCGGATGGTAGTATCCTGATGGGTGTACCACCAGCCCTTCTGGTGTTTTAGGTGCCGGGAAGCAGGTGAAATAGGAAAGGAAGCGTGTTGTTCTACAGCTTTAAGCTTTTAGCATGTGTCATCAAGTGAGCCACAGATCGGCAGTGTATGATGAGTGAATCCAGGCACCTGTCTGCAGGCTGCCGAAGGTAATACTTCTGACAGCATATCAGCAACTCTTCAGGCACCAAGTGTGTCTGAAGGCGGTGAGCCCGCTGACAGGCGTATAGAAACGTCTATAGTGGGTCATATAAACACATTATCTTAAGTAAGCAGTGATTATGTACTAGAACTACATAAGTACTATCTAGTTACAGGGCTTAGGCAGAAGTCTAGGTTACCTAGAACCGCTAGACTGCGATAAAAAGTTTTCTAACTGTTTGAGGGAGATGTGTGTATATTCACCGTTTCAGGGTGAAACTCTATTATCCCTGGCTATGTACTGTTATTATATATTGTTTTTCAGTCATAGCCTTAGGGTATCTAAGTTAGAACACCTAGATTGTGTTTCCTAACAAACCAATGTGTGTAAGGTAAATAATACGATTGGTATGTGAGTAGTGTGTGTAGTAGTGTGAACGCATATACCACTACTTGCTACCCTGCTTTTTTGAGGGGGTCTAAACCAAAAATAAATAATTTTATTTACCTATGCTGTTTACTACGCTAGTAAATAAACTACGTGACGCCTCGCCCCGAACTAATAAATACTAGCATGCAGATGCCTCATCCCATACAAAGAAACCGTGCCGACGTAACTAGCGTTGTTCATCTGATTATACCGATTATTTTTTGTAAATCGATCGCGTTTGGTTACGTTCCACGGCGATATATAGATCACCATCTATATTCGTGGAACGGAACCGAACGCGATCGATGTACAAAAAATAATCAGTATAGTACGTCGGCACGGTTTCTTTGTATGGGATAAGACACCAGTGACCAAGGCCAGGGATTAGACAATACCTTTTAATCCGGTAACTTATCTTCGTATAATTTTCGATTTTCTTTTCACGCGGGCGGATCCGCGGGCAGTAGCTAAAGGTTTATAAACATAAAATAATTAACTAGTATTGACTTCCTATGTGGACAGAGCCAATGGCCAGTCACACTTGCGTTTTATTGCCCTTGACACTCTATTTAAACAAGTACTTGAGGACTCTTCAGAACGGTTGTGAGTGTTGCGACTTGCTTGACAGAACGAAAAACATTGTGATATTCGTGGTACTTGCAGTTAGGGTTATTATTGTCCGGGTTTCTCCGGACATGTCTGTGTCCGGCCTTCAAATTTGTCCGGTTTTTTCACTTGGAAAGCAACATTTTTTACGGCTATTCTATCCTTTAGGAATACTTTCTTTTCAGATCACGTTTTTTTTTGCAGTTGGATGTCAGTTTTTGAACGTATTTTTTAGAGTTCCGTACCCAAAGGGTAAAAACGGGACCCTATTACTAAGACTTCGCGATCCGTCTGTCTGTCTGTCAGTCCGTCTGTCACCAGGCTGTATCTCATGAACCGTGATAGCTAGACAGCTGAAATTTTCACAGATGCTGTATTTCTGTTGCCGCTATAACAACAAATACTAAAAACAGAATAAAATAAATATTTGAGTGGGGCTCCCATACAACAAACGTGATTTTTTTGCCGTTTTTTTGCGATAATGGTACGGAACCCTTCGTGCGCGAGTCCGACTCGCACTTGGCCGGTTTTTGTTTTCTAACTACAATACAATGTCGTCGGCCGGTCATTAGTTAATCTTCTGTTTCTAATCACAATGCCCTTGTCCCGCCAGTGTACATCTAAATTTTGGAAGACTTCTTCAAGCTTTGCTGTGAAGACAACTTTTGGAGACAGCGGATCCCCTTGTTTTACACCTTATATTCGGATCTGAAAAATGGACCAGTAGTATCTAAGCGTATGGCAGCTGTACTATTGAGATAAATTAGTTTCAGTAATTTAACGTAAGTGGGTTCTCTTTTTACCCGACTGCCGAAGTGTGACTGGTAATGTGTTTATCAGTCTATGTATGTATGTAGGTATGTTTGTTCCTATGTGGCGTTCCAGAGACCAATCGATTCGTCTTAACCTTGCGAGTGTCACGAAAGATGGCGGCTTTTGGGCGTCATAATGTGGGAGGGCAATTGTCTTTTTTCTTCCAAACCCATCGTGTGGGGTATCAAAATAAAGGTTTTCAAGAGGTGATTTCAAAAATATATAACACATATATGTTTAATAGTAGGTAGGTACCTAATTCGAAAAAAATGTTAACTAAAAAGTTATAAATAATAAAAGTTAATTCAATAAATCATTAAACCCGACTGCTTGAAAAGCGAACTAAAACAAACTTTTTAACTTTTTTTGTACCACTATCGCAAAAAACGGCAAAAAAAACACGTTTTTTGTATGGGAGCCCCACTTATATATTTATTTTATTCTGTTTTTATAGTTGCAACAGAAATACATCATCTGTGAAAATTTTAACTGTCTAGCTATCACGGTTCATGAGATACAGCCTGGTGACAGACGGACAGACAGACAGACGGATTGTGGAGTCTTAGTAAGAGGGTTCCGTTTTTACCCTTTGGGTACGGAACCCTAAAAACCAGCCAAGTGCGAATCGCTTACTGAAGTTCGTAAACAATGAAAGCACCAAACATTGCTCTAACGAAAAGATAAACTGGACTAAGGGATACACATCACACATCACATCATCAGCCTATTAATGTGCCCACTGCTGGGACACAGGCCTCCTCTCTGTGAGAGGGAAAGGGTTGTAAGCCACCACGCGGGCCCAGTGCGGGTTGGTGGATGTCACATGTCTTCGAATTTTTGGTTCTAGGACATGCCGGTTTCCTCACGATGTTTTCCTTCACCGTTTTGAGAGCAGTGGTGATGAAATAGTTTACATAAAGTGAATCGCCTGCCTGGGCTCGAACCCACGACCTACAACTTTTAAGTCGCGGCTGATACCACTGGGCCACCACTGCTCACGCTAAGGGAGACATACTGCATTATTACAAAAAGCGGTTTAACCAAAACCCAGGTTTAAACCTTGTTTTCGCCGTACATTATAGAGGTTTTTAGTAAAAGTGGTTTTTGTAATAAGGCACAATTAGTTTTGCCGTTGGAAAACTAATGTCTTCGTACATGGACATTGGCCGCGGATTTCAACTGCAAATTAGGTAATAATCGTTTTATGTACATATTTAAAAAAAGGTACAAATTTACGGTTTTCGGATGCTTTCCTTTATTAGTACTTTAAGACATTAGGTACAGTCGGTAATAGCTATTACCTGACCCATCCTGCCGTTAAACGACCCACTAAAAGTTTGACGGTTTTGAACCTACTGCAATTAGCAGTAAATAAGTGATATTTATACATGATGGACTTGTTATTCTTGTTGTTAGACTTGTATTTCAACACTATTTGATAAGTCGATTTGATCAAGTGGTTGCATCCGTGAACCTGTGTTAACATGGTTGCGAGTTAAGACTAACCTTCCACTTCTTGTTGCTTTATGTCCACAATATTCAATTATGTTTTTTTATTCAAAATATTATTTACATTAAATTAAAATAACAATAAAAAGAAAAATAAATAAATACAAACAACTACAGAAATGAAAAACAAGAATGATTTAGATAACGTTAAATTTAAAAAAAATCTTCTTCTTTTTCGTGTGAGGATGTGGCCACCTCTAGTGTCAGAGTTAATTTAACCGCCTCTGGGAACCCCACAGGCCTCAGACTTGCCTATTTCAGACTAACATTAACTATATAAGTCCAGGTTTCCTTACGATGTTTTCCTTCACCGTTGCCTGTGATGTCCAAGATAAACTATTAAATAAAAAATTGGAAAAAAACGTTGTTATACGCAATTTAGTAGTAAGGCAAGGTAAAAAAAAAATACGCGTGGTCACTGCAATTGTGCGTAGACTGGCTTTAGTTTTTTTGTCACGGTTCATTTTTATTTTCATACCCTGAACCTTAGTAGGATTTGACTATAGTTTTATAATGAATTCGCATATTTGTCTTTCAACTACCCTCTTATTCTAAGTTAGGCGAAAATATTACCAATTTAGACATTTTATATTTGAAGAATGTGTCCGTCTATAGTTCTTTACAATATGTAAGAAATACTTATTATTAAATAGATTCTAAATTGAAAGCAAAACAACAATATTCTCGACGCAGGATTTGAACTGGCATCGTGTTCGCCTCAGTCTTATACACGAACCACGAGCCCAGTAGCCTTGTTGCGGAATGAATTCGGCTAGGTAAATAGCAAAGAGTATGAAAAATCGACCAATCACATGCGAGATGAAAGACGCGATGTGGATTTCCGTCTATGCTGTGAGGTAGCATTTTTTACCCTATACACCAGCCAATCCAGGGCTAGGAAGTAGCATGAGACTATTATAGGGATGGTTTCGCATGATGTTGCTGGAAGTAAAAATCACACAGTTGGTCAACTAGTTTAATCTTCACAAATACAGTCCATCACTAAAGTTTCTTGAGCATTATTAAATGAGCACAACTTACAACATTTACCCTTGATACTCAACACTGGAGATAGGCTATCTCAAACATCGTTCAGTCCGTGTAGCTGTGTTCAAGCATTGTGCAGATCAAGATGCCATGTGTATTCGGAGCCTGCTACTAAAGTTGCAGGATGTAGATTTTATGCTGAGTTGACCATGTTTATATGTTTAATGTTTATTATTGTTAAAATTATCCTAAGGAGCCCTGCCAAGAAGAAAATTCATGATGAGCATCACAACGCACACGTTTCACATGCTTGGATATTTAGACAAATCAAACTAATACTTACAGCGCCTACTGAACCATTGATTTGCTAGGTTTTTCTTGGTTATGAAAAATTAGATGCCATCGATCTAACGTGCATCGTCCAAAAGGAATTTTCACTCTTGTAAACCATAGACATTGAGCGTGAATAGATTAATAGACGCACATCCATAATTTACTTTATGCAACTAATTTTAATATAAGATTTGATCTTTTGTTTATAATTTGAATTGTGTGTTTATTGTATTAATTATTACACACAATTCATATATATTAAAATTTTATTTATTGTTTTAACAGACACTAACGCCATCTGACTGAAGAATGGTAAAATAGTGACATAACTTAAATGGTTCTCATCTTTGGCACTGGATGTCGCTAGTGATTTCATAATTAAATGTAACATTAACTTTTAATTGTTACAATGCGATTGGACGATTTTTCATACTCTTTGCCCTTTACCTTGCTGAATTCATTTCCCAATAAGGCTGCAGATTTTCTTGAATATAATCGTTAAAATAAGCTATTAGTAGCAATGGCACTAATTATATTACAATAGTCTGATAAACTTTTTGTCTTACAGCCTAAAAATTAAAATCGCATAACAATAGTTATAAATATCCTAACGCTAACGTTTTAAAGATCAAATTTGCGTATCTGTATTATTATTGAATTTGTTCAACGAGTAGCGCTAGTCTGATACACTCATACAAATTAAATAATCCTTAATGTTACAGGTGGAGGGTTCGTGTTCGTTCGTTTTTAGGGTGGGTCAGGTAACAGCTATTACCGACTGTATTTCTTGCCAAATTTTATGATAGGTCAAATGAGCAGTACCCTATAGGTTTTGATTCCCTAGCGATTCGTCAAATATGCGTCATACTCAAAAATGGCCGTATCTTTTGTTTGCGTTGATTTAGAAGTTTGATTTTTTCTCTTCTTTTTTCTTAGCTCTTTGCAGACTTGGATGTATATTAATTTCAAATTGATACCTCCAGACGTTCTAGAGAAAATGGTTTTGACACACGGAGAGAAAGACAACGAAGTGATCCTATAATCGGATCGGAAACCGAAAAATAGATTTTCCTTAATTATGGATTCGCTTAGTAACTCAGTATGCATACTATCTTGTTAGAGATATCAATACAATGTTTTATCAAAATTCTGCCAAGGTTGCCCGTTGAGTGTAATTATTTTTAGTTTGATTGTGATATGATTAATGATAAACTAACGCTAGGCATATTCGTGTGAGAATTCCATTTCCAACATTCTTCATATCTGTAGTTTCCATTTCCTTTTACCAACATTGCACACTTGTACCATAATGTACCTAACATTAATTTATTTGTACTATTGAGCACGATCTTTTTTGTATCGAAACTTTTTTAAGAACAAAGCAACTCAACCAATAAATTAAAAAAAAAAACTCTAACTCACTTGTGAAAGCAATGAAAAAGTCACAGTTTGATAACAGTTATTATTATGTGCCTAATTGCGGTGAAATTATAGCCACTTTATGAGCAAGTGTGTTGAAAATAACTATTATACCATTCCCCCTAAAAAAAGCTTATTTTATTCACTGAAAGCAGTGAATAAAAAACACTTTTAATCACTGTTTTGGTGTTTGAATTTAGAACACACCAATACATATTCGACGTGCTAAACAACCTCCTTGCGCATAAAGTACTCGATACAAACTCCTTGTGCAAAGAATATTCGACTTTCAAACTCCTTCATCGATTTAATTTTCAGTTTGTTAATATTTAGGATTTAAATAATGATTTTGATTTTAGTCTGGGATGTATAGTGAATACTTATTTGGATTGTAATTCTAATATTAATTGCATTGGTGTTTAATTAATTATAACTATGTAACGTAACGGAGGTGGTCACTGGTCCCTGAAACACACGTGCTGTTACCTAGCTCAGGGTTCAGGGTATCACATTTTATTTGTAAAATTTGAAGGTAATAAACCATTTATTTATTTATTAATATTCCTTGTGCTTTTCGCTTAAATCTTTCTTTTTCTCGTAGTCATGGTATAAAATATAGTATGCAACTCTTGAATAAAACGGATTTATATCGAGGGCCATGAATCACTTGCGTTGCTCAGGATTCTGACACCTTGAATCACTCCCTACAATCGCGATTCAGTTGATAGAATCCTTCACTTATTCGTGATTCATCTATGTCCCTCGCTTTAAATCCGTCCTTTATTCACTAGTTGCATAATATACTATTAAGTATACCCTCAAAGCATTCATTTTGTGATTAGTATAATGGCGAAAACACACTTGCGTGGCGTGTCACGCCAGAAGCCTATCGGTTTCATACATTTAGTATGGTTAGAGGCACATTTGAGTGTCGTGGCGCGTTCTGAAATAAATAATCATGACGTGCGCGTCAACAGAACTCCGACTACCTCAGCCCTTGTTATTTCATGGGTCTCGTTGATATGAAGTTCCAGAGCCTTAAAAGTTAAATGAATGACATAAAAATAACAAAAAAACAATCGTTTATAAGTAATTAAAAATTTCGACTAGATCGATCGAATAACAAATAGGACTTAATTTTGTCCTTTAATTTGGACAAGTTATTTACAGTCCAAACTTTTCTAAACAGTGACCAATTGTAATTTTCCCAGTGAGAAGTTGGTCAGTAATATGTTGGTACTACTTATCGGTTACATTTTACTACCTGTCGGTTTGGATTTTGTTTGCCCGCCATTATTATTTTTGTCCATTTAGCTCACTGACCTCTAATATACAAGTACGCTGGACTTCATATTATCGATGACAAAATTAAGACATTTGATTTTCGCCATTTTGGCGCTGATAGCAACGTGACTTAACGTGAGATTCCATGGAACTAATATTAGAGATGGGACATAGCCTTCGGTATAAAAATACGTGAGAATAATTTAATACTTAGGAGAACAAGAAAATCCCAATTATTTTAATTGAGATTAATTTCAAAGTAATAGAAAACTTGCTGTAAAGGTTAACTGAAAAATACTTTCAATCAGATTGCAAGCTATAAACTAGTGGATAGCGTGCTACTAAAGTTATAGCGCATTACTGTCAGATCAGTGAGATTTAAATATGGGGATAGGCTAACAACTTATCCTTAAAACTAGTATATTTGAGCAAGTATCTGCTCGCTCAAGTATACTTAGTTAATATTTACATTTACAATAGTTTGGATTCACTCGGTTGGATCATCATTCATACAAATATTTGCGTACGAATGAGATGGATAATAATTTACAACGGACATATTTCTCGCTCTCATAGCTGAGATCCTGTCTCTGTCTGTAGTGTTAAGGTGCAAATAAGAGTGACATCGCATTCCAGCGACGTGAAGACTTACTCTGTTTCAGATGCAGATATAAATTGTTTGACTTAAAAACATTTGTTAATACAATTATAATTATCATGATATTATTCCAGAATTAATTCCAGAAAGGAACGAGGTGATTGATACAAAAAGAGAGAGGCCTGTGCTCAGCAGTGGGCGAAGTCGGACTATGGATGATCATGATGATGATTCCAGAATTTAGTGTTACACATTGCTTTTTAACATATTATTACTGATTATTAGGTATTCATATAACATTCATCACTAATACCAATATGAGATATTTAGTTGCAACATATTATGAGAAGTCAATACAGTAGATGAGTGATACGCCTTGCCAAGTCTACTATTTTGATATTAGTGTAATTTAAATATATTACTAATACTCATATACTCGTATTAGTTAAAATAATATAATATTTCCAGGCGAATATATTAGTATTACCTAATCTTGAGAAATATCGGTATTAACCTATCTCTAAATGTGTCAATTTTAGTTCCTGATAACCTCGAGTGGGGCGCTTTGATTCGGCACAAAAATCAACTGTCATTTCATCTAATATATGTAGTCCAGCGTACTTGTATGATAGAGGTCAGTGATTTAGTTTATTGGTTGTATTATCGGCAATGGGTAGATTAATCTAGACAAACGTCAGTGAGCGATGTATATTCCTAGCATAATTATGTTCAGTAAGGATGCCTGAAATTACGTAAAATCTTACGCACATAAATATTTTCAAGATGACAAGTTAAAAATTCAATATTGTGAGGACTCACCTATTTAGAGGCAACCTTCTTGGCTATTATAAGACTGATGACAGATACATATTTAGTTTTGGAAGGTGATTGAAATCGAAACACTTGGAAAATAATTGAAGATGTTTTAGTTGAGTTTTGCTTGCAATGATATTCTAGTAAACAGATATGTTATGAGCGCGCGCATTGTGAAGACTCGAATACGTCCTAATTGGGACGTATCATCTTTAGTCTATGTCACGCATGGCGACGAGCGATAGGCTTTGTTGAAATAAAAGCAAAAATTAAATGAAATTAATCTTTATCGCAGATAACAATAATTACATCCTCAGAGTGTTACTTACAAATAAAATTTCTTACATCTATGTTAGTAAAATATTATTATAATGTACATTACATACGAACGACCATTAAAAAATGTACGTTTCTGTTTAACTATTGACTGGGATTGGTGACACACTTTTTTTTTTGCTTGCTTGAAGGTTAGGTACATATTGTTGAGTTGAGTTGAGAGTACAATTGGCAGTACCTACTAATATTAAATTCAGTAAGTATATCTGTAGTCATGAAAGTGTGTACCGGATAAACGGACCATCCGGCTTATGTATCAGCTAGGCTTACTACACAGGGGTATTACGGACACACCTAGTCGCCTTGCTATTTTCCGATTTGCATGCGGACTAATTGGGATTCTTGGGAACGAGTTCCACATAGTATTCCCAGTTCGGGGACTTTGTGAATACTTGATAGAGTGTCTTCTGGCCGGCATCCATATCTGCTAGCTTTCCATTTTTGATAGTGTCATAGTAAATGTTGCCTTGGAATAATTTTAAGAGGGCCTCGATCGATTCACCGTCTTTAGCAAACATAATCGCTTTTAATAACAATGCAGTTGAGAGGTCGTAAGAATCGAAGACATTAGCTATCACATCTAGGAACGGATTACCATGATCCAGAAGATTACCTAGGTCTATGTCTCTTAGTAACTTGTTAGACTTTTTTGTAATCTCTTTTGTCTGATATTTCAGATGTGATGTTTTATTACATTGAGCCAAAACGTTAGCTATATCGGCCACAATCATTTCTAACCCAAAACGAAACGTTTTATCGTGCTTGTATGTTCGGAGGTGCTCTTCCAGCTCCACCTGCGGGTACTGTAATATGATTTTCAACTGATTCACTCTACTAATTAAACATGATATTAATTCATCCCTAGGTGGATATTTTTGTTTCTTTCGCTTGAATATTTCATGTAGTTTTTTTATACCATCAAATGTATTATTTTCAGCTAAGTTTTTACAAAAAGTAGTTGTTCTGACATTCCGTTCACCGATACTTGTGTCAGCTGATTTAATTTTTGGTGATATTATATCTTTATTGACACGTATCCAAAAAAATTCATTAAGAAGTTGAACTGTTAGACCGGTATCATTACTAAGTTCTTGCAATAAGGGTTTACATGTGTCGGAATCAATCAACTGCTCCCCATATGTGTTATAACGTTTGTCAATTACATCAAAGTGTAGTGAAGAAATAGACATGTTTTTTATTTGTTCATCTAATAGAGCTAAACCTTTTTCAAGTAAAGCTTTATCAAGAATATGTTTATAAACATCAAGAACCGAATTAATCATTTGCTCTATGATTTTCAAGTCTTTTTTAATATCATGAAATACTTGGGCCTGGTTATTTGCGATATCTATCCGCGTGCTTAGCTGTCCTTCGTCTACTTTAGACAAGAATGTCCTAATGTCACGAAGATATTTTATGGTATCCACTGGTATCTGCAACAATGATTTTGTAGATTCTGATAGATGACAAGTGGTTTTGGTACTTTTTAACATTTCGCCTGTAACTTGAAGGATTCTTTCAATCATTAAAACATTAATGTCATGAGTATTTTCGATGGCCTTTATGTAATAAACTATCTTGCTTAGTGAATAATAATCACTCATGTACATAGTTGGTGTAAGATAGTTGTCGTCTAGCAAAATTTCTATCTTTTCTTTGTTTTTGGAAGTCTTTCCTACTTTTGTCTGAGTTTGCGCCCAAGCTATTGCTGGGTCGACATTCTTAATATGGTGATGCAATAAATCTTTTAAATCATTCACACATTTCTTGAAATTCTTCCGCTCTAAGAACAGTATTGGTCCATTTTCCAACTTATGCTCATCAGATGTTATTATTATTGGAAATATAATCCTACCTTTATGAATACCATGTGTCTCTTGTTTAACTATCTTTCTATCTCTAGGTAAGTACAACCTCCAATCTTCACTAGTGCAATATATGAAATGATAAAGTGCACATTCAACGTTTTTGTATAAACTAACTGCATCTTGGTAACTGCTTTTTATGCCTGGGTTTGCCGCGAAAAAAATTTTCGGTTTGTTAAAGCGCTCTTTCAAATCTTTTCTTAGAACAAACGTATTATCCAATATAAGCAAAGCAACATTAAAATCTAGCTTACGATAGTAAAATTCGTAACTGATGTATGCTTGTATGCTCATATACTCACTAGTCTTGTCCTTCAAGTGATCTTGTAATTCCTTCTCTTGTACAACATCCTCGTTCGGTAATCTAACATTTTCTATTTTTGAATATTCATCATAAATACGCAACATTTCTAATATCATGGATGCAGTGTCTTCCGGTGTGGTTTTAGATATGCTGGAATATAGTTCTCGTTGAAAAGCATTAAACTTGCTGAGAGAATGAACATCTAACAGTAACTGTTGAGTTTCAACCACGCATACGACACGAGCGTCTTTAAGCACATTCCCAAGCATTTCTATTTTATTGACGTCATGTCCGATCCAGTGCAAGTCACCGCTCCAGTAGTCGTATAACATCTCGACCATAGAAAAGTCATCCCAAATCAACGCGTGTTTGAACGCTTCAGTTCTCTGTCTTATTACCTCTGTGTCATTGTAGTCTGCGCCGGGCAACTGGTCCAAAATATCAGTTTCGTTTAGTAAGTAGTGGAGGATGTCAGCTTGTTTGTTGCAACATGCGGCGAGGATCAGATCTGTCTGCGTAACACACTGGCTCGTGCTTTTGTACAGTTGACATAATATTTGTTTGTGACGGTTCAGATCCTGATGGAACAAATTAATTTTTTCTTTTAATTTTTCCTTGTCACCTTCCTCTATGGCATTTATTAATTCTTTTAACGTAGTGACCGGATCCATGTCTTCAGAGGGTTTCTGCAAATAAAGTAAAATAATATTAATATAATGTAAATGGTATGCCTTTTGGCATCTTCTTTTGTATTACTTGGGCACAATAGGCGGCCACGTTAAATGCGGCATGTCCTACAATTATTATGACCATAAGCTCTTAGAGCAGGGTTATTTCTGGTAAGTAGCGTTGACGCACATGCGCAGAAGAACCTGTATCTGCAGCTTAATTGCGTGAGTCCCGCAGAGCAAAGGATATGACTCCATAAAAGAGGATTTTTTTTTGGTCATTCTCACCGCACTATTCCCTAACCACTGTAACTCCTGAAAGCCAGAATCAACAGTGGCAACCACCATAAAAGCGCCTTAAAGGCAATGAAGCTCGACGATGTCCCGGAAATGAAATTAACTGTCTTGGATCCCGCAACGAAATTAATCAGAAAAGAATAACGGAAGAGTAGGAAAAAATACAAATTTACACTTCCCTGCATATCAAGCAGGAGACAGAACAAACAAGGCCAATAGGCACAAAGTGTCGTTTACAACTGGGATAAGCCCAGTTGCCTAGCACTACGGATAAAAATTAGCGTTAATTTATTGGGTCCTAAAATTGTAAGCTGATAATTACTTAGTTTCTTTTGTGTATATCCATCTATAAAGTCAATTTCGACTCGACTACATCACGAATTGAGTAGCGTGCGTGCGAGGATCCAGGAACGAACCATACCATTCCCCGTGGCTCTAACGCGCGCACGTATCGGCGCGTTTAGCAATTGACGTCCTACATATAGATTATTTATTGCAGCTTATGTACGGTGGTTGTTTGTTCCTATCATTGAATAATTTGATTTTACTTTTTGGTAGTTGAGTAGATTGTTTGAAAATACTCATACTAAAATATTTGTTTTCAGTTTGTAAATATTTGGCGATTTTAATGAAGACTATCTCCGTAACGGCAATACTGCAGTATTCAAATTTTTAAGTGACGCTGGTTATAAATCTTTATTACAAACGCTTGCCTCTACCCGCGGTGGTACTCAAATAGATAATATTTTTGTAACTTCACTTATGAAGTTGGATTTTATGACTCCTTCTTCAGTTACCATCGTCCTATGTGGGCCCGTTTATAGACGTGAGCCGCTGAATCCGTTTTAATGTTCATGTTACAACAAAAAGCCCTCTTCTTAGTCCGCATTATTATGCATCTTCAGAACACTATTACTGCGCGTGGCGCGACACTCACTTGGCCGGTTTTTTTTTGTGTTAGAATTGATATAGTAAGCTGGCATTATAAGCTACACAAGTAACACATCAAAGCAGTATAACAGCTGATTTACAGCATTTCTGTATCGTTTTTGCATTTTGAGTTAGTTCTATAGTAGCATTACAAACGATTATACGGCTCCTGTAATTCTTATTTGGGCACAAATTATACGGCTTTAGATCCTAAATACGTTCACAAGAGTTGTTTAACAACTCTTGTGTAACAACTAACAGGCGCATTATATTAGCATTATTGTGGTCAATGAAGTTGCCCACCGCATTAAATAAGCTATATTACGGTCAATGAAGTTACCAATCGCATTACAGAAGCATTATACTAGCAATATTATTGATAATGGAGATGCTAATTGCATTACAAAAGCATTAGACTAGCATTAGAATGGAGTAAAAGAATTATTGGAGCTATTTAAGTGATCACAGTTAGAACTTAATTAAACCCTACATTATTGCAAAAACATCTCTAATACCACGGTACAAATGTTATAATAAATTATCGTTGTAATTTAATTACTTGGTCTCGCAATATAATATGGACGAACAGTGGGAGTGACACCATATTTGTTTTGCATCAAAACTAAATGTATATTACTGTTTCAGTTTTTGACTCTTTTGTTATTTCATGCCTTCAAATATTACTGCGCAAAGTAGTTTACTGTAAATGTCTATATTAGTGTCATTTAAAATTTTCACGCGCTTTCGATATTTTGTGGTTTTGTTAAAAAAAATATATAAAAATATGTGTGAAATAACCAAAACAATTGTGTATTCCTAGTATAGAACGAATTTTGCACAATTAACATAATAGTATTGGTTGGACAGTATTAAATTAAGTTATTTTATTACTATAAAGGCCTATTGCTTTGATAAATAGTTCCGAATGATAATACATTTTGGATATAAAATATTTACAAAATGGTGTCGGTCTGTGGCAGCCCGGTGAGCCTTTATAATGGCTAATTAATGCCGCCAGCAGTATAAATGTTCACACGTGAACAATTGTTAAGCCAGAGTCTGGTCTCTGGCTTAACAATTGTTCACGAGACTTTTTATGAACCACTGTAGTGCCATTGTCTGTAAAGTAGTTCTATATGGGTTCACTAGTATACCAGTAGACTTGATGTAGACTGAAATAGTGCTATTACTTGAACGCAATTTTGGGGATCCTTGAGCAAAACAAAAAAACCCGTTTCAGTATTTTTCTACAATTTGTATCCGTTTGTCAACAGTTTGCTGATAAAATAGCTTTCTGAACGCATGATCTACATATGCCCGTGCGTGGCTTATATAAATAATTATGGTGCCTTCAACAAAAAAAAGCATGTTTATAAGCCATGTTGTGCTTTTCCTCAATATGGCCGACAAATGGTTTTACGAATTTAGTAAAATGAACCTATGTACAGCTTTACGCATTACAATAACTCACGTGTATTTGATTAAAGAGCTGCCAGCTATACAACAGAACTCAGTTGATCTTTAAAAATGCTAGCATTATATTGATTCACGTTTATGCTGCTCAGCAGGTCTAGGCTTTTACTAACCACTTAAAAGTGATATTAAACAACAAAGGGCACCAAAAATACCTCAAAGCTGTATAACGGATTAACGGTGCATTATAATGCCACAAGTTTATGCTATTAAGCAGCATTAGGCATTATCGTACTACTTAAAAATGCTATTGTAGACCCAACGGCACTAAAAACAGCTGAATGCTGTATAGGGATTTACGTGGCATTATAATGGTGCATGTATATGCTATTAAATAGCAATAAGCATTTATTTACTATTTAAAAATGCTATTGTAATTCCAAATGCACTAAAAACAGCTGAAAGCTTTACAGCTGCGTTGTGGTTTGCTGCACTAAAACTAAAGGCTTTACAAAAGCATTTTAGATATGCCATTATCCAAACGTTATACAGTGTAAAGCATCATAATGGTTTAAAAATGCCAATATAAAGCGTCAGGATGTTCGGTGAGCTTATATAAGAGTTTATACGGACCTTAAGTTCTACATAAGTTTACTATTCGTTTGTTAAAATGCTTCCTGTGTTACTTGGGATATAGTCATATTATTATACCATCGTAGATTTTTATGCTATAAAAGAGGAACAATTCCACCATACATCGTTTTGTTATATCTCAATTTTCGATGAAAGCTCGCAGGCGGCTTGACTTTTTTCGACATTTTCAATAATTATCGTCATATTTCAAACAATTTACACAAAACCTTAACAAATTATACACTTAAACCTTCCACATGAATCACTCTGTCTATAAGTCAAAACAAGGGCATGCCTTCCGGAATTCCGTAACAAATTCTCTGATATTTCAATCCCGGAATTGACAGGAGTAATTCCGGAATGCCGATATTCATAAATTTTTGATATTTTGATTATTATTTATGAAAATGTTAAGACTGGAAGGAGACTATGTGGTATAAAATGTGACACGTGATACATCATCATCATCATCATATCAGCCGAAAGACGTTATCTGATGGATATAGGCCTCCCCCAAGCGTCGCCACATTGACCGGTCCCGTGCGTCTCGCATCCAGCGGATCCTCGCAACTTTCACCAGGATATCGGTCCACCTGGTGGGAGACCTTCCAACGCAACGACTTCCGGTACTTGTCGCCACTCCAGAACTTTTCTGCCCCATCGGCCATCCGTTCTGCAAGCAATGTGCCCTGCCCACTGCCACTTAAGTTTAGCAATTCTTCGGGATATGTCGGTAACCCTGGTTCTCATGCGGATCTCTACATTTCTGATTCGATCATGCACGCCTAACATCAACCAACTACGACTGGCCTAGCACTCTGTTTCTCGGCTGGTGAATATGCATGTCCAGTGTGGCACCGTTCCGCCTACGCCAAGGAACTAGATGTTTCTCTTTAAGACACATGCCGTACTATACCCCACAGCTGGGATAGCACCGCCACACGTCCGGCAGGCAAGTTTCGAGTGCAGCTAAGAAACAAAAGCAGTAGAGTGACACCAGACACCCACTATTCGGTGCACAACTACCAACGACGCAACAGCTGAAAAGCAGACGCAGCTTCTTAAAAACGGTGATTCGTGTCAGGAGAACCTACGATCTAGGAATGTTGCCCTAACCCCGAGTTTCTCAGCTCAAAATCATCGCAGAATTAATGTGACAAATTGTCAAGCACGCGTTATCGCGCGTTGTGCTTGACTATGAGTGAACAAAGTGCTCGGGGTAAGTATCACTGAAAAAAGAAATTAAGAATGACAAAACTGTACATAAACATATAAACAAATATGTCGTTTTAGAAAAACGTTTTTAATATTCACGCATAAAGTTCAGTTCGCGCTCTTTCAGGCGGTAGTATCGGTTTAAAGAAACTTTATTCCCAATAAAGACATATGTCGCTTACTTGAAAACAATATTAAAAAAAAAAAAACATGCAATAGATTACAAAAAGTTCGTCATCAGTATTACAATTTAATAGTTACCCATCCAATGCATTCATTTCTCCAAAAGTGATCGATCCGCAATTATGTGCTGGCTAAGTTGAGTCTTGAATGCATTGTAAGAGTGCAGATTTTTTAACAGGACGGTAACTTATTATAGAGTTGTGCTCTTTCAAAAGTTAGCATTTTTTTGCCATAGTTAGTTCTTATTTTAGGTAAAACTATCAAACTTGCTCGCCGTGTGCTGCGTTGACTAACTTGTTTATATTGGGTGAGTGTTAAAGAGTGAACACTTTTGTTGAGAATATTTCTGATGAAAATACATGTGATGTAAATATATAGTTGCTTTATATTCATTAGTTTTGTGTCTTGATAAATTTTACTGGTTGATGTTAGATATGGATAGTGGAATAGTATTTTTATGAGTTTATTTTGGGCAACTTGGAGGGCCGATAGTTTTGCTTTTGCAGCACTGCCCCAGACTTCGATAAGATTAAGTGGATGCGGCTTTACTAGGGAGTTGTAAATAGTATAACGCAATTTTGGTGGAATACAACGAACTATGTTACGCAACGACCCGGAGAGTGCCGAGAGTTTACTCTTTATGTGTTCAATGTGAGCATTCCACGATAGTAAGCTGTCCATTCTTAAACCGAGATATTTTTCACATGTTTTTTGCTGTAGCGGAACATCATTAATCGTTAGTCGGTCATATGGGGGAACTGATTTATTTTTAGCCTTAAATATTATGTAACATGTTTTAGAGACATTTATTGTTAGGAGATTGAACTGAAACCATGCGAATAAAGTATTTAAATCTTCTTGTGCTTGTGACATAATGTGATGGATGGAAGATCCGAAGTAAAATAGACAAGTATCGTCAGCATATAAGGTAAGGTGACCATGTAGTTTAATTTCATTTATATTATTTATATATACTAAGAAGAGCAAGGGTCCCAAGATAGATCCCTGTGGAACGCCACACGTAATAAGTAATGCATCACTTTTGTGATTACCAAGTTTGACCACTTGAGAACGATTTTTAAGTAAGACTCGAACATTTTCAGAGCATTTCCAGTGATATTAATTGATTCCAGTTTTTTTAAGAGTAGTTTGTGGCTAACTGTATCGAACGCCTTTTTTAAATGTATAAAAATGCCCAAGGCTATGTTTTTCCTGTCTATGTTTTAGTACACATTTTTAATTTTTAATTCCAAAACATTCTTAATTTAGTCCAACATAAAGCTGAAATTCGTTTAAAACGTATTGGAAAACAAGGTTTTGACTAGCTTTTTTCTTTTCGGATTACTAACCTGCAGTATAGTCATGGGATCCGGCAGTTCCTCACCGTTGAATACCTCGACGTAACTCTTAAAGTAGTTGAGCAGGTCTCGAGCCTTCACGGTCTGTCCACCGATCTTCTTAGTGACCAGGTTCTCTGGAGCCAGTAGCATCGGGACCAGCTGCTTCAAGCACGACTTGAATTCCCCGTCTATGTCTAGAATGTTAGAAATACTCAATGTCAAAATCTTATTTCAAAAAGAGTTACATACATAAACTTACGCATTTCCATTCCCATGTTGAGTGATGAGTTCTAACGTTAGTAAAAATCAGCCTGTAGCGTTTCACACGGCTGGCACACAGGCCTCCTCTCTCTGAGAGGCAGTATGCCGTAATCTGGGTTTGAACCCATCACCTATTGCACGGCGATCCACCACTAAGCTGGGTCACAACAAAACTGCCCTAACTATAGTTCAAGCCAAGAACAGAGTCCTTATGGCGATTTGCTATAAGACGGTATGAGGTTTCCTTACCCGACAGTTTCCCGCTGAACTGAGGATCGGAGGACACCTTGGTGCCAGGGTAGGGCATGAGGAAGCAGGTGACTTCCTCGAAGCAGCGCGCGATGTCCTGCCGCACCTCGTGCTGAACCTCGCGAACCTGGTGGTTATCAGCAGGCTTTTAATGTTCCCACAGCTGGCACACGGCCTCCTCTCAGTGAGAGGGAATGGGCCGTAATCCACCACGTAGGCCCAGTGCAGGTTGGTGGATAGAATAGAATAAATACATACAAATGGTAATTAGTAAGATCTTAGCTAACAAATGCAGTCACAAACTGCCACACTCAGAAACTCAAATACTGATCACTAACATTTTCTCCTCCTTTCCTCCTGTAGACTATAATAGTAACGGCTCTGTGTATTATCACAAAGTTGTGATAAGTTGTGAGAATACAATAAATGTCAACCTCTGGAAGTCCGGCAAGAGCAAGAAAAAATCTCTAAACGCAGCTAAACGCTATTTAGTATCCCAACTGTTCGACAAACTGGTGCTTTAACAAGTAACCGGGTTTTGTTTTAGATTATGCCGATTTCCTCACAATGTTTTCCTTTATCCCCAGATCACCCAGGGGGTAATGTGTGTGCCTTCATGGTTTTGTGATTAAATAAATTACCCAAAGCACAGTGCATTGGCTTGGTTGGACTCACGACTGTAAGGGCAAGATACATCGGTCGTACTTTAACTTTGCAAAACTTATTCATGAATTCACTGACTTTCATTCAGATCCGTTCAGTTGTTCTGGCGTCATTGAGAAACAAACATCCATCAAAACTTTAGTATGCATAATATTTTTAAGATACAAATATGAAAATGATTCGCTTAGTACAAAGATTCATACTCATATGAAAAATTCAAATCTGCATGTCAAATCTTCCGTAGTGCTAATGATAGCTTACCGTCAGCCGTTTCTTAAGCAACTGTTCACCCCCCACGGCTCCGTAGGGATGGTCGTGCGGGTAGGACCAGTCCCTCACGAGGAACTGCAGACGCTGGAAGGGCTTGCCTCCGATCTCATCCTTCGCCACTCGGCCGTACTCCATGGAAAGCTGAAACAAAGATAATGTGATGGTTAATTGATTACTCTCTCCTTCCTTGGAAACCACATTAAGCCGTTGATCCCGACTCTCGTTTGTAGATCTTTGATAGACGATATACAGAATTCAAAAAAAAATTGTAGAAAAAAAAATAAAAAAAGAAGCGCGGCCCCATGTGTGCGTGCGCTTCAAATTATACATTATGCATCTGTGCGACTGTGTGGCAGTGACGCGGCAGTCGTCATCCGAGCAAACAACCACCCAAATGAGGTGTGGGTCCCAGCGCTAAGAAAGATAATTTGGTTCAAATAAATGTCACTAGATGGCGCGATGTACATCGATTCGTTATTCAATTGTGTGTAATATTAACATTTTATGGAATTTATCATAAAAATTGTATGTTATTTTTTAATCAATTCTCCTAAGCACAAAATTATGGCATATTGGGCTCTGAATTCACATTTCTAAGATTAGTGGATCGAATCATTTAAAATTGATTCCAATAGATTACCTAGATAGTTTTTTTAATTTCTGAGGTATGCCACTCGATTTTTAAAATTTGTATTGTAACGCATTTTGGTACAACGAAACTGTAAAAACTTGCAAAAAAATACCATAAAACATATCGTCACTGTATTTAAAGAAAAATATAGTAACGAACCGAGAAACCCTTTTTACTTGCAAATCGCTGCTAACACCATCTATAGCATTGCAACGGAATCGAACGCGATCGAAGTACTTAAAAAAATTATCATCTTAATCAGACGAAAAACGCTAGTTACAGCATCTGTATACTAGTACCCATTATATTATATGTGCCCACACATAGCGCCAAGCGCAAAGATGTGCCAACTCATCTTCAATAGGGTTGTGAGGTTCAGATCAAACGTAAAATACTGTTACTATTCTACATTCGGTTCCGTTAGATTGAAAGCCGACCCTAACCTAGTTGAGAGTACAAGGCATATTAGTTGCACGTGGTTTTGGCTATTAAAGACTGTGTTTTCTTATAGCTAAACAAGGGGATGGAGAGTGAATTAATTACTTCTTGGCAGGGGTGAACTACACTATCGCTTAGCATAAGGTGGTAGTGGTCAAACGCAAGCCTATAATATAAAAAAATTCAAAGCTTCTAAAGTTCAATCAATATTCACAGACTATATTTTGAGTTTACTTTGCTCAGACGATGTAAGCGTTTCATACGCATATGAACATTGAGCTCTTTTAATGATGTTCCAATTTGTATAAACACGAACTTTAACTCACCAAAATAAAGTCAGTACCTACTTTTGACTTGATTGGCCTTAGTCCTCCGTAACTTTTAATGGTTTTAGAAGTCGCGATATTGCAAAAAGATGCGATAAAGATCTTCAATTAAGATACCTGTAAGTGCTGCAAGTCATCTACTTTGATGTTCTGCGAGATATTGTAGATCTGCACGGAGGAGAGCATGGTGGACAGAGCGAACACTATGGCGTTGTCTTTCACCATCGAGTTGCTGTCGAACGTTGTGTCCATCAGCAGGACCACCACCTGAGAATCACCAGAAAGTTTATATGTGTCAGTAATGGATGTAGAGGAGAAGCCAACGCGACACGAAAACAATACATTGACAAAAGATGTTTAGGCACGACGGAATATTTAATCCTTCCTTTTCACGGATCAAAGATTTTGTTATATTCGATGTTGGAAGGCACCAGCCGGTCCTAATCGGTCTTCTTTTTTTTGGGACTATCCCATTGCACTATTCCCAAACCACTGCAACTCCTGAAAGCCAAAATAAACAGTGGCGACCACCAGAAAAGCGCCGACGTAATGAAGCTCGACGAAGTCCCGGAGAATGAATTTAACTGTCTTGGATCCCGCAACGAAATTAATCAGAAAAGAATAACGGAGGAGTAGGAAAAGAATATAAATTGCCACTTCTTTCCATACCAAGCAGGAGACAGAACAAACAAGGCCAATATAGGCACAAAGGGTCGTTTACAACTGGGATATGCCCAGTTGCCTAGCACCGCGGATAAAAATTAGGATTAATATTAATGGGTCCTAACATTGTGAGCTGATTCCAATAATAGGTATGGTAAAAACGCTCCTAATCGGTCTACAGAGGATGTGTTAAATGATTGTTTGGAGATTTCAGGGGTCACAAAAATCTTCAGCACCTTGGACAATTTGTCGTCTGCGTAACATACTGTTCATACTGTTTTGTTTTGGGCAATTAGGCTGGATAAACTAAAAAATCCTTGCAATCTGGAAAGTTTAAGAGGAAACGGGGGCAGAGAGCGCCGACTGAATTTCCTTAGTAAAAAGTCATAATTCGAGGTTTGGCTCTTGTCTCTTTTCTCCACCAATATTGGACCAATTTAAAATATATTCCGTAAACTGAAAACTCAAAATATATACTATGTCCCTATGTTTTCCTTTTTGATGATACATTATCTTTAGAAGCACTAGAGCCCTCAAAAAATGCTCAAAATTGCGCTGTCAACACAGGCTTATAAATGAAAAAAGGGAAAACACAGGGACATAGTATATAATTATCTTACTTTACCAGATTATGGAATATCTTTTAAAATAGTCCAATATTGGAGGAGGAAAGAGACGAGAGCCAAACCTCGAATTATGACTTTTTACTAAGGAAATTCAGTCGGCGCTCTCTGACCATATTTCCTCTTAAGGAATACTGGGGACTTTGGTAGCTGTTTACCTTTTCTCCGTTTGGCAAGTTAGCCTTGAAGGGCTGAGACCAGAGGTGTATGCCGGTGGTATGCCGGTCGGAACCCCCGCGCCACGAAAACCTGTTCAGCGACTCGCTTTCCTTGCCCAGCCACTCGCCCCCGCCCTCTCCGTTGTTGTACTGGAATCACGAAAATGGAGGAGTTATAACACAATCAAACGCAGCTATGTTACTTTATGTATAGTGCTTTAGGAAGGCACTCGCTTATTCCAAAATGTTTAAGTATTTCTATCTATTTGATGTTTAGTCTTAGTTGTCCCACATAAAAAAACACATTTCTTGATTTTTTCATTTTCATTTTCCATTTCGAATCCTTAGGTGTTGTTTGTAGGTGTTGAGCTTATCCATGTTTGCTATTTTCCGAAAGAGCGTTTTCAGAAAAAATAATGAATAACTGAAATTTTTAAAATATCAGTTTTAAATATATACATTCAAAATTAATAACATGCCTTGAAACATGAAAACAAATAAATAAAAATATAATAAACGAATCTTTATTTATGACAAACAACATCTATTTATGAGTTAGTAAACAAGAAAACTTATACATAATAATATGTTAGTACACTTATCGTTCCTAACCTTTTCGATCTTGTCATCCCTATGACTTAGCTATTGAATCTGATTTACCCCTCCCGCTCTCCCTCATTTTCAGTCTCTTCTTTTCGCCAAAATGTACAGAGATAATAATTTTGGAATTCCACTTTTAAAGTGCTATACTCGCGAAGTCCGAGAAATTCTACTTTGGTTATCAAAATATTATTATCAGTAGAAAATAGTCTTACTACCCAAGAGTTGGACTCGATTATCCATGTCTGGGAAATATTGTTGCAGTGAGTAGGTATAATACTGACGATAAATAATAAACCACGGAATTTTCAAACGTGATTTTGTTGGCTTTGCCAACTTGAACTCTGCGTTGGTAAAGTTCCAATTTACGCACAAAACTTGCAACTTTATCCTGCGCTGATAAGATATTCGTCATGTTCCCTTGCAGAGAAATATTCAAACTATTAATTTCACTGAAAAAATCAGCAAGATACTGTCGAGCTTGATTTAGTCTTATTGGTCTAATCTTTATTATACAATATTACTGGCTTATACCAGTTTACCCCCACAGGGGTAATTAACAGTTATTTAGTAGCGAGGTTATCGTTCCGAATGCATTTAACACACCACCACCACTCGAACTTCTGCATCTGACTAGCTCTCCCCAAATTTTGGTTGATCTGGCTAATAATTACTTTTTTTTTTAATTAATAATTAATTATTCCAACTCTATGGTACTTTTGGAAACCGATGAGGATGAGATTGCCGGCTTAATATCATCTTTGAAATCCGGCTGTGCTATTGGTTGGGATCAGATAACTTCTAGAATTTTTCAATCTGGTTTCCTTTAACGCCACCAAAACACAGGCGTGTCTTTTTACCGCTAAGAGGAGTTGTTTCGATCAAACCCCTACTTTTCGGGGTGCGTCTGTTCCTGTGACTGATCGGCTCGAGCTCCTAGGCATGGAGTTGTCATCAAGGCTCAACTTCGGCGCCTCCATTGAGGTCAAAGCCCAAATTGCGGCCAAAAAACTGGGCATCCTAAATAGAGTGAAGCGATACTTTACGCCTGGACAGCTTTTAACTCTATACAAAGCGCAAGTCTGATCCTACATGGAGTATTGCAGCCACCTTTGGGATGACTCAGCTAAGTATCAGCTTGCCGCGCTTGACTCGGTGGAACGCAGAACCAAGAGGCTCATTGGCGACGTTGAACTGGTGGATGCCAAGCTTCACAGCTTGGCTCATCGCCGCAAGGTTGCCTGCTTGTCGGTCTTCTACAGACTGTACTTCGGTGATTGTGCTCAAGAACTCCACGACCTCATCCCACCGGCCCCATTCTACCATCGGACATCTAGACACACTGCAAGTTACCATCCTTACCTGGTTGCTATTCCACCAATTCGCACCAAGCGCTTCCAAACATCCTTCATAATGCGCACAGCGAATGAATAAAACTCATTACCTGCGTCTGTGTTTCCGAAAGGATTCGACCCGAACCTCTTCAAAGTTAGAGTGAACAGGCTTCTTCTGGGTAAGCTCACTCCATCGTCGACTCTGTCTCTGTCTCCTCTGACCAAGGCTAGAGTCAACAGCAAACCCAACTCAAATAAAAAAAAATAAAAATAAAAAAGATTACCCCTCAGTACGTACCCAGACTTTAAAAGTATGCAAATTTGTTTGTAAAGAGATTGGGACAATGTATGGTCTACAAGGCAGTATTCTTGGACCAACGTTGTTCCTGATATACATCAACATCATCTTCCTGCCCTTGTCCCATGTTACTTGGGGTCGGCGCAAAACGTTTTCTTCTTCCATACCGTCCTGTCCCCCGTCACGCTATCACTGACTTCCTTTTCTTTCATATCACTCCTCACACAGTCCATCCATCTTTTCTTTGGCCGTCCCCTCCCTCTCCATCCATCCACATTTATTTATATTCATAACTTTTTTAGTAACATGCGTTTCGTTTTTCGATATACATCAACGAGCTATGTAAACTGATCAACCCCGATTGCACCATTTACACATATTCAGATGACACGACCCTTTTTATTCAGGGAGACAACTGGTCGGAAACCCACAAAAATGCTGAAACTGCACTCACCGTTGTAATGGCTTGGTTGAGCACTAACCTTTTAACCCTCCACATCGCCAAAACACAGTACCATTTTCAGTAGCATTTTCGATCACGTCCAAAAAACCCCCCCCTGGAAATTTCATACTAAGGGCCAACACATACGGCACCTGCCTAACTTTAGACAGAGCTCTTACTGTGAAATACTTGGGCGTCCTTATCAGATGTCGCCTTGACTGGCGCGAGCATTTAGCCAACCTTACTCACGCATGCGAAGGTTAATAGCTGTTTTTAAAAACTGCGTAATGCTGCTGATCCACACGTTTTGGAAACAGTCTACTATGCACTGTGCCAGTTTATGGTTTGTCTTCCGGTCTGGAGTAGTACAGCAAATACCCATCTTCTCCAAGTTAAGAGGAGTAAGGGTGCGGTTCTAAAGGTGCCTAGCTGTACGCTGACTGTAAAGTGCTGACTGTTAGACAACCATACGTACTTTAGTGTGTCCTATGTAAACATCTCGTTCGTCCCCTAGAAACTCCATCAGGCAGAGTGAAACACAGGGTTTTCACAGTAGAACCACCTTCGCTAGTCATCACTGTCATATAGCTAATAGCTCAAAGATATATAACACCATCAACAGGCACCTTATAATTTTCGGGTAGGTTTCGGGTCTCTGCAAAAATACATTTCGTAGATGGTTGCTCAGCCTCAATTACGATGAAACTGAGGACATCGTAGCTGGACTAGTGGAAATTAAATAAAAACACTTTAATACTCACACACATAAACATACATACACATCACTACACACACATTATACCCACACTATGGACATAACTCGATTAGATTCTCCCTGACCTTAGTATTTTTTTATTATGAGTATGTAATTTAATATAATTTAATTTCTCAACTGTTAAGCATTTGTTTTTTTTGATATCCTATAGGCTCGCGTTGGACCACTATCTCACCTGATGGTAAGCGATGATGTGGTTGACGGTGAAACACGCTTGCCTAGAAATCCTATTCACTCTTGACTTAAAGGCCCCCAGATTGTAGCTGTCGGGCAACACAGACTCCGGCAGGGAATTCCACTCCCTAGCTGTACGCATAATAAAAGTGTTCCCAAAACGTTTTGTGCGTATGGGTAGGATGTCCACCATGTATCGATGGCGCATCGCCGTACGTCTGGTAGTCCGATGATGAAACGGGCTAGGGGGAATTAGATCGTGCAATTCCATCGCACACTCCCCGAAATGTAACCGATAAAAAACCGACAGGCTGGCAACTCGGCGACGATGTTTAAGACTGGAGCTTTAACTTGATTTATTTTATGTTTTATTTTATAACCGACATTTTTTTTCAATCACCCAGTCAAATTTTATCGAATTCATTTATTGTTCATTCATAACTTAATTTTACTCAATAATTAATTATTATTTTGTATTAATAATATCATCTTTCTAATTATTCAATACTACGACTTTAACTTTTTGAGTGAAAGATTGTACAACAGGCTTTATAATATATATATAAGTGTATTGTTTGCCTGGAGGGACACTCATTTCCAAGATACGGGCAACTGCCTAGATTGGGAATCAGGGTTTCACAGTTTCTGTTTTAGACACACACACATCATCATAAACTTTTTCTTTGTAAGGCATTATCAATAGCCATCATCAATCAATCAAAACATATAATAAATCTGTAGAAAAGTCGTTTTTGTACATCGAAAATATTTCCAAAAAAAATCTTTTTTACAAAAAAATACTACCGACTTCCAAATAAGAAAACTACAAAGTGAAAAATAACTTTATTTTTGGAAGTCGGTGTCTTTCGTAGGTACCATTTTTTATGGACACCGACTGGATATATTTGGAAGTCGGTAGTATTTTTTTGTAAAAAGATTTTTTATTTTTCACTTTTTAGTTGTAACTAACTAATAGGCAAGTTGTTTAGTAAGTTTCCTATAACGCCAGAATAGATTACCCGAACATCATGAAACTTGAACAAAACCGATCAAATGAGAGATCTGCTTACCCCTTAAGAGCGTACTGGCATGATGTTATGTTATGAAATAGTATAAACAATAAACAGACATGCGATTGCAGCAGTCCCGAGAGATTTGCCGTTATTTATTGAAGAGTTCTGTTGTATATCTTCGAAGTTCTTCATCAGATCTTCACATAATTAAAATGGGACCAATTTCGGAACATACTCTATCAAACAAAAAAAGAATTTTCAAAATCGGTCCACAATTGACGGAGATATCGGTGAAAATACATAAAAAAAAAAAAAAAAAAAAACCTACAAGAACTCGAACATAGAACCTCCTCCTTTTTCGAAGTCGGTTAAAAAATAAATAGCCAGGGTGTTAAAGGATAACCAACAGAACCCAGTTCCAGCATTTCTGAATTTTTGTCTGTTTATTTGTGTACGCATCACGTAAAATGTACGAAACCAATGTAGATAAGTTTTATACATAAAAATTGTGCGTACCATGAAGTGTTACTTAGTTTTTGTGTCATCGCAATCGGTTCAATCTATCAAAAGATAGATGAATTTAGAGTGTTCAAGAAGTAAAATTATCACAACACGCGCAATTCAGATACTCGGACAGTTGAAATCGATAATCGATAGATGGCGCATCGTTGTGCATCTGAAGTCATTTTCTGAATGGTGGTGTTAAGATTCTCCGCGAAAGAATGATGATCCGAGAAAAACAATTTGTAGGTAAATGTAGGGTAAGCAGGAAGGTAAGTAGGGTAGGGTAGGCAGTCAGTTAACGGGAGCAAAGCCGCGGGATGGCCGCGGGCACAGCTAGTTATGAATAAAATTATTTATATTAATTAATATTTTTTCAGAACAACATCCCGTAATAATGGAGCGTCATACCTCCCTGCTATGGTTTTCATCTGTTTTGTGGTTTTCATGATCAACAACAACCAACTCAAGTCACTCACTCAAAGAGAACGAGCAGTGTGTGTGAGTGAAGGTCCAACAGTCAAGCTGTGGGTGACCATCACGATGATGAAGACCAATGTACCATATCGGTACAGGTACTACTCTTCTAGTTTCCTATTTGCCAACTCACCGTCCAATCCAGATACCGCAAGAAGAAGTCAAGCAGGAAGGACTTCCCCTTCATGTAAACCCCTGCCACAGACACCAGCACCACGGGTCGGTCACATACGTCTTCCCGCAGAAGCAGGTGCTGCAGAGCATACACATCCAGCAGTAACGTGTGTTCCTCGCTCGGAGTCACCACCTGGTTACCCTGGCCAGATGATAGAGTCTCCATGTTTGCTGGATATGAAAAAAAAGTGGATTTAGTTAGATATACGACATAAAGGCTGCCGTAGACAGGTGCGACGACTGTTTATTATAGCAATTGTTCACCTATATTCATAGTACAATTTCTATGAAAAATTATTGTAGCATCGTTGTCGTATTGTCAGGTAGCGCCTGTCTTCGGGAGCCTAATTCAGAAACTATGTTGATATTAATTGTTGTTAACAACAATAATGTTCCTTCACCAAGTTTAAGGTTACACTAGTCGACGACACGAACTATTTTGTGCGCGGGGAATCAAACTTAAGGGTACACTAGTCAACGGCACGAACTATTTTGTGCGCGGGGTTAAAATGCATTTTATATCAACCGACAACACGTGCGGAAGAGATAGATGCTGTGATGAGCAGTAGGAAGCTAGTTCACGTACGAATACACGCTTTTGCAAAATTTGTAGCGAAATGGATAATGATTTAGGACGAAACCGAGCGCGCGAAATTTTATAAACAGACCTTTGGTAGTCTAGATATCATGAAAAAAAGACTGAATCTATCTATTCAAAATAAAATTATATGCATTGTTGAACTACTAATCTATCCCTGTATGGAGGCCGTTTTGCAATTTTCCGTCTTCTTATGGTATTTATTTGCGCCCAAAAATGCGTTAAAATTAGTGTCGAAATGTGGAACTTTCGACGCTCATAACATTCAAATATTTTCTTTTTTTACTTTTTCGCTTCCATACAGGGCTAGATAATGATGAGACAAATTGATATCACTTTTTATTTTGAACGTACATTGTCAAACAGTGGAATAATCCCTAGACTACGTTTGTATGGAAAAAAATCGACTAGTGTAACCTTAATAGTGATTCGCAACAGACACTGCATAGTAAACAATAATTGTGCCAGCGGCGTGGCGGTTAGGGGTGAGCTGCGACTCATACGAGAGTTCCAAGCCGCCATTAAGTTTGAATCGGACTGTACGAGTAGTGGAGCCGTGTAATTACAAGGATAAAAACATTACCCTCCCGCAGTCGGATAAAAATTACTTTATGATGCATGATATATATTTACTAACGGGACGTTGATTCAAACTTAATAGCGACTGTCAAATTAACTACTCACTGCAATGGGCAGTACCAAACTCCTAACCCCCGCTGTCACTGAAATTGCTTCTGCACAACTGCTCAGCGACTCACGGAGTATTCCGAGCCACCATTAAATTTGAATCGAACTGTATTAGTAAAGCCGTCAGTCGGCTTACAATGAAGAAAATGCTGTATCATGCGCGATTCCTATTTAATTACGGATCGTTGGTTCAAACTTAATGACCTTGAAATTTTTAGTTTAAATAATTCATGTAAAACAAAACCAACGCAATTGCAACCTTCTTACAACATCCAAAAAGAAAAAAAAGGTAAATTCAAAAGACGTAAACAAGAAGAAAATCATGCTGTGCAGTCGGAGAATACATATTCGCGAGCTGACTGACCAAAACCAGATATATTATGTAGCCAGTGACACTCGCAAGGTTAAGACGAATTGATTGAAGTACAATGCGCTTTGAATAAATGTGTTTCTTTCATTCTTTTCTTTTCTTTGCTTGTTTAAGGTGTTTCTGTAAGCACAGTGCGCAGAATCGTGCAACACGGCATTGAAAACGGTGCGAAATTCTCGCAGGGGCGTAGTTACTGCCGTATCAAACGGGAGCCCCCGATGTGCGTAAGCAAAAATTAATAAAAACTACCCAAATCATTTTTTATTTCAGAAATGACAAAAGCCAACAATAGCAATTTATTTTTTTCCCGCGTAAAGCGTGCGTTCAAAAGTTGGCAACACCCTACATAAGTACATCCTACATAAGTCATTTACTTCAACGGGGGAAGCCCACAATAACCATGGTGAGCAGTGTTTATCGAAGCGTTTTATTTAATTGTGCATTACATTTTAATACAATACAAACAATTTTTCTTTTGGTTTTGTAGTATTAGTAGCAATTTGTAAAAAACAATGAGTGAAAGATGATAATTATGATGAATAAATATTTCTTTTAATTTTATGCAAACATTTTTTTTTCTTTTGTGAGAAATCTTTACCCTTCATAAGGGCCCCCAAACAAATTTTTATACGGGGCCAAGGCACGCCAAGGCAAGCTACGCCACTGAATTCTCGACACCAGCTAAACACAGGAAGGGTCATCCTCCAAAGGTATCGGACGACTTTGACACATGTGCAATTCGACAGAAAATTCATTTTTTTTATACTGTAAAGAAGGAGGTACGAACAATCTATGCGGAACTTATTGAAAGCACATGATTATTAAAAATACTTATTTTTTGTGAAAATATTGTTTAATTACTACTACATATCAAATATTGAGCCTTTAGTTTTTGGGATAGCAAGGGATTTTTCCGCTAGCCGCTTAGATACCACGGCATGCCATGGCACGACAAAGCATGCCTCGGCTGCTCCTGCTGCCCGATAAAAATTTAGTCTCGCATCCCCCGCTTCTCTACCCCCGCCTCACCCCGCGGTAGGTACCAACGAGTGGCGGCGTCCTCGGCATGCCGTTGCCTAGCGCAGCAAAAAAATATAAATCCCTTGCCATCATGTCCCGTCTGCGTTGGCCTTTATACTCATTGTGTGTTCCCAATAAATAAATAATACTATTCAAGTATCAAGATCAGCTGGGTCGTACTAACTGGGTTGCTATTGCGCCTGGTTGCGCCCTCATTTAATTTCTACTCTTTAGGTAGCACTGTAAGAATCATCAAAATCGGCCATCGCGTCTAGTCTCTAGAACGCCACATAGGAACAAACATACATACATCAACTGATAAACACATTACCCTCCTTCGGCAGTCAGGTAAATACATACGCCTCCAGTCATCACCTAATTGCAACCTTCCTCATGAATCACTCTGTTAGTGAAAACCGCATGAAAATCCGTTCAGTAGTTTTTGAGTTTATCGCGAACAGACAGACGACGTGTAAATATTATTATTAGGCTTTGAATGTTGGCATCTTGAACCGCTTGTGAGTTGTGACGTCATATATGCGTACCAGTACTATAAGCTACAGTTACTTCTTCTTGTACTTGTAGGCAGGCGGCAGCCACAGCCGTGTGCTGTGACGTGCTCGCGTCCTTGTCGTCAGACTGTTGCAACGCACCAGGAGCAGTTGCACAGAGAAATCTATAATTACACATAAAAAACACTGTTATAAACTTAATTATTTTAATGCATTGCTTTTGATTACCTAAATAAATAAATACGCGAAGACTATATAATTAATATATCAAAGCGATTTATGTGCACAATGTCACATTTAAAACTAAGCTTTAATTAAGTTAGCACCAACTCCACTTACCTAGAGCCAGTCTCAGCCCAGTCCATCAAAAGCAGGTCCAATTTTATCTCCACACCTGGAAACACTACGGTGGCGTTCTCTAATAAACTCATCTGTGATTGTACACTCAGGTCAATCAGACAAAGATTTTTGTCTTGTATAACATTATTTACTTGTGGGAAATATTCCTGTATGATTTTTAATGACGTTTGGTTCGTAATGACAACAGTTGTTTTGCATCGAACTGCTTTTAAAATTATTTCCAATTTATTTAAATCATGGTTGGAATTTGTATCATAAACAAAAATAAGAACTTTGTCTTCGTTCATATACAATAACTCTGTACATAATAAGTCACAAACGTTTGTTGGTAGATTAGCAATATGTTCGAAATCTAACACAGCGTGATCCTCATTCTTGAAATGCTGCAACACTTTAAGAGCAGTAATTTCACTGTTCTCTGTAATTATAATACTCGAATGAAACACCAAATCCAAGAAGCTCACTGCGTCTTCAGTGAATGTGTAATTATATTGTTTCAATTTTTTCTTAAATGTTCCGTTTATTGTACTCATCAGCGGGTCATTAATAATGTTGTTAATTGCATACTGATACAAGTTGAATGTTCGTGTAAGATACGGTGCTGCATTTGGGTTTATGAACCATTTCTGTATCTGCTCATGAAATTGTAAAAATATTGCGTCAGTGTCAACTTGAAGGTAGTTTGGTTGATCACGTTGATAATCTGCTATTTCCTTTTTTAAAATAATTTCCACGTCCTTCTCAAAAGCTTGGTTAGAGTACAATAGTAATCTGTTAAGGAAATCTCTCGCCAAATTCTCTTCATAGTTAAAGTCGAATGATGTTTTTGGAAATCTGTTTCCTTTAAAATCGAATTTGCATTCATGTAAATTATAGATTTCACTATTTAATTTTGTATACAAACGTTTTGCTAGAGGTCCTAGTTGTTCACAGTTATCTGTAACCTTCATAAGTTTGGTGTTATCGTCTAACACAAATATATTGCCGATCGCTCCAGCTATACCTCCATTAAGCTGCAAGAATCCATGGTCTAATGTGTTATCTAAAGTCACTATGTTACTTGCTTTAGACTTGGTCAACAAGTCGATGACTTTTGACGTTAAATAATGTATTCTTTTCGCTTTTTTTGCATCGCTGCCGCTTATCATCAGGTCTTTGTTACCAAACGCAGCCGGGACCCTCAGTTTAAACTCTGAAGATAATAACATTTCTCTTGCAGCAAGTTCAATTGCTTTGTCAACAGTCTGTTGAGACACAAACACCTGTTTCAACTCTGGTCTGAAATATTCTGTATATTGTTTATTAATTTCTAAAAAGCCATTGTGGTAAGTTACAACGATTTCTATAAGCTTGCTTAGTATAAAAATATCTGTGGGTTTGGTTAAAAATTCAGACAGTAAACTTTTTATATCGGTGGATCGTATTTTTCTATTTTTTAGAATTTCTTTAAAGAGTGTATCTTTAAATATTGTGAGGTATTCTACATAGGTGTCAAAGAAATCGTGACGAAAGGTGGCAATTCGATATCCGTCAGGTTGAATTTCAGATACGTCGAATACCTGTCGCGCCAGAGCGACGTGATAACGCAGCAGTATCTCGTTATGCAGCAGCATTATAACTTCGACGTCTTTATATATAAACTTTGCTATTAGTTCAGCCAGCGAGGTCATTTGTTCTTTCATAACTGCTTCGCATAAACACTTTACATGTTCTTCTTGTTTGTACGGTTGCTTGGCCGTACCGCCGGTCTCAATCAAATCTTTCAGAATTGAGCAAACACCGGTTGCTACATTGGAGTCATCATTAAACTCATCTCTCGCGGTTGTGTATAACACGAAGAAACTTTCAGTTTCATCAAACGTGTCTTTAAAGAACAAGTCCTTAATATACGGATCGAAATGTTCTCTGATTTTCAAATAACTGGTAAAGTAAGTAGATAAATCGATTTTAAATATATGTTTCTTGTTTTCCCTATGCTTAGCTTGTATGAATACAGCGACAGGTTTATCAAACCCCTTGACTTTAAATTTCAAGCAAATGTCATCGAAATGACCTATGTTTTCTAAATTGGCCGCTATTTGAAAATCTTCAATAGTATCGTCATGAATCGCTCTAAAATATAACAGGCTTATCAGCTTGGTCTCGTACAGCTGTGGGAAAATGGTTGACAAGCATGGACGTTTCCTGTACATGGTTGCTCGTCAGTGCCGGGGACACTCCACTAGTTCATTCGCAAACAGCTCCGGCACGGAGGCAAGCGGGACTCGGTCACGCGGCGCACGCAGCTGCAACAAACGTGGTCAGATGTCCGGCTGACATACACCTGCAAACAAAGAGCACAATTTATGTGACTGAAATGTCCGAAACAAGACTGAATAGCAGAAGATGTGCAACGTGGCGCTCCCCATGACTTGTTATTTTTATCTGTGGCGACTCATGTTAAGGAAAATGTTAACGCGTTACTGGCCATGAGCCCGCTCGGAGCCGGAATATCAAATAATATAGGGTTCGATATATATTGAACCTCCTTTTGGACAGTTTGGTTTGCAAAATATTCTTTGACTAAGCTGTGCCCGCGCCTTCGCTCCCGTCAACTGCCTACCCTACCCTATTTATCTACCCTACCCTACCCTACCTATTTTTCTTTCATAATGACCTTCTCCTAATCAGCCAAATCGGCCCAGCCATTCACGCGTGATGCCGTGACCAAGGAAAATAGGATTTCATTAGGGTTCCGAAGTCAACAAGGAACCCTTATAGTTTCGCTCTGTCCGTCTGTCCGTCCGCAGCTTAGCTCAGATAATCTAAGTACTAGAAAGCTATAATTTTGCATGGATATACATATCAACAATTCCGACAAAGTGGTAAAATAAAAACATGAAAAATATTTTTTTTTCGGTTACCTCCCATAGACGTAAAGTGGAGATGTATTTTTTTTTTCTCATCTGTCCCATCGTGTGGGGTATCGTTGGATAGGCCATTCAAAAATATTATGGGTTTGTTAAAACCATTTTTCGATTCAGAGATCCGTGTGCGTAAAATTAAGCTTTAAATTGCAAATTTATGTTAGAGTCAAGTGTCCCCCCCTCCTGCCAGCGAAATGGTTGATCTTGGCTATGTGAAAAAATTCACGGCAGCAGTAAATATAACGAAATTAAAAGGAAAACTATCACGGATAAGTAGGCTTTACAAGTGTACGAGTAATAGTCGACCAACTTAAAAAATGTACTTGGAACAGTAAAAATTTTGTACAAATGCCATTGAAAAATTACAAAATTAAAGAAAAAATTAAATTAATGAAATAAACATGGAGCGTGCGTGCAGGTATCCCGGAACGAACCATACCATTCCCCGTGGCTCTAACGCACGCTCGTAACGGCTCCTTTCGCAATTCGCACCCGCGGTGGTACTCAAATCAATATCAATCAATACATATAATAAATCTGTAGAAAAATATTTTTTGTACATCGAAAAAAAATCCAAAAAAAATAGCCAGGGTGTTAAAGGATAACCAACAGAACCCATTTCTAGCATTTTTGGAATTTTTGTCTGTTTGTCTGTTTATCTGTTTGTCTGTTTATTTGTGCACGCATCACGTGAAATGTACGAAACCAATGTAGATAACTTTTATACATAAAAATTGTGCGTATCTTTAAGAATTACTTAGTTTTTGTTTCATCGCAATCGGTTCACTCTATCAAAAGTTAGATGAATTTAAAGTGTTCAAGAAGTAAAATTAACACAACACACGCAATTCAGATACTTTGACAGTTGAACTCGGTATTCGATAGATGGCGTTGTGCATTTAAAGTCATTTTCTGAATCGCGGTGTTAAGATTTTACGCGAAAGAATGACCGTAGAAAAAAAATATGGTATGTAGTATGTATATTTTTTAACCCACTTCCCAAAAAGGAGGAGGTTCTATGTTCGACATTATGTATGTTTTGTTTTTTTTTTTTTGTGTATGTTCACCGAATTCACCGATATCTCCGTCAATTGTAGACCGATTTCAAAAAATCTTTTTTTGTTTGAAAGAGTATGTTCCGAAATTGGTCCCATTTTAATTTGGTGTAGGACTTAGAGATGGGCTGAGTGATGATTTTTCTGTATCGGTGACTGCATGACAATGACAAAAAATATCGATGACGTGAACAATGACAAAATCATCAATGATTTTTATTTGAGTAATAAATCTCGTCACTTCAATTATGAGTAGATACTGAAATGCTCGCGGAACGGCTTAGTAACATTATCATTAGTTATTTATGTAGGCATGAGTCGAGTTTGTCAGTTGGCCGCGTAATTTAAATTTTCTTAGTTTGTGACATTCATTGCAGGTTATTTAGGTATTGATTTATAGTTATGGAAATCATCAATATGTTTCCATTAGTGATATTTGCTGCAAGATATGACTATTTAGTACATGGCAATTTGTCGTAAGAACTTGGTGCGCCCAGTCCCGGTCATTTTATCGAAACATGTGAGTTCCAGTATCGCCGATCGCGCAGCCTCGCAACGTCGCAATTCACAGTCACAGTCACACAGCCCGCTGCGCCCGAGACGGCCCGATACCGTCCGTTCGCGTTCATTGTCATTCTAGTAATGACTTTTAGGCATTGATGATTTTGTCTTTGTCATTGCATGATGAAATGATTTTAAAATATCGATGATTTTTACATGTGACATGATATCGGACTCATCTCTAGCTAGGACTGACGAAGCAATTCGAAGATATACAACAGAACTCTTCAATAAATAACGGCAAATCTCTCGGAATTGCTGCAATCGCATGTCTGTTTGTTGTTTATACCATTTCATAACATAACATCACGCCAGTACGCTCTTAAGGGGTACGCAGATCTCTCATTTCACCGGTTATGTTCAAGTTTCATGATATTTGGGTAATATATTCTGGCGTTATACGAGTAGGTAACTTACTAAACAACTTGCCTATTAGGTAGGTACAACTAAAAAGTGAAAAATAATAAAACTTTTTACAAAAAAATACTACCGACTTCCAAATAAAACTACAAAGTTAAAAATAACTTTATTTTTGGAATTCGGTGTCCATAACGCAATAAATTGGTACCTACGAAAGACACCGACTTCCAAAAACAAAGTTATTTTTCACTTTGTAGTTTTATTTGGAAGACGGTAGTATTTTTTTGTAAAAAGTTTTTTTGAGTATGTGGAGTAGGCAGGCAGGCTGGTAAGTATGGTAGGGTTGGCAAGCAGATGACGGGAGCGAAGCCGCGGGCACAGCTAGTAGATAATATTTTTCTAACTTCAGTTGCGAAGTTTGATTTTATAACTCCTTATTCAGTTACCAGTTAGTCCTTCTTTAGTTTAAATCAAGAGTGAATAGGTTACTTCTAGGCAAGCGTGCTTCACCGTAGACCACATCATCGCTTAACATTAGGCGAGATAGTGATCAAACGCGAGTAGATATATAGGTAGATTCAAAAAAAACATCATACTATGTGAGCCTGTTTTAGACGTTGTGTGCCGCTGAAACCGTTTTAATGTTTATGTAACAACAACAAAACTCTCTTCTTAGTACGCATTATTATGCAACTTCGGAACCCTATTACTGCGCGTGGCCCGACACGCACTTGGCCGATTTTTTTATATATAACTAGCTGACCGTGCAAATGTTTTTTTGCAAATTATATTAAAAAGATTTCCAAAAATTTTGCACGCACTGATTATTATAGTATTTTATGGTAAGGTTTATACAGGTAACACAATGGTTGTTGTTGGCGGGAGCTCGTGGCGTGACACGTGTTGAATAATATTGATTTATATGAGATCACTTAATTAACTATACGAGAACTGTTGATTTTTCTGAAATTCATCCTATAATTCTAATATATAAACTCACAAAAAAAAAACTTTCTATGTCCGTTATAAGACTTCGAAACCATCCAACCGATATGCCTCAAACCGGTTTCATTAGAAAGCAATGCGAAGTTGGTTTTAGACCAAAAAAAATTGATAGGTAGGTTAGGTAACTAAGTAGATATGTTTAGATAGGTTGGGTAGTGTAGGTAGGTCGAGTAGGGTAAGTTGGTAGGTAGGGTAGGGTAAGTAGGTATGTAGGGTAGGGTAGGTAGGTGCCATTTTGCAATCAACAACGCCATCTACTGGCAATACCGGAACCAGCATACAACGTCATGTCCATTTTTGTGTGTGCTTTGTTTCTATCATTTATTTATTTAATTACTTTAACATAACACGGCCAAAGGCCAATTACATTACGTTGACATCAACCCTCAACTTCGGTCCATTCATTGAGGCGAAAGATCAGTTAGCTGCAAAAAAGTTGGGGATTCTTGCTAAGGTGGGACGGTACTTCACGCCTGAACAGCTGCTTAACTTGTATAAAGCGCAAGTTCGGTCATGCATGGAGTACTGCTCTCACCTCTGGGATGGATCTGCCAAATACCAGCTTGATGCACTTGAGTCGATCGACAGACGGGCCAAAAGGCTTATTGACAACGATGCACTGGTCGCCTCAAAGCTGCAGAGCCTCGAACATCGACGCCGAGTTGCCAGCCTGTCGGTTTTTTATCGGTTACATTTCGGGGAGTGTGCGACGGAACTGCACAATTTGATTCCGCCTAGCCCTTTCCATCATCGGACTACAAGACGTACGGCCATGCGCCATCGGTACATGGTGGACATCCCTCCCATACGCACAAAGCGTTTTGCTAATACTTTCATTGTGCGTACAGCTAAGGAGTGGAATTCCCTTCCGGGGTCTTTGTTCCCCGATAGCTACAACCTTGGGGTCTTTAAGTCAAGAGTGAATAGGTTTCTTCTAGGCAAGCGTGCTTCACCGTAGACCACGTCATCGCTTAACATCAGGCGAGATAGTGGTCAAACGCGAGCCTATAGTTTAAAAAAAAAAAAAAAAACTAAAAACATTACTTAAATGCATGTTTACAAAAAAACATAAAAAATAAAAAAACAAACAACATCTATAATTACACGGCAGTCATACGCTCATCTCACAATACTCCAGACATACAGACAAAATCTTGAAGCCTTGGCACTACAAATAGACAATTACACCCACTATTATAATTGTAGAACCGACTCTAGGGGTGGCGGAGTTTCAGCATACCTAAAATAAGAACTAACTATGGCAAAAAAATGCTAACTTTTGAAGGAGCACCACTCATAAGTTACCGTCCTGTATAAAAAATCTGCACTCTTACAATGCGTTCAAGACTCAACTTAGCCAGCACATAATTGCGGATCGATCACTTTTGGACAAATGAATGCATTGGATGAAATTGTAATACTGATGACGAACTTTTTGTAATCTATTGTATGTTTTTTTTTTTAATATTGTTTTCAAGTAAGCGACATATGTCTTTATTGGGAATAAAGTTTCTTTAAACCGATCTTCATCCATTCATCCGCGAACACATCACAATCGGGCTTAGCACCCAAGAGAATACGTTGATCGCGGCGAGTGTACGAGGGATTGGAGGCTGGCCTTGAGCGACGATTCGACTTTATACGGCGAACAATCTGTGCCTCCTACAACGTCTATAATTGACCGGGGCAAAAATATCGGGTAGTTCGCCGTGTAGTTTAGGGGCATCAGTTTTCCCGTGAAGATCTTTTATGTAAGTAAGTACTTGTTTTATATACACATTTAGTTACTGTGAGACTACTTTACGTCCGTCACGTCGTCGGTCACAGGTCCAGTTGAAAACCAGCGTCGGGCACTAGTTGCCCGACATTTTGCTGAACTGGTCCTATTTGGCGCAGCCGTGGGACACACAATGTTACTTTTATATTGTTTGATTCTTTTTTTTTTTTTCTTTTTATATTGTTGTTGTTTAGTCTAAGTTTTTCTTTTTTTATGTTTGTGTTGTGTGCTCTGGCTTGTGTCAAATAAATGTGTTTTCTTTCTATTTTACACATGTTTATGATTTGATAATTTTTCCTTCTGACCTCGAGATAATTGTAGCCTAAATACCCTATGAGGAAGTTAGAAGGATATAAGAATGGATGATATCCATATAGACGCTTATACAGATACCTCAGAAAAGCTTTCTGAATCTTTTCCAAAATTAGTGTGTATTTCTTTTCATGAGGGTTCCAGACACATGCACTAGACTCCGTACCCGCTCACTGCGTACTAGTACATTAAATAACCCTTTCCTTGCAGCCGGGTAAAAATAGATTTGATTTCAATATTCTTGAAATCCTTTGCATTTCGTAGAATAAAACCTAATCGCCTAAATGAATCTTTTGCTACCAATACCATGTGATCGTGAAACTTTAATCTTATGTCAAAAGTGACACCCAGATCCTTCATTCCACTTGTCCTGGTAATGGTGCTATTATTCATTTTGTACGCAAAATTGATAGGGTATCGTGCGCGAGTAAAACTCATGACGAAACATTTGGTAGAATTAAATTCCATTTTGTTTCTAACACTCCATTCTAATATCGCGTTTAAGTCACACTGCAGTGCATGCGCAAGACAATCAGCTTCAGACTTGACTTCGGAAAAAAGTTTCAAATCATTCGCATACAGTAGACTTTTAGCGTGATGGATGACTGATGGTAGGTCATTAACCATTATAAGAGTGGTCCCAATATTGATCCCTGACTCATTTCGGAACGCGTTTCATAGGGCTGGGATTCGTAATGGCCCAGTCTGACAAACTGCTGACGATCACGGTGGTAGTCAGCGAGGAGCCGCAGAGACCAGGTGGAAAACCAATAGCACATAGCTTCGCATGCAGAATATCATTATTGACCCTATCAAACGCCTTCCGAAAGTCAAAATACAAGACATCAACTTGGCCTTCCTGGTCTAAACGTTTTGAAATGTACGTCTAATTTGTATGTCTACTAGGGTAAGAAGGTTAGTATTTACAGATCTTTTCGATCTAAAACCATGTTGCTCATCGCACAGATACTTCTCGACTTGCGAATAAATGTAATTATGCAATACATTCTCAAACACTTTATGATGACAAAATGGCAATGGGACGGAATTCTTCTACCGATGTTTTATTCTGACTCTTGGGAATCGGAGTAACCCTTGAAATCTTCCACTGTGGTGGATAGACGCCGAATTTTAAACATAAATTAAAAAGATGATATAATGGCAAGTAAAAGTGTGTTTTAAAACTTTTCAATATATCAGAAGGAATGTTGTCGGGCCCTACAGAACTATTAGTTTCAGTTTGTTTATTCCTGATAGGACGTCTTGATGAGTAAATTTAAATATATTTACATAATTACTGCTGACATCACTATCACAAAGCGAAACCCTTTCTGCATTAAGCTGTGTGTACCGTATGGTGACGGACGTAAAGAATTTCACCATCCCATATCTTCCCATGGGTGTCTTAAAAGGCGACTAAGGGACACTAGAGAATGGGCAGCAGCGTTCTCTGTGCACTTTAACAACAAACAAGAATGTGTTATTTAATCCTTTTACTCCTTTTTATCTCAAAGAACGCTTTCAGTTTCTCTGTGACACTCATTCTAGGTCCTTGAGGTCATCGGAAAATCTAAAATTAAGTATCCGTATGCATTCCACTTCCTTCTTTGACAAATCTTTCACGATTGAAGCGGCTCGGTTGTGGAATGTATTACCTATTGAAATAAGACGTGCTCAAACACTGCCAACGTTCAAGAAAATGGTGAAGGAGCATTACCTTTCACTATAGTTTTTATTCTTCTCCTTTCTCTGTTATATATTTGATATGTATTAGTATATTATGTAATATTGTATGTATGTATTGTATTTTATTAAGTCTAAGTAATATTATTTTTGATATTTTGTACACTGACAACCCTAAATTCTTCTCCTATCATTTAGTCCACCCAAAGGTTGTCTGTAAGAGATAGCCTAGTGCGATAAGACCGCACTAGGCTATCTATTTTAATTGTACACTTTTTTAAGTGAACGTTTGTCCTGTATGTTTTTTTGTGGTGTACAATAAAGTATATAATAATAATAATAAAGTTGAGAAATAGTGGAAGATAGATACGTAGTATTTATTGAATATAGAAAAATATGTAGGTAGGTATCCAAAAAAAATACCGTCTAAAATTTATTTTCAACTCACTTGCTCATAAAGTGGCTCTAATTTCACCGCAATTAGGGACATAATGATACCTGTTATCAAACTGTGACTTTTTCATTGCTATTATTCACAAGTGAGTAATAGAGTTTTTTTTAATATATTGGTTGAGTTGCTTTGTTCTTAAAAAAGATTTGATACAAAAAAGATCGTGCTCAATAAGTACAAATAAATTAATGTACCTATTGCTTGCTCATTTCATGCAACTCCTTATTTAAATAGATCATTTCAACTTGTTCGTGCTTAATAAATAAGATTTTCACTCAAAAATAAATTTTATTTCCTCTGTAATTAGGAAAAAATTAAATTCCACAAAAAATTAAACACTGTTTTGACGTGGCTTAAAAACTATCCACGAAAAGCCAAAAAAAAGAAACCTCATTCTTTTAGTCTATGGCCGATCGCCATTGTAAAATGCGCGCGCATAGGAAAACTGATTAATTTTGCCCGCCATTGCGAAAAATTTCACAACTCGTTTTTACTGTTGAAAATGATTTTTTAGTATTATTTTCTTCACAAGTGTGTTGAAAAACGTCGTATGATACACGTGTGTATTGATGATTACCGTCCTCGGCTCTCTTAAGACCCGCCATTGTTAAATGCGCGCGCATAGGAAAACTGATTAATTTTGCCCGCCATTGCGAAAAATTTCACAACTCTTTTTTACTGTTGAAAATGATTTTTTAGTATTATTTTCTTCACAAGTGTGTTGAAAAACGTCGTATGATACACGTGTGTATTGATGATTACCGTCCTCGGCTCTCTTAAGACCCTCACCTACGGCTCGGGTCTCAATGGCGCCTCAGCGGTAATCACCAACATTTCACACTTGTACCATAATGTACTATTATTGAATTAGATGCATTCGATGCATGGAACATCGAATATTATAGAAAAATCAGCATATTGTTTTGATGATTTTTGATCATTTTATTAATTTCTAATGGTATATATATGGTCAATAATGGGTCAATAGTACCCCACAATATGGCGCCCAAATGCCGCGGTTTTTCTATTTTCCAATTTTAGGTAGCCAGTGACACTCGCAAGGTTACGTAAGGCGAATCGATTGACGTAATAATCATTACAATAGGCCAACGCGTTTGGTCTCTAGAACGCCGCATAGGGACGTTCATACATACATACATGGTGGTTTTAAGGATATTTATGTACTAATATATGAATACTATATACATATGAACGTTAATACATAGTAGCTACTGATAAACACAGTAGGGTAATTAAACCACAAACATGAATATTGTCTTGGGAGACTTTTGTATCTACTTACTTAGGTATCGACACTTACTAAACTGTAAAGAATATATGTTTTTATGTGACAAAAAATAGGCGGACCTGGTCGTAATTTATTTGTTACAGTTGTAATTGATTAAATTAATAAATAGAAATACACCTAAATGGGTTTTTCGATCGAGGAGCTCGTGGCTAAATAACGACAGCCGCACGGGTCGATCTTAAAGGTTAATCAACGCTTGACGAGGTCGGTCCGTGGATGGGTGACCATTTCAACATACCGAGTTTCCTCCGTGCCTCGGAAAGCACGTTAAGCCGTTGGTCCCGGCTGCCATTTGAAGATCTTTGACAGTCGTTACGGGTAGTCAGAAGCTTGAGATCTGACACCAGTCTTGCCAAGGCGTACCGTGTTACCCAGTTACTGGGTTGTGGTGGTCAGATAGGCAGTCGCTCCATGTAAAATACTGGTACTTAGCTGAATCCGGTAAGACTGGAAGCCGACCCCAATATAGTTGGGAAAAGGCTAGGCAGATGATGATGGGTTTTTCGATCGACATACCTTGTCCTTGCGCCTCTCACGGTCTGATCGGGTTCACTAAATAAAACACTGGTCACAACACTGGTCCAGTGGGTCACAACCCTGTGGAGTCCAACCAGCAAAGAATGAAGTTACACAACACCAAGATCAAGTATTACTTCTAGTCGGTTGAGGAAAATTTAATGTCGAATATTATACTCACAGTTTGGACTCAATTGGCTAATCTGGTTTATTTTGATAACAGCCTGCGACGCACCGCCCGCGCCGCGACGCTACCACAGACGTTACGCAGTACGAACTTAGTGTAGTACCTCACTCGAATCGAAACAGAAACTCGATTTAGTTTTTCGTAAGAAATTACACTAGTTTACACTTTTCCATATTCCCTGAACGAAATTTATATAAATAGTAAATCCTGTCCAATGCGCGAGCAGCCTAAACGTAAACCTAAAAGTGTCGGCAGAAATATTCCATCGCGTCACAATGTTACTTACATTTTTTAATAGCAAACATTGTAGTAGCAGAAAAAGCAAGAAATTGTGTTTTTTTTTGGTTCTCAACTGGCTCCGCCCGCGTGAAAGTCGAAAATAATCCCGAGGGTACATATTCCCGGCATAATAAGTATCCTATGTGTATGTATTCCTGACTGTAGTCTATCTTTGTGCCAAATTTTATCCAGATCCGTCCAGCCGTTTGAGCGTGAAGAAGTAACAGACACACACACTACAGAACTTTGCACCCGACACTTGGTCTTAATTCTATTGTCAGCGAAGTCAATAACCACGCTTAATTTTAATATTGAACTTGGTTTTCATTTTCACATTTATGGTTTTGATGGATTTTTTTAATACCAGCAATAAGATGTTGCGAATTCAGCGAATTATATCTATCATCATCATCAATATCATCAATCAAAATCAATCATCAATACATATAATAAATAAATCTGTAGTAAAGTCGTTTTTGTACATCGAAAATATTTCCAAAAAAGTAGCCAGGATGTTAAAGGAGAACCAACAGAAACAATTTCCAGCATTTTCGGTATTTTTGTCTGTTTAGTTGTGCAAGCATCACGTAAAATGTACGAAACAAATGCAGATAACTTTTATACATAAACATTTTGCGAAATTTGAACTAGGTACCTACTTCTACTACTATACTACTACTACTACTACTAGTATTACTTAGTTTTTGTTTCATCACAATCGGTTCACTCTATCAAAAGTTAGATGATGAAAGTGTTCAAGAAGTAAAATATCACAACACACAATTCAGATACCTACTCGAACAGTGGAACTCCATATTCGATAGTTAGCGTTGTGCATTAGACGTCATTTTCTGAATGGCAGTGAAGAAAGACCCTAAAAAAGATTCGGTAGTTAGGTAAGTAGGGCCCGTAGTCAGTTGAGCGAAGCCGCGGGCACAGCTAGTGCAAAATTAATCCGTACCGGTAACGTGCTAAGCTGAAAGGACCATCGTTAAAAAAGGTATCGATTATGACTTCTTCTGAAAAAGAATCGAGTGATCGAATTTAGATTTACTGTGAGTTACACTCTCTGACCACTCTAGCTTCACTGTGATACACTTCATCATAGAGTATAGTAATAGATTGCACTTCATATAGTTTATCTGTGACACACTTCTACATACAATAACTTCACTTTCGTTATTGCGTCGTGCAATTCGTTTCTGTGCTGACTGAATCGACCACAGTAGATTCCTACAGGTCACAATACTGCGACTGGGGTTTTGTTTAGTGCACACACCCAAATCTCGAGTATTGAAAGGTATGTAAAAATATCATTGATAGTTTTTGCACTTGTGTTATTTCCTGTACGCCACTCCCGGCGGCGCGACAGATAAGCATTGTTAACTTATCAGATAATGATTTTACCTTAAGCCGGCCTTGTGCAGCACGGCGCTCCGTTTCTATAGAATAAGACCCACCTTATAAGCGCTCAATAAGTATTTACTGATGATTTCTTTACTGGCATACAGCCTACTGCACTAACCCAATGAGGAAGGAAAACTATGGAAACGGCATATTCTACTATAGTTATACAAATATCTATAATATCGACACACGCATGTCAAAAAGCGTTTTGTCTCTTTTTAAATAAGCAAGAGCTGCTTAAGAAAAGAGAGACATCTAAATGTTTGTCAAGGACTAAACTTGACAACACTTTTGAGTGACGTCAAAATCATGTCTATGCGTGACCGGTCGTAAGGGTCGCCATGTTAAGTGCTGAAAGTACTCTGCGGTTTTGTGGTAGTTGTTTTCCGTATATATAAGTTCATCTGTGTAGTTGTGCTGTCAAACAGTTGCTAGCCCAAAATATTTTTGTTGTTTTAAAAGAGAAATACGTGTAGAAACTAGGTATTTTGGTGATCTGAGTTTGGAAATGAATAGGAAAATCATGCCCTCGTGTTGTATAAAACAGTGTGGTGCGAGAAAAAATAAAAATGGGCAGCCATCTTAAGTGCCCGATTTTTGTAGATATGCACGCTAATTTCGTAGGTATGGCAAGTCCATAGGTTTCTAAGTCGGTGCACTAACCTGTAATTTTTAATTTCATATACTAAACTGACAGCTGCCAACAGTGTTGCCAGTGGCAGATAGTCAAATATTACATTAGACATCTCAAAAAGTTAAATTTTCATGAGAAAAACTACAATTATACATTACCTAATTTTATGTGGAAAACGACACTAATACGCTCACTCGCTCGCCGGTTTAACCAGGAAGGAAGAATTAGAAATTCACGTGAGTGAGTGAGTGAATATGCGTCAATTTGTGTGTCACAAAACTCAGATGCGACAACAGGACTAACGAAAACTTCCTTAGATGCGTTACGTTTCACGATAATATTTTTGTTTGCTGACAAATATTTCAATATTTTTATTGAGTCCTAAAAGTAAAATTATAAAGTACGTTTTGACCCATGTTACATGAAGGTTACATTAGTCATTCAGTCATTAGTCATCAAGAGTAACGTAAAGTGTAACAAACTTTACATTCTGGCAACGCTGGCTGCCAATGACCTATTTTTTTTTAATGTTGCAAGCGCAGAGCATAGCTTTGTAGGTAAGGCTCAATCACAAGTGATTGACATGACTCCTCAATATAATTTTACTAATTGGTGTAAATAAATGTTTTATGAATATAAAAGTAATATATTTAAATATAACAGTATTCATATACATAGTACATAAACTTTTATTGTGTTAAATATGAAATCAACAATAAAATAAATGCGGTTGATAAATCGAAGTCGGTCATGAATGAGCAGAAACTAAATAAGGGCCGCTAGTTTCTTAACAAATGTATTTTTTTACCGTGAAATAGTTAGTTTTTTTTTTTGTAGAGATTCTTTTTATTTTTGATCACTCAGGATAGTCAGGCTACGACACTGTTTTTATGTAACGAAAAAGTGACAATCAGTTAAGTCTACGAAATTAAAAATCAGAGTATAGATAATATAGAAATACAGGTACCACAGTTCCTCTGGTGTTGCTGCTCAGCGAGCTTAGCATTCACTTTCGAGCAAAACTATGAACGCTCCAGTCGAATATTCCCTTGCGAGCTTGGAGCATTCGAATACGATCGCGTTAAATGTAATTCATTTATGCGATAATACGATAGACCAAGAAGGTCACAAACACTTAAGATCAAGGAACTGTTCCTTGCTTTACAAGTGGCCAGTAATATTCCTACGTACTAAGGGCCCTCTTACACATTCTGAATTACTCTCTGAATCCAGACTTGGAATTCATATTATTAATTAAGAAAGCCCAGCAACGCATACAATTTTACTATGCCCCACACACATTCTGATTTTAGCGGATAAGATTTACTTATGCTGGCATTCAGATTATGAATTCCGACTCTGATTCAGACAGGATTTCAGAATGTGTGAGTCCAGCCTTACTCATTGATTTCATTATCTGAGTACTCGCTTTCGAGCGTTTTATTTGCGCGAACATTCGAATGCGAGCCTTTGCCGCGAAAATCGTTGCGACGTCCACACCGGCGAAGTTCGCGCTTCCGTATAAACTTTGTAACGCTCGGCATAACTTCCACTCCACTCGAATATTCGACGTCGAATGCTCATTACAAGTGAATGCTCTCAGTGAGGACGCTCCTATACAGTATGATTATAGCATAAACTGTGAATATAGTAAGGACAACCTACCTGTCTTTCTTGTTATATAAGCAATACTCCAATCCCAACACTCATTGATACACGGGTTTCGGGATAATATATGTACCTATTCGTTAACGAAAAATAAAAAAGTTGATACTTACATCCCTCCGGAGAAACTGGACAGATTCTCAGCTGGACAGTTTCGCAACTGGACAGATTAGCAACTGGACAGAGTATAGTCGTGAATAAAATAAGTTAATAAACAATTAAACATAAGTATTAAATTTTAAAAGTGTTTATTCAAGGAAAGTCTATAGGTATAACACAAAGACACGACAATAGAATAAGAACTGTCTTACAATCTGTTTTAATTATAATATTAGAATTTGTTTTATAATATAATATTAAACAAAATCTTCAATTGGTCTTAAAAAAAAACTTCTAATTACGGGGAGAAAACCCTTCTGGAGCAACTGGACAGATTCTCAGCTGGAGAGATTAGCAACTGAACATAACGTGTATGTACAATCCATGACAAAATTAAAGTAAATGAGTTGGGAATATGGACATTATGAAAAAGTGGTCAAGATAGGAAAGTGGACGATTTGCTCCAGAGGGCAATGGCTGATTCTTTTTAAGCTTCGATTTTAACAACTAGGCCCATCAAATTAGCATACAAAATTACACCAAAACCGTTTTACCAGCTTTTCTTGCTACATGTTGACATAACCCAGGGTAGCGATTGAGTTAACTTTGTACTGATTATTCTTTTACCAAATAGTATAATGAAACGTGTACAAGAATATTTAGAATTTTGAAAAAGCGTTTGTTTGTTAATATTAGACAGTTCAAATGAGATTATGAATCAGTTATTGCACAAGCATTAAAATGAACGGACGGATTATCGGATCTTATTGTCAATGGCTATTTTAAGCATTTTCTGCATGCCGTGTGGAAAATCTAGAGAATTGAAATTTTCGTCTACTGTAAATGGTCGAAATTGACACAAATGTGTACACAATTAGCACTTTTGCAAACATTTTTTTTCATTAGATTTTTGTGAATAAATGAAATGGCTAAAGAAGATGAAGAAGAATTCAAAGCCTTTTCCAATTATGTAAAAAAATAATGGATGACGAATATTATGACTGAACAGGTATCTTGTTACGGGAAAAAAAATTGTTCGTTTACTAACGCTCCTGTTGCTCCGGAGGGGAGAAAACTAATATTGAGATAATTTTAATGAACGTAGGCGTTCTAAGCATGTCATGACTGAATTTTTTTCGTTAACGCAGTCCGATAATATATTTTACAATGCATGTCCTCGAAAAGAGCGTTTTCCAAGCAGCTAAACTGTGCGGAAAGTGTCACTTTTTTTTACTAGTGCTTTTTACTTTCCTGTACTTTTTTAATTTTAACTCTAACGTCAGCCCGCCGCATAGAGTTTTTATTATTGGAGAAACGTTTTAAAATTAGTTAAGTACAGATTATCATTCATCAAAAAAGTAAAACAAAACTAATACCTCATTTAAGGCGTTTTTAATTACGCTAGATTTAGATTTTGATCAATAAATTAATATTAAATATTCATTAAACATGTTTGGCAGAATGAATATCTTGCTCGTGCCTTTTTGCGTTACGACGTGACAGCTATTTGCACATACGCAGTAGAACTATGAACTATTAGTTAATCTGTGGATATGCTGAGCGCCCTTGAATAAGCGCCATTTTATTAATTTCTTGCTTGGTTCAGATATATTTTTTTATTTTCTCGCACAGTGCATAGTAAAATGTTGTATGATACACGTGCGTAAGATGATTTCCGACTCGTGTCGATTTATCCACTCACTCGCTTCGCTCGCTCGTGAATAAAAATGCCACTCATCGGAAATCACCTACTTCCCGCACTTGTAGCATAAATAACTATTGTATCTGCTTATCAATCAAAATTTCCTTTGGCCGACGTTTTGTTTCCTCACAGTGATAGTAACTTTTACTTATTTTGGTATCACTGATTTTCGATTCTTATTCTTATTCTTTATTGCACACAAAACATAACATGAAGATACAAATACAATGGACAGGTTATGTACATAGGCGAGCTTAACCCATAATTGGGTTTTCTAAAAGCAAACCTCAGTTGTAATAGGAAATTTGCGTATGAGGACAGTGATCCAAGTGCACAACAAAATTCCAAGTTAAAAAACATTGAGTATTAAAAATTCATACATAGTAAATAAACTAAACAGATACCTACGTGTAAACATAATACATACTATATTACAATAAAATACATAACTAAATATCTTAGATTTATAAATACATATGCGTCATGCTGATAGGAAATGTTCCCTTATTCCTCTCTTGAAAACTTCCAACGAAACGCTGTCGCGTATAGAATGTGGAAGAGTATTCCAGAGGCGAACAGCACGAACAGTAAATGATCCACCGTAACGGCTTGAGGAATGGGGAGGAAAACGAAGGAGAAGAGATGATGAGGAACGGCAAGGTTTTCCTCTCGGAACAAGATACTCAAAGCGCTCTCGAAGATACGAAGGAGATTTAGGATTGTGAAGAACAGAAAAGAGTAAAGATAGAGTGTGGATATCTCGGCGCTGTCGAATAGGCAGCCACTTCAACCGCTTCCGAAATTCCGACACATGGTCGTACTTTCGAAGGCCAAAAATCAAGCGGATGCACAAATTCTGCAGACGTTCGAGCTTATCAAGGAGTTCCTCAGTCGCATCAAGAAAGCAGACATCAGCATAGTCAAGAAGAGGAAGAAGGAGAGACTGAGCAAGAGTAACTTTGGTTGGAAAAGGCAGGAACTTCTGGAGACGTTTAAGAGACCGAAACGAGCAAAACACCCTCCTGCCTACTTCTGCAATGTGAATATGCCAAGATAGGGTGTTGTCCAAGTAAACCCCTAAATTTTTAACTTTTTTATAATAGGCTATAGCGACGGCATCATACAAAAAATTGACGAAGTATCTGCCACCAATAATGAGAGCTTGTGATTTTGCTGGGTTCACCATAAGTCCAAAACTTTTAGCCCATTGACAGATATTTTCAAGATCACTATTGATGGCATCGATAGCTCCAGTCGCCTCTTTAAATTTAAAGTGGCGATAAAGCTGCAGGTCGTCTGCATAGAGGTGATAGTGTGAAGATAAGACCTTAGTGATAGCGTTTATAAAAACCGAGAAAAGAAGAGGAGAAAGCTTTTTTGAATAACTGTAGAAACAAAAAAAGGGATGGTTTTTTGGCATTAATTCGCCGGTGCCAACCTTCTATAGCGTTAGTAGTCCTAAATTTTTCCCGTAACAAGATAACTGTTCAGTCGTAATTTTCGTCATCCAATAATTTGTGAAGTAATTGAAAAAGTCTTTACATTGTTCATCATCTGTAGCCATTTCATTTATTGACAAAAAGCCCTCAGGCAAAAGTGCTAATTGCGTACACAATTGTGTCAATTTCCGACCATTTACAGTAGAAAAATTAAAGAGGAAAACTGCTATTATTTATTTATATTTTCAATATAGCCTACACGTTATGTGGCTTTTACAAAAGAGACAAGAAAAACTATTATGAATAAAAACATCTTTAAATATTTCCTAGCGTTCCAAATATGATTACTTTTCTAAAACTAAATATCTGTTGCCAGCTTTAAAGACGTAGTAAGGAGGTAGCACGTCCTTACATGAGCTACGCCCCTACGAATAGAAGCGCAGAATCCTGTGAAATGCTTCTATTCTACGTTTTGCAAGGTTAAATCAATTCTATCGCATGATGAATTTTTTGATGCGCAATGAGCTCCTTTCCCTCTCCCCTTTGTATATAGGTTTGTTTCTTGTAGAATATTCAATTGATATGTTAATAAAAGTATTAGGGCCGGTTTCAGAAGTCGACGTCACATCTTAAATCCGCTGACAATTTGTCACAAACTAACTAGCCCTCAGTTGTCTGTGAGTTTCTCAACACTTCATCATCGAGAAATTACGGAATCGCTTGTTAGGTACATTAAATAATCGGCATTAATTTATTTCGGTTGGCTACCCTAGCTGGTATTCATTCGCTTTGTTCACTACTATAACGTAATCAGTATTCAGTAACCTTAAATAGTATTTTATCTTGAGCGGGCTGGGTTGGTGTAGCCGCCAAGTTAAGCAAACCTTACCAAGGACGATTTTTGGATGGGTAACCACGTTTTTTTTGGTTTGCTTGTTTTTGGATAGGTGACCCCACACAGGTTAAGCAACACTCACCAAGGTTAGTCTTTGGATGGGTGACCGCTTTTTTTTGGTTCGTTTGTTTTGGATTGCTGACCCCGCCAGGGTAAGCAACACTTACCAAGGTCAGTCTTGGGATGGGTGACCACTTTTTTTTGGTTCGCTTGTTTTTGGATGGGTGATCCTGCCAGGGTAAGCAGCACTTACCAAGGTCAGTGTTTGGATGGGTGACCATATTTTTTGGGTTCGCTTGTTTTTGGATGGGTGACCTTGGTAGATGTTTAACCTAGCGGGTTGACTTTAGGATGGGTGATCAAAATTTTTGTGGTGATCCAAAGACTGACCTTGGTTAGTGTTGCTTAACCAGGCGGGGTCACCTATCCATAAACAAGCGATCCAAAAAAAAGTGGTCACCCACCTCAAGACTCACCTTGGTAAATGTTGCTTACTCTGGAACGGTCACCACCCCAGCCGCTTCAAGTTAAACACAAACCTATCCAGAAACTGACCTTGGTAAGTACTAAGTACAGGGTACAGTCAACATTGATGCGCGTGAGGAAGGTTCGATTTCCAGGTCAGTAACAGTTTTTTTTTTATTTTTTTTTTATTTACATAAGCACAAAATAACTATTTTTGATAATTGTGTCAAGTTTTTATAATGTAATTAATTTAAAAAGTTGGTAATATACCATTTTTTTTTAAATCTTGGTAATTAAATAATTGATCTAAATTAACATATTTTTTATAACTCAACTCAACCTATACCGTAAATAATGTCAAGTTAAAATAAAATTAAAATAAATCAAATTCAAATAAATCATCTTAAAATATATAATATCAAATTAAATTAATAAATTGATACAATTAAATTAAATGGAATGGATAAAATTCAAAACAACATTATAATACAGATTGAAAGCAAAAGTCAACTTTATTGGAGTGGAGTAATAAATCAAGTCAAATGTTCTCTGCCTGAAGACAGTATTTGAGCGACTTCAAAATGTTTGTCTAAGGTTCGTGTGAACTTTTTACAAACATTTTGAAGTCGCTCGCTTTTGCGATAATGGAACCCTTCGTGCGCGAGTCCGACTCGCACTTGGCCGGTTTTTACCCTTTGGGTACGGAACCCTGAAAAGTCATTGCGGGATCCAAGAAAATTGAATCATTTTTGACTATCAGGAGTTGCAGTGGTTGGGAATAGTGTTTCGGGGTTGTCCGTAATAATATCGACTACTAATCAATGAATATTATAGGTTCGTACTGAAGCCGCAACGTGAAGGCGGCGGCAACAACGTGTATGGCGCCGACATCCGCGAGGTACTACAGCGCATGCGTCACAGCCGCGAGCGCGCAGCCTACATACTCTGGAGAGAATCGTGCCGCCGCTTGTGAGTACCACTCTTTACTACAGCTTCTTAGGAATATCAACTTTTTTGTGTAGGATGAGTTGGGGGAAGATCGAACGGTGTTTTGATGAGATGAGCAGAGTTGTATTTGAAGTCTTGTACATACGGCCTTATGCTAAAACTAAATTTGTAGTAAGTAAAGAGCAAAGATATATTTTTTCTATTCTATTTCATCATCATCATATCAGCCGAAAGACGTCCACTGCTGGACATAGGCCTCCCCCAAGCGTCGCCACATTGACCGGTCCCGTGCGTCCCGCAACCAGCGGATTCCTGCAACCTTCACCAGGTCATCGGTCCACCTGGTGGGAGGCCTTCCAACGCAACGTCTTCCGGTTCGCGGTCGCCACTCCAGAACCTTTCCGCCCCATCGGCCATCCGTTCTGCGAGCAATGTGCCCTGCCCACTGCCACTTAAGTTTGGCAATTCTTCGGGCTATGTCGGTAACCCTGGTTCTCTTACGGATCTCAACATTTCTGATTCGATCACGCAAGGAAACGCCGAGCATAGCCCTCTCCATTGCCCTTTGAGTGACTGTAAGCTTTCTGATAAGGCCCATTGTTAGCGACCACGTCTCAGAGCCATATGTCATCACTGGCAACACACACTGGTCATAGACTTTTGTCTTGAGACACTGTGGTAAGTTGGACGAGAAGACACCGCGCAACTTCCCGAACGCTGCCCAGCCGAGTCGGATTCGACGGTTGACCTCTTTCTCGAAATTGGCCCTACCCAACTGGATCGTTTGTCCCAGGTAGACATAGTTGTCAACAACTTCGAGTGTAGAGTCTCCAACCTTGATAGGAATGGGTGTAACATGGGCATTCAACATCACCTTGGTTTTGTCCATGTTCATTTTCAGACCCACTCTTTCGGAAGCTCTACTGAGGTCATCGAGCATTGTACTGAGGCTCTCCATGGTCTCAAACATGACCACTATGTCGTCGGCAAACCGAAGGTGAGTGATGTACTCGCCATTAACGTTGATGTCTAGACCGCTCCAGTCCAGAACCTTGAATACATCCTCCAGTGCAGCAGTGAACAGTTTCGGAGAAATGACGTCTCCCTGTCTCACGCCACGCTGGAGAAGGACTGGTTCCGAGGTCTGATCCTGAAGACGGACTGACATGGTGGCGTTTCTGTACAGACACTTCAACACCTCAATGTACCGGTAGTCGATCTGGCACCGTTGGAGAGACTGCAGTACAGCCCAAGTCTCGATCGAATCGAAGGCTTTCTCGTAGTCCACAAACGCTAAACAGAGAGGCAGGTTGTACTCTTCGGTCTTCTGTATAACCTGCCGCAGCGTATGTATGTGATCTACGGTGCTAAAGCCTTTTCGGAATCCGGCTTGTTCGGGAGGCTGGAAGTCGTCAAACCTGCGCGCGAGACGATTTGTGATGACTCTTGAAAACAACTTGTAGACATGGCTAAGAAGTGAGATGGGCCTATAGTTCTTCAGCCGGGCATTGTCGCCCTTCTTGAAGAAGAGTACCACCACACCCCTGCACCATGCCTGTGGCGTTTTGCCCTCGAGTATGACGGAATCAAACAGCTTCTGAAGGGCCTTAAGGACCGGTTTTCCACCCGCCTTCAGGAGTTCAGCAGTGATTCCGTCATCACCCGGCGCCTTGTTGTTTTTAAGCTGTTTCAGAGCCATCCTAATCTCGTACAGGCTGACATCCGGGATATCTTCGGTATAGTGTCGGGTCAATCTAGCTCTTGGGTCGTTTGCTAGATTCGCAATGGGATTACTGGTTGACGTGTACAACTGCCCATAGAATCTCTCGATCTCCCTCAGAAGCTCCGGTTTGGTGGAAACGATCCTGCCATCATCGGTCTTCAGTTTTGTGAGCTGGCTTTGCCCAATAGACAGATACCTTGCAAAGACCTTGGAGCCCTTATCCCGCTCAATCGCATCTTTAATACTTTCAGTATTAAAGCGGCGGAGGTCGCTTTTCAAGGACTTTGAGATCCGTCTATTTAGCTGCCGGTATTTCACCGCATCGTCTGAAGACTGCAGGATCATCTCACGCCTCTCCTTCATTAGCTTTAGAGATGGATCAGAGAGCTTTTTGTTTCTATCTGTACGGCGGGTCTTGAAAAACTTAGACCCGACCGTATGGACAGCTTCCACGAACCCATCGCTGTAATCGTCCACGGAGCTCCCTAGGCACTCGAAACGATTCTGGAGTTCGAGCTGAAAGGTTTCGGGGTTTTGGATCTGGATCTGTGCTGGACGGAGCGTGGACTTCATCAGTCGAGACCTTTCAAGCTTGATATTAATGTTCAATGTGCCTCTTACCATGCGGTGATCGCTCCCGGTTTTCACCGAATTGATCACAGAGACATCATTGAACACTTGCTTCTTGGTCGACATGATGAAGTCGATCTCATTTTTAGTTACACCATCGGGGCTTTGCCATGTCCACTTCCTGTGCTCACGCTTTCTGAAGAAGGAGTTCATCATATAGAGGCCTTCCTTCTCCATAAAACTGGCCAGTAGGTGACCCCGGTGGTTCCGACGTCCAACTCCAAATTGCCCCACTTGCAGCTCATCCTCGTCTCGTTTGCCCAGTTTTGCGTTGAAGTCCCCCATGACAACGGTGAAGTGAGTTTTTTTTTTTTTTTCTATTCTATTTGGTTTGCGCAAATATGACCATGTTTCCGAATTCCGTACAAACCAAGTTGTTGCCAATTCGCTTTCGCCGGAATGCTTATATTCTTTCTCTTTTGTACAATGCTCTTTACTCCTTTCAACCCTCTTTACCTCAAGGATCGTTTTCAGTTTATTTGCGATACCCACACGAAATCTTTTAGGTCATCAGAAAACTTGCGGCTTAAAATGCCTATGCATTCCACTAAATTCGTAGATAAGTCCAGGCTGCTCGTCTGTGGAATGCATTGCCTGACCCAATAAAACGTGCTCAGCCGTTGCCTGTCTTTAAAACACTCGTAAAGGAACATTACTGGTCTCTGTGATCCTTTTCTTGTTTAAGCTGTATTATTTTCTTGTGTGTATATTTAGATGTATATATGTATTTATGTATCTATTTTAGTAGTTTGTTTTTTTACCGAATTGTAATTAGTAAAACTAATTCTTTGATTTGTAATTTGCACCAAGTGCAACCCCATATCGTGTCCAGGCTATTTCTTTCCATTCAAGGATGCCTGGAAGTGATCACGGAATGCCTTAAGAGGAAACGGGAGCAGAGAGCGCCGACTAAATTTCCTTACTTTACTTGCCGGGTAAATGAATTATCCGGCAATGGCAAAACCAAAACAACCGGCCAAGTGCGAGTCGGACTCGCGCACGAAGGTTTCCGTACCATTATCACAAAAAATCGCCACTAAAATCACATTTGTTGTATGGGAGCCCCACTTAAATATTTATTTTATTCTGTTTGTAGTATTTGTTGTTATGGCGGCAACAGAAATACATCATCTGTGAAAATTTCAACTGTCTAGCTATCACGGTTCATGAGATACAGCCTGGTGAGAGACAGACAGACGGACCGCGGTGCCTTAGTAATAGGGTCCCGTTTTTACCCTTTGGGAACGGAACCCTAAGAACGTTATCTGTACCGACTACTCTTATAAAATAAAATCACAAAATATATTTTTTTTAATATAAACCTCGAAAAGTATAAACAAGAAACTATACCTAGAAGATAGCCGTGATCGTATATGTGTTGTGTCGTTGGCACCTTCCGTTTACACTCTAGGTGCATAGTGGCCTTCAATTCTAAACAACAAATAAATAACTACACGAATTTTGTTTAAAACAGAAGTTTCAAATCAAGGCGGGGCAAGTGCTACCAGTTTCAAAATATCAAACGAATGCATAAAAAAATAAGATACAAGTATACTTAAACTGTAAAAGAAAACAAGTACTAATTTAGCTAAACTATGCTAGTATTATATTATCTGTGGCTAAACATAATTGAGCAGAGTATTATGTAGAAAGTAAAGAAGAACTGATAGGATGCACTGGTTGAAGACATTAGTCACTACTCCAAGATTGTGTTTTACCACTGCAACTCCTGAAAGCTAGAATCAACAGTGGCGACCACCAGAAAAGTGCCGAGGCAATGTAGCTCGACGAATTCTCGGAGAATGAATTTAACTATCTTGGATCCCGCAACGAAATTCATTCATTCAATCAGAAAAGAATAACGGAGGAGTAGGAAAAAATACAAATTTCCACTTCCCTCCATATCAAGCAGCAAACAGAACAAACAAGGCCAATAGGTACAAAGAATCCTTTACAACTGGGATAACTCAGCCTTTTATCCGTGGTGCTAGGCAACTGATGGCCTAGCACCACTGGTAAAAATTATCATTAATATTAATGGGTCCTAACATTGTAAGCTGCTATATTTGATTCCAATAATAGGTATGGCAAATACGCTTGAACACACGGCAATTTGTTCAAGATTACGTTTATTATAAAAAAAAAATAACAAGTCTTTTTTTGCAGGGCTTTAAACACTTCATAAAGTTTGGTGCTGCTGCGTGCTCCGCGTGAACGAGTGCGGCAGCGTGCTCCACGTGACTGTGTGCCGCTGCGTGCTCCGCGTGACTAAGTGCCGTAGCGTGCTCCGTGTGACTAAGTGCCGTTGCGTGCTCCGCGTTACTGAGTGGTCCGTGTGACTTTGTGCTCCGCGTGACTGACGGCACCGTCATGTCTGCGAGTGAAGTGCCCCCGGGGCTGTCGAGGAGATGCACTATGTTTAAGAGGCGTCAAGGAACTGCACAGATAAGCGGACACCTATATGAAATTAAGTTACTCAGCTTGTTATATTTAAGAGCATTTCATTACGACAGGATTAAAGAATTTCAATTAGCTTCAAATGTTGACGAAATAGGGGCATTCGACGATATTTGTTTCAGAGGACATGTGGATGGATTAGGAAAACCTATCATGATCTTCATACAAGCTAAACATATAGAAAACAAGAAACAGACACTTAAAATCGATTTATCTACTTACTTTACCAGTTATTTGAAAATCAGAGAACATTTCGATCCGAATAATAAGGACTTTTTCTTTAAGGGCACATTTGATGAAATGGAAAGTTTCTTCGTGTTATACACAACCGCGAAAGATGAGTTAAATGATGACTCCAATGTAGGAAGTGGTGTTTGCTCAATTCTGAAAGATTTGATTGAGACCGGCGGTACGGCCAGGCAACCGTACAAACAAGAAAAGCATGTAAAGTATTTATGCGAAGTAGCTATGAAAGTACAGATGACCTCGCTGGCTGAACGAATCGCAGAATTTATAAACGAACACGGTAAGTTTGATATGCTGCTGACTGACGAGACAGTACTGCGCTATCACGTCGTTCTGTCACAACAGGTATTCGACGTTTCCGAAATCCATCCTGATGGCCATCGAATTGCCTCCTTTCGTCACGACTTTATTGACACCTATCCTTCAGAATATCTCAAAACATTCAAAGATACACTCTATAAAGAAATTCTAAAAAAAAGAAAAATACAATCCACCGATATAAAAAAAATACTGTCTGAATTCTCAGAGGAGCCTACTAACGCTACAAAACTGAGCAAGCTTATAGAAACCGTTGTAACATACGATAATGGCTGGTTTGAAATTAATAAACAATACACAAAATACTTCAGGCCACATTTGAAACAGGGTATATGCACCTGTTTCAATTGTGGCCTGAAGTATTCTGTGTCTCAACAGACTGTTGACGAAGCAATAAAACTTGCTGCAAGAGAAACATTATTATCCCCGGCGTTTAAACTGAGAGTCCCTTCTGCGTTCGGTAATAAAGATTTAACAATGAAAATAAGCAGAATTACACATATAACAGAAGAAATCATCGACTTATTAGACAAGTGTAAATCCAGTAAAATAGTTCCTATAGTTGAATCTTTGAAACCTGGTTTCCTCCGGCTTAATGGAGGTATAGCTGGAGCCATCGGAAATATATTTGTGCTTGACGATAACCCCAAACTGATGAAGGTTACAGATAACTTCGAACAACTGGGACCTCTTGCTAAAAAGCTGTATGAAAACATAAATAAAGAAATTGAATTGAACAATAAGGACCGTTCAAATAATAAACTCCCAAATTTGTGCGACTATAAGTTTAGTTTTAAAGTCAACAAGTTTCCTAAACTTTCATTAGAGTATACTGAATATGAAGAAGATTTAGCGAGAGATTTCTTAAAGAAACTGATCATTTACTCGGAACAAGCCGATGAGAAACGCGTGGAAATAATATTAAAAGACGAAATAGAAGAGAACCTTCCTCTAAGCGATTACTTTCATTGGAAAACTGACGTTATGTTGCAATATGCGCTTAGGTATCTCCATTCTATACAGGAATGGTGGAAACTGCCAAAAGAGGCACCATATCTCACTGAAGAGAGTGAAACATTTGAAAAAGCGATAAGCATTCAAGCTATCGAGAACCCACGTATGAACTCAATAAGCGATACATATTTGAAAACAATAAAACAATACAACTACACATTCACTGAAGACGCGTTGAACTCATTGAAATTGCAGGAGCAGCATCACTGTACTATTATCGTTGCTAAGAACACCACACTGACTGTTGTTAAAGTCTTGCAACATTTTAAGAATAAAGACCCTACTGTGTTAGATCTTGAATATATTATAAAACTACCAACGAACGAGCGTAATGCGTTACGAAGAGAATTGACATATATACCTATAAGAAAGGTTTTAATTTTCGTGTGCAATACAATACAAGATTCCAGAATAGAAAAAAAAACATTTGAAAACGTAGCAGAAGCAGTTCGTAACAAAAACATTATAATTATTACGAGTCCTTCGTCAGTTCAAATATTACGGACATATTTCTTCACAGTAGATTCTACAATAATACACGACGAAAAAAATAGTCTGATTTACATGACCGAAAACTCACGGACGGCCATCTTGGGGAGCGGCATTGTGAAAATTCAAGGCAAGGAAGTACCGTTAAAACATCTTTTAAGTGGCTGGCCCTTGGTGGTACTTCCTGCCAATCTGTAGAAAAGTACTTAATAAAATGCCATATTCTGGGGTATCCTCATGTGTACCTAACTAAAAGGTTTCACCGATCTTACTTGCACAAGCGCTCAGCAACATCATGTTATGTAGCGAACCTCAAGGACTAGGGCCCTATGACACGGTTGTAAAATTGCATAGTTTAAATTCAAAGGCCACGTTGCCACCTTCAGTCAGCTCGCATGCAATTTGCATTATAATGCGGACTGCCCAGTTAATAATCTGATTAATTGCCCACAATAATAAATAAAACTTGCGTTAAAAGTTGCTTGGAGGTGGAAACTTGACGCTTCAAGAAACTTTGGAAATCATTTTGTTTTTATTACCAAAAAATCTTATAAATAAGTTACAGTCAAACTCATAACCGGTTAACATCACTTTTGACTGCGATAATCCGGCAAACAGTAGTTTTATAGATGTTCTTAGTCAAAAAACCCGACTGCTTAAGAAGCGAACTAAAAAGACGTAAACAAGAAGAAAATCACACATCTGGTTTTGGTCAGCCAGCTCGCGAATATGTATCCTCCGACTGCACAAAAGATTGTCTTCTTGTTTACGTCTTTTTAGTTCGCTTCTTAAGCAGTTGGGTTTTTTGATTTTTTTGGATTAACTTTTTTTATTTATAACTTTTTAGTTAACATAATTATATTTGTCCGAATTCTTAAAACCCTTTATTTTATTTTAATACCCCACACGATGAGATTGGAAGAAAAAAATGGGCCCCACAATATGGCGCCCAAAAGCCGCAAGAGTGAATAGGTTACTTCTAGGCAAGCGTGCTTTACCGTCGACTATATTATCGCTTACGCTCAGACGAATTAGTGATCAAACGCGGGCCTATCACATAGAGCAACACGGACCACCGGCTCTGGTCCGTGTTGCTCTATGGCCTATCACAATTAAAAAAAATATATTAACACAAACACACCCTCACACTCATGTAGTCACACCTACAGGCTACACTCTCACTCATATAAACTCACACACAAACTTACACCCACTCCATTTGATTTAAGTTAATGTTAATTTATGTAGTTTTAGCATAAAATTGTTATAATACGTTTTGCTCTTTGTAAAATATGTCTTGCTATGGAAGAGCGGACTCTCCTAATACAGGCACTATCTGCCTCAAAGGAGGATCCAATCAAAAATTTTGTTTATACCTAAACTTGTTTTACCAATAAACTATTTTCATTCATTTATTTTCATTTTGATAAAAGTACTTAGTAAAAAAAAACGAGAATAAGATGTGCCCCCGTATTTTTTTTTTATTTGGTTAACCAATGCCGCGTCAGCAGGCGCCCTTTTTTATTACCTGCCGGACTTTATCAAAGCGAATTACCTACCACTATTTGTCTCTGCATCACCCAAAGGTCGACTGGTAGAAAATGCCTAAGGCATTAAGTCCGCCTCTGTACATTTGTGTGCATGAAGTGTTAAATAAATAAATAAATTGCGTTCTAACTTTTTAATTAAATAGTGCTCCAAATTCAAAAGTCAATTCGTCACTGTTGTTAAGTGCACCGGAATGACCCATTTTGCACGCACTTATGCCTCCTCTACACTGCTCGCGAAGTTCCTCGGCGAAGTACTCTAGAAACTTTGGCTAAAGTCTGAAGTGCGACACTACACACTCGTTCAACTTCGCGATGAGCTCTTCGCTCTGTGGTGCCGATAGCCTGCGCACGTTTGTAATGGACGCTCAAGTAGCAGCTGCCTTAGCAATGTGCACGCTCTGTCTGAATGAGTACTAAAGTCGGCCGAGTAGTGTAGAGGTACCTCGTGAACGCACTTCGTGCAAACTTCGGGCCCTTTGACTCGAGCGCCAATACGATAATGTAGAGAGGCACTTCGGCTTACCTCGTCAAACTTTACCTCGCCTCGGGCGACTTCCATTTGTTGTCGGATTTGCACCCGAGTCAAAGGGCCCGAAGTTGCCCGAAGTGCGCATCCGAAGTGACTCTCTATACCAGTGTTTCCCAAACATTGTTCTGCCATGGCCCGGTAATTTTCATTCTGCCCCTTCGTGACCCACTTAATAATTTTAAACCCGCGATACGCAGCGCAGCAGTCAATCGCTCAACCACTGCGCAAACCGTGCGCCATAACTGTATAACCTTCCGCAGCGTATGTATGTGGTCTACGGTGCTGAACCCTTTTCAGAAGCCAGATTGTTCGGGAGGCTGCAAATCCTCAAACCTGAAAACAACTTTTAGACATGGCTAAGAAGTGAGATGGGCCTATAACTCTTCAACCGAATATTATCGCCCTTCTTGAAGAAGAGTACCACCACAACAATTTTTTTTTTCTTCGGGATGGAAAATCCTCATTGGATGTCCTCCGCCGGGGAGGGTGGAGGGGTCTGTCAGACTCCTACTGACTAAAAACCACCCCGGTGTTCCATCTCACACCTACGCTGGGGGTCGCGGGAACAACGATACTTCCGAAACCCCCGACTTGTGCCGGCCCGCCTTTGCGGGCCTCGATCTCGGGATGGGGGGGAAGTGAGGTGTTAGACTCCCCCCGCGACGTCTAAGAGGGGCGCGCGTGGAACACAACGCGCCGCCACCTCGGGTCCTGATATGAGGGGGGCGACTGACATCCCCGAGTCCGTCACCCCTGGACCCATTTAGGGGGGCTGGAAGAGGGGTTGTCCGCCCTCCGCCGACGCCCGGCGCGTCTGCTGCGGTTCGGGTGAGCGGATGAAATCTCCCTCTCCCTCTCCGCAGCCTCCTTCTGCGAGACGACTGTTTCGCAGAAGGATACCACCGCGTCCCAGGACTCCTCGCTGCCGACCATAGACTCGACTACGGCCGGCAGCGATAGGTCACTGCCTACTTCTGAGATGAGGGCACGGCGTGGCTCCTCCCAAGCGGCACACTCTGCCAGCGTATGCCGCGCCGTGTCCTCCCGGCAGTCGACGCAGTGGTGACACCGGGCGTCCGGCTCCCTGTTTATGCGACACAGGTACTTCCCGAAGCAACCATGCCCCGAGAGCACCTGCGTCACCCGAAACGACAGGAAGCCGTGCCTCCTCCCGAGCCAGCGCTCGAGCACTAGCCGGACCGCCTCGATGGTAATGAGGCCGGTGGTAGGGCGTGAAAGCCTGTCCAGCCATTCCGCCACCAGGACCTCGCGAAGCTGAGCCCCGCGCCCGCGCTTCCTCGCACCACCGATACAGTGACGCGAGTACCTTCGCCTCCAGGTCCCAGGGCGGGGATCCGGCCAGTGCACAAGCCGCCTCTTAGGAGATCGTGCGATACCCCCTGATGACACTGACGGCCATCGCTCTCTGCGGCTTTCGCAGAACAGTGATGCTGCCGGCCGTCAGGTCAGCCGCCCAGATCGGGGCCCCATACAGGGCCATCGTTCGCACGATCCCCACGTAGAGCCGCCTACAGGCAGTGCTCGGGTCCCCCAGATTGGGAAGCAGCGTTGACAGCGCCCCAGCCGCGCCCAGCAACTTGGGCGCCAGCCGGTGGGATTTCGGCCCCCACTTCCAGCGGCTGGCGCCCAAGTTGCTGGAAGTGGGGGCCGAAATCCCACCGGCTGTCAAGCACCAATCCCAGGTATTTCATGGTTGACTCGACAGCGATTCGAGCCCCCCCGACGACGATGTGGGCATCGCGCGGTGGCGCCCGCTGGGGGCCATGAAACACCATGGCCTCCGACTTCTTGAGGGGCCACCTCCAGGCCAAGGCGCCGTATGCGGCTCACCACCTGTGAGACCGCAGCCGTCGCCAGCAACGCTGCCTCCCTGTACGAACTCCCCCGGGCAGTGACCAGCGTATCGCCCGCGTAACACGTCAGTTCTGCGCCCGGTTGGAGTTAGCCCCTCAGCACCCAGTCGTACCCGATGTTCCACAGGGGGGGGGCCAAGACCGAGCCCTGCGGAACACCGCATGACATGCAGTGCTGGTTTTCGACGCCATCACGTCCCACGTAGGTGACACACCTCTCCACCACCACACCCCTCCACCATGACTGTGGCGTTTTCCCTTGGACTATGACGGCATCAAACAGCTTTTGAAGGGCCTTAAGTACCGGTTTGCCACCCACCTTCAGGAATTCGGCCGTAATTCCGCCATCACCCGGTGCCTTGTTGTTCATAAGTTGTTTCAGAGCCATCCCAACTCGTACAGGCTGACGTCCGGGATGTCTTTGGTGCAGTGTCGGGTCAATCTAGCTCTTGGGTAATTTTTTAGATTCGCAACGGGTTTACTGATTGACGTGTACAACTGCCCATAGAACCTCTCGAATTCCCTCAGAAGCTCTGAGTTGGCGGATACGATCCTGCCTTCAAAGTTCACATTTATAAGTTGTGACAAAAGGCATTAAAAAGTGATTGCTTGATGAGCAAATTTTGAGTATTCTTGACGACAAGATGAAAAAATCTATCAATGATGTTGTGTCGAATATATGCTTGAGTGCTGTGTCAGTTCAATTAACGAGTTGACATCTGAATCATGAAAATTAGTTTCAGAATCTAACTTGAGTGTAAATCGGTTTCTTGTACAAGATTTTTTGCTGTGGTTGGTAGTTTTGGTTCGATTCGGATTGGGGGTTTTTGGCAGTCTTAATAAATATTCTTTAATTTGAGTAACGATGTCTTTCTTTTTGTATTTCACTTAAACTACTAAATAACGAAAACTTACGATGCGTCGATCGATAATAGATATTATTTTTAAAATAAGGCGGTATTTTATTTTGATGGCCCGGTACCGGGTCGCGACCCACCAAATGTGAAACGCTGCTCTATACTACTCGGCTGACTTCAGTTCGCATCGTGACGTCGTTGTGCAAATATGCACGTAATTATAATACGCGAGAGTGCACATTGCAACGGCGACTGCTACTTGAGCGTCCATTACAAACGTGCGCAGGTTATCGGCACCACAGAGCGAATGAGCTCATCGCGAAGTTGAACGAGTGTGTAGTGTCGCACTTCGGACTTCAGCCAAAGTTTCTAGAGTACTTCGCCGAGGAACTTCGCGAGCAGTGTAGAGGTGGCATAACCCTTCGCCTCTTTTCGAAAAGAGAATTTGTCATACTCTTTCATGGGGTAAAACTTTTTGCCTTGCCGAATTCACTTACGCGATTAGGAGCAGGATCCGCATCTGGCTTTACGCCTCAGTCTACTCTACCATCCCCTTGTACAAGTAGGGTAGGCTGGGTACGGTTGTGACAATTTTCATTTGACGGCCCATAATTTTGTTAGTGTGGTAGTTAGATGTATCAAATATGTTTTTTACTGTGATTTGTACATTTGACTACGTATAAATATTAAAATAGTATTGCTAAGCCTTGTGGTTAACTCGTAGGATCAAGTTAGAAAAAAAAGAGAGAATGTCACAACTGACCACATCCCAAGGGCGGTTGTGACAGAGGTTGGGGTCGGTAGTGACAAGTTCAAAATACACCAAAATTGTCATCAATCACTTTTATTTCAAATAACATCTTGAAAAAATACGTTTACGTTTTAATTTAAAATAAGATTTAATGTTTATAAGTAATATAGCACTGTAGCATCTGTAGCTATTATCAATATACATATAATAAATCTGTAGAAAAATAATTTTTGTACATCGAAAATATTTCCAAAAAAATAGCCAGGGTGTTAAAGGATAACAAACAGAACCCATTTCCATTTTTGTCTGTTTATTTGTGCACGCATCACGTGAAATGTACGAAACCTATGTAGATAACTTTTATACATAAAAATTGTGCGTATCTTGAAGAATTACTTAGTTTTTGTTTCATCGCAATCGGTTCACTCTATCAAAAGTTAGATGAATTTAAATTAAAGTGTTCAAGAAGTAAAATTATCACAGCTCACGCAATTCAGTTACTCGGATAGTTGAACTCGCTATTCGATAGATGGCGTTGTGCATTTAAAGTCATTTTCTGAATCGCGGTGTTAAGATTCTATGCGAAAGAATGACACTAGAAAAAAAATTGGTATGTAGTATCACAGATAATATAATACTACAGTACAGATACCCAATCCTATACAAAGAAATGTCACCTCCTTAAGTCGGGCTATTGGTCGGGCTATTTTTTCTTTCTCTATATTTTTAACAGACGGCAGCACCAGTGACTTATTAATAGCCCGAGACTGTGGTTTTCTAACGCCATCTAGTAGTTCGCCTAGATACTAAATCATATGGCAATTTGAGTGAGGAATCGCATCATGTACTCAGAGACTTTATTTGCCAGTTGTTCTTGAACGCTTACTTCGTATTCGTAATAAAAACATTAGGTATGATCGGGACAGACTCCGCTCAGACCGCGGTAACTGGTCGCATTGTGCAGCGAATTTCACAATATTCACGAAGATTCCAAATCAATCAAAACTATAGAATTCCTTTTAGAGTTAAATTTAGGTAGGTAGCTGGCTTCCGCGGCAACGGAATGATGTCATTTTATTATTCACTATTAGAGTTATCCTTATTTTATTTTAGGTAGGTACTTAGTTATATAAAGAACGGGATGTTTTTACAAAAATAATTACTTTTAATACTTTAGTTAAGGGTACACTAGTCAACGGCACGAACTATTTTGTGCGCGAGGTTAAAATGCATTTTATATCAACCGACAACACGTGCGGAAGAGATAGATGCTGTGATGATCAGTAGGAAGCTAGTTCGCGTACGAATACACACTTTTGCAAATTTGTAGCGAAATGGATAATGATTTAGGACGAAACCGAGCGCGCGAAATTTTATAAACAGACCTTTGGCAGTCTAGATATCATGAAAAAACTACTAAATCTATCTGTTCAAAACAACATTATTTGCATTGTTGAACTACTAATCTATCCCTGTATGGAGGCCGTTTTGCAATTTTCCGTCTTCTTATGGTATTTATTCGCGCCCAAAAATGCGTTAAAATTAGTGTCGAAATGTGGAACTTTCGACGCTCATAACTTCCAAATATTTTTTTTTTTTACTTTTTTGCTTCCATACAGGGCTAGATAATGATGAGACAAATTAATATCAATTTTTATTTTGAACGTACATCGTCAAACAGTGGATTAATCCCTAGACTACGTTTGTATGGAAGAATTTTCGACTAGTGTAACCTTAAGTACGTAGCATGGACTACTTGAACAAATTTGATGTAGACAAGAATCAAACTTAATGGCGACTCGCAACAGACACTGCATATTAAAAAATAAAAGTGCCAGCGGTGGTTAGGGGTACGCAGCGACTCATACGAAGAACATTAAGTTTGAATCGAACTGTACGAGTAGTGGAGCCGTGTAATCACAAGAAAATATGACATTAGGATGTTATTATTTACGTATTTAGTAACGGGACGTCGATTCAAACTTAATGATGTTTTAAAAAACGCTACTCGCTGCTCAGTACCTACCCTACCTCTCACCCCCGCTGTCACATGAAATTGCTAGCGCGTAGTGGCTCACGAAGTATTTCGAGCCGTCATTAAGTTTGATTCAAACGGCAAGCGGCACACGCGTCGCGTTATCTCTTTTTTTATAACCCGTGCGATTTGAGTAGGCCCTAGCACGATACGTGTCCTGTTCCAGCGAGGTATCTAGTTAATTAGACGTGTAAACAAGCTTCACAAAAAAGTGATTTAAAGTAATAGACCAAGACTTTAATATTAAAATTACGCCTATAATCATTAATATCTTTTAAATTACGCCTATATTAAATTAATAATAACTGTCTTAAAAAATATTCTTACGATGGATATATAGTTTAGGAAAAATTGTGAAAAACGCCATCTATTGCAAAGAACTCAAAACAAAACGAAAAGTCAATAGCTACTACTTTTAATTAATTTAACATACAAAGTCTTCACTTATATTTTTTGTTCAAAAAACCTGATTAATGAGTGTAAATGGATAAATTAACATTAAAGAAGCAAGTTTTGATTTTTACTAAACTTATTTCAGCCTAAATCTGCTGTTTAACATTTTTAAGTGATTGTTACTTTCACATTTGTTACCTATGCTGCCATCAATGATCATTTATTTAATACTAATTATAATTTGTTTGAATTGAGACCCCATGGTAGTATATAGGTATGTAGGGTAGGCAGGTAGGTAAGTAGGGTAGGGTTGGTAGGCTAGGCAGATGACGGGAGCGAAGCCGCGGGCACAGCTAGTAACAAATAAAACAGTATATCTTAATAAAACAGTCTGGTTGCTTTAAACGTGTTCCAATCGATCCTACCTAGAGATGGGCCATCTCTAACAAAATTATCATGATGATGAACCCGAGGAATTATAAATAAAGAAGGAATAGAATTGCCTAAGGCATTTACTGCAAATGTAACTGTGACCAATGTGCCTCGTTCAGCTGAAGTAAGAGCTTCCACTTGCCGCATGCCACGTTGTCGTTTCACTTCTATTTAAGCTTGTTCATATTTTCCTCTTTCCGTGTTCCTGAAGTGTTTCCTTGGCTTCTAAAAACAAAAGTTTTTTTTGTTTTCAATTTTCAATTTTGTCACAACTGTACCCAAAAAAAATGTCACAACCGTACCCAAAGCAATCCTTCGCAAAAAAACTTTCACTATGGCCACATAAAATAATGTTATACGTACAAAGTAAGCACTGTTTTTTAACCTCTAATGTTTAAGTTAAAACAAAATAAAACACTGATTACGGTATCTGTACACATATAACAACAAACATATAAAGAAATCGAACAAAAATACTTACTTTTGCCTGTCAAAAGTAAAGAGCCTCTCTGCCAACGTCAACGTCGCGCGTCGGCTAACGCAACACTGTCAAACAGGTTTAAACTCGCATGCCGATCCCATCTCCCCTTACACCAGTCTCCGTATTCCTTATAGTTTCGCTAATATATTATTACGATTGTCACAAACTGAAGGTGCCGAAAATAGGAGCAGATAGATGAAATATAAACAAAAATAAATGAAATTAATCTTTATAGCAATAACAATGATTACATCCTCAGAGTGTTACTTACAAATAAAATTTCTTACATCTATGTTAGTAAAATATTATTATAATGTAGGTACATTACATACGAACGACCATTAAAAAATGGGATTGGTGGAGAGAGTGCAACACTTTGTTTTCTTGCTTGCTTGAAGCCTTTGTTCGCATAAGGACAGATTCTCATAAAGACAGTATAAATTGTTGAGTTGAGTTGAGAGTACAATTGGCATTACCTACTTATATAAAATTCAAAGAAAGAAAACATTTATTGAAACTAAATAATGTTACAACATAAACAAAACATAAGATAGTTTTAAAGCACTATATTTTCCTATATGAAAAAAGGAGTGGGCTCAGCAAATGCTGACCAGTTTGCAGCATGGCTACATGGCTATATTCAGTAAGCATATCTGTAGTCACGCACGAAAGTGTGTACGGAATAAATGGAGCACACTTTTTTTTGTTTTTTGTTTTTTTTTTTTTTTTTTTTCCAACAATGCATCAAGTTGCACATAGTATTCCCAGTTCGGGGACTTTGTGAATACTTCATAGAGTGTCTTCTGGTCAACATTCATATCTGCTAGATTTCCGTTTTTGATAGTGTCATAATTAATGTTACTTTGGAATAATTTTAAGAGAGCCTCGATTGACTCCGCGTCTTTAGCAAACTTTTTCGCTTTTGACAACAATGCAGTTGAGATGTCGTAAGAATCGAGGGCATCAGCTATCACATCTATGAACGGATTACCATGATCCAGAAGATTACCTAGGTCTATGCCTCTTAGTAACTTTTTAGACTTTTTTGTAATCTCTTTTGTATCAATCTCTTTTGTATCAATCTCTTTTGTATCAATCTCTTTTGTCTGATATTGCAGATGTATTGTTTTAATACAGTGAGCCAAAACGTTAGCTATATCGGCCACAATCATTTCTAACTCAAAACGAAACTTTTTATCGTGCTTGTATCTTCGGAGGTAATCTTTCAGCTCCACCTGCGGGTACTTTAATATGATTTTCAACCGATTCACTCTACTAATTAAACATGATATTAATTTATCCCTAAGTGGAAATAACTGTTTGTTTTGCTTGAATATTTCATGCAGTTTTTTTATACCACCAAATGTATTATTTTCAGCTAAGTTTTTACAAAAAGTAGTTGTTCTGACATTCTGTTCACCGATACTTGTGCCAGCTAATTTAATTTTTGGTGATATTAAATCTTTATTGTAACTTATCCATAAAAATTCTTTAAGAAGTTGAACAGTTAGACCGGTATCATCACTAAGTTCTTGCAATAACGGTTCACATGACTCGGACTCAATCAACTTCTCCCCATGTGTTTTATAACGTTTGTCAATTACATCAATGTGTAGCGAAGAAATAGGCATGTTTTTTATTTGTTCATCTAATAGAGCTAAACCTTTTTCAAGTAAATCTTTATCAAGACTATGTTTATTAACTTTAAGAACCGAATTAATCATTTGCTCTATGATTTTCAAGTCTTCTATAATATCATGAAATACTTGGGCCTCGTTTTTTGCGATATGTATCCTCGTGCTTAGCTGTCCTTCGTCTACTTTAGACAAGAATAACCTAATGTCACTGAGATATTTTATGGGATCTGGTATCTGCAACAATAATTTTGTAGATTCTGATAGATGACAACTGTCTGTGGTACTTTTTAACATTTCGCCTGTAACTTGAAGGATTCTCTCAATCATTAAAACATTAATGTCATGAGGATTTTCGATGGCCTTTATGTAGTAAACTATCTTGCTTAGTGAATAATAATCACGCATGTGCTTAGTTGGTGTAAGATAGTTGTCGTCTAGCAAAATTGCTTTATCTTCTTCGTTTTCGGAAGCCTCTTCTACTTTTGTCTGAGTTTGCGCCCAAGCTATTGCTGGGTCGACACTCTTAATATGGTGATACAGTAAATCTTTTAAATCATTCACACATTTCTTGAAATTCTTTCGCTCTAAGAACAGTATTGGTCCATTATACAACTTATGCTCATCAAATATAATCCTACCATTATGAATACCACGTTTATATATCTTTCTATCTCTAGGTAAGTACAACCTCCAATCTTCACAAGTGCAATATATGAAATGATAAAGTGCACATTCAACGTTTTTGTATAAACTAACTGCATTTTGGTAAATGTCATATATATCACTAAAGGATGTCACTATTTGTCCATTTATTTCTTTTTCAACCGCGAAAAATTCTTTCGGTTTGTTAAAGCGTTCTTTCAAATATTTTCTTAGAACAAACGTATTATCCAATAAAAGCAAAGCAACATTAAAATCTAGCTTACGATAGTAAAATTCGTAACTGATGTATGCTTGCATGCCTCTCATATACTCACTAGTCTTGTCGTTCAAGTGATCTTGTAATTCCTTCTCTTGTACAACATCCTCGTTCGGTAATCTAACATTTTCTATTTTTGAATATTCATCATAAATACGCAACATTTCTAATATCATGGATGCAGTGTCTCCCGGTGTGGTTTTAGATATGCTGGAATATAGTTCTCGTTGAAAAGAATTAAACACGCTGAGAGAATGAACATCTAACAGTAACTGTTGAGTTTCAACCACGCATACGACACGAGCGTCTTTAAGCACATTCCCAAGCATTTCTATTTTATTGACGTCATGTCCGATCCAGTGCAAGTCACCGCTCCAGTAGTCGTATAACATCTCGACCATAGAAAAGTCATCCCAAATCAACGCGTGTTTGAACGCTTCAGTTCTCTGTCTTATTACCTCTGTGTCATTGTAATCTGCGCCGGGCAACTGGTCCAAAATATCAGTTTCGTTTAGTAAGTAGTGGAGGATGTCGGCTTGTTTGTTACGACATGCGGCGAGGATCAGATCGGTTTGCGTAGCACACTGGCTCGTGCTTTTGTACAGTTGACATAATATTTGTTTGTTACGGTTCAGATTCTGATGGAACAAATTAATTTTTTCTTTTAATTTTTCCTTGTCACCTTCCTCTATGGCGTTTATTAATTCTTTTAATGTAATTTCCGGATCCATGCCTTCAGATGGTTTCTGCAAATAAAGTAAAATTAAATTATTATAAGCATGTAAATGGTATATCTTTTAAGGAGCTCGTGGCTAAATAATAACAGCCGCACGGGTCGATCATCAAGGTTAAGCAACGCTTGACGAGATCGGTCTTGACCATTTCAACATACCGAGTTTCCTCCGTGCCTCGGAAAGCACGTTAAGCCGGTGGTCCCGGCTGTCATTTGAAGATCTTTGACAGTCGTTACAGGTAGTCAGAAGCTTGAGATCTGACACCAGTCTTGCCAAGGGGTACCGTGTTACCCAGTTACTGGGTTGTGGAGGTCAGATAGGCAGTCGCTTCATGTAAAACACTGGTACTTAGCTGAATCCGGTAAGACTGGAAGCCGACCCCAATATAGTTGGAAAAAAGGCTAGGCAGATGATGAAATGGTATATCTTTTGGCATACCTACTTCTTTTGTACTACTTGGGTACAATAGGTGACCACGTTAAATGCGACACATCACAGAACACATCATCAGCCTATGTTTCCACTGCTGAGACACAGGGTGTGCTCCGTGGACACAGGCCTCATCTCTGTGAGAGGGAATGGGCCGTTTTCCACCACGCGGGCCCAGTGCGGGTTGGTGGATGTCACATGTCTTCGTCTTTTTGGTCTAGGACATGCCGGTTTCCACACGATGTTTTCCTTCACCGTTTTGAGAGCAGTGTGGTGATGAAATAATTTACCCAAAGTAAAGTCTGGGCTCGAACCCACGACCTACAACTTGTAAGTCGCGGCCGTTACCACTGGGCCACCACTGCTCTCAATGCGGCATGTTCTATAAATATTATCCAGTACAGAACTTCAGGGCGGTGACCATAAGCTCTTAGAGTAAGGTTATTTTCAGTGTGTGGAAGGGACAGATGTATATGACTTGTACACCGGGTGTTCGAACACTTTCTAGCAATGGTCTGGTAAGTAGCGTTGACGCACATACGATGAAGAACCTATATCTGCAGCCTAATTGCGTACCTAAGTGAGACCCTTTAAATTGGTTCGGTATATAATTTGTATAGATCTGAATACAAGACATACGGCGTTGCGCCATCGGTACATGCTGGTCATCCCACCCTTACGCACTAAACGTTTTGGAAATACTTTCATTATGTGTACTAGGAGGGATCAAAAAGTAGTGAGAACGACATACTCCTTGGTAAGAAAAAAAAAATACTGGCAGGCATAGCTCAGATACATATTTGTTTTTTTCTGAATGTAGTCATTTGTTTGCTTCGTGTCGGAACGTGTTCTCAAAAATTGAGAAAAACGAAGTACGAGCCGTTATTAAATACCTCTGTTTAAAAAAGTTAACGACGCAAGAGATTCATTGCGATTTGGAGGCAACATTAGGAGAGTCTGCTCCGCCGTATTCCACTGTCGCAAGGTGGGCTTCTCAATTTCAAGTAGGGAGAACGAGCACGGAAGACGAGCATCGTTGCGGCCGTCCATCGACGTCAGACACCCAAGAAAATGTTGCGAAAGTCGAGAAAATTGTATTGACCGATCTGTTAGAATGGGTATTTAAAACCACTTTTTAAAAAAGGAAATTATTACTGCTGGAATTAAGGGATTTATTTAATTAGTAATTTACAATAATCGAGGATGCGCGGCACAGATACGTGTGCATGGTCTGACGGATGGATGACGACTGACTGTGGGACTGAGGTCTGGATACGGGAAGTGTGAGGATATGATGATGAGGAGCTGACGATGCTGGTTAGGTGCTGGGTAAGTGCAATAGGGTACATTGGGGAGATATAACAGCCCCCCGATTAGGAGGAAACTTACGGGTTAAGGGTGAGTTGACGGAAAGCTGAGTTTCCTGGGACTAAGTCATGCGGAGTCTTGGAGCAGGGATTTCGTCAGAGTCAGGATCTGGAGATGTCATTTCTATGGATACTTCAGGATTGGGAACATTTTTAGATGCCTTAACTAATTTACAATGTTTATATATCTTATACATGACTAATAATAAAATGATTAAAATTATTACTATAGTGGCGTAAGAATAATAATCGCCATAAAGTACTATGTGAGGTTTCATCACAATATCACTGAGGTCTGTTTTAATGTGATCTGTTACTTTATTATAGTCCGATAAGAGTGTCTCTAGATTATCTATGTTTTTTAGTTCTACAAAGGGAGTTTTATAAGTATCTTTCAAGTAAGCATCAGAATTACAACAAGTGTCGTTAATTAGTTCAAAATGTAATACTATGGGTTTTATTTTAATTTCGATGCTATGTTTAGGTATCAATTTATTGTTTTTACAGTAAGCAACACAATTGTCTGGTAAGGTTAGTATACCAGTTCCAAAAATAGAAGTTTCATATAGATCTTGTTTAAGACATTCTATGGTGAGTTTAGAATTTTGGCTTATTAGGTAAATCCATTGGTTATTATGTAATTTGTGGAAAGCTTCAAAGTTGCCATTTACAAATTTAGTATTACATAGATGTGGGACAGAGCTCAATGCTTTAGAAATAACCTCAGTTTCACATATAGGCGCGGCTGATGTGGAATATACATTAGGCATTTCACATACATAGTATTGTGTATTAATGACCTTGCAGTGGCTAAGACTGTTTGTTTTACAATAAGTTGATTTATCTCTGGTTATGCCAAGATATTTGGTAGATGGAACAATAGTGTTATATAATGAATTGTTAACAGGTTTAATAGCAACAGGATAAGGTATAGTATGATACAGGTCAAATTCTTCGGTATTTACTAACGGTATTTGTAATACAAAAATAATTTTGTTATTTGCATAATAACTGAACACATCGGATATGTTTTCTAAAATGTGGATATTTTCTAAAACTAAAGGGGTTGGTAATTGTTTAGAGCTAGGAAGGAATCTATAGTTGTTTACAAGGTCAGAAAACAATTGTTCTGGAGTAATAATAGATGGGTATAAAATATTAGACTTACTAAACATTATAGCACTAATAATATCTTCTAACTTAAATGATAATGTTAACAAACTACTTTCTAGGATATTTAATAATTCGGATATTCTAGATCTTAATAATAACTTATCAGAAATTAATGTTAAGTTTTTAACATCCTGATTTAATGCTTCAATAGCATAACTTAAATTTGCTTCATTAGCATCAATTTTATCAATGATTTCTTTAAGTGAGGACAATGTTGATGTTGTAATCATTATATTTTCTTTCATTAGAGATGCCAGTTTGGTTTGATCATGTTCTACAGCTTGAATAGCATTGCTGTATTTAATAGCATCATCTTCGTCCATATTTCCAAATAGATGTTTAATAACTGTACCAATTCCACCAAACCAGGCTGACCTTTTATATTTCTTTGACATAAGGTAAGATATGGAGTTAAAATCTCTAACAATATCAGAATAACGAGATGATAGCGGTTGAAACATGTAATGACATTCATCTTCATAAAAAGCGTTACTTTGTTTACAAAGAAATTTGGAAGTTCCTAAAATGTCTTTAATATTTTCAAGGTGTGGCTGAATGAAGGAAATGTCTATCGGTATGATAATGTCTAACGTGTCGTCAGTTATCTTTAAGGAGCCAATTGGGTCGAAATATATACCTGCGTCGTTTGATGCTGGTTGTATATATTCTTGATCAGTTGACGCCAAGATGGGATAAATGTAAACGATTCTGGAATAAGAATTAATGTAGATTAACTATTTGTTATTAGTGTAGCTGGTTTCATTTCGTCAAAGTGATGTTTGACTTGACGCCGGTTTATTAATAATGATGCGGTGTTATTGCCGTGTATTTTTACAATTTTGTAAGGACCTTTCCATATTGGGGAAAGAGCCTTTCTGAGACGCACATGGTTTTTTAAATATGCATAATCGCCAACTTTATATTGGATTGGACGTGTACGCGTGTCATAATAGTTTTTAGAGTTTGTTTTAGATCTTTGTATATGTTCTACTGCTTTCATTCGCGAATATTTTAATCTATTTTGAAGTATGCGGACATATTCGGGGTAAGTAGCATTTGACGTTTCTTCATATATGGAGTCTGGTATATACGGTTTATCAATCAATACATATAATAAATCTGTAGAAAAATATTTTTTGTACATCGAAAAAAATTCCAAAAAAAATAGCCAGGGTGTTAAAGGATAACCAACAGAACCCATTTCTAGCATTTTTGGAATTTTTGTCTGTTTGTCTGTTTGTCTGTTTGTCTGTTTATCTGTTTGTCTGTTTGTCTGTTTATTTGTGCACGCATCACGTGAAATGTACGAAACCAATGTAGATAACTTTTATACATTAAAATTGTGCGTATCTTTAAGAATTACTTAGTTTTTGTTTCATCGCAATCGGTTCACTCTATCAAAAGTTAGATGAATTTAAAGTGTTCAAGAAGTAAAATTAACACAACACACGCAATTCAGATACTTTGACAGTTGAACTCGGTATTCGATAGATGGCGTTGTGCATTTAAAGTCATTTTCTGAATCGCGGTGTTAAGGTTTTTCGCGAAAGAATAACCCTAGAAAAAAAAAATGGTATGTAGTATGTATATTTTTTAACCGACTTCCCAAAAAGGAGGAGGTTTTATGTTCGACATTATGTATGTTTTGTTTTTTTTTTTTTGTGTATGTTCACCGAATTCACCGTTAACTCCGTCAATTGTAGACCGATTTCAAAAAATCTTTATTGTTTGAAAGAGTATGTTCCGAAATTGGTCCCATTTTAATTTGGTGTAGGACTGACGAAGCAATTCGAAGATATACAACAGAACTCTTCAATAAATAACGGCAAATCTCTCGGAATTGCTGCAATCGCATGTCTGTTTGTTGTTTATACCATTTCATAACATAACATCACGCCAGTACGCTCTTAAGGGGTACGCAGATCTCTCATTTCACCGGTTATGTTCAAGTTTCATGATATTTGGGTAATATATTCTGGCGTTATACGAGTAGGTAACTTACTAAACAACTTGCCTATTAGGTAGGTACAACTAAAAAGTGAAAAATAAAAAAACTTTTTACAAAAATATACTACCGACTTCCAAATAAAACTACAAAGTTAAAAATAACTTTATTTTTGGAATTCGGTGTCCATAACGCAATAAATTGGTACCTACGAAAGACACCGACTTCCAAAAATAAAGTTATTTTTCACTTTGTAGTTTTATTTGGAAGACGGTAGTATTTTTTTGTAAAAAGTTTTTTTGAGTATGTGGAGTAGGCAGGCAGGCTGGTAAGTATGGTAGGGTTGGCAGGCAGATGACGGGAGCGAAGCCGCGGGCACAGCTAGTTACCGAATAAGAGTTCATACGGGGAATAATGGGTAGTAGAATGGACTGCCGTGTTATAGGCCAACATAGCTGTGTAAACGAAACGAGGCCAATTGTTTTGTTCATTATTTATATAAGATTTTAAGTATTCTTTTAGTGTGGAGTGGCTTCTTTCTAGAGCACCCTGAGTTTGAGGATGATAAGGGGTGGACCAGAGTTGTTTTATTTTCAGGAGATTACAGGTTTGTTTAAAGAGTTCAGCTGTAAAATTGGTACCTTGATCGGTGAGTATAGTTTTAGGTATACCGAACAATGTGATAAAATGAACTAAACACTCGCAGGTTTCTTCTGCCGTAGTGTTGGTAATTGGATAAGCAGCTGAAAATTTAGTAAGGTCATCTTGAAGTGTAAGGATATATTTATATTTGTCATTACCAGCTTCGGGTAATGGTCCTACTATATCAAAGGCTACACGCTCAAAGGGTTGCGTAGAGAGAGAAGTTATCTGCATAGGGGCACGATTTACTTTTCTAAGTGCTTTATTTGTTTGGCATTGTGAACACTTTTTAACATAATTTTCGATGTCTGATCGCATATTTTTCCAGTAATATTTTTCTTGTATGCGTTTTAACATTCTGGAAAGGCCTAAATGACCGGCTATAGGTAAATCGTGGTTTTCTTTCATGATTTTAGGAATTTCGCTTAACGATGGGTATATGATGGTATTTTTATAAATATGTATTGTTATTTCTGAATTGTGAAATAGATACAGGAGCATATTATATAATTTGAGGTACTGATGGTTATCGAAGGGGTTATTAAAATCAGATATAGCTATTTCGGAATTTTCTTGGCCTAATAGTGTAATTATTAATTCATTTCGAATGGATTTAAGACATTTATAGATGTCTTCATAAGTACAGGTATCAAAGTGATTAACTTTAGTAAAAAGGAAATAATATGTTTTATTATCGAAATCATACTTCAAGAAGGAATGTAGTGACCTTTCTAATAATGCAAATTCGTCTTGGTTAGGAAAATTACATATTACTTCTTGTATATAGGGGACAGATTCGTCCATGTCTATAGATGTAGGGATAATAATTATTTTCTTATCAGTTTTAGGTAAGCTTTGGTTATGTTCTATGATAGTTACATTTGGGTTAAAATCTTTAGAAGCAATTTTAAGGAAATCTGAGTAGTTACCATCTAAGGTACCGAAACTACTAGGACTTGGGACATTTGGAGGTGTTGGAAGGTCTGAAGTATCAGCGGAAGATAAAGGTGAGTTATCATTTCGATTTGTTATTTCTAGGTCATCTAGGTTACCTAATTCTGGTAAACTTTCAGGTTGAACAAGAGGATCTATTAGATCTTCAAGTTGGACAAGATCATCAGAAGGGATCATTGGAGAGTTATTTGGGTTGGACAACTCATTGGGATCAGGTAAGTTCATATCCTGATTAGAGGGTTCAGGTATAGGATTAATAGGATTTACGAGTTTAGTAGGAGGATAACGAGATAATGCATCTGCAGCGTTATTTAATTTTCCTTTGCGGTAAATTATCTCATACTCGTATTCTTCTAACTTAAGTCTCCATCTTTGGAGTTTACTGCTAGGATCAGAATGGTTGAAAAGCCATCGTAGAGGACGGTGATCAGTAATGATCAGGAATTTTCTGCCATATAAATAAGGGCGAAATGTTTTGCAGCCGAAGAGTATTGCAAGCAATTCTTTCTCCGTTGTGCTATAATTGCACTCGCTCTTATTTAGAGTACGAGAAGCATAAGCGATAGGCTTGTCTTTGCCTATGTCACCTTGAAACAGGATAGCGCTAATCGCGTAATTGGATGCGTCACAAGTTAGGAGAAACGATTTTGAAAAATCTGGATATATTAATAATGGGGCTGAAGTTAATTTATTTTTTAAGGTTTCAAAGGCTAATTGGTGTTCATTTGACCATAAGAATTCAACGTTCTTTTTTAATAAGTTTGTTAAGGGTTTAGCAATGTTTGAAAAGTCGGGGATAAACCTACGATAGTAAGAAACAAAACCAAGAAATGATTTTATGTCTTTAGGAGATGTAGGTATAGGAAATTCATGAACTGCTTTTAGTTTGTCAGGATTTGGTTTTACGCCTTTATCTGTAATAACATGACCCAGATACGAGACTTCTTTTCTCAAGAACTCGCACTTATCTGGTTGTAATTTTAACTGAAATTGACGGAGTCTATAGAATACATTAGATAGGTTATTAATGTGAGATGGGATATCATAGGAATAAATTACAATGTCATCTAAATATACAAAGCATTGGATACCTTGTAGGCCGGATAATGCTGTATTCATAAGTCTCTGAAAAGTAGATGGGGCGTTTTTAAGTCCAAAGGGCATACGCGTAAATTCGTAATGTCCTGTAGGTACGGAAAATGCGGTTTTAGCGGAATCATTAGGATCCATATTAATTTGGTGAAAACCGGAAGCTAAATCTAGGGTGCTGAAGTACTTGCACTTGCCTAATTGGTCTAGGATTTCGGATATATTAGGAATAGGATAGGAATCGCCAATGGTTATATCATTGAGCTTTCGATAGTCGATTACCACACGCCATTTTCTTTGGCCAGAAGCATCGAGCTTCTTGGGTACCACCCAAATTGGTGATGACCATGGGGACATAGAGGGTTTTATGATGCTTTGTTGTAACATTTTGTTAACTTGGGATTCGACTTCCGACTTATGACATTCAGGAAATCTGTATGTCTTGACATGTATAGGATTATCGGAAGTGGTTTTGATTGAATGTTGTATAGCATCAGTAGAAGTTAGTTGATCATCGGGTAAATGGAATACGTCGGAGAATTGGGAACAGACTGAGTACAATGCTTCAGTCTCTTCTGAGTTAAGATGGGATACACGGAGTAGTTCTAAGACTTTCTCTGTGCGTTCAAGAGTATGGAATTCAGACATTGTAGCTATTAGAGTCGATGAGTTTATTTCGAAGGGTTCTAGGTTTAATTGAAGGTCAGAATCAATTGTTATTGGTTCATTGGAAGTATTGACAACGGATATATTTACACGATTATTATTTTTTACTTGGACAATGCAATTTGCTACTAATAGGTTTTCGGATAAGTGTTGGTTTAAAATTAAACCTTCTTTAATTTCTGGATTCGCAACTGTACATTCTATTACTGTTTCACTACGTGGTGTAATAGTATAGACTGGTTCATTAAAGTACATTTTAAGTTTTAGGGTTTTTAGGTTTAGTGTACTTTTAACATAATCGATTTGACATGAGCAATCATTGAATATATCGTTACCGATAACACCATCGTAAGGAAGACTGATTTTGTCTATTACGTTGAATGTGTGGGTTGAGTGTTTGCGAATATTACTATCGTCATAATTATGTCGTAATGGATACAGGGATTTGTCCTAAAGTAGATAAAGTGTTGTTGTCAATAGAATCAATTCCTTTTATTTTATATTTGATTGATTCGTTGATTTTTGTCATATCATCGATCACTGATTTTTTTATTAGACTTATGGATGCACCAGTGTCAATAAGGAGAGATAAATGACTGGCTGAAATAGGAGATTTTACTTTTACATAGGGTAAGTATCTACTGCTTGTATTGGATGTAAATTCGTATACTTTGTGGTTAATTATATTTTCCTTTTCAGGTTTTTGGATATTAGATAATGAAGAGTCTACGGTTTGGGGCTGGTTACCCTGCTGCTTGACTTTCATCGGAAGACCGCGAGTTTCGGGCTGGTTACCGTGTCCATGGGTCATAGGATTAGGAGATAGACCACGAGTTTCGGGCTGGTTACCGCGTCCATGGGTCTTTAAAGGAGTGATTGGTAATGAAGAGTCTACGGTTTGGGGCTGGTTACCCTGCTGCTTGACTTTCATCGATAGACCACGAGTTTCGGGCTGGTTACCGCGTCCATGGGTCTTTAAAGGAGTGATTGGATGACCTCGAGTTTCGGGCTGTTTACCGTGTCCATGGGTCATAGGGTTAGACGATAGACCACGAGTTTCGGGCTGGTTACCGCGTCCATGGGTCTTTAAAGGAGTATTGGTGTCGTCTTTTATTAGATAAGGCTGTCCCGTGCGACACCTATGCGGGACATTGGCTAGTTTAAATCAGTGTTATCCACTGTGTCATAGCCTTCTTCCTCATTTACATAGTTGATTTGGGGTTTAAATTCTGTTTTGGGTTTAAAATTATAGGATTTATTATATTGGGCATTTTGGTTGAAGAACTTGTTTTTATTGTTATTATATTCCCTAAGTTTGCAATTTTCTAGGCTGTGCCCTGGTTTTTTGCAATACCGGCAAAACGGACGAGGACGGAGGGAATTGAGGCCTTTGGATTTTGTTGCTGGAAATGTTCAAGCTATTACGGCGGTCACTATATTGATTGACTTTATTAAGCGCGTTTTGTTTATAGGTAAATTGTTGGATTTTCTCTTCCGAGATTGCATAGTTAACGGCTTCGTTCAAGTTCTTAGGGTCTCTACATCTAACGATGTTTGCTAAGCGAGGTTGTAAGCCTATGTTAAATGTGTGCAACGCGAGATCTTCCATTGCAGCCACCCTTCCGGAAAGTTCGCTCTTTTTGGAGTTGGATATTGTGACTTCTGTTAAAAGTTGGGACAAACATGTTTCAATCCGTAGGTGGAATTGACTTACAGTCTCTTGGCTACCTTGCCTACATTCTTGGAGTTCGGTTAATAGGTGAGCGTAATGTTTGCGTTCACCGAACTGTGCTTTTAGGAATTCTTTAAGTGAGCACCAGGTGTCGAACTCTTTTATTGAGCATGCACTTTGAGCTTTGTCTTCGAGTTGACTTATAATGAATTTGAAGACAATGTGCTCTTGTGAGGAGGACGCTAGAGAAATTGCATTGCATTGTCGCAATTTTGGATAAATGCATTTAGCTTTTCTCTGCTACCACTAAAAGGTTTAATAAACTTTAAAATGACATTAAGGGGAATTTCGTCGTCTTTAACTTCTCTAAAGTCCTTCTTTGAATCGGTTTTAGCCATTTTAGTTTGTTAAAATAAGTCACTTAAAGGATAAATTAATATTAAAAGTATACAAGCAAACCCAAATGAATTAGTTTGTTAACCAGTCTGCAACGGTTTATCAGTATCTGATAACAGCGGATGTTTAGGCTAGAGTCGTCGCCGTCTGGGGACCGTTATTTTGTTGCAGACTGATTGGAATGCGGTTAGGTAATTTGCACTTTATGTTGTCACTCACAGGGTCCAAAAACACTGCATTTTCTGGATGCTGGAACTGGACTGGAAATCTGGAACACTGGAACACTGGAAATCTGGACCACTGGAACACTGGAACACGCCTGGATCGCCGTCGATGCTGGGTGTAGGCAGACCCGTAGGATGCACAGATAGTGCTGCTGCCTGTACCACTACAGCACAGTGGACTGGTGATGAGACGCTTTTGTTGGATTCTTGGGCTACTTTTGACCCGGATGATGATGATGAGTGTCACTAGGGTTATATGCACTGCACAACACTGCAATCCTCTTGGTTTGGTATTTCGCGAGACGTTTTCCCGGATTTTTAATATCCCACCGCTGCCACCAATGTTAGAATGGGTATTTAAAACCACTTTTTAAAAAAGGAAATTATTACTGCTGGAATTAAGGGATTTATTTAATTAGTAATTTACAATAATCGAGGATGCGCGGCACAGATACGTGTGCATGGTCTGACGGATGGATGACGACTGACTGTGGGACTGAGGTCTGGATACGGGAAGTGTGAGGATATGATGATGAGGAGCTGACGATGCTGGTTAGGTGCTGGGTAAGTGCAATAGGGTACATTGGGGAGATATAACAGATCGAAGAGTTACCATCCGATACTTAATTCAAGAAACGGGCATTTCATATGGAAGTATTCAATCCATATTGAAACAATCTTTGAATATGAGAAAAGTCTCCGCAAGATGGGTGCCGAGAATGTTAACCGACAGTCAGAAACAAAATCGACTTGACATTTCGAAGATATTTTTTTCACAAGTTTCAAGAAGATTCTGAAAACTTTTTGTCTCGTTTCGTAACAATGGACGAAACATGGGTCCATCATTTTGATCCCGAGACAAAACAGCAATCTTCGCAATGGAAACGGCCATCATCACCGACCCCGAAGAAGTTTCGTGTCGTGGCATCGGCTGGCAAGGTTATGGCTTCAATATTTTGGGACTCAGAAGGGATATTGTTGACTGATTACCTGGAGCATGGAACCACTATTACAGGCCAATATTATGCAGCTTTAATTCCCAAGTTGAGGAATGCCATCAAAGAGAAAAGGAGAGGGAAACTTCGAAGGGGCCTGCTGTTCACGACAACGCACCCGCGCACAGGTTGGCAGTTGCGATGGCTGCCATTCAGCAAGCTGGCTTCGAATTGGTTGACCAACCCCCTTATTCACCAGATCTGGCGGCTAGCGATTTTTATCTGTTATATCCCTAAATTAAAAAAAATACTTAAGGGGAAACAGGTACGAAGACGATAACGAGGTGATGGATGCCGTGGAGAGCTTTTTGCAGGACCAAGACAAAACTTTTTTTGTGAAAGGGATTGAAGCCTTGGAAAAGCGCTGGACTCGGTGTGTGTGAGAGACTCGGAAACTATGTAGAAAAATAAATTATTAAGTTATCAATAGTCATTATATTCTATCTCATTCTCACTACTTTTTGATCCCTACTCGTAGATACAATTAAGGAGTGGAATTCCCTGCCGGAGTCTGTGTTCCCCGATAGCTACAACCTCGTCGTCTTTAAGTAAGGAATGAATAGGTTACCTCTAGGCAGTGGTGTCTCATCCCATACAAAAAAACCGTGCCGACGTTCTATACTGATTATTTTTTGTACATCGATCGCATTCGATTCCGTTCTGTTCCTTTCCACGGATATAGATGGTGATCTATCTATCACCGTGAAACGAAACCGAACGCGATCGATTTAAAAAAAAAATCGGTATAATCAGATGAAAAACGCTAGTTACGTCGGCACGGTTTCTTTGTATGGGACGAGGCATCTGTATGCTAGTATTATATTATCTGTGCTTCTAGGCAAGCGTGTTACACCGTCGACCACATCATCGCTTACCATCAGGTGAGATAGTGATCAAGCGCGAGCGTATCTATAACAAAAAAAACTGGCCTAATCTGCGGTATTCACTATTCTGTTCTGGAAAATTTTACGCTACTCAATTAGTGATGTAGTCGGGCTGAATATTGACTTTATAGATGGATATCGACAAAAGAAAATAAGTAATTGGCTTGGCAATCGAATCTAATTTGACTTTAGATTACAAAACGTCGAAAATACTTCTGCACTAACACAAAATAGACTCCCCCGTGCGCATCCGCCGTATGGACTACGGACCGGTACTGCCAATGACTCCGGCCTCTCCAATGCGTTATTCGGGCTTAAACATTATTAATTTAGAAATCATTATTATTAAAGATGTTATGATTTTATTTTTGTATATTTTTACATGGTTCATAAGCATGTCGGGTTTAGTCAATAGTACGGACGTTAAGTCAAATCACAAGCATGCCCCTAGCGGCAATCAAGAGCAAGTACGCATTGGCGCGCTTTTATAAGCGCTTGCGTAGTGGGGACAGCAATATAGAGCAGTTGTGTACTGACAGCCGTAGAGCTAAGACGTCGTAGAATCAGTGTCGATCCGTAACATTAGTAAGCAAGAATGTAACTTGTGTCGATTTGAATATACTCAGTGTATCGAATAACTTATGTGATTTCATCTGCACAATTATACCCACCGACCTGCCCACACACGATGTCTTAACCTAAGGGAATACATCCTGACTTCCCGATGGTTTACATCTATCGGCCAGCCTTGATGCGACATCAGAATTGGGATTCGATCGTGCTAATGAGATCACACGTCAAAACAATGCTAGTGAAAATGGCGTTTACATTCTTGCGAAAAAAGCGCGGTGTCAGTTGCGACTACCCTCGAAAACAAAATAATGAAAAACCAGTCCGGAGCGGAGCAGCGAGGAGGCTAGTAACAACCAAGGATCTGCACAGGTCAAGGAGGAGCGTATGGACGTCTGGAAAGATCCATACACACTGATCTTTATGCCAATCTGGTGAGTCGTTTTCATTTTGTTATGACTATGGCCAAAAGTAATCATTATTCAAAATTCTGATTTTGTGTACGGTATGGCGGTCAGTAGATCGTCAGGGAGGCCCGTGTCGGTTCATAATTTCACTTTAATTACAATCAATAGTCAAGTTTTGGTGTTATTGAAGGGTTATTGTTCTACTATCACTGGCAATAACCCTTGGCTGGCCTTGGCTGACTATCATTGTTTAGAACGATATGGTGACAGTGACTTACCTACCTTACATTTCAGTCTGGAAATTATGATAATTCCAAATTGAATATTTTGATTAGTTTTGTAGTGTGATAGTTTTATGTAGTAAGTTAACTAAGTTTCAGAAGAAGCATAGTATTCTTCTTTTGTGGTCGAAGGGCCAAGATATCCAAAATGTGGTAAACCCTACCAGGCCTCATTAATCGAGACTTAAAATGCCACTGACGTTATGGCATTCATTAGATTCTCTAAAGCCCATATACCTACCTGGACACTTGGGACACTGTAATGAGTGGTTCATGTTTTGGACAGGGACACTGCACTCGCATCCAGTGTCCATAATAATCCATTTTGCTGTGCCGGTTGAGGTTACTCCACCGCTGCACCGGCTAATTGTTATCAAAGCTGTTTATGGTTAAGATGACCGTGTGAACATTTACTCTCGTAGTATTTTTCATGTTTCAGGTACCATATTGCGTCGCAGTGGAGCCTCTGCTGCAGGCCAGCGGTTCAAATGCTGTATGCGAAGGTTGACGTGTCAACATCTGAGAGGTTGAGACCGACGGCAGGCTAGCAGTTCGCAGTTGGTAGCCGAACGTTACGAACGCGCGCAAGGTTGGAATGGAATACTCGGTGAGTCGCTTCTATTTTATTTCGATAGTGAGGTCGAATGTTCTGTAGTGAAGAGATGCTAGTTAGAGTTTTGAGTGTTCATGTTTGACCACTGAATTGGTAGTGGTTATATCTAGCACTATCACTAGGTAATTAAGACACACTTAGTAAAAAGCAAGTAGTTAATGAGTTTCCTATAGGCGGTATAGTTTCATCATTTGTTTCAGTACAAACTTTAGGATTTAATATCCCATAAGAAGATGAGCTCGTGGCTAAATAATAACAGCCGCACGGGTCGATCATCAAGGTTAAGCAACGCTTGAAGAGGTCGGTCCGTGGATGGGTGACCATTTAAACATACCGAGTTTCCTCCGTGCCTCGGAAAGCACGTTAAGGCGTTGGTCCCGGCTGTCATTTGAAGATCTTTGACAGTCGTTACGGGTAGTCAGAAGCTTGAGATCTGACACCAGTCTTGCCAAGGGGTACCGTTTTACCCAGTTACTGGGTTGTGGAGGTCAGATAGGCAGTCGCTCCATGTAAAACACTGGCACTTGGCTAAATCCGGTAAGACTGGCAGCCGACCCCAATATAGTTGGGAAAAGGCTAGGCAGATGATGGAGAAGATGAGCTATCCAAAGTGACTGAACAACTAGTCATTTTCAGTGGCAAAGCGAGTTAGTAGAGTCGTTGGGCGAAGGCAATTGTATTGAGTTAGTAACTGTACTGGTCATTTGCGTGTATTCGGAACAGATCTTATGTTGCGTAAAGATTTACAACCACCGTCTTTAGATCTGAATTCACTTACAGTTTTGTAAATCTTTTTGTAAGATTTGATTTGTTTGTATTCTCTGTTTATGCGATTTGACACCTAGAGTGCGCGCAAGATAAGTCTGCGCGCGGCCAAAATCGGAACTAATCGTTTGTTATTTATGTCAGGTGTAAGAGTGTGTTGTATTCAGTGTTTTTATTTGTTACCGAAGTAAATAATTGCCATCATCAAGCCAAAAGTAATTTAAAGTGCTGGCAGGGATGTTTTTTGAAGTGAACAAGACAATAACGGGCCTACGGTACCGTTTTACAAAGATAGAGCACGCGTTGCTTACTTGACAGGTCACTTTTAGGGATACCATTATACTAAAATTTACCTAAATTTTCGTACTACCGGTGCCTGGCAGTATTGGTTTTTGGGTGGTACTTAAATATACCAGCGGGATAGGACCGGCATCATGTAATATAATGCATCATTGTTATTTTGTTTTAGGCGTTTCTCAACGCACTGTCACCCAAATAACTCAAGAGGGTTATGTGGCAGCAGCTTCTACAAAAATTTTTGAAGAAGAAATTAAAAAAGAATTGAAATTGAAATGGACGGTATTAGCCACTGCAGGACCATTGATAGACCAAGTTTAATAGTAGGTACTACTAAGTATTCAATAAAAGATTTTCAATAATTTCATGAAGATTTTTTCATCATATTCTATGCAAGTAGAAAAAGCTAGTAATTAATTATGCTTAACTTAACTTACTTTAAATTTCGAGTAATGAAAATTGACTATTGATTTAATGAAGGAAAAAAGATCAGTTATGCTGGCAAAATAAAGCACGCCACCCGTCGCGCGCAGGCTTATCTTGCGCGGACGCTATTTATAGTGACGCGTACATTTTTATCAAAATTATGACTCAAAACAACTTAACTTACTACGTAATTGGCTATAGCAGTGTCGACACGCAGACTTGACGCAGCGGTTGGCAGGTGAACCCTCGTATGTTTCTTTGGGACACCAAATGGCTTTTAAACGATGAAATAATAACAAGCGACATTAAAACCTTAGCTTCAATGACTTGATAGATGTTTAGGTACGACGGCACGAGGATATGCGTAAACATAGTCCACTCGCATAATTTACATAAAAGAGCCAGTGAGATTCAACACCCTTCCTTTTTTTTAGGTTGCTAGTCCGAAGAAAATTTTGTTTAACTTCGTCTGTAAACCATTGGAAACTGATCAATGCGACCGGCGCGGGCGTACGTGCCCTAACAGATATCTGCCACTGTATCCCGAATTCCCGATTACTGATTAGCCATCAGTATCAAAATAGGCGCAGATAAACTTGACCAACTTTAGGAACTATTTTCCGCTTCACAGGCCAGTAATATATTAACATTCTGAAACTTACCTTTAGTCTGTGTAGACATGTAGAGTTTACAAATGAAATGTTAGGTTACACTTTGGTAATATTCCTCTTCGTCGTATTGAAGATTCCTAATCAAATGAGTTTTAACCAGAATTCTGCCACTTTTCTCAGTAAAATAATATTTTTTACTCAAATAAATAACCAAATGACGTGTTAACTTATTACAAACGGTGACACTTTGTGCAATAATGCATTGGGTGCGGCTTATCTCCCATTCTCTATATATAACTAATGACTCACCACAATTATTGATAATTTATAATCTGTGGCAAAGCTTGACGATTAAAGCTATCGGTTGGTAACCGGTTGACTGCTATTTCTATTTACATAAATATTCATCGTATCTTTGCACAAAATACATAGTTTACTAGCAGCCTTATTGTGTAAGTGAATACGGCAACGCAAAGGGTTTGACCGCTATCAATCGACCAATCACACAGACGGATATCCACTTCGCGTCATTCATCTCGCATGTGATTGGTCGATTTGATAGCGGTCAAGTCTCTCCATCTGTGTGAAAACCAACACAAAATAAATAAATAAATAATAAATAAATAAATGAAAAATATCTTGTTTATTTCAGGGTCATATTCTGAATAAGTTTGTGCAAGAATTTTTGTTCAAGATTGCCGATAATAATAGATATTCAGTCAAGAACTTTTGTGGGTTATGTCTGGGTAACTATAAATAATGTGTTTAATAGGTAATATTATTCAATTTCATGGTAGTATAAGGGCAATATCGCATTAGTATTTCCCTTTCCTAGTTATTTCAGCATGAAATGTAAAATATACTCTTTGGAAAGAGTATTTAGTTATCTAAGCTACTTTGACGTGTTTTTTTTTTGTTTTTTCCTTACGGAACAGGCTAAGGTCTGGGACCATGCTGCCTAGTCATCAGTATTTTTCTTGAATTCTTTAGTATGCATTAGAATGCGGATGTAACGTATTCTAATGTTTTTTGGAGTATTTGGCAGCAAATTGTATCGAGTCGGCCTTCCCAGTAAGCTTTGCGGAGGTAGTCAATACTACAATAAAATTCTCCGCTCCATTACACCGAGATCGCTTCTGTCAATGATTTCACATATTGTCCAGTTGCGTAGACAGTTGAGACACAAAACTACACCACTTTTATATCACAATATCCACTAGGAATCATTTTGCAAATAATATTAACAGCCGCTGAAGTTCACTCGAAAAAATCCCGCCAAAAAAACCCTACTTTGACGTGTAAAAGGTCGTCGTCAACAACCAAGCTATATTTTTTTAGACTTGGATACTAGTCTTTTTGCCTATCATTAATGAAAGTAAGTAATTCATTCACTTAGACATAAACTGTATTGACATTAATTTGCTCCGTTTTATTATAATAACAAATACAATAATGATATACTTACTACAGTCATTACTTGTCACTTTGCAGGATAAGTCTAAAATGGCAACACTAAGCTAATGAGACTGAACGTAAAAATCAAATAACTTACATTTATAATGTTTTTTTTTCCCGTAATGAACCAGTTAATGTTATACTTTCAAAAAACCTAGTCAATTAATGGAATTTCTTTCGTATTTAACTCACTTTCAGACGCTCAAATTTAAGTCAGCTAAGAATTCGCCATTGTTCTTTAATCTATATCTTCTATACTAATATTATAATAAAGAGATCAAATTTGTAAGTTTGTATGTAGGAGGTAATCTCAGGAACTACTGGTTGGAATTGAAAATTTCTTTTTGTGTTCGATAGTCCATTTATCGAGGTAGGTTATAGGCTATATAACATCACGCTACGACAAATAGGAGCGGAGCATAAATTAAAAATGTTGCAAAAACGGGAAAAAATATTACTTTTTGAGGGCTTCCGTTGCGTGCGCTGCGTAAACGGTTTCAGTTATGCAATCATGTATGTAGGATAGGTAGGGTAGGTGTAGAGGAGGTGTAGGGTAGGTGTAGCGTAGGTGTAGGGTAGGTGTAGGGTAGGTGTAGGGTAGGTGTAGGGTAGGTGTAGGGTAGGTGTAGGGTAGGTGTAGGGTAGGTTTAGGGTAGGTGTAGGGTAGGTGTAGGGTAGGTGTAGGGTAGGTGTAGGGTAGGTGTAGGGTAGGTGTAGGGTAGGTGTAGGGTAGGTGTAGGGTAGGTGTAGGGTAGGTGTAGGGTAGGTGTAGGGTAGGTGTAGGGTAGGTGTAGGGTAGGTGTAGGGTAGGTGTAGGGTAGGTGTAGGGTAGGTGTAGGGTAGGTGTAGGGTAGGTGTAGGGTAGGTGTAGGGTAGGTGTAGGGTAGGTGTAGGGTAGGTGTAGGGTAGGTGTAGGGTAGGTGTAGCGTAGGTGTAGGGTAGGTGTAGGGTAGGTGTAGGGTAGGTGTAGGGTAGGTGTAGGGTAGGTGTAGGGTAGGTGTAGGGTAGGTTTAGGGTAGGTGTAGGGTAGGTGTAGGGTAGGTGTAGGGTAGGTGTAGGGTAGGTGTAGGGTAGGTGTAGGGTAGGTGTAGGGTAGGTGTAGGGTAGGTGTAGGGTAGGTGTAGGGTAGGTGTAGGGTAGGTGTAGGGTAGGTGTAGGGTAGGTGTAGGGTAGGTGTAGGGTAGGTGTAGGGTAGGTGTAGGGTAGGTGTAGGGTAGGTGTAGGGTAGGTGTAGGGTAGGTGTAGGGTAGGTGTAGGGTAGGTGTAGGGTAGGTGTAGGGTAGGTGTAGGGTAGGTGTAGGGTAGGTGTAGGGTAGGTGTAGGGTAGGTGTAGGGTAGGTGTAGGGTAGGTGTAGGGTAGGTGTAGGGTAGGTGTAGGGTAGGTGTAGGGTAGGTGTAGGGTAGGTGTAGGGTAGGTGTAGGGTAGGTGTAGGGTAGGTGTAGGGTAGGTGTAGGGTAGGTGTAGGGTAGGTGTAGGGTAGGTGTAGGGTAGGTGTAGGGTAGGTGTAGGGTAGGTGTAGGGTAGGTGTAGGGTAGGTGTAGGGTAGGTGTAGGGTAGGTGTAGGGTAGGTGTAGGGTAGGTGTAGGGTAGGTGTAGGGTAGGTGTAGGGTAGGTGTAGGGTAGGTGTAGGGTAGGTGTAGGGTAGGTGTAGGGTAGGTGTAGGGTAGGTGTAGGGTAGGTGTAGGGTAGGTGTAGGGTAGGTGTAGGGTAGGTGTAGGGTAGGTGTAGGGTAGGTGTAGGATAGGTGTAGGGTAGGTGTAGGGTAGGTGTAGGGTAGGTGTAGGGTAGGTGTAGGGTAGGTGTAGGGTAGGTGTAGGGTAGGTGTAGGGTAGGTGTAGGGTAGGTGTAGGGTAGGTGTAGGGTAGGTGTAGGGTAGGTGTAGGGTAGGTGTAGGGTAGGTGTAGGGTTAAAAAATGTTCTAAAATTATTTTATGAAAAGGATTTCGAGTAAATGTGAATGTGTGTGGGTGAGGGGTGAGGGGGAGAGGGGTTTGTTGCACGATTTTATAGACTTTTCATATTGATATTTTAGAATGGGGTAAAAAAAAATTGCGAGGGGGAAGGTGAACAGTTAAGGGGGGAGGGGGGTTATACTATCTTGTTCTCCGGCCAGAAGCGCAGCCAGGGTAGGTGTAGGGTAGGTGTAGGGTAGGTGTAGGGTAGGTGTAGGGTAGGTGTAGGGTAGGTGTAGGGTAGGTGTAGGGTAGGTGTAGGGTAGGTGTAGGGTAGGTGTAGGGTAGGTGTAGGGTAGGTGTAGGGTAGGTGTAGGGTAGGTGTAGGGTAGGTGTAGGGTAAATCTCACCTAAAAAATGTTCTAAAATTATTTTATGAAAAGGATTTCGAGTAAATGTGAATGTGTGTGGGTGAGGGGTGAGGGGGAGAGGGGTTTGTTGCACGATTTTATAGACTTTTCATATTGATATTTTAGAATGGGGTAAAAAAAAATTGCGAGGGGGAAGGTGAACAGTTAAGGGGGGAGGGGGGTTATACTATCTTGTTCTCCGGCCAGAAGCGCAGCCAGGCAGGGGGGCAAATTTTTACTCAGAATTGAGCTAGCTCCAACCGTTTCCGAGATATGGAGGTTTTTAGGTTTTCTGATTTGATCGCCGGTTCGTTATTAGTGGCGGCTCGGGGTCGGTTTTCGAGTAGTGTCGACTTGAGTCGGCCTGTGGTGGAGGGTTTTGTACGTCTGGCGTTAAGAAACTAAATATATATACATATATATACACAAACATATATACATATATATAAACACACATATATATATATATATATGTGTGTTTACTATAGTACTGCTCACAGTAAGTGCTACGTGTCACTTGACTCGTAGCACTTACTGTGAGCAGACGTGTTGTTGATCTTTGTTGTCGTGTCGGGACTAATTTTACGTTAATTTAGTTGTTTTGGTTATATTGCTCGTTAACATTATATCGGTGCCTCTCTTACTATCTTGTGGGGTGTGCCGTATTGTGTCTGCGCCATCTTGGAACTCGTATAGCGGTGTCCCTCTCCTGTGAGTTTGGATAAATTGGACGAAACATTGAGAAAAAGACGTGCGTGTGGCGAGGCTTGAACCTGAGGTCGCGTCGCGGTGGAGCGACGAGTGTAGCGATTTAAGCCATTGAGCCATCCGTGCGCGAAATCCCAGCGGCGAAGTTTCGAACCCGTATCCACGGCTACAAACTTTATGCTGCATGTCGTACCTACATCGCGCTTGCGTTGACTGATATTATTAAGCAAGTTGGTATCATCACCGTCCAGGTACGTACATTACTATGTTTCCTTCACCTACCAAATGCACATCGAGTCCGGATCTGAGCGATAATATCACCCAAAGAAAACGGAAACATGATAGCGAGCTTACAGACGCCATTGCAGAGTTATCTGCTGTATTTAAAAAATCTATAAGCGACCTGCGCGCTGACATAAATAACCAGCTTTCGGGCATTAATACGAATATTAGTAACCTTAGGGATGAGTTGAATACCCTATCTACATTCGCTAACCAATTGAAATCTGAAGTAAAAGAGCTGCGTACTGAATACTCTCAGGCCAAAAAGGAAATATCGAGTCTGACTGCAAGATATGATGATCTGTCTGAACTTGTGGCTGAGCTTAAGACTACTGTAAATTTTAACTCGGCAAACTACGTCGACAGTACAAAGCGTATTACTGAACTTGAGACGAGTACCAGAAAATCTGCGGCGACATCAGTGGCTCTTTTGGAGAGTAAAATAGATCTGCTTGAGCAGCAGGCAAGACAATGTAACATCGAGCTGGGGAATATACCGGAAAAAAGAGGTGAAAACCTTGTCGCTGTGTTGGAGTCAATTGCGTCAGCAATTAATATGCCACTAGCTAAAAACGATATTGTTGCAATTCACCGCGTTCCCCATGCTCATACGAAAAATAGTCGTCCTAAGAATGTCATCGTCAAGTTTGCTTCCCGCTTGCTTCGCGATAATATGCTAAGTGCATATCGACTATCCAAGGGACAACTTACATCTGATCGCATTGGCCTCGCTGGGACCCCATGTCGTATCTACGTCAATGAGCATTTAACTCTCCGAAATAAGGATTTGTTTCGCAAAAGTCGTGAGGCAGCCAAAATCAGCAAATTTAAATACGTCTGGATCAGAAACGCGACCATCTTGGTTAAAGAAGCGGAGGACTCGGCTACGTTATCCATTCGTACGGAAGCCGACATATCAAATAAAATCATACCAAATAATGCGGCAAAGTAATGTGTCCATAATTGTTGTTATTGGCGAAAGAATGTCCATTTTAATAATAAATTTAACGAATGTTTTTTTAACTCTGTGTCCTACGGGGTTACTTTTTGCTTATCTGCCTTTTGTTTTTTGCTATAGTACGCTATTGTGTAAATTTTCTTTTATTATAAATAATAATGTATTCGCTTACTGTTTAAGGGAGCTACCTTTGATCCGTGAATTGTTTCTAAATTGCTGTAATTATATCTGCACTTCTATTGCCTCTACTAAAGTCAATGTAATTGTCATGCTGTCGATTGCACATTTTGTAACATGTCGCTGGTTTTTAAAATTACTTTATTTCAATACTATTAATTTAACCGGTTTAATCAATGGCTAATACTCATGTGTCCATTTATTACCAGAACTGTCGAGGGATCAGGACAAAACTTAATACTTTGTATTTAAATATATTAGCGCATGCATATGATATCATCGTTTTCACCGAGACTTGGCTAACACCGACCATCTCAGATAACGAATTTATTGACCAACGTTATGTTGTGTTTAGGTGCGATCGTGATCGTTTAGTTACAAACAAAAAAGATGGTGGTGGTGTTCTTATAGCCGTCTCTCGAGAATTGAAGCCTTCCTGTCTGTCATTGTCTCCTCCCTTAATCTTACCTGAGCATATAATAATCAAAATTCCTGCTTGTAATGATACCTATAATTTAATATGTGCTACATACATACCACCGAACACTACAGACGAAATATACATTACTTTTCTTAATTCTCTTTTAGTGATGTTTGATGATGCTCGTGTAGACAAGGCTATTTTAGTGGGTGATTTCAACATGCCACAACTAAGCTGGGTCAAAAAATCATCATTCATGGAATGCGATACTAATAATACTTCCAATGTAAGTCGTCAACTGTTAAACTTTTGCTCGCAACTAAATATGAGACAGTATAATCATTCGACCAATTGTAGCGGTCGCATCTTAGATATTTTTTTATGTAATAGTCATTCTGTAACGTTCTCCTCTGATGATCCCCTCTTGCCCATTGATAATTATCATCCTGCGTTTTATACTCATATACCATTTGCAAGTACAACGCGTAAGTCGAAAAGTAAAGTTCCAAATAAACTTAATTATTATAAAGCTGACTACTGTGGGATTAATAAAGATATTGACAGTGTTGATTGGGCTGGTTTGCTGGATAGCTTGATGCCTGAGGAAGCAGTCTCTTCGTTCTACGTGAAGCTTTACGAAATTATTGGATCGCATACACCCACATGTAAACAGAAGAATCGTAACTTTCCCCACTGGTTCACAAAATCACTATTCGTTTATTTAAAAATAAAACTTATGCATGGATAAAGTGGAAGAAACGCGGAAATATATTTGATTATGAAAAATTTTCCCTTCATAGAGCAAGTTTCAGAAGAGAGGCTCATAAATGTTATAAAATATACATGGAGTCAGTTGAAGATAACATTAATACCAATATCAAGGCCTTCTGGACATACGTCTCCAACCGTAAATCCACAAATAAAATTCCTGACACAATACATTACAAACAAAATTTCGCCTATGATCCTACTACAACATGTAATTTATTTTCTAGTTTCTTTCACTCGGTGTATGAACCCTCCACATTTGATCTTGATTCATGGGAACCTCCGTCTGCTAGTGGTGCTAATGATATAAATTTATTCAAATTACACTTTTCCTTAGAAAGTATTCGTAAAGAATTAAAAATGCTGGATTCCACCAAAGGACCTGGCCCGGACGGTATACCTGCGATATTTTTAAAAAATACCCACAATACCTTATGCTATCCCTTATTTATAATATTTAACAAATGTATATCATGTGGTGTCTTTCCTGACGTGTGGAAACGCGCAAATATTGTACCGGTACACAAAAGTGGTTCTAAAAATGACGTGGAGACGTATCGTCCAATCTCAATATTGTCAGCATTCTCTAAGCTTTTTGAAAGGCTTGTTCATGTTGAGATTTACCCATTTGTTCGTCGTGTTCTAATAAAGGAGCAGCATGGTTTTGTCAAGGATAGGTCTTGCATAAGCAATCTCTTAATATTTACATCACAACTTTTTGAAAATATGGACAATAGGCAACAAACTGATGCAGTATACACTGATTTTCAGAAGGCGTTTGACAAAGTTGATCATAGACTGCTACTTAATAAAATCGCATTCAATGGTATCAGAGGGGACCTCCTACGTTGGTTTGTTTCTTATATAACTAATAGGACCCAGAAGGTGGTGATTGATGGCTTTGAGTCCAGTTGTATCCAAGTCACATCCGGAGTCCCACAAGGTTCAATTCTAGGACCTCTATTATTTATTCTATTCATTGATGACATTAAAGATTGTTTTCAGAATTCAAAATTTCTCTTATACGCGGATGATTTAAAAGTTTATAAAAAAATTGCAAATGAACAAGACTGTCTTGATTTTCAACAGGATCTTGACCGTTTTTCTGACTATTGTTCTTCTAACAAACTTCACCTTAGCCTGCCCAAATGTCATAGTATAACATTTACTAAAAAGAAAAATGTTATTAATTTTAATTATCGACTTGCTAATAGTATTATCAACAAAATTACTTGTCTTCGTGATCTTGGTGTGCAGTTGGACTCGAAACTTCATCTGGATAGTCATGTTGACCGTATAGTTAATAAGGCATACCAGATGTATGGCTTTGTGATGAGAGCATCTAGAGAATTCCATCGACCCTCCACTTTCTTGCACTTGTACAGGTCCATAGTTAGACCACAATTAGAATACGCAGTACCTATCTGGAATCCCTATTATGCAAAGTATTGTGAAATTATAGAATTAGTTCAACGTAAGTACCTTCGAACCATGGAGTATAGATGTTTTCGAAAAAAAACGTCATATCAGTCGGTTTTAAAAAAATATGGTCTACTTACATTACAGTCAAGGCGCACGCTCCTTGAGACAATGACTCTATACAGTATATGCCGAAATAAATTTGATTGCCCCGACTTGGTGAACCGTTTGTGTTACCTGGTTCCTCGAACAGTGCAGCGGCGGGAGGTGCGCTCCAGGCAACTATTCGCTACTATCTCTTGCAAATCCAATGCTGGTGTGCGCTCACCACTACGCCGTCTAGTCGATACATACAATAAACTATTTTGTGCAATTGACATATTATATGTAAGCAGATATACCTTTAGAACTAACATAATCAACATTTTGAAGGATCAGCAGTAGCTTCTAATGTTTCTACATAGTTATCCTGACTACAATTACGTTTGCTAATCAGTTTGTCTTAGTATAAGTAGTAATCTGTGGAAAATGTAGTGGGTAGTATATTTGTTAAGTCGTATGTTTAAGACAAATTGTATATTTTTAGTATACTACTGTTTGTTTTCCCTATTATAATAAATAAATAAATAAATAAATATACACACACATATATACATATATATATGTATATATACTCTCTCGACTTCGTAAACACAACAGCGTATAGGTTAGAACACGCACGAAACACGCGCACGCCGCACGCACACAACTATAGCAAAAAGTGTCGTTACAACTTTTCGTGAGATTTTTTTCCGTCTAGCCCCCTTTCGCAACGCGCGATAAGGAACTTCGTTCCGTTCGGCACCCTATTACTGCGCGTGGGCTGACACGCACTTGGCCGGTTTTTTCATAATATCTAGACTACCAAAGGTCTGTTTATAAAATTTCGCGCGCTCGTTTTCGTCCTAAATCATCATCCACTTCGCTATAAACTTGCAAAAGTGCTAATTCTTACGCGAACTAGCTTCTTACTGCTCATCACAGCATCTATGTCTTTCGCACGAGTTATCGGATGAGATAGCAGGCATTCTAACCCCGCGCACAAAATAATTCGTGCCGTCGACTAGTGTACCCTTAACGCATGATTATAAGTAAAATTTTATTATTTATAATCAATTTCATTTCATGCCAAAATTTAAAGTAGAAAAAATAAGATGAAGCTATTAAAGGAAAAATTAGAATTTTATGTCAGCATTATACAGTTAAAGAGACTCGTCATTAAGAAACTCGTCTAAAGTATTGTTACGAGCTGGGGCTCAGGGATAAATTATTTAAACAGCAGACTTCAATTAATCACACTTTATTACAAAAACACTTCTTAAACAATTCTTTTACTTCTCACTATTTTCCTTTTCTGATCGCTCTGTGTCGCTTCCGAATCGAAACTGACTCACGACGAACCCGACCGCTCTTTATATAGCACCGAAGATGTTTCTAGAACGTTCCATACTGTTCTAGATAATTCGCGAAACTTCCAGAACAATCCACTTTCGAACTCACTGTCCCCGAAGCGACTAGAAACTTCCAGAATGTTCGGTTCGAACATTCTGGAAAATTCCATTCGACACGAGAAGTTAGTTCCGCTATTCGATACTAGATGGCGCCACTAGTAACTACTTAATTCTTCTATTCGTCACTAGATGGCGTTGCCCTATCTTGTAACATTGCCTCCCTCTTAGACATGCTCGTCCCGAGCATCGTTAGACCCATGATAACGGGCCAACCGATCCACATGAACGACCTTTGATGCACCTCGGGGTCCCTTCTGAATTCGGTAGGTGACGTCATTAATCTGGGTAACTACGCGATACGGTCCATCCCATTTTGCTTGCAATTTAGGCGATTTTCCTTTGCTGCGTACCGGGTTATGTAACCATACCAGTGATCCTTCATCGAAGCCCTTATTGTTCGCCTTCCGATCGTAGCGAGTCTTCATCCTCTCAGACATCTGTTGACCTGTTTCTCTGATGTGCTCATATACATCATTCATCCTGTTCCGTAGTTCGTTTGCATAATCTGTTATACTGCGTGGAGACTCAGGTGGGATGCCAGTGATGAGATCTGCAGGTAATCGTAGTTCTCTGCCGAAATTAGCAAAAGCTGGTGTTACTGTTGTGGTTTCATGAACAGCACTGCGATATGCCATGAGATATGGTTGAATGTGTTTGTCCCAATCCTTCTGTCTGTTTTCCACAACCTTTGCAAGATATCTCTCTAGTGACTGGTTGAATCGTTCAACCATCCCGTCTGATTGTGGATGATAAGCAGTAGTTCTGGTTTTGTGAGCACCCATCACACGACACGTCTCCTTGAACACTTCTGACTCGAAGTTCCGGCCTTGATCACTGTGGATTTCCAAGGGTACCCCAAACCGACAAAACACTTCGTGAACTAACTTATCAGCCACCGTAACGGCTTCTTGATTAGGGATTGCAAACACTTCCGGCCATTTTGTGAAGTAGTCCATGACGACCAAGAAGTACTTGTTCCCGCTTTGGCTTTCCGGAAATGGTCCCGCAACATCTAATGCTATTCGTTCCCACGGTGCACCAACATTGTAAACCTTTAGTGCCCCTCTGCTTCGAGTTTGTGGTCCTTTCACAGCCGCACAATTTGTGCATTTGCGGCACCATTCCTCAACGTCCTCTCGACAATGGATCCAGTAAAATCGTTCTCAGATCTTGATTAAAGTCCTCTTAACTCCCATGTGACCCCCTGAACTTTCATTGTGATAGAGCTGTAAGACCTCCGGCACCTTAACTTTAGGTACGACCATTTGTAGATGACACTGGTCACCGCGAGCATTCTCCCATTTCCTGCACAGAACTCCATCCTGGATAACCAAGCTTTCCCACTGTGCCCAATAACTCTTGGTGATGGAACTGGTTGCTGCGACATCACTCCAGTGAGGCCTAGGAGCACCTGATTTCTTCCATTCAAGGATCGGTTTTATGTCTCTGTCTTCCTGTTGAGCACTCTGCAAGGTTTCCTTCCACTCTTCGCTAAGATCCGTCCTCAAAACCCGCACTAGTGTTAACTGCTTAGCTTCTTGTCTCGCACAATGTTTACATTGGTCTGGACATGGTCTTCGCGAGAGAGCATCAGCATTACCGTGCGACGTTCCGCTACGATGTTGAATTACGAAATCAAACTCTTGCAATAATTCAATCCATCTTGCTACCTGTCCTTCTGGGTTCTTAAATTGCAGTAGCCATTTCAGTGCAGCGTGGTCCGTTCGCAGGAGAAATTTCCGCCCCAACAAATATTTATTGAAATGCTGCAATGTTTTTACTACAGCTAGAAGCTCCCTTCGAGTGACACAGTAGTTCCTTTCAGGTTTGGATAAGGCTTTGCTGAAGTACGCAATTACAACCTCCTGATCTCCTTTTCGTTGTGACAACACCCCGCCGATTCCAGTATTGCTGGCATCTGTGTCAACTATGAATTCATTTTCATGGTCAGGATAGCCTAGGATGGGAGCATTGCACAGATGTTCTTTCAGCTTCTGAAATGCGACGTCGCAGCTCTCATTCCAGCAGAACTGTGTCTTGTCTTCAGTTAGTTTATGAAGAGGTCGGGCAATGTCAGCAAAGCTCTTCACAAACCGTCGATAGTAGGAGCACAAACCGAGAAATGCCCTGACTTGCGTTTTGTTCTCTGGAACTGGCCAATCCTTGACGGCAACGAGCTTATCCGGGTCCGTTTGAATACCTTTTTTGGAAACCACGTGTCCTAAAAAGTTCACTTGCCGCCTGAACAACGCGCACTTCTTTGGGCTTAGTTTTAGATTGGCTCCTCGTATCTTCGACAGCACTTGCTCCAGATTGCGGAGGTGATCTTCAAAGTTCCTACCCACGATGATAATGTCATCCAAGTAGACAAGGCAGGCATCTCCAATCAGTCCAGTAAGCACCCGCTCCATCAATCTCTCAAAAGTGGCAGGAGCATTACACAAACCAAATGGCATGACGTTGAATTGCCACAATCCTTTTCCTGTGGAGAATGCTGTCTTTTCTTTATCTCGAGGGTCTATCTCGACCTGCCAGTAGCCACTCTTCAGATCTAAGGTAGAAAACCACTTCATTCCCGTAAGCGTATCCAGCGTGTCGTCGATCCTTGGCAACGGATAACTGTCTTTTTTAGTGATGTCGTTTAGTCGGCGATAGTCAACACAGAAGCGCATGCTGCCGTCCTTCTTCTTCACCAACACTACCGGTGAACACCATGGACTGGATGAAGGTTCAATCACGCCATCTTTCACCATACCCTTGATCATGGCGTCAACTTCACGTTCCCGTGCCACTGGCACACGTCTTGGTCGCTGGCGGATTGGTGCCTCATTTCCTGTATTTATTCTGTGTTGAACTAACGCAGTCTTCCCTATGTCGGCATCATTTGTCGAGAAAATGTCGGCGAACTTGTTCAACATCTTCTTAGCCTTGTTCTTTTCTTCTTCCGATAAGTTATTTTGGGAGTCCTTCAAAAGCGAAGTCACGTCGTATCTTGCACTTTGAACTTTGGCGTTGGTAGGGTTTTCGTGGCATCTACGCATCCAAAGCACTCCTTCACAAGTGCCTAACATTGTGCCTTTCTTGAGTACAAGGTCCTGATCACTTGTGTTGAGTGCACGTACGGATGAAACTCTAGTTCCCCTTACCAAGGTGCGTGCAATCTTCCATGAAGCATCGTTATCTAATCCTTCTATAAGTACACATCGGTTTTCCCGACCAGAATTGCCTGGTAGACAAACTGGTACGATTGTTTCTGACCTTGGACGAAGAATAACTTTCTTGACGCAGTACACCTTTCCCGATGATGCACCTTCCATGAAGACTTCCTCTGAGCCACACTTCAACACTCCTTGATGAACGTCAATCTCACACTGATGTTTCCGCATGAAGTCCAAACCCAGAATGCAGTCGTCCACTATGTCGGCCACGATAACATTGTGGCGATAAACTTTGTTCCCTAACTTCATGTCAACCTCCTTCTCACCTCGGACGGATATGTGCTGACCGGTGGCTGTTCTCAGATGTACACCTTCATGGCTCCCGAAGAAGTCCCCAAGAAACCGTCTTGCTAATTGGAAACTGACAACTGTCCGAGAAGCTCCAGTATCCAATGTCAGCTTGCAAGGTGTTCTGTTAATTTCGCCCACGATGATCAGGCTGTTCCCGTCACAGGATTGTGAGATCGAGATCCTTGGGGCTCTTCCATCACCAGCCAGCACCCGCCCCTTAGTCCTGGCGTCTATTCGTTTCCCTGCTGCTGTTGCCCAGCAGGGACGTCTGGTGAACTTTTAACTGGCGGCTGCTTATTACCGTGGAGTTGCCTTCGCTTCGGGCAGCTCAATCGGATGTGGCCTCTCTCTCCGCAGCCATAGCATCGGGGTGAAGTCGCAACCTCCCTGATTCGGTGACTTCGTTCGTCCCGCCGTACTGCCTCTACCTCCAAAGCGTGGGCTAGGGCGTCCTTAAGGTTCTTGAAATGCCCTAGCCTTACGGCAGCTCTAACCTCAAGGTCGCGGATCCCATCCGTGAACGCCTGTACGAGGTTCCCGTCAATCAGCACCGGTGATGACTGGTAAGCCTTTCGGACCAGCTTTTCCACATCAAGAGCCCACTGCTGAAGAGTTTCACCAACCCGTTGCGATCGGTCTTTCAACTGGGCCCGAAACACATGTTCCAGGTGTGCGTCACCGTATCTAGCTTCTAATGCTTCTAGAAGCTTCTCAAAGGTGACGTCGTGTCCAAGCGCTTCTAATACAGACAAGGCCTGGTCGCGGAGGCCCAAAGTTAGAGCAGTCAATGCCTGTTCGTTGGTCCACCCATTCGATTTCATCACGGCCTCAAACTGAATCTTGTAGGCGGACCATGACGAAGAGCCATCGAATGGTGGCACTTTAAAACCACGAGGCGAAGGTGCCACTACCGCAGCTGCCACGGTCCCGTCTCCAGACTTGAACCCACGTATTGTCTTCTCCATCTCGACAATGCGGGTCTCATGTTGCTGGACCTGGTCCTTAACTTCTTTCATCTCCTTCCCGATGGCTCCGCGGAGGTCCTTTATCACCAAGAGCTGCTCCTCTTGACGGCGAGCCTGCTCCTCCTTGTCGCGCTGCAGCTGCTCCTCCAAGCGCCGCGCCTGCTCCTCCTGACGGCGAGCCTGCTCCTCCTTGTCGCGCTGCATCTGCTCTTCCAAGCGGCGAGCTTGCTCCTCCTGACGGCGAGCCTGCTCCTCCTGACGGCGAGCCTGCTCCTCCTGACGGCGAGCCTGCTCCTGCATGAATGCCATCAGGGCGGCTAGGTCAGGCGACGCCGACGATTGAGCGGGTTCCGCTGCAGCCGTGGAGTCTCGATGTCCACTTGATGACGGTGAGGGAGCGTCTCCAAAGCGCCTCTGGTCTACATCTTGCTGGCGCTGACTCCTGGTGCGCACCCCTTCCGTTTCTTCCTTTGGTAGAACCGGCATAATTTATCCCGCACTTCTGACACCAATTTGTTACGAGCTGGGGCTCAGGGATAAATTATTTAAACAGCAGACTTCAATTAATCACACTTTATTACAAAAACACTTCTTAAACAATTCTTTTACTTCTCACTATTTTCCTTTTCTGATCGCTCTGTGTCGCTTCCGAATCGAAACTGACTCACGACGAACCCGACCGCTCTTTATATAGCACCGAAGATGTTTCTAGAACGTTCCATACTGTTCTAGATAATTCGCGAAACTTCCAGAACAATCCACTTTCGAACTCACTGTCCCCGAAGCGACTAGAAACTTCCAGAATGTTCGGTTCGAACATTCTGGAAAATTCCATTCGACACGAGAAGTTAGTTCCGCTATTCGATACTAGATGGCGCCACTAGTAACTACTTAATTCTTCTACTCGTCACTAGATGGCGTTGCCCTATCTTGTAACAGTATAATAACATTTTTGAAGCAGTAACCCATTAAGCGTCTTTTTAAACTTCTGCAATGGCATACATTTTATTTCATCGGGCATTTTATTATATATATTTGTGGAGCAACACCAAAGAAGCTCTGTTTCATTAGAGAAGTTTTACATTTCACAAGGCATAGTTCATTAATATATTGAGCACGCATCGGAGTTTTCTTTACTGAACATAGTTTATTTTTTATTTATTTTTTATTTGTAATGGGTTTGCTCTTGACTCTAGTCTAGGTCATAGGTGATAGAGACAGAGTCTACGATGGAGTGAGCTTACCCAGAAGAAGCCTGTTCACTCTAACTTTGAAGAGATTCGGGTTGAATAGATGTGGATTTATTTTTACAAACAATGCAGTTTACAACTTCTTAGTTTTTTTTTTTTAGAATGAGGTACATTTAAACATATAAGTGATATATATGTTTGAAATCACCTCTTAAAACCCTTTATTTTAATACCCCACTCGATGGGTTTGGAACAAAAAAATGGTGCCTTACAATAAGGCGTCCAAAATCCGCCCATTTTTATTTTCCGATTTTAATGTAGTCAGTGACACTCGAAGGGACACACCTTTTTAAATACACGCCATCTAGTGGTAAACTTTGTAAACGTAGGAAATACGTCTATGTGTGTGTAAAAGACTGTATATTCAATGACAGATGTTATTTTGAGATTCTGTGTCAAATTGGGTGGCTTTTGAGGCATTGTTATAATCAAGTTCATTAAAAGGTAATGACCGAGTGCCGCTAACACTACTTCTACGACTTATTAATGCTCCGATTTCACATAAAACGAAATAAACTAAAAATACTGATTTCAGCGCCATCTAGCGGGCAAAGTGCCGGGAACAGACCGTATCTTCCACCTTAAGACAAATCGATTGAAGTAAGAATCATCAAATTCGGCCATCGCGTTAGTTCTCTAGAAAGCCACATAGGAACAAACATACATACATACACTGATAAACACATTACGCTCCTTCGGCAGTCGGGTAAATGCGAGGGATTCATACATAACGATGAACATCGACTTATTTTTTTTATCCAAAAACGACGACACGCTCTAATTTTTTATGTAGCATTCACAGCAGATTACGCACTAATTATAAGTTCCACTCATATCACTCTAGGATCCACTTTCCTGTTGAGGTAAAGTTCACGTGGCAATCTGGCAGCCCGGGAAGTGCGTTGTTAGAAGTAGTTCGCTTGTTTCTGCGTCGTTTGTTGTATTGGTGCAGTCTGTTTTTTTCAGGAATCCTATAGAAAGGTCTGTCTCTTGAGCAAGATAGGTTTTTACCCTTATTGCCTGGTTGTTATTTTCAATGTTAGTGCAAAAACGCCTCCAATTGGTCGTTCCCCGGAGGCGTATAAGTTTTAATAGGTTCTGCGGTTAGTTGTGTAACGGTCCCAGTCTTTTGGCGACCGCGTGCTCCTAGCTCTATATACGCACCCACGATACAGCAGAAAGTCCTAGTGTAGGGAAAAGTAAAAAAACCGGCCAAGTGCGAGTCGGACTCGCGCACGAAGGGTTCCGTCCATTATCGCAAAAAACGGCAAAAAAAAAACACGTTTGTTGTAAGGGAGCCCCACTTAAATATTTATTTTATTCGGTTTTTAGTACCTATTTGTTGTTATAGCGGCAAAAGAAACACATAATCTGTGAAAATTTCAGCTGTCTATGGTTCATGAGATACAGCCTGGTGACAGACGGACAGACAGACAGACAGACGGATCGCGGAGTCTTAGTAATAGGGTCCCGTTTTTACCCTTTGGGTACGGAATCCTAAAAACAAAACACTTCAAAGCGAAAAATAACTTCTTTTCCGAAGTCTTTATTTTTTGGTTTGAAGTGTTTTGTTTTGATTTCGATTTGATTTTTTGTTAAAAAGTTTCTTATTTTTCTCGTTTTAGTCGTGGTAGGTACCTCCAAATAACATGAAAATCATTTATAGCCAGAGTAAATCTCATGGCAATTCCAATAAGCCTAAACACGACTAGGATACATTGTTTTATTTCGGAGTTCCAGTAGCCATTGTGGTCTTCTTCATCAATTCCACTTCACCAAATGATATTTTCTGAGTCCCAAAATCGCTATAAGTATACCTGTAATATTTGAAAATGCCAAAATCGCTATAAGTATACCTGTAATATTTGAGGAGCTCCCTCGATTTATCTAGGATCCCATCATCAGATCCTGGTTTCCGTATCATGGTACCACCCTTGGGATATCTCCTTTCCAACAAAAAAAGTAGTTTCCAACATAAACGACGAAGTTATCCGCCAACACACACAAAAAAATAATATATACGGTCGAATTGAGAAACCTCAAATTCAAATTTTCAAATTCAAATTTATTTATTTGCCAGCATAGGTAGGGGTAAAGATGTTGTACGTATTGATATCGGCTGGCTGAATAGAGCTAATCCATTGAGATTGGCACCTTTTGGTGCGATTAAAAAAAAAACTGTGCAATAATGAAATTTCATACATTGTTATTGCTCTAGAGCAATAAAGACTCGCTTTGTACTGAGTTTTTAGTGTGATTGTGATGAAATTAAAGCATAGTTGGAAGAAATAAATATTTAATATCAAGCCGAATAACAATAAATATTACAAAATCATTAAACCATTTTATTTTTAATGTCAAGGAGTATCCAGTAGTCAATAAATTGTAGTTCTAAAAATTAAAAAACACGCTTTATTGGTAAGGATAATGGGACAAACTGTTTAAATTATTGCATTGTCATCGGTCCTTGATAAGTGTGCAAAGTTTCAAATCAATCCAACGTTTTGAAGTGGGTGAAAATCACGTTCATAGATTCCGTTACATTGATACATAGATATATAGATACATACTGGGTGGCGCAAAAGTACTGGCACTAAAGAAAATACTTTTTTTTTTTTATATGACATTTTCTGTCATTCTGTTGTTGAAAATTGTGTAGTGAACAAATGTAAAATACACTGAAAATAAACATGGACCGTTTTACTCCCCAAGAACGTGGAATAATTGTGTCAATGTTCTTACGGAATAATTTTGGCGATTTGCCTTGGCCTGCAAGATCACCCGATCTGACCAGTCCAGACTTCTTTCTTTGGGGTTTTTTGAAATCTCGGGTGTATGTGAACAAGCCACAGACTCTCGCAGCTCTAAAAGAAAACATTCGTCAAGAAATAACGAACATATCGCAGGAAGTGTTACGGCAAGTTATGCAAAATGTCATAAATAGGGCTCAAATGTGTATCAACTCTGGAGGTCACCATTTAAAAGACATCATCTTTAAATCCTAATGGTACGAAATTTAATGGCACAAATATACATTTAAAAAAATCTAAATCTAGTTTTCTAATTTAGAAAAAATGTTATAGCTGAACCAAATAGGGTCTTTACTTTTGCGCCACCCAGTACATACCAAGCTAATAAAAGCGTGTTAAAAATTAAATAAATGTCAGAGTAGATAATGTAATTAGTGTCGATAAAATATAGAAAAGTCCTAGATAAATAATAATTGAATGCATAGTAGGTATGTCATTAGTATTGTCATAAATATTATCTGCCATAAGGATTCCCGTTTAAATACTCCTTCACACTGTAATACGCCTTATCAGTTAGAAATTCCTTTAGCTTCCGCTTAAATATGTGCAAATTGTCAATATCTGTAATACAACATGGCAATTTATTAAAAATCTTGGATGTCATACAATAAACACTGGAGCCCATTAAATAAGTTCTGCATGGTGCAATCTGAATTTTATTTTTATATCTAACACTTCGGAATTTTTCATACTTATGCATATTACTTTTGACAAAGACTGATATCTCATAAATGGTGTTGTGGTTCCTGACCCGACCACGACATGGAACGGAGATTTTACTATGGCACAAAATGGTTATTTTAATTGTGTTTTATTGTGCCACTTATCTCAGGAATTTGTGCCTTGTACTTTTTGAGTAATAAGAGTATGATTGTGGTCGGGCTAGGGATCACGGTTCCTGACCCGACCACAACCAGATCTAATAAAATATCAATAGTGGGCAGTTACTGATTACGCCAAAAATATGTGTAAAATTGTGCCAATGGCACACACAACGCATTAAGTCAAGTAGTCACACACTATGTATAATTTAGTCTGCAATTAAAAATTTTAATTCTGTTAGTTATGATTTAACTGAATTGTTGTCGTATCAAAACTGGTCATATAGGGTTACAGAGTAAGAAATAAAAATGGAGTTTATTTTGTCAGTTTTCTTATTATTATATATATTGAATTTTACACAAAACAAAATAAAAAATACTTATTTTGTGAAAATAAGCACAACAATCAACGATTTTTATTAACATAAGCACAATAATCACGATTTTGATTAAAATAAACACAACAATCATGATTTTGATTAACATAACTTTAAATTATTTGAAAAACCAGAGCAATGAATATCATGGTTACTATTATTGTAAAGGACATTCAATGAAATTTTTAATATGGATTCACATAGATTAATATGTATGCAGTAATTTGTTCATCTACACATGATTTTTGAATTGATTTGATTGGAGGTGTGGGGGCACAGACTGGAGATTGTTGGCCTGAAATTGAGCAGAAAAAAAACTGAATACTTGTTTTGTGACTTCGGCGGTCTCTCCAGTTCCGTGACCATAGCTCTCGCTAGAACGCCCATAACAATCTGCTCCGACTTCCGGTACCTAGGGTCGCTTGTCCAAGAGGATGGCGAGGTAGACCGAGACGTAACGCACCGGATCAACTCGGGATAGATGAAATGGCGACAGGTCACTGGCACTACTTGCGACCCACGGTTGCCCCTCAAGTTAAAGGGTAAAATTTACAAGTCCGTGATTAGACCTGTCGTACTGTATGGATCAGAATGTTAAGCTGTGAAAAAGATGGATGAAAAGAGATTGCATGTAGCAGAGATGAGAATGTTGAGATGGATGTGCTAAGTGACGACAATAGATGAAGTGAGAAATGAATATATTAGAGGAAGTTTGAAAGTGGCGCCAGTGACAGAAAAGTTGAAAGGAAACCGTTTGTCCTGGTATGGTCATCTGATGAGGAGGGATGAAACGCATGTTACTAAAAGAGTTATGAATATAAATGTGGATGGACGGAGAGGGAGGAGACGGCCAAAGAAAATATGGATGGACTGAATGAGGAGTGATATGAAAGAAAAGGGAGTCAGTGATAGCGTGACGGGGGACAGGACGGTATGGAATAAGAAAACGTGTTGCACCGACCCCAAGTAACATGGGACAAGGGCAGGAAGATGATGATGACACATGATTTTTGAATTTTTTTTTGCATGTCATTAAAAAACACAAATTTCTGATCTTTTTTGCAATGTACATGAAAGTGCCCAGGAATGTATTCAACAACAGCCAAAATTTTGTAAGTATTATATTTAATACAAAAGTATTGAGGAATATCGCATAATTTAAGATTTTTATTGTTTTGAACCCGACTCGCATTTGACCGGTTTTTTATACAAGCTTAACACTAATATAATGCTACAAAACATTGTGGTTGTAATTTTTTTTTATAAATACGCGTACGAAGTCGTGAACACATCCAGCAAAATAAAATAATGAAGTGCATAATTTCACAAAGTAAAACTGCTTGCAAAGTCGTAGTAACATTGCATAGCGTATGATTGACACACTTTTTTTCTTGATTATTTTTTTCTATCCGAATCAAGATATATTATGTGATATGACTAGTGAAAGAATTTCGTGTGCCATAGGCACAATTTGACACATATTTTTGGCATAATCAGTAACTGCCCACTATTGACGTTTTATTAGATCTGGTTGTGGTCGAATCATGGTTCAGTTAAATCATAACTAACAGAATTCAAAATTTTAATTGCAGACTAAATAAAACATAGTGTGTGACTACTTGACTTGATGCGTTGTGTGTGCCATTGGCACAATTCGACACATATTTTTGGCGTAATCAGTAACTGCCCACTATTGATATTTTATTAGATCTGGTTGTGGTCGGGTCAGGAACCGTGATCCCCAGCCCGACCACAATCATACTCTTATTACTCAAAAAGTACAAGGCACAAATTCCTGGGATAAGTGGCACAATAAAACACAATTAGAATAACCATTTTGTGCCATAGTAAAATATCCGTTCCATGTCGTGGTCGGGTCAGGAACCACAACACCATAAATGAAGAGGCTAGGTAAAGTTAGAATCTTAAGTTTTTTGAAATATGGTTCACAGCTATCTGTGTTTTTAAGTCTACACATTGCACGTATGCATTTTTTTTTGGGCTTTAAAAACAGACTCCCATTCTGTCGAGTTCCGCCAGAAAATTAAACCATATCTCAGCGTGGATACCACATATGCATGGTAGGCTGTCATTACCGTAGATCTATTTACAATTTTTGTGAGCATGTATAGCATATAGGAATATTTATTTAATTTTAAGCAGACAGATTCTACATGTGATTTCCAATTTAAATTACAATCTACATTCAAACCTAAGAATTTTGTTACATCAACTTCATAAATTTTTGTTCCAGCATAATGAATGTTTAAGTCTGTTGGTGGTTTAGCCCTGTTTCTGAATATCATCAAATTAGTTTTCTTTAAATTAATTAGAAGGTTGTTTGTTTCCAACCAATCGACAACGTGAACCAATGTGGTGTTAGCGTCATTTTCCAATGAAGCATAATCTTTATTACAAAACTAGCTGTCCCACGCGGCTTCGCTCCCGTCAACTGGCTACGTACCTACCCTATCCTACCTACCCTACTCTACACCTACCCTACCCTACACATACCCTACACCTACCCTACACCTACCCTACACCTACCCTACACCTACCCTACACCTACCCTGCACCTACCCTGCACCTACCCTACCCTACACCTACTCTACACCTACCCTACCCTACCTACCCTACCTTACCTACCCTTAGTACTATACGAATGTAACCTGTAAACTTTTGTTTCTACCGGCGGCGGCGATCTAATTAAAATTTAGAACATAAAAGCTGCTATTGTGAGTCAAACTTAAAAGATAGACATATGCTGTCGCTGACTTTTTTATAGAACTTTTAAAGAAGAACAATTCCATCATACATTATATTTGCGTAACTTAAACCGTTTACGCAGCGCACGCAACAAAAGCTCTCAAAAAGGAATATATTTGCCCGTTTTTGCAACATTTTTCATTTATGCTCGGCTCCTTTTGGTTGTAGCGTGATGTTATATAGCCTATAACCTTCCTCGATAAATGGACTATACAAGACAAAAATAATTTTTCAATTCCAACCAGTAGTTCCTGAGATTAGCGCGTTCAAACAACAAAACAAGCAAACTCTTCAGCTTTATAATATTAGTATAGATAGTATAGATATGGCTGTACTATCATCTGCAAAAAGAATCATCGGAAAGTTCACAGTTTTCGGCAAATCATTAATTTTAATCTATAATATAAAAATGAGTCACTAAATGTGTTGCTAAGCGCAAATCTCGAGAACCACTGAATCGATTTCGCTAATTCTTTTTTTTGTTGTTTATTATTGTTTGGAGAAGGTTCTTACGGAGAGAAAAATTTAAAAAATTGCCTGAAAAAGTCTAAAAACAACACTTTCCTATACTCCCATACAAACGATTCGTAATAATACTTAAAAGTCAATTTGAACTTTAATACCATACCATAAAGTTTAAGTGTTAGTGGAGAGGTTCCGGGAAGGCAAAACAATTGAGTGACGTGACGTTATCGAATACTCATAATCAAATTGGTAGGGTAGGTAGGGTTGGGTTGGCAAGGGTAGTTAGGTTAGGTTGGGTAGGGAAGGTAGGGTAGAATGAATGTTTAGTGTTTTTATGGCAAAACAAGGTTTGCCGGGTCAGCTAGTTAAGAATAATAAGGGCCCGAGGACACTGCTCTGTGGTACACCATATATCACTTCTACGTAGTCTGAAGCATGGTCAATTTCTTGTTTTTTTATAGAACAGAATTTCGTTATTAATGTGGCTTGTTTCCTATTACTTAAATATGACATAATTAGATCTAAGGCGCTGCCACGTATGCCATAAGCATATAGCTTGTTTTTTAGTGTGTTATGGTCCACATAATCGAACGCTTTGGTTAAATCCATGAATAATGCACAAACTGGTACCCCCTTATCAACACTTCTGGTCACTTTTTCAAGAAAATTATATATTGCTTTATTAATATTTTTATTTTACTCCTTTTTGGGAAGTCGATAAAAAAAAAACCGAAAAACAGTGTGCGGCCATATTCGTTCCTGACCCAAAAAATTACAATGCATACCAGGTACAGTCAATTTAAAATAAAACAATCAATTACAAATTTAACATTTTTATTAAATAATATTCTCACATTAATAATAATCGCTCACGTTGTTAAAAAGCTTCCACACTGTTTGTTCCATAAGTTACTCTCACAACACACTGAACTTAGCATCTACAAACCACACAGTCTGTATTATAAAAATCGACTAAAATAATAATAGGCCTGGACTTACTAAATTGTCTATGAAAAAAAAAATGTATGTTCTTTTTTTTAAAGCAATGGTATGATGTTGTAATGCCTTGTATAGTTTTCAGGCCTATTATTAATTTATCCTCCGCGGTCGTTCGCACAGCACTCCGCGCACTTGCTTGGTGTACTCTAATGGCTACGACACTAAAATTAGTCGTCTCCGGCTGATCTCTTCGCCTTCCTCAAGCGGGGCGACTGTTTGGGTGACTTTGGAGATTTCTCTGTAACAAAAGATACGATATTATTAATATTAATTCTTATTCTCACTAATATTATATAAATGCGAAAGCATGGATGAATGTTTGTTACCCAATCACGCCAGAACGACTGAACGATTAAATTTGGCACAGAGATATGATTATAGTCTGGCCACGGGGTCTCATTGCTAACAAAGAAAATGTGGTTCAAATAAATCTCACTAGATGGCGCAATATGCACCTGTCTGTTATTGAATGTGTGTAAAATTATCATTTTCTGGAATTACAACATAAAAATTGTATGTTCTTATTTAATCAACTCTCCTAAGTACAAAATTATGGAATATTGAGTTCTTAATTCACATTTCAAAGATTATTTCAACGGATCACATAAAATTGATGCCAATAGATGGCGCATTTTTAAATTTCTGAGGCATTACACTAGATTGTTAAAATTTGCATTGTAACACATTTTGGTGCAAAAATCTGTAAAAACGTGCAAAAAAATACTATGAAACGAACCTTCACTGTATTTAAAGAAAAAAATATTCACGAACCTAATAAATCCTTTTACTTTCAAGTCGCTGCTAACACCATCTATCTATCACCGTGAAACAGAACCGAACGCGTTTGATGTACAAAAAAATAACAAGGTTAATCAGATGAAAAACGCTAGTTACGTCGGCACGGTTTCTTTGTACGGGATGAGGCATCTGTATGCTAGTATTATATTATCTGTGGTCTGGCATAGCACAATGGTTACTTTTCATCCCGCTGTAATGTTTCCTTGAGATAAGAATACACTTATCACGCTGGTAGAAGCTATAGTCGTCACAATCTAAGAAGTCCGTTGACGTTTCTCATTGTACATGCCGCGATAACTTTGTCCGTAAGAAATTGAAAAATCAAATTCATAATCCTAATTAAATACTATGTTACCAATACACTATGACAACGAGTATCATTCGCAAGCATCAAGTTTAATTATTATTAAGTATTTTTATAGTCAAAACGGGCCTTTTATTTTTTAACAACTATAGTACTATGATATATTTAAACACATAAAATGCAGCATGTATTTTAACGTCTTCATGTCGGGAAACTCTTCGGATTTAGAAAGTGGTAAAAAACAGCAATGCGTGGTCAACAGTGTACGCAAACCAACATCTACAGATGGAGCTATCGGCACAAGCAGTTCAAAGAACGTAAAACGTTTCGGGATCACAAACTCAATGCCATACTTGACAAAGTGCAAATTTTTAGGACCTTACTTTAGAATTTGCCGCTAGGGGCGCTGGTGCAGAGTGACGTTTTCAAAGTGTCAAATAACATCGTTGTTGTGAATATTTTCCGGTAGAATAAGATAGGTACGGGTCTTATCTACCACAAATTTAATAGTTTTATGTTTCGGACAACTATATTTAAGGACCTTACTCGCCAGTGGCGCCAACTGGTGGACAAAAAAACGGTAGTGCTACTTAAAAATTGAATGAGACAAATTACTCGTAGATGCAGTTTCGATTGGTTGTTCTATAAGGAGTTGATGTAGAATCTGTAATAACCATGATAACTCGTTAACAAGTACCATTACCGCCAATAGTGGTAAAACTTGGAAGTTTTATCTCCCGTTACAAAAAAAGATGGCGATGCGAATTTATGAGATGCCTGCGGGATTGGTCAGGAGATTTTTGCCCAACCGCGGAATAATTGAGTTCGGTCGGCTTTCTCTTTTAAAGAAGATCCTAATAATTTGGATTACCAGCAAGGATTATTGTCATATTATTTCTATGCTTATCAATTGTTGTGGCTTAGATAAGTGATATGAAGATCTTTTGTGATAATTAATATCTTTGTATGATATAAGTTTGAACTATTTGAATAAATCCCTAGTTTATAAATTAGAAATTTAAAATTGAGAATTTATCAAACTGTTTTATTTTTTCCTGAAAACTTTTCTAATTTGAGATTATTGAATACTCAGGTTTGTGCAGGAATTATGGGCTTAGTGGACAGAGTGCCTAGATCTATAGGAGGACTATTGGCCCCTGCCTGACCACTATTGAACTACACGGCTATGGCAGGGGTTGACTTGCACACTCAAATATTATTTTTAAAAAAGTACATACTGAGTTGGGCAACAACTTCCTTGGGCAGCCAGTCGTAGTCGACGTCGTTGGCGGTGCCGGTCTCCAGCGGCCGGGGAGCGGCGCGCGGGCTGCGGCGGCGCGCCAGCGAGCTCAGCGCCTGCTGGCCCAGCACCAGCGCCAGCACGGCGCCGGCGCCCAGGAACACGTACAGGAAGAACGTCTCGCCGTCCAGGCCCTCCGACACCTCCACGATGTTCAGCGTCTGGTTGTATACGGCTTCCTGTCGACCACATCATTTTACATAATAAGTATTTTGACTTTAAAACAAGCTTTTGTAATATAACTTGTCAATGCACATCCACTCAGCCCAAACACGATGTTGCTACCTGGTCTGGGTGAGGAGATGCTATGGCCTCCTTTTGTTTCCATCATGAGACCAGCAACATAGTATCACATTATTTCAAAGTTACATAAGTATGCCACGTTTCAGTTTAAATGACAGGAAGATGGCTTGAAAATTGCCGGACACACATACCAAACCAAGGCAATTTAAAGCTTGTAAAAATAGAAAGACATATACATATTAGTACATCCAACCAAATAAAAACAGGTAGATTGAAAATAGATAACTGAAATGTTAGTAAGGAAAATATTAAGTGCTATTCCTCGCTACTAAGTCATAAGTCATAAGTCATTTATTCATTTGTTTACTAGGTACAAGACTGTATCTAGAATGTTGCTGTGCCCGTCAGGGTCCATAATACGGATTTTTCCTTAGTAGAAAAATGATTATTCTATTTAGTCCATCAGTGACATTATCAAATAATATTGCACCTGCATTTTTTTTTGCTTTATCAAATGAATAAAACATGACAAAGATAAAGCGCATCAAAGTTCAGGAGTGGAGCTTGTGACGTCACTTTGTCAGTATAAAGTGTAGCACACCGTGACGTCACACGATATTTCAACGCACTATATCGTCGTTATTTTTTGTTTACGTGGCAAAAGAAAAATACATGTGTATGATGATGATCTTATATTTACCACCTGTATGTAGATTATAGATCACGGGGTGTCAGCGCTAACAAAGAAAATTTGGTTCAAATAAATGTCACGAGATGGCGCGATATACATCGATTTGTTATTGAGTTGTGTGAAACATTTTCTAGAAATTATCACAAACTTATGAAATATTGGGCTCTTAATTCAAATTTCAAAGATTTTTTTAACAGATCATTTAAAATTGATTCCAATAGATGGCGCAGTTTTAAATTTCTGAGGCATGCCACTAATTTTTTTATGTTTGTAAGTATTGTAACACATTTTGGTACAATGAAACTGTAAAAACGTGCAAATACTATAAAAAAATAGTCATGAACCGAGAAAAACTTTTTATTTGCAAGTCGCTGCTAACACCATCTATAGCCGTGGAACGGAACGATTGAAGTACTTCGTACTTTATTGTATGCCTGCTAGGCAGGACATAATGGAACTGTAATTTACCTAACATCTGTCTGTATAACCTATGCCCACAATAAAAAGATTTGATGTGATTTATAAAAATAATCATCTTAATCAGACGAAAAACGGTAGTTACGTCGGCAAGTTTTCTTTGTATGGATGAGGCATCTGTATGCTAGTATTATATTATCTGAGTTATGGATGCAATAAATTTAATTTGAATTTGACACAAATATAGGCTTATCTATCGTTCAACTGGAAGCTATCTGCGTGGTAGAGTGTGTCAAAATCAAAAGTAATTACTTCTTCCCAGCTAAAACATTAGGAAGTGGTGATGGGTGTGCGTTTTGTATTTAATGTACAACTTGGACGTTAAACAAGAATACATTGTCAGAGAAACAAATATGTGTGCGAAATGTCAGCTCAATCGGACACTGCGAAGTGGGTCAAATATTAACTAACAAGATTTTACTACAGACAACGAGATACAGGTGAAAATAAATAAAACTTGTAAAGATAACAATGCAAGAAAATCATAAAGTCCATATATTGTTTGAATACTACAATACACTAAGCGCGAATAATGTAGTCCATACCACAGACAATATAATACTAGCATACAGATGCCTCATCCCATACAAAGAAACCGTGCCGACGTAACTAGCTAGCGTTTTTCGTCTGATAAAACGTATTATTTTTGTACATCGAACGCGTTCGGTTCTGTTTCACGGTGATAGATAGATGGTGTTAGCAGCGACTTGCAAGTAAATGGGTTTACTCGGTTCGTAAATATTTTTTTCTATAAATACAGTGACGATTTGTTTCATAGTATTTTTTTCACGTTTTTAGTTTCGTTGCACCAAAATGTGTTAAAATATAAATTTAAATAATCGAGTGGAAAGGCTGAGAAATTTTAAAACGCGCCATCTATTGGGATCAATTTTAAATGATCCGTTCAAATAATCTTTGAAATGTGAATAAAGAGCTTAATATTCCATAATTTAGTTATTAGGAGAGTTTATTAAACAAGAACATACAATTTTTATGCTCAATTCCAGAAAATGTTAATTTTATACACCATTCAATAATGAAACGGTGCATATCGCGCCATCTAGTGAAGTTTATTTGAACCAAATTTTCTTTCTTAGCGCTGGGATCCTATGTCCATACACATGGCAGCACATACCCAAATAGCATTCTACTGACCTGGTAAGAGTTTCCACTGGCGTCCCTGTAGTTAAGCTGGATGTTCAAGCCGAATGGCCTGCCTGCGAAGGCCTCGTTGGGGATGAAGGAGTATGCGAAAGTTGCCTCTTGCTTAGGCTTCACTTCTCTGTTGTAGGGCAAAGCCGTGAAGTTCTGAATGTAGTAAGTGTAGTCCATGGGGTATCTGAATGAGGCCTCCATGGAGTCCACTACGTAGTCCTCCGCACCCTTGTTGACAAAGCCGACCAGGAATTCAACTGGGTAGCCTGCTTGAATGTCTGTTGGGGGTGAAGGTAATTATAAGCAATTGGCTTGTTTTTTGTTGTTCTTGGGCCAGTGCCAGGGTCAGGTATGATAATAACCCAACAGTTGATTTTTACGCTAGCTAGCTGAGCTGAGGATTTCTTATTCAGTTATTCTTAATTTAAAATATTCACGAAAAAAAGTTATTGCAGATTATTAAGAGGATGGATCAAATTCTACAGTAGTGACAATAGTAGGCAAAGTTTAAGTTTATTGTTTTGTCATTTTAATAATACATTAAAATTAGTAGCTGTAAGTGATATGGTACAAGATTTTACTTTTTCACAATAATCTGTAATTCAGTTACTATAAAGGTGGCTAAGAATTTAAAATTGTGTTGATTATTACAATGCTCAAAAGCAGTGCTAATAGTTGGCATCACTGGAGATTGCTAGACTGATTGAATTTTTTTGTTACAAATTTTGTAATAGTCCAAATAAGGAATTTAGCAAAAACAAAAATTGTTGCAGATTCCGCGGCAAAAATGTAAAATTCAGGTCAGCTAGTTTTAAAGAAAGTTTCATCAAAATTCCTTACCAAATACAGCATCTCCTAAGCTCGTAATAGGTTTCATGAACAGGATAGTGGTATCGACGTCTTGCGAGGACTTGACGATGGAGTCGTCATCATCTCCTAGCACGTCTTCCCCAACCACCTGGTTGTCTTCACCCTCGATATCCACTACATCATCAAGCTCATCTTCCTCAGCTCTCGCCAGAATTGTGTTGCCTGTAACATGGTAATTAAAAAAGTTAGTTGGGCATTGGCTATTGATATGATTGAAAAATCTCTTTAAATTAAAGTGTGTTGGAAGTTGCTACCTTTTATAAAAGAACACACTCTTACTAATGAAATACTGTTATACAACAAATCTATTTCAACAATTATTATAAAGGTGTAAAATTATTTGTTTGCTGTTACTTTGTACAAGCTAAATTCCTGGATGTACAGATTCAATTTCTAACTTTCACTTATAAACACCTACACTATTGCCGAGTACTACTACTATTTTATCTTGGAATATTGCAAGGTACCTCTAAGGTAAACCATGCAAGGGAACCCACAGAAAAAGCTAGTATAGTTATAAAATCACTAAAATATAGGTCATATTAGAAGGTATATTATGACGCATTGTTTTGTAACATATTGTTCACATACACATGATACAATGCAGGACAGAGGTTTAATATTGACCCAAATAGGAATAACTGAAGGTACAATATGCAATATCAGAAATTCAGGGATGGTCTGAGTAATGTTGCAAGTTGCAATTACTATAATGTACATTAAGAGCCCCATGGTTGTAATTAGGAAACAATGGATTTTCTATTGTTTCACACCTATTCAGGTTTCTCAACCATTGAGCAGAAGTTAAGAAGACCATTGAACATAAGCTTACAAATTATTTATGTCATTGATTATATGATACAATACGAACATATGGTACTTGACCTCAGTAAATTGCCTCAGTAACTTGCCTTATTACAATGCATTTCAAGGATTTGATTTACCATAAGAGAAAACTTCATGACTGAAGACTTCTCAAGGAAATTCATACCCTGAAACTTATTTTTAGAAGTTTTTCTTATTATGAAACATGAAGATTACATGTACACTTTCCAAATTGTTGGCAGCTAAAAGACACTGAATTTACCACATGACTTGTGTTTGATTCTTGAGCATAAAAATGAGAGTCTGCTGGAAAATGTCTTATCTAGTAAAACAGAGGTTACTAAATAATACTTCCAATAATCAAACAATAAGAACTATAATCTAGTTAGACATTAAGTAACTTATGTTTCTAATGATACAGAAAAGTTTTAGAAAAAGACTTTCTCTCAAAAAGTATAACATATACGATGCCACGTACTTATATCACAGATTTCAACATTTTTCAGTTAACTTACCGCTTTGGAAACACAGGAGAGCAGCAGGGAGAACCAGGAGCGTTAAATATATTAACTTCATTTTGATTAAATATGTAATTTATTGTTTAAAGTGTTATAAACTGCGGCGACTACCAAACTAGATTGTAGGCCGTTCACTTTTGTAACAAACAGTCCAACAGAGCAAGAAACTGAGGCAAAATGCCAATTTTCTCTCCAACTCGATTGACGTGGAATCTTATGTCACTTGTGATGTGCCAGTTTTAAAACCGGCAATCGTGAGAAACCGAAAAAAATGTCGTTATTCTCGATAAGGTCAGAGATCACTATCGATAAAATAATATTTTTTTACTACTTAATTTTGTTTTACTTTTGTTATGATAGCTATTCTAAGGTCAGTCTAATAATATAATAAAATAGCATTTGTATACACAAGTATATTGAATAATTGTGACCAAAAGGGGCCAGCAAACCACACAATTCCCCCATCAGTTTGATACTTACTTTTTTTTTTTTTGGCTTTGCGAAGTTTCGAAGGGAAACCAAGGATATAAAAATAAAAAATTGGAGAATTTTGAACGGAAAAAGGATGAAACTTACTTATAAATGCGTTTGTATGTTTAGCAAATGATAGTACCACAGATTTTTAAATATTATATTTTTTTATAAAACCGTAAATTAATTAAGTTTGGTTGTTCAGTCCGATCACTGAGAATGCAAACCGACTTTTTCTATAATCAACTTTCTAAACTGATTTTTCTAAATACTAACAGGCAACATCACTCAAGCTGTCAATTTCTTTTCTACACACGCCATTCGAGGTGCACGTGTATTATTCACGAATTGCTCGATATCTAAGCTAAAATGGATAAGCCAAACGTTCTTGCTCGCGTCGTGAAGGTCTTGGGCCGTACCGGCTCCCAGGGACAATGTACCCAGGTCAAAGTAGAGTTCATCGGAGAGACCAGCCGTCAAATCATCAGGAACGTGAAGGGACCCGTGCGTGATGGTGACATCCTGACCCTCCTCGAGTCTGAGCGTGAAGCCAGGAGACTGCGATAAGCGGTAAATATTATTTATAACTCAATCATGTGCCGGCTGTTTTAGTTAATTTGGTTCTTTTACGTGCCGAGTACGAAACAGTTTTAAAGGTTATGTTGCTTAATAACGGGTTTCAGTTATAGTTCACGCTGTGGCTTGAAACACTCATTTCATTTGGGCCCTTGGGGTTAGAGTTCTACTGATACCTAGTTAATTCATACTAAAACCTGTTATTTAATTTTCCCTGTTTTTGTTGATTTGTATAAAAATGCTAACTTGTATTTTTAACTGTGACTAGGTGATAGAACAAAGCCAGTATTGTGTATGACACAACTCATCATAAAGTAAAAATAGTCATACAATAGAGTAGCACTATCACTTCTTCATTTCAAATCAATGGTGATTTAATCCTAAGGGCCGATTTCACCAATGAAACTAATCATGATTAGTTCAACTAAGCTCAGTTTTTGCAAATACAGTGTTCAGATTGGTAGTTTCTCAGCGGTCTCAAGTTTGGGCCCAGTAGGGTGGCCTCTACCACTTTGATTTGCACACTTCTACTACACAATCTCTAAAATTATCTTTTTTGTTCCAGGTCATGGTAGCAGTTCATTAGGTTAAGGCTCGCTTTGTACCATCTATCCAACTTATTATGTTATAATATCTTTAAGAAACCGTCAAAGATGACCATCTCATTGTACTCGCACATAATAAACAACTTACTGGTGTAAATTGTGTTTTCATTTTCAATATTGTCTTCAATTTTGTGCCAAATTTCGTCCAGTCATTCAGCCGTTCTGGCGTGATTGAGTAACAAACTTACACACATCCAAACTTTCACATTTATAATATTAGTTAGATAATGCTTCATGGTAGTGAAAAATCCTATATCAAGACTTGTGATTCCAAATAGCTACTAGTCACTGAAAAAGTTAAAAAATTTAACAGAATTTTAAGTAAAAGTTATCTGGTCAAGTTAGTGGGAACCAAATAGATGGTGAAACAGGGCCTTAATGTTTTTATTTGACTCGGGCCAACCAATTTGTGCTATTGCATCTTTTGTTATATTGTAAGATTTGTGTTATGAAACTATCTATATCAAAACTACATAGGTTTGCCGTACATAATATGTGTGTCCATTAAAAAAGGCACATACAAGAGAGAATATCAGCTTTTATCTTTCAGGTTAATGTGGTGTTGGACATCAACTCAATGTATATGTAACAGTCCACTGCTGGATTATGCCACTCCCAAGCAGCACCACAACGATCCATAACCTTCTGCATTCAGTCTGCCCCAGTCTCATCCTAAGCTAGAGAAAATGTTCTGACTTCAGACCAAGAGCTATGCTAAGTTAGTTTTCTCACTGATTATTGGCCTAGTTTAAATCCTGGTGCAGCATCAGCATGTGATGTGAATAAGTGGCTTATGTATGAATGATCAAAATAATGCTGGACTGATAAAAAAAAGGGGGGAAATTCAATTTATTTAACGCGTAGCGGTAAGGCCTACAGATTCGGCGATAAATGGTAGATAGGTAATAAAATCGAATAAATATTGATTTATGGCTTAGGCCATTTCATTCAAATTAGGTTAATGAGAATGCATCCAATAATAACGTGACCATTTATTCTTTGACTTAAAACGGAACAATGGCCACAATTCGAATGTGGGGTCTTCAAAAAAGTTTTTTTATAACAGGAGACATATTTTTTAATACTCAAAAAGTAGTTTTTTTTAATGGCTGATACATTTTTAAAACCCTTTCCAAGGCAGGCATAAGAGCAAGCCATCTGGTTTTGCTATAGCCGAGCATTTGTTGATATTCCGTTTTTGTTTCGGCGCAAAACTTTTGAATCGTGTAGGTAGGTACATAAATATTAAAAATAAATATATATCTTCACAACAATGCTTTCGTAATCTAAGGGAAGCCTGTCTACAGCAGATTTTATTGCATTGTGAATTACATGGACTCCACATCCAATACTTATTAATTGCTTTTTCAAAGATGATTGTAATTTCGTTAACACTTGCGGCGGCCATCAGGCCGGTAAAACGGGACAATTTTACGTCCCAGAGTTCATTTCGGGGACACCGGGACTGGTAAAAACCGTTCAAAAAAGGACGTCTGGTCACGTTATGACCAATGAAGACAAAAATCGTGGGAAATTCAATTTATTTAACACGCGTAGCGGCAACGGCAAGGCCAACAGATTCGGCGATAAATGGTAGAGTACAGCCGCTTCCTTAGGCACGTCTATTGATAAAACCGGCCAAGTGCGAGTCGGACTCGCGCACGAAGGGTTCCGTACCATTATAGCAAAAAAAAAACCGGCCAAGTGCGAGTCAAACTCGCACACGAAGGGTTCCGTACCATTACCGCAAAAAACACGTTTGTTCTATGGGAGCCCCACTTAAATATTTATTTTATTCTATTTTTAGTATTTGTTGTTATAGCGGCAATAGAATTACATCATCTGTGAAAATTTCAACTGTCTAGCTATCACGGTTCATGAGATACATCCTGGTGATAGACAGACAGATGGATCACGGAGTCTTAGTAATAGGGTCCCGTTTTTACCCTTGGGTACGGAACCCTAAAAAACACAACAAACACAGTGACTAATGGCTTGCGGACTTTTGTTCGTGCTCAGCGTGATTCATGGGGGCTGCCTCCCATAGACTAGGTATACAGTTATACACTTATTGCCTCGCGACCAGACTGATATAATAATAATAATTAATACTACAAAAATCGAGTGTGTTAAAAAAATATACCTATAATTACTGTTGAATTTTCTGTAGGTCTGTCTGAATCTTTAATTAAGCTATTATCAAAATTTGAGTTAAAAGTTTGATAATGTGTGAGTTATCAACGGTTCATAAGATATTGATACATATTAAATACCTACCACAAGGTGTGACAAGGTTGTGGTACGATAGTAGTCGAGCAAATAGGAATCTATGCGACACAATGTCAGTGTGATTACCAAAAATAAAATATAATTGTAGCAAGAAATAATCCCAACTAACTTGAGGTAGCCGACCCGACCAGGCGGACCAGACATCGCTAGATACCAGTGTTCAATATTAAACACTCCTGGGTCCTTGCTTAGAGCGAGTGGAGGAAGGCTTTTGAATTTGCTGCCACTCTTGCCTTCCAGTATTGGTCAAATCCGTATATGTAATTGGAACCGCCTGATGTGACCTTATCTCACTATCTGAGAGCACCAGCTCTTGTGTTATTTTAGCCATAGTTTGTTCTATATTATAAATGTAAAATGTCCATTTGTTTATCAATCACACATCAACAGCTGAATGGATTTAGATGAAACTTGGCACATGGTATAAATTATGTATCTACTCCCTTATTTACATGGTCTATCAGTTATTTTCCCATGTTATTTGTTATTGCATTAAATTTTCTCATATGAAGTTAACAAAGGATGAATTATGTTTTATGAATTAGTTTGTCCATGGTTTAATTTTTGAAACAGTAGTCCCTACCACTACCATACCTAAGTTTACAAATTCAGTTTAAAATTTGTTAGTATATCTAGGTGGCACAGTTTTAGTTCAATAAAACAATCATTTATCCCCAAATTGTTATTACATTGTAATAATATTATAACAACTGTATGTACATCATCACTTTTTTATTTATCAACATAACAATTCAGTTACTAAGTACAGATCGGCACATTTCTTCCATTATATAGGAAAATATTCATAATCACACATAATTACGGTACATTATAAGAGTTGTAAATAAATAAAAACATCTATTTACAAAAATATACAAAGAAAATATTAATCATTTTCAATGCACATGGCAATGGTGTTGTTATTCAGCCTCACATCCTCACGATTTTCCTGGCCTGTCGCTGGCCAGGGCAATATTTTGCATTTTGAGCACTTAGGTAGGTAACTCTGGAAGAATAGCTGGCGCAGCTAGGTGTCGTACTTGTCTGCTTCACACTGACTGGCCCAGAACAAACAGTTGCCAATACCGCTATAACAAATTAATATCACTGCTGCGAGGAAGACCACACTGCACACGGTACATGGCTTCCTTTCGAGGAAGAATCCTATTAAATATAACACCATGAACATAACATGTGTGTTCACTAATGCCGGGTTGACGGGCTTCGGTATCAATAGCACGGGGATTAGCCATTGCAAACAATACATGTCGCCGAGTACGCGTGCAGATATGGATCACAATCGTGTAGCACTGGCGTGGATTAGCATTTGTATCGCAATCGACATGATACGATTGATATCTTCATTATTTTTTTCAAGCAGAAACAGAATTTTGCAGCTCACAGCTCAGATTTGCGTTTAATTTTTGACAGCTGGCAGGAAGACAGAAAGTTGACAATGTTGCCGATAAAAAAAAAAATAGTAGAAGATGTTACCACACTAATAAAAAATCAGCTTTACTGCAAGTTGTATCTGGGCAATCTGAGAGTACAATTATACTTCTTACAAGATAGCTTGATCTCTGCGACATATATCAAACTGACGTCTAAGTTAATAATAGCCTGTCAAGCGCTATAGTTACTGTATTAATACTGACAGCTGTCGCAGAGATCAAGCTATCTTTTATATACACATCTGGTGCCATTCAAACAAGAAGTGAAGTGAATTATATGTAACCCCTATGTTATGTACCCGTTTCTAAGTAAATAAATAAAGCAGTTTCAGTCGGGCTGTTTTGAAATTGAATCACAACAAACAGTGCTGTCCAAAATCGCGTATTTTTGTTTGTCGCCTTTCCATGCGGTTTGGTTAGACTTATTTCTTGTCCTAAAATATTTATTGTCAAGGATTTGTTAGATTGAGTAGGTACGATAAACTATAAAATTCATGAAAAACTGAACAAACTTAATTGAAAGCTTGTCAAAGAAAAGTATTTAAAAAAAAATTGGTCTAAAAATTTTCGTAATTGTTTTAATAATCATTAACATATAAAATTATAATAAATGTGTTGTGAGTTATAAAAGAGTAGAAAATAAATGAGGGCGCCACAATCGCTCAGGTAGCACCCAGTTAGTACGACCCAGCTGATCTTGATACTTATTTATTGTGTATAAATAATAAGTAAATATTTTAAACAAGTATTTTATCAATCAATTGCTTTCAATAAGTGCCGCATATATAGATAGATAATTGATTTGGTGTATCTAGTTGTATAAAACTAAAAGTTCACTCAAATATAAACTAAAATTTATATAATTATACTAATCCAATAAATTAATATCTAAATATTCTACACCTTTCATGGGATCGCTTAAGTTCGTTTCATCCGAATTGCACGTGTCAAAGTCGTCCAATATCTTTGGGAGACGATCCTTTCTGTATTAAGCTGGTGTCGAGAATTTCTTACCGCATTCCATGCCGTGATTCTGCGCACGTTGCTTATAGAAACACCCTAAACAAACAAAGCATGGTATTATAACATAAATAATTATAGATACAACTTTAAATGAGTGCTTTTATCTTCTTATAATTAGTATAACCACTGTCAGTCAGGCGAAAGAAGATCCCGCGGCAAATATGTTCATAACGTAAAAATATTATAAAATTATGTTTCTTTACATTTTACTCGGTTTCTCCAACAAATATTGTATAACAAAATGTATTTCGTAATACGTTATTGCGTATTACGAAATACATTTTTTTAATATTAATTAATTGTATTATATTATTACATCATATTGTATACATTACATTAATTGTTTTTACCTTACTATTAACTTTGTTAAGTCACGCTATAACAACAACAGTATTTGTTTATCATAGCATAACCTCAAAAATGGTAAACAATGAATGCAAATCAAAGTTCTTGTTTAAAGTCACTGTATCAAAAAAGCTAGATTTATATGACTTAAAGGCCTTAGTAGCCAAGTAATTAAATTACCAAAAATAACCCAGGCAGTGGCAACTTTTCCTTTGTACCACCAGATGGCGGAGTGTCCGCCGGTCCGCCGTGCATCCTCATGTCACGCATCCCGTCGTGACTGAATGATGGATGGCAGCACAACTACCACAATAGACTCAACGCATAAATTGTCACCAATAACCAAAGAGGTAGGATTACTATGGAGACGGCATATTCTACTATATGAAGAATAGTTATACAAATATCTATAATATCGACACACGCATGTCAAAAAGCGTTTTGTCTCTTTTTAACTAACCAAGAGCTGCATATGAAAAGAGAGACATCTAAATGTTTGTCAAGGACTAAATTTGGTAACACTTTTGAGTGACGTCAAAATCATGTCTATGCGTGACCGGTCGCCATGTTAATTGCCCAGTAAAATTGGTAGTTGTGTGCCGTATATGTACGTTTATCTGTGTAGTTGTGCTGTCAAACAGTTGCAAATGGCCTACCTCATTGGCAAATGAGCAGCCATCTTAATTGCCCGATTTATGTAGGTAAGCACGCTGATTTCGTAGGTATGGCAAGTCCATAGGTTTATAAGTCAGTGCCAATAGCACAGATAATAATTAATATTAGCATACAGATGCCTCATCCCATACAAATAAACTATTGAGCTAGTTAAAACATGGAGGCGCCGCGATGTTCTATACATACATTAGCCTATACAAATATGAGTGAATTACGCTACAGAATAAGAAACATCGTTTTGTTTAATTCTTTACAATGCATGTCCTCGAAAAGAGCGTTTTCCAAGCAGCCAAACTGTGCGGAAAGTGTCACTTTTTTTTACTAGTGCTTTTTACTTTCCTGTACTTTATTAATTTTTAACTCCAACGTCAGCCCGCCGCATAGAGTTTTTATTATTTGAGAAAAGTTTTAAAATTAGTTAAGTACAGATTATCATTCATATAAAAAGTAAAACAAAACTAATACGTCATTTCAGGCGTTTTTAATTACTCTAGATTTAGATTTTGATCAATAAATTAATTTTAATTATTCATTAAATATGTTTGGCAGAATAATTATTTTGCTCGTGCCTTTTTGCGTTATGACGTGACAGCTATTGCACATGCGCAGTAGAACTATGAACTATTAGTTAATCTGTGGATATGCTGAGCGCCCTTGAATAAGCGCCATTTTATTAATTTTTTGCTTGGTTCAGATATATTTTTTTATTTCCTCGCACAATGCATAGTAAAATGTTGTATGATACACGTGCGTAAGATGATTTCCGACTCGTGTCGATTTATCCACTCACTCGCTTCGCTCGCTCGTGAATAAAAATGCCACTCGTCGAAAAGCACCTACTTCCCGCACTTGTAGCATAAATAACTATTCTAATGTAGTAATCGTATTTGACAAAAGAGACAACAATATTTCAGTTGTTGCTCATTATGGCAACATTTTGTTATGACGTAGTTAGTGATAGTTGTAGGTACGTCATACGAGCCATATTATATTCGCCATAGACTGTAGTATTATATTATCTGTGACTCGGTGCATAAACATTTTTCTCTTTAAATACAGTGAAGATTTGTTATATAGTATTTGTTTGCACGTTTTCACAGTTTCATTGCAACAAAATGTGTTACAATACAAATTTAAACAATCGAGTGGAATGCCTCAGACATTTAAAACCGCGCCGTCTATTGGCATCAAAATGATCCGTTCGAATAAAATGTGATCTAAGAGCCAAATATTCCATAATTTTGTGCTTATGATAGTTCATTAAACAAGAACATACAATTTTTCTGTTCAATTCCAGAAAATGTAAATTTTACACACAATTCGATAACACCTCAGTGCATGTCGCGCCATCTAGTGAGATTTATTTGAACCTCATTTTCTTTCTTAGTGCTGGGACTGGGTCTATTTTTTAACCCCTTCGGACCCGGCGCCCATCTCAATGGACACGATTTATTATTGCGTGTAATATTAAACACGGTAATAAAATACTAGTGTAAATATTTGAATATACCGGTGACTTACCTAGAACCGACAAATCCGATTGTGTTTTGTTCACTTTAAGTAAACAAAACACAATCGGATTTGTTATGGGTAGAACGAAATAATTAGTCAAGTGTTGACGTTCGCCATGTGTATACACAAAGCAAGTAAGTCTTTAGTTTTATATTATTTACTCTATAACGAAGTGGTCGAATTTTTTGATATTTTTATTCTGTGTAGTAAACGAGTTTGCTATGACGTTTATATACAAAAAATACAAATTATTTCGTTGTTGTAATAAAATATTGCAGTTGAAGTTGTGTCCATCTCAGTGGACATAGGGTCACAATCATTGTCGAATGTTCTGTACTGATTATACATGTTATTTTTATTTATTTTTAGGTTTTGATCTTTCCAAATTATAAGCTGTGAATAGTTTACTCAATTTATTAGAAAATGGATCAATATTGGACCTTGACGAAGAAAGAGAAAACAAAAAAAAATGTGCAGATAAAAATATTAGAGTGTAAAATAAAACATCTAAATGAAACAGTAATAGCTGATCACTCTGAAGAAGAAGAATATATAGGAGAGGAGGAAGAATCAAGAGCCGGATTAAGTAGGAAGCCTAAAAATACATAATTTGGAGAAAACATTTACAGCTTGAATCACCACAATTCATTTGGTCAGCTCCACCACCTTCTGAAATATATTCACTTCTCGCTCCCATCTATTATTTTTCAAAGTATATAACTGAGTCACTATTTGAAAACTTTACTTTCAATACAAATTTGTATGCTGTAAGAATTGAAGACTCTGTGACTAACAAATTTAGCTGGCATCGGAAACCAAGATAAAGTGCGACGATGGAATAAAGTGTCCAAAAATTACATAACTGTACCGCGTCCTGAACTAGTACGATTATATTGTTACGAGCTGGGGCTCAGGGATAAATTATTTAAACAGCAGACTTCAATTAATCACACTTTATTACAAAAACACTTCTTAAACAATTCTATTACTTCGCACTATTTTCCTTTTCTGATCGCTCTGTGTCGCTTCCGAATCGAAACTGACTCACGACGAACCTGACCGCTCTTTTTATAGCAGCGAAGATGTTTCTAGAACGTTCCACACTGTTCTAGATATTTCGAGAAACTTCCAGAACAATCGACTTTCGAACTCACTGTTCCCGAAGAGACCAGAAACTTCCAGAATGTTCGGTTCGAACGTTCTGGAAAATTCCATTCGACACGAGAAGATTAGTTCCGCTATTCGATACTAGATGGCGCCACTAGTAACTACTTAGTTCTTCTACTCGTCACTAGATGGCGTTGCCCTATCTTGTAACATTGCCTCCCTCTTAGACATGCTCGTCCCGAGCATCGTTAGACCCATGATAACGGGCCAACCGATCCACATGAACGACCTTTGATGCACCTCGGGGTCCCTTTTGAATTCGGTAGGTGACGTCATTAATCTGGGTAACTACGCGATATGGTCCATCCCATTTTGCTTGCAATTTAGGCGATTTTCGTTTGCTGCGTACCGGGTTATGTAACCATACCAGTGATCCTTCATCGAAGCCCTTATTGTTCGCCTTCCGATCGTAGCGAGTCTTCATCCTCTCAGACATCTATTGACCTGTCTCTCTGATGTGCTCATATACATCATTCATCCTGTTCCGTAGTTCGTTTGCATAATCAGTTATACTGCGTGGAGACTCAGGTGGGATGCCAGTGATGAGATCTGCAGGTAATCGTAGTTCTCTGCCGAAATTAGCAAAAGCTGGTGTTACTGTTGTGGTTTCATGAACAGCACTGCGATATGCCATGAGATATGGTTGAATGTGTTTGTCCCAATCCTTCTGTCTGTTTTCCACAACCTTTGCAAGATATCTCTCTAGTGACTGGTTGAATCGTTCAACCATCCCGTCTGATTGTGGATGATAAGCAGTAGTTCTGGTTTTGTGAGCACCCATCACACGACACGTCTCCTTGAACACTTCTGACTCAAAGTTCCGGCCTTGATCACTGTGGATTTCCAAGGGTACCCCAAACCGACAAAACACTTCGTGAACTAACTTATCAGCCACCGTAACGGCTTCTTGATTAGGGATTGCAAACACTTCCGGCCATTTTGTGAAGTAGTCCATGACGACCAAGAAGTACTTGTTCCCGCTTTGGCTTTCCGGAAATGGTCCCGCAACATCTAATGCTATACGTTCCCACGGTGCACCAACATTGTAAACCTTTAGTGCCCCTCTGCTTCGAGTTTGTGGTCCTTTCACAGCCGCACAATTTGTGCATTTGCGGCACCATTCCTCAACGTCCTCTCGACAATGGATCCAGTAAAATCGTTCTCGGATCTTGATTAAAGTCCTCTTAACTCCCATGTGACCCCCTGAACTTTCATTGTGATAGAGCTGTAAGACCTCCGGCACTTTAACTTTAGGTACGACCATTTGTAGATGACATTGGTCACCGCGAGCATTCTCCCATTTCCGGCACAGAACTCCATCCTGGATAACCAAGCTTTCCCATTGTGCCCAATAACTCTTGGTGATGGAACTGGTTGCTGCGACATCACTCCAGTGAGGCCTAGGAGCACCTGATTTCTTCCATTCGAGGATCGGTTTTATGTCTCTATCATCTTGCTGAGCACTCTGCAAGATTCCCTTCCAATCTTCGCAAAGATCCGTCCTCAACATCCTCACAAATGTTACCTGCTCAGCCTCTTGCCTGGCACAGGGCTTACATTGATTGGAACACGATCTACGCGAGAGAGCATCTGCATTTCCGTGTGGTGTTTTGTTCCCTTCACATGATTGTGACTCACACACAATTTGTGAAATCGAGTTCCTTGGGGCTCTTCCATCACCAGCCACCAACCGCCAATTAGTCCTGGCGTCTACTGGTTTTCCTGCTGCTGGTAACTGAATGCCACAATGGGGGCTCCTTCGCTTCGGGCAGCTCAACCGGATGTGGCCTCTCTCTCCACAGCTATAGCACCGGGGTGAAGACACATCCTCCCTTATGCGGTGAGCTCGATCGTCCCGTCGTACAGCTTCCACCTCCAAAGCGTGGGCTAGGGCATCCTTAAGGTTCTTGAAATGCCCTAGCCTTACGGCAGCTCTAACCTTCAAGTCACGGATCCCATCCGTGAACGCCTGTACGAGGTTCCCGTCGATCAGCACCGGTGATGACTGGTAGGCCTTTCGGACCAGCTTTTCCACATCAAGAGCCCACTGCTGAAGAGTTTCACCACTCCGTTGCGATCGGTCTTTCAGCTGGGCCCGAAACACATGTTCCAGGTGTGCGTCGCCGTATCTAGCTTATCTTCTCAAACTGAAAGCACTCCGACGCATCAACCAATAGAAACTGATCAAGCGGTTTCTACCAGAGTAACCAGATTAGAAGGAGCTTCAGACACAACATTGAAACCTTCTCAGAAAGAGAAGATTTCCGAAGAAGACAGACGTACAGCGATGCCGATGACTACCCGGGGTGACGCCCGTATCGAACATAGCCGTCCGCCGTCAACTAGAGTGACTCGGTCACGAAAAAACATAGACAAAGCTCGCGAAGACTTACTCAAAATTAAGTTGGAGCTTGCACAATTGGCACTTCAGAGAGCGGAGGAAGAGGGTTCCGAAGCTGAATACTTGGATGACAGAAACTCGAATGACGAGTACGTGCGTTCATGGCTAGAAGAGGCACCAGAACCTCAGCCTGAGAAGGAGGATAACGTCGTTGAAGGGGGAACCAGAAATTCTATGCATAGACCCCTGACCGCGGCCGCCACCAAATCGCAAATAGAAGGTCAGCATCCTAAGGAGAAAGAAGTGCGAAAGCCTCCAGTTGCAGCGTCAGCTGAGTGTACAGGAGGTCAGAGGGATAGTCTCCGTCCATTCTTGACGGAGTTGACGTCCGCTATAGCGTCGCTAGCCGACAGGAAAATAGAACAGCGGGACCAAACGAACCCCTCTGCGTCGAAATTCGTCATGACATTGCCGAATTTCAATGGTTCTCATACTGAATGGCTATCATTTCGGGCCATATATGAGACAACTCGAGCGTATTTTACGGACATCGAGAATACAGCGAGGCTGAGGAGAAGCTTACATGGACGTGCAATGGAAACCGTCAGCTCAGAACTCATCGGACATGCCAGGCCCGATGACATCATGAAGGAACTCGAGCTGCAGTTCGGCCGTCCTGACTCCATAGCGCAAGCTGAAACAGATAGATTACGCGGACTGCCGCGCTGCAGTGAGTCACCAAGAGACATCTGCGCGTTTGCAAGTCGCGTAAGAGGTGCTGTAGTCACGCTCCGCGCGTTAAAAAAGGGTCATTACCTTATGAACGCGGAGCTTATGCGATTGTTAACAGAGAAGTTACCCAATTCGCTACGAGCACAATGGTACCGATCATATTCGGAGAAGTACCAATCGGTGCCAGATATTTCATTGTTCAGTAATTTTATATCTGAACAGGCACACTTCTGTAGTCCATTCGCCCCACCCGAAGGCATCGCTTCGGCCGAGGCGAACACCAACAGACGCGTCACACAAAGGACGCATATAGCTACGGACCAACCGGTAGGAAAATGCCGTGTTTGCGACGTGGGACATCACTACGCCACTGGATGTGCACAATTCAGGGGCGTAGCTGTCGAGAAAAGATGGGAGCTAGCGAAAAAACACAATCTATGTTATCGCTGCCTTCAACATCGACGAGGCAACCACACTTGTAAGAGAAAACAGTGTGGCCAAGACGGGTGCAGAGATACGCACCATCGGCTTCTTCATAGGAAGAAGCAACAGCAGAGGGAAGCCAACAAGAAGCCCGATGTTCCTGAATCCCGCAAGGATCCTCAGGAAACGGTGGCCAGTTTCGGGTCACCATCGAGCCAGGCGTACCTCAAGATAGTGCCGGTCCGGGTAATCGGACCGGCGGGAGAGGTAGCAACATACGCTCTCCTAGACGATGGGTCCACCGTTTCGCTGATGGATGAAGACATCGCGAGGCAAGTCGGGGCAGAGGGCCCTGTGGACCCGCTCAAGATCGGTGCGATAGGCAACACCATGCTCACCACCCCATGCTCAAGAAGAGTCAAGGTGACGCTGGTTAGCCCGCAAGAGAGAAGGGTACAATTTAAAGCACGTACTATACCTAAACTCAGCTTGGCAAAACAAACAGTGAGCGATAGGGTTGTCGCACGCTGCAAGCATTTAACCGACTTGAGAAAAGAGTTGATGTACAACAATGGCGTGCCAAAAATACTCGTCGGCCAAGACAACTGGCATTTGTTATTGGCCAGCGAGATTCGCAGAGGTCCAAGACACCAACCAATTGCGTCACTTACAGCGATGGGTTGGACACTACATGGCGCGCACAGTAGTTTACTACGACAACAAGTACATCATGTCAATAGAATAACAACTGATGACAATTTGGATCATCAGTTGCGCGAACATTTCGCCATAGAATCGTTGTGCGTAAACCCACAGCGACCTGCCTCTGACCCAGCAAGAAGGGCAGAGGACATTTTGAATCGATCAACTGTCCAATTAGAGAATGGACACATCGAAACCGCCATGCTTTGGCGTAATGAGCATGCTGAGATGCCAGATAGCTTTGAGACAGCTCTGAAGAGGCTCGTCTCAACAGAAAAGAAGCTGGACAAGAACCAGGAACTTCTAAGAAGATACTCAGACCAGATGGACTCGCTAATAGCGAAAGGGTACGCTGAAAGGGCACCCGCAATTAGCACGCCGGGCAAAACTTGGTACCTCCCACACTTCGATGTCTTCAACCCAATGAAGCCAGACAAACTTCGCATCGTACATGACGCTGCCGCCAAATCGAGAGGAATGTCACTGAATGACTTCCTGTTAACTGGGCCCGACCTATTACAGTCGCTGCCAGGCGTAATGATGCGGTTTCGCCGCCACTGCGTCGCAATAACCGGTGACATAGCGGAGATGTTCATGCAAGTGAAGGTGCGGAGCCAAGAACGAGACGCGCTTCGCTACCTGTGGAGGGGAAACCGCAGAGAAGGAGCGCCAGAAGAATATAGAATGACGTCCATCATTTTCGGCGCAGCCAGTTCGCCTTGCACAGCAATTTTTGCAAAGAACTGGAACGCAAACAAATATATAGAGAAGCACCCTGAAGCTGTGGATGCTATACTACGTAGTCATTATATGGATGACTACCTAGATAGTTATAGAACTATCGAGAAGGCGGCAGAAGTCGCTAGTATGGTGCGAAAAATACACCTACAGGCGAGGTTTGAACTCAAGAAATGGGTTTCAAATAGCTCGCAGCTCCTAGAAAAAATGGACCCATCGCACATACAAACTGAGATGGTATCCATTGGAGATATAGATACGTCGGAAAAGATACTCGGCCTCATATGGAGGCCAGGCGAAGACACGCTGGGTTTCAACCTCACACTCGCGCGTCTGCCTGAGGGTATCTTGGACCGAGAGGCGCCCACCAAGCGAGAGGCGCTCAGAATAGTAGCGTCGCTATACGACCCACTCGGACTCGCCTCGCCAGTAACCATCAAGGCGAAGCAAATATTGCAAGAAGCATGGAGGCGAGGCGTCGACTGGGATCAGAGGCTAGATGTTGACCTAGCATTACAATGGAAAATTTGGGTACAACATTTACGCCAACTAAAAAACGTTAGCGTACCAAGATGCTATCCTGGATATAGCGACGCTATAGAAATGCAGGTGCATGTGTTCACTGATGCAAGCGAGATGGCATATGCTACCGCTATATACTGGCGGGCCACGACCGTGGAAGGCAAGCACTTAATAAGCCTTGTTATGGCGAAAGCGCGGGTGGCCCCACTGAAACTGCTTTCGATACCGAGACTCGAACTTCAGGCCGCGGTATTGGGAACCCGCGTAGCCGCAGCAGTGATGAGTGAACACGACTGCAAGCCCACGTCAGTAACGTATTGGTCAGATAGCAAGACCGTACTGACCTGGATTAGAAGAGGAGCGAGAGTATACAAACCTTTCGTTGCTCACCGAATAGCTGCTATTGAAGACAATAGCAAAGTCGAAGATTGGCGATGGATACCCACCAAGATGAACATCGCTGATGCAGCAACCCGTGACGTGCCACTGCGGTTCAACTCGGACCACGAGTGGTACTGCGGGCCGAGTTTTTTGTCTCTTGGGCCCGAATTATGGCCCACAGAGAAACCTCCGACTACAAACGACACGGGAGAAGAAAAAACTTTCGTTGTCACAGAAGGGGACAAGAAGAGCTTCATAGAAGCCGTTCCAGAGCCAAGCAGATTCTCCAGATGGGAGCGACTGCTTCGTGCGACCGCCACAGTTCTGCGTTTTATATCTCTTTGCAAAAATAGAACAGAGATAACGTCCTATAAACGGACGAGAAAAAACGCTGAAAAGGACCCAGACTGGCGCAAGAAGCCCGCTGTACCTGCACAGAAGCAGAAGCAGGCATGCAGAGCACCAACCCAGGTCAACAGACAAATCATAGAAGCAGAATTTCTCCAAGAAGCTGAGAAAATACTTGTCCAGGTCGCACAACAACAATCGTTCGCTTCAGAGTTAGCGAATGTTGAAGAAATAAACAAAAATAGCTCGCTGCGACCTTTACAAATTCAGGTCGTCGACGGCGTGCTGCGACTAAGAAGTCGCATAGCAGCTACGCAAGAGGTAGCTGAAGAAGTGATGCGCCCGCCTATATTACATGGCGACCATCACATAACGCAGTTGTACATAGACTGGACACATCGCAGTCTACAACATAGTGGCACCGAACTCACAATTAATGAGGTACGGCAGCACTACTGGGTCGTGAAGATGCGACCAACAGCGAAGAAGGTGATAGCAAGATGCCTGCATTGCCGTATACGCAAGGCACAGCCACCAGTACCTGCGACCGGCGACCATCCGAAAACGCGCCTCGCTCACCATAAGAGGCCGTTTACATATACCGGGCTCGACTATTTCGGCCCGCTATCCGTCACCGTCGGTCGGCAGCATCAGAAGAGATACGTAGCACTATTTACGTGTCTCACATCAAGGGCGGTGCACCTTGAAATCGCCGCCAGCCTTAGCGCAGACTCCGCCATATTGGCGCTGCGCCGATTCGCCGCACGCAGAGGATGCCCAGCTGAGATACACTCAGACAATGGCACCAACATGCACGGCGCCGACAGAGAGCTGCGAGACGCCTTCAAAACAGAGGCAAGTCGTAGAGGCATCGTATGGCGCTTCATAACGCCATCAGCGCCATTCATGGGAGGCGCCTGGGAGCGCCTAGTTCGTTGTGTAAAAAACACACTATACAATGTACTTACAGAAAAACACCCCACCGAAGAGGTGTTGTCCACACTGATTTGTGAGGCAGAGTACATTGTAAATAGCCGACCATTGACACACGTGTCGGTAGATGGTGATGATGATGAATCCATCACACCGAATCACCTCTTGCTCGGGGGGTCAGCCAGACTACCTACACCTGGCACGTTCACCGAGCAAGATATAGACAGCAGGAAAATATGGCGACGATCACAGATCCTCGCTGATATGTTCTGGAGTCGCTGGGTCAGAGAGTACCTGCCGGAGCTCCAAAACCGGCGGGAGCCACATAGTAGTGGGCCCAGATTTAAAGTGGGTGACCCTGTCCTGATAGCCGACGGCCAGCTGCCCCGCAATACGTGGCCGCGAGGCCGCATTGTGGCCGTGTATCCAGGAATCGACGGAGAAATCCGGACCGCTGAGGTACGCACGCTTGGCGGTACCTTGAAGCGTCCGGTGAAGAAACTCGTCCCACTGCCCCAGTAACCAGAGATGCCGGAGCGGCGACCGTCCTCTCGGTGGGCCTGGCCGGCAGCCGAGAAATGCCGTCCGTCGCTCACCGAAGGAATGCAGCGCCGCGCCGACAACACTTCGAGTCGACACAGCGAGTCGACACAGCACTGCACGGCGGGAGATATGTTCGCGACGAAGCGTCATCAACCATACTAAATGGTTCATAGAAATTGAAGTTTGTATGTGTAGACATGTCTGCTTACCACGGCGCGCCACCTGATACTAAAATGAATTTTAGAGGCACGTTTATATTTATACTAAAATTTTACCTACATTTTTTGAGATAGTAGTATAATGTTTTTAGTGTTTGTCAGTATGTTATAGGGTTCAATAGTTCACCCTTAACAGAGTAAAATCATTAGAAAGCATACTGATAAGAGTTATCATAGTAAAAAACATAAATTTCTGTCATACGATACGTCTGTGCTCGGCGACGGATTAGTTCCGAATGAACCGTGAGAGGGAACCACACGTTATTTATAGTTTTGGTGGTTTTTGAAAATATTATAGTAATTAAAATCATGTTTTTAAGGGCTTATCCTATGTACTGGACATGAAATCAGTACATAATGATGAAACTATGTGAAGACCACATAGTTTCTGCTATGTAAATAGGAATATTGACTTGATATCTCAAACACCAAATATATGGTTTTAGGTCATTTTAGGGTATATGGGGGACCTAGACCGGGACAGGAAGCCTATATACACCTCATAGTTAGCGTAGTCTTTTATATAAAGCCCATTTACTTGAGATATCAAGTCAGTATATAATAGAAAAACTGCTGTTTATCTGGTTTTTGGCAATCGCTTACGGTTTTAGGTGCCCTAAGTACCTAGAAACATATAGGTGTACTGGTAAAAGTACTACCATTGGAAAGCCTGCTAAAAGGGCTTCCAGGCGGTTTCTAGATGGGAAGAATCGCTTGGATAGTCAACGAGATAAGCAGTCGTGAAAAATGTAAACAACGTAAAACGTTGAAATTTGTAGACCCTTCAGGTGGAATAACTCCATGAAGGGAATAGATGTACTCATGGTGTAAGTACTTTCGGATGGCTTGCTGGACTAGCTACCAAGCCATCACTTTGGAGCGAAAATCGCTCAAGTAGTTTAAGTACAATTCCAGAAAATAGGTTTCTGGAAATGTAATTTTTAGTCAGTTTTTGGCACTCCCCGGGACTATACACCCCTGGGAATTCCGAAAATAAGGAATTTTTGGGGACCTCCCGATGGCCCGTTAAACGCACCATCGTGTTGTCCCAATCTTATTAGTGTTTTTATATCTAATTTCTCTGATAGCTGGGCGCAAAGAAAGTGACCAGCTATCAAATTTGTACATATCAAGGCACCTTATGTGCATATGACCTAGATAGACTTACATAAACACTAGAAATGTAAAGTGTGGTCTATTGGCTACCAGAATCCCCATAATAGGCGGTGATTGTCTGGTTAGCCTAAGTAGGAAGTCCTAAAGTCGGTGAAATGACTTAGGAATTTATAGATTCATTACATAAGGGATGATATCCCATAGAAGATTCCCGAAAATAAGCTTTTTCTAGACGTCAACAGACAGCCTGCTATTGGCACCAGCAGGTCAACCCAACCTATAGATATCCTTAGACTAGGTTAAAAGCTATTAAGGTTTTAACTGGGAAATAAAGGGAATTGTCCTTTCATTTCATGGAAATAGTCTAGGGAAGCTATCAATACCTGGAAATTAGGTATATTGATTAGATACATAGATAGGGGGCGTTACTGTGTTACAGTACGAAGGAATCCAGCTATTGATAGCACCATGGAAGGGGTGCGGTAACCCTATTTACCAAATATGTATAAGGGTTTTTTACATAAATAAAAATTATTTTCGGCGAGAATTTGCGGGGCTCTCAATAATGGCACGATGCGAGGGTATAAAGAACCCCCGGGCCCAAAATAGAATTTGTAGTCATCCAAAGCTAGTCGCTTGTACTTGTCTTAGTAAATAAGAAGTAATTCTTATATAGAATCACGTCTCAGAAATTGTTGAGAGCCCTAGAATCGTGCCGTGTACTGAATAACTTAGTGTTTCATTTAATTCATCGACTTCAACCCTTATGAAGACATCCCTTTTCGACCCTGTCGAGCTGAACCTCGGAACCTGGACACCAGGAGTGCTGATCCAGAAGTAGGCAACCCGGAATCTGGAAATAACTCAAGTACAGCCAACACATCGTTGAATCGTTAGAGTCGATTTGCAACCCTACGTCACTGCTGCAGCTAGGCATCCAAGAACCTTTGTTTTCGTTGATGTGGATGGGGCGTTCAGCGGCAATGGCCAGAAGGTTTACGCCCTTCTTTTCTCGGGGCCAATGAACACGCTACGTCCTGCACATTTTAATGGTCCTTGCGAGCCAGATTTTGGAGCCTGGCGTCCCGGCAAAATTCGACGACGGACATATTTAATGGTCCTATCGAGCCGAATTTTGGAGCCTGGAGAGCCCCAGGACGTCGGGAACAGCAGATCCAGAAAAAACAACTGGGTGCCTGCATATTAAGTCGGCTACGTGCAACACAACGTTGACCCGTTCGAGCCGAAATTCGAAGTCTGGAGCGCCCCAGGACGTCAGGAAGAAACAGTGGTGGAATTAATTTTTCGAATTTTGGAGAAATTAATTTCACAAATAAACCAAAAATCGACGTGCACTGCAGGGAACAAGTCCTACGTGCCCTATTTGCCGCTGGATCCAAGAGGTAAAATTCTGGAGACAGTTATTGAAAATACCCTATTTTTTCAATAATTGTAAGAAAATAGAAGAAATTTTCTGTGAGCCGCAAAATGCTGTATGAAGACAGATGCGCATCCTTGAAGCCCCAAGAATAGTTCCTGAAGACTTATCGCTGAAAACTACCCTATGTTATCAGTGATTTGTTCTAGAACTGAACGCTTGTTTATTCAACCAAGAATACTCGTTCAGAAGATTGGATTACGTCTTTGACGCGGAAGAATAGTTCCTGAAGACTTATCGCTGAAAACTACCCTTATGTTTTTAGCGATTTGTTTAAAAAACGAGCGCCCGTCAGAAAAATACAAGACGTGCGTTTAGAAGGCTGATGTGCATCCTTGATGATTGAAGAATAATTCCTGAAGCCTTATGACTGAAAACAACCCCTATGTTTTCAGGAAAATTTTGAAGACTGAATTTTCGTCAGTGAATGGAAGAAACGTACTCTGAAGACTTAGATACGTTTCGGATGTACTGACTAAGCGGTTCCTGAAGCACTATCACTGAAAATAACTTTGACGTTTCGGTGATTTATTTGAAGATTGAATTTTCTTCAATCAAGCAAGATACGTGCTCTGAAGATTGATGCACGGTTCTGATGCTTTGGACAAGCAGTTCATGAAGCATCACCACCGAAGAGTAACCTTGACTTTTCGGTGATTTAGAATTTGATTGAATTATAGTCAATCAAATAGAACATACACGTTTATGGGAAAAATAAACTTGTATAGCAAATGCCTGAAGTTTCCTGAAGACTTATCACTGACCGTAAGTTTTTAGTGATTTTTTATTTGAAGATTGAATTATAGTCAATCGAAGTGGAGGTTAACTTCTGGAGATCGTCGGTTTGAACGCTGAAGCCCGGAACTGGGACTTATCTTTGAAAACTAACTTCGAGTTTTCAAAAGAAAATATTTCAACAACAATGCCGATAACCAGATCCAAAGGCAAGACGCCGGAGGCATGGACCGTGGAGTTGGATCAGCCAGCTGGCATCAGACATGAGCTGCCGCCGTGTTCACCTTCCACAACCGAAGGGACCGAGCCGTCGGACGAGCAGCGCCATCTAGCGCCTCAAACTGAAAGCACTCCGACGCATCAACCAATAGAAACTGATCAAGCGGTTTCTACCAGAGTAACCAGATTAGAAGGAGCTTCAGACACAACATTGAAACCTTCTCAGAAAGAGAAGATTTCCGAAGAAGACAGACGTACAGCGATGCCGATGACTACCCGGGGTGACGCCCGTATCGAACATAGCCGTCCGCCGTCAACTAGAGTGACTCGGTCACGAAAAAACATAGACAAAGCTCGCGAAGACTTACTCAAAATTAAGTTGGAGCTTGCACAATTGGCACTTCAGAGAGCGGAGGAAGAGGGTTCCGAAGCTGAATACTTGGATGACAGAAACTCGAATGACGAGTACGTGCGTTCATGGCTAGAAGAGGCACCAGAACCTCAGCCTGAGAAGGAGGATAACGTCGTTGAAGGGGGAACCAGAAATTCTATGCATAGACCCCTGACCGCGGCCGCCACCAAATCGCAAATAGAAGGTCAGCATCCTAAGGAGAAAGAAGTGCGAAAGCCTCCAGTTGCAGCGTCAGCTGAGTGTACAGGAGGTCAGAGGGATAGTCTCCGTCCATTCTTGACGGAGTTGACGTCCGCTATAGCGTCGCTAGCCGACAGGAAAATAGAACAGCGGGACCAAACGAACCCCTCTGCGTCGAAATTCGTCATGACATTGCCGAATTTCAATGGTTCTCATACTGAATGGCTATCATTTCGGGCCATATATGAGACAACTCGAGCGTATTTTACGGACATCGAGAATACAGCGAGGCTGAGGAGAAGCTTACATGGACGTGCAATGGAAACCGTCAGCTCAGAACTCATCGGACATGCCAGGCCCGATGACATCATGAAGGAACTCGAGCTGCAGTTCGGCCGTCCTGACTCCATAGCGCAAGCTGAAACAGATAGATTACGCGGACTGCCGCGCTGCAGTGAGTCACCAAGAGACATCTGCGCGTTTGCAAGTCGCGTAAGAGGTGCTGTAGTCACGCTCCGCGCGTTAAAAAAGGGTCATTACCTTATGAACGCGGAGCTTATGCGATTGTTAACAGAGAAGTTACCCAATTCGCTACGAGCACAATGGTACCGATCATATTCGGAGAAGTACCAATCGGTGCCAGATATTTCATTGTTCAGTAATTTTATATCTGAACAGGCACACTTCTGTAGTCCATTCGCCCCACCCGAAGGCATCGCTTCGGCCGAGGCGAACACCAACAGACGCGTCACACAAAGGACGCATATAGCTACGGACCAACCGGTAGGAAAATGCCGTGTTTGCGACGTGGGACATCACTACGCCACTGGATGTGCACAATTCAGGGGCGTAGCTGTCGAGAAAAGATGGGAGCTAGCGAAAAAACACAATCTATGTTATCGCTGCCTTCAACATCGACGAGGCAACCACACTTGTAAGAGAAAACAGTGTGGCCAAGACGGGTGCAGAGATACGCACCATCGGCTTCTTCATAGGAAGAAGCAACAGCAGAGGGAAGCCAACAAGAAGCCCGATGTTCCTGAATCCCGCAAGGATCCTCAGGAAACGGTGGCCAGTTTCGGGTCACCATCGAGCCAGGCGTACCTCAAGATAGTGCCGGTCCGGGTAATCGGACCGGCGGGAGAGGTAGCAACATACGCTCTCCTAGACGATGGGTCCACCGTTTCGCTGATGGATGAAGACATCGCGAGGCAAGTCGGGGCAGAGGGCCCTGTGGACCCGCTCAAGATCGGTGCGATAGGCAACACCATGCTCACCACCCCATGCTCAAGAAGAGTCAAGGTGACGCTGGTTAGCCCGCAAGAGAGAAGGGTACAATTTAAAGCACGTACTATACCTAAACTCAGCTTGGCAAAACAAACAGTGAGCGATAGGGTTGTCGCACGCTGCAAGCATTTAACCGACTTGAGAAAAGAGTTGATGTACAACAATGGCGTGCCAAAAATACTCGTCGGCCAAGACAACTGGCATTTGTTATTGGCCAGCGAGATTCGCAGAGGTCCAAGACACCAACCAATTGCGTCACTTACAGCGATGGGTTGGACACTACATGGCGCGCACAGTAGTTTACTACGACAACAAGTACATCATGTCAATAGAATAACAACTGATGACAATTTGGATCATCAGTTGCGCGAACATTTCGCCATAGAATCGTTGTGCGTAAACCCACAGCGACCTGCCTCTGACCCAGCAAGAAGGGCAGAGGACATTTTGAATCGATCAACTGTCCAATTAGAGAATGGACACATCGAAACCGCCATGCTTTGGCGTAATGAGCATGCTGAGATGCCAGATAGCTTTGAGACAGCTCTGAAGAGGCTCGTCTCAACAGAAAAGAAGCTGGACAAGAACCAGGAACTTCTAAGAAGATACTCAGACCAGATGGACTCGCTAATAGCGAAAGGGTACGCTGAAAGGGCACCCGCAATTAGCACGCCGGGCAAAACTTGGTACCTCCCACACTTCGATGTCTTCAACCCAATGAAGCCAGACAAACTTCGCATCGTACATGACGCTGCCGCCAAATCGAGAGGAATGTCACTGAATGACTTCCTGTTAACTGGGCCCGACCTATTACAGTCGCTGCCAGGCGTAATGATGCGGTTTCGCCGCCACTGCGTCGCAATAACCGGTGACATAGCGGAGATGTTCATGCAAGTGAAGGTGCGGAGCCAAGAACGAGACGCGCTTCGCTACCTGTGGAGGGGAAACCGCAGAGAAGGAGCGCCAGAAGAATATAGAATGACGTCCATCATTTTCGGCGCAGCCAGTTCGCCTTGCACAGCAATTTTTGCAAAGAACTGGAACGCAAACAAATATATAGAGAAGCACCCTGAAGCTGTGGATGCTATACTACGTAGTCATTATATGGATGACTACCTAGATAGTTATAGAACTATCGAGAAGGCGGCAGAAGTCGCTAGTATGGTGCGAAAAATACACCTACAGGCGAGGTTTGAACTCAAGAAATGGGTTTCAAATAGCTCGCAGCTCCTAGAAAAAATGGACCCATCGCACATACAAACTGAGATGGTATCCATTGGAGATATAGATACGTCGGAAAAGATACTCGGCCTCATATGGAGGCCAGGCGAAGACACGCTGGGTTTCAACCTCACACTCGCGCGTCTGCCTGAGGGTATCTTGGACCGAGAGGCGCCCACCAAGCGAGAGGCGCTCAGAATAGTAGCGTCGCTATACGACCCACTCGGACTCGCCTCGCCAGTAACCATCAAGGCGAAGCAAATATTGCAAGAAGCATGGAGGCGAGGCGTCGACTGGGATCAGAGGCTAGATGTTGACCTAGCATTACAATGGAAAATTTGGGTACAACATTTACGCCAACTAAAAAACGTTAGCGTACCAAGATGCTATCCTGGATATAGCGACGCTATAGAAATGCAGGTGCATGTGTTCACTGATGCAAGCGAGATGGCATATGCTACCGCTATATACTGGCGGGCCACGACCGTGGAAGGCAAGCACTTAATAAGCCTTGTTATGGCGAAAGCGCGGGTGGCCCCACTGAAACTGCTTTCGATACCGAGACTCGAACTTCAGGCCGCGGTATTGGGAACCCGCGTAGCCGCAGCAGTGATGAGTGAACACGACTGCAAGCCCACGTCAGTAACGTATTGGTCAGATAGCAAGACCGTACTGACCTGGATTAGAAGAGGAGCGAGAGTATACAAACCTTTCGTTGCTCACCGAATAGCTGCTATTGAAGACAATAGCAAAGTCGAAGATTGGCGATGGATACCCACCAAGATGAACATCGCTGATGCAGCAACCCGTGACGTGCCACTGCGGTTCAACTCGGACCACGAGTGGTACTGCGGGCCGAGTTTTTTGTCTCTTGGGCCCGAATTATGGCCCACAGAGAAACCTCCGACTACAAACGACACGGGAGAAGAAAAAACTTTCGTTGTCACAGAAGGGGACAAGAAGAGCTTCATAGAAGCCGTTCCAGAGCCAAGCAGATTCTCCAGATGGGAGCGACTGCTTCGTGCGACCGCCACAGTTCTGCGTTTTATATCTCTTTGCAAAAATAGAACAGAGATAACGTCCTATAAACGGACGAGAAAAAACGCTGAAAAGGACCCAGACTGGCGCAAGAAGCCCGCTGTACCTGCACAGAAGCAGAAGCAGGCATGCAGAGCACCAACCCAGGTCAACAGACAAATCATAGAAGCAGAATTTCTCCAAGAAGCTGAGAAAATACTTGTCCAGGTCGCACAACAACAATCGTTCGCTTCAGAGTTAGCGAATGTTGAAGAAATAAACAAAAATAGCTCGCTGCGACCTTTACAAATTCAGGTCGTCGACGGCGTGCTGCGACTAAGAAGTCGCATAGCAGCTACGCAAGAGGTAGCTGAAGAAGTGATGCGCCCGCCTATATTACATGGCGACCATCACATAACGCAGTTGTACATAGACTGGACACATCGCAGTCTACAACATAGTGGCACCGAACTCACAATTAATGAGGTACGGCAGCACTACTGGGTCGTGAAGATGCGACCAACAGCGAAGAAGGTGATAGCAAGATGCCTGCATTGCCGTATACGCAAGGCACAGCCACCAGTACCTGCGACCGGCGACCATCCGAAAACGCGCCTCGCTCACCATAAGAGGCCGTTTACATATACCGGGCTCGACTATTTCGGCCCGCTATCCGTCACCGTCGGTCGGCAGCATCAGAAGAGATACGTAGCACTATTTACGTGTCTCACATCAAGGGCGGTGCACCTTGAAATCGCCGCCAGCCTTAGCGCAGACTCCGCCATATTGGCGCTGCGCCGATTCGCCGCACGCAGAGGATGCCCAGCTGAGATACACTCAGACAATGGCACCAACATGCACGGCGCCGACAGAGAGCTGCGAGACGCCTTCAAAACAGAGGCAAGTCGTAGAGGCATCGTATGGCGCTTCATAACGCCATCAGCGCCATTCATGGGAGGCGCCTGGGAGCGCCTAGTTCGTTGTGTAAAAAACACACTATACAATGTACTTACAGAAAAACACCCCACCGAAGAGGTGTTGTCCACACTGATTTGTGAGGCAGAGTACATTGTAAATAGCCGACCATTGACACACGTGTCGGTAGATGGTGATGATGATGAATCCATCACACCGAATCACCTCTTGCTCGGGGGGTCAGCCAGACTACCTACACCTGGCACGTTCACCGAGCAAGATATAGACAGCAGGAAAATATGGCGACGATCACAGATCCTCGCTGATATGTTCTGGAGTCGCTGGGTCAGAGAGTACCTGCCGGAGCTCCAAAACCGGCGGGAGCCACATAGTAGTGGGCCCAGATTTAAAGTGGGTGACCCTGTCCTGATAGCCGACGGCCAGCTGCCCCGCAATACGTGGCCGCGAGGCCGCATTGTGGCCGTGTATCCAGGAATCGACGGAGAAATCCGGACCGCTGAGGTACGCACGCTTGGCGGTACCTTGAAGCGTCCGGTGAAGAAACTCGTCCCACTGCCCCAGTAACCAGAGATGCCGGAGCGGCGACCGTCCTCTCGGTGGGCCTGGCCGGCAGCCGAGAAATGCCGTCCGTCGCTCACCGAAGGAATGCAGCGCCGCGCCGACAACACTTCGAGTCGACACAGCGAGTCGACACAGCACTGCACGGCGGGAGATATGTTCGCGACGAAGCGTCATCAACCATACTAAATGGTTCATAGAAATTGAAGTTTGTATGTGTAGACATGTCTGCTTACCACGGCGCGCCACCTGATACTAAAATGAATTTTAGAGGCACGTTTATATTTATACTAAAATTTTACCTACATTTTTTGAGATAGTAGTATAATGTTTTTAGTGTTTGTCAGTATGTTATAGGGTTCAATAGTTCACCCTTAACAGAGTAAAATCATTAGAAAGCATACTGATAAGAGTTATCATAGTAAAAAACATAAATTTCTGTCATACGATACGTCTGTGCTCGGCGACGGATTAGTTCCGAATGAACCGTGAGAGGGAACCACACGTTATTTATAGTTTTGGTGGTTTTTGAAAATATTATAGTAATTAAAATCATGTTTTTAAGGGCTTATCCTATGTACTGGACATGAAATCAGTACATAATGATGAAACTATGTGAAGACCACATAGTTTCTGCTATGTAAATAGGAATATTGACTTGATATCTCAAACACCAAATATATGGTTTTAGGTCATTTTAGGGTATATGGGGGACCTAGACCGGGACAGGAAGCCTATATACACCTCATAGTTAGCGTAGTCTTTTATATAAAGCCCATTTACTTGAGATATCAAGTCAGTATATAATAGAAAAACTGCTGTTTATCTGGTTTTTGGCAATCGCTTACGGTTTTAGGTGCCCTAAGTACCTAGAAACATATAGGTGTACTGGTAAAAGTACTACCATTGGAAAGCCTGCTAAAAGGGCTTCCAGGCGGTTTCTAGATGGGAAGAATCGCTTGGATAGTCAACGAGATAAGCAGTCGTGAAAAATGTAAACAACGTAAAACGTTGAAATTTGTAGACCCTTCAGGTGGAATAACTCCATGAAGGGAATAGATGTACTCATGGTGTAAGTACTTTCGGATGGCTTGCTGGACTAGCTACCAAGCCATCACTTTGGAGCGAAAATCGCTCAAGTAGTTTAAGTACAATTCCAGAAAATAGGTTTCTGGAAATGTAATTTTTAGTCAGTTTTTGGCACTCCCCGGGACTATACACCCCTGGGAATTCCGAAAATAAGGAATTTTTGGGGACCTCCCGATGGCCCGTTAAACGCACCATCGTGTTGTCCCAATCTTATTAGTGTTTTTATATCTAATTTCTCTGATAGCTGGGCGCAAAGAAAGTGACGAGCTATCAAATTTGTACATATCAAGGCACCTTATGTGCATATGACCTAGATAGACTTACATAAACACTAGAAATGTAAAGTGTGGTCTATTGGCTACCAGAATCCCCATAATAGGCGGTGATTGTCTGGTTAGCCTAAGTAGGAAGTCCTAAAGTCGGTGAAATGACTTAGGAATTTATAGATTCATTACATAAGGGATGATATCCCATAGAAGATTCCCGAAAATAAGCTTTTTCTAGACGTCAACAGACAGCCTGCTATTGGCACCAGCAGGTCAACCCAACCTATAGATATCCTTAGACTAGGTTAAAAGCTATTAAGGTTTTAACTGGGAAATAAAGGGAATTGTCCTTTCATTTCATGGAAATAGTCTAGGGAAGCTATCAATACCTGGAAATTAGGTATATTGATTAGATACATAGATAGGGGGCGTTACTGTGTTACAGTACGAAGGAATCCAGCTATTGATAGCACCATGGAAGGGGTGCGGTAACCCTATTTACCAAATATGTATAAGGGTTTTTTACATAAATAAAAATTATTTTCGGCGAGAATTTGCGGGGCTCTCAATAATGGCACGATGCGAGGGTATAAAGAACCCCCGGGCCCAAAATAGAATTTGTAGTCATCCAAAGCTAGTCGCTTGTACTTGTCTTAGTAAATAAGAAGTAATTCTTATATAGAATCACGTCTCAGAAATTGTTGAGAGCCCTAGAATCGTGCCGTGTACTGAATAACTTAGTGTTTCATTTAATTCATCGACTTCAACCCTTATGAAGACATCCCTTTTCGACCCTGTCGAGCTGAACCTCGGAACCTGGACACCAGGAGTGCTGATCCAGAAGTAGGCAACCCGGAATCTGGAAATAACTCAAGTACAGCCAACACATCGTTGAATCGTTAGAGTCGATTTGCAACCCTACGTCACTGCTGCAGCTAGGCATCCAAGAACCTTTGTTTTCGTTGATGTGGATGGGGCGTTCAGCGGCAATGGCCAGAAGGTTTACGCCCTTCTTTTCTCGGGGCCAATGAACACGCTACGTCCTGCACACTTCTTAATAGGGCTTAAACCGATGAACCGATTTAGACGGAATTTGGTATAGAGATTGTTTGAGATCTTGGGAAGGACATAGGCTACTTCTTTTTGCATAAAACACGAAAGGGGAGAAATGGAAGAGAGGGTTAATTTTGTGTGTAACTTCTTATCATACAACTCCTTCTTATTATGAACCGATTTAGATGAAATTTAGTATAGAGGTAGTTTGAGACCCTGAGATGGACATAGGCTACTTCTTTATGCATAAAACAGGAAGGGGAGGGACGATTAATTTTGTATGTAACTTTTTATCATGCAACTTCTTCTTATTATGAACCGATTTAGATGAAATTAGGTATGGAGATACTTTGAGACCCTGAGAAGGACATAGGCTACTTCTTTGAGCATAAAAATCGAAGGGGGAGAAATGGGAGTGTTTAGTTTTGTATAAGACTTCTGATTATAGAGAGCGATTCACTTCAAACTTTGCGGAAATACTTCCGTAACAAATAATTAAAATGTTTTTTTTTTGTTAACCACCCCTAAGAGGGGGTTGTGGATGTAAAGATAAAATGTGCAAATATTCTTCATGAAGCTGAACTTCGGCAGGTAGCTATAAAGGCAGTAAACGATAGTTAAGAAAGGATTTTTGTTAATTCAAAAGGGGGTAAATGGGGAAAGATGAACTTTGTATGAAACTTTTTATTGCGGCTTCCGATTTGGTTGAAACTTTGCAGGCATGTTTTTGATAACAAATGATCTGCATATTAATTTAGATTATGTAATGGGATGAGGCTTCGTATTACACATAGGTGCCAATATATTAACAGGTATGAGAAAAAGGGAAAGCGTGTTTATACGTCGAATCCCAATAATCGCCACTGACCTATCATTTCAATTCAAAAGACTCCAGTTTCTAATTAAACTTAGTTTTGCTTTTGCTATTAACAAAGCTCAAGGATAGCAGGGGTGCATTTGGAAAACCCATGCTTTACCCACGACCAGCTACATTTAGCTGCTGATATTCGCGTAGGTCCAAGGCCCCGAATGTGTATGTATTAGCATCAAATGAAAGGACATTATAGCAGCGTCATAAAATGTTGTACCCATGATTAACGGAATAATTAAGTCATGTTAATTAATTGTAGATACAATTTGATTCAATTAAATAAGTTAATCGTTTTTACTTTAATGCTTCCTGTACCTATACAGGCTGAGTTTACCAAGTGTGCGTGGATGGCAAAACAATCAAAAGAGTCACGAGGCCGATTTTGAATAAAACTAAAACTGCAACATAGGATTTTCGCATCCTGTATGTCGAGAACCAGAATTGATTGACAAAACTTATGTTAACGCGGGCGAAGCTGCGGGTAACAGCTAGAAAAAAATATATATAATCCTAAATTATATACCTATTACATAATATTAAAAAATAAACAAACCATTATAACATATTATCTAGTAATACTTAAAAATATAAAATTAGCACTAGTATCGTGAAATAATTACATACTATTGTAAAAATATTTTTTTGATGCTTTATTTAAATTCAGGTCCGAAGGTGTAATAATAATGACAGTCGCGTTCTATAACCACCTACCCCAACCCGCCCTCCCTCCGATCATTACATCGTCACGTGTATTTTCATTGTTAAAATTGAAATGAAAATACAATATCAATGAAGATTTTGATGAGATGATTCGTCCATTTGGAATGTTGTTCTGACAGTCCAACGTATTGCAGGTTTCTTTCTTAAATGTTATATTCAGAGGTACTTGGGCTCATAATAGGTAGTTAGGTTAGGCTACATGCCGTCTCTACTTTACACCACAAAATAGAAAGTATGAAGAAGGACCACTTCCGTCATCCTCGAAAAATTACACCTAAATTCACTAGGGTTGCTAATACATTGATTCTGGATTAAAGGAGTAGGTAGTATAAGTTTTCTCAAAAATGGTATGTAATGTTGTCATAACATCTCTAAAAAGTATCCAGAAAGTGAACTCTACCGGAGACTTATTCACAACTGTCCAGTAAGAAGCGAGATTTTAAATTTGGAATCACCTACTGTCCAGTAAGTAAGTATGTAATATACTTACTGGACAGTAGTAGGGATTGGTCCGAAATATCAAAACGTAACCTATATCGGATATGTGTTAGATATCATATCATATCGAAATCTTTATCAAAATAACCGATATTACAAAAACTGTATCTAATAAAAACCTTACTAGCGTGCGAGAACGAATAAGTCAAAACTTAAAACCGTAACAATGCGGAAACGTACGAACTACGAACAAAACGCAAACTTCACAAACGATAGGAACCATAATTATGCGCTACCTCTCTTTCTAAGTATTATTTCGCGGTCGTTGTTAGTTTGCTCATCTAAATAACATTTTAACTTATACAAACTGTACTAAATGATATCGAAATCTGAAAACCATTTTCGATATCGATATGAAATCTGTATATCAGTTACATAACCGTTTGTGCAAAAAACCGAAAACACCCATCTCTAGCCAGTAAGTCATCCTCTTCAGATCTGCTTAGAAAAAAAAACATAGTACCTACCTCCAGCCAGACACATACTAATATGTGTCTGGCTGGAGGTAGGTACTATGTTTTTTAACATGTATTATAACATGGTTATAGGAGGGAGGCTCCAATTATATATCTATCTCTCTTTTTGGTATGACATTTTATGAGATAGATATATTTTTGAGTCCGATAATCAAGACGTAAAACAATCAAATATAAATGCCCCCGGTAAATCGATCACAATATCTATCAGTAATTGCCCTAATATGAATGTAACCTTCAATATTAATTAAACGAATTTGTTGTTAAACTTTCTTTCATTTTTGAAAAAAGCATTATACAAGCCGCAACCAGTAAGAAAGCCATCCTGGCCTCGTATATAACCGATATAACTCATACTTGGCCAGGAAGGCTTACTTACTGGATTCTGCAGTAATGTACTATTACAAACACAAAAACATCGATTCGTCTAAACACATCATATCATGCTTACATGCCTTAGAGGGTAGACGCAGAGCCTCAAATATCCATTAAGGGTACACTAGTCGACGGCACGAACTATTTTGTGCGCGGGGTTAAAATGCATTTTATATCAACCGACAACACGTGCGGAAGAGATAGATGCTGTGATGAGCGGTAGGAAGCTAGTTCGCGTACGAATACACACTTTTGCAAAGTTGTAGCGAAATGGATAATGATTTAGGACGAAACCGAGCGCGCGAAATTTTATAAACAGACCTTTGGCAGTCTAGATATCATGAAAGAACTACTAAATGATACCACTAGTTTTCGCAAGATATTGTGTCATAATTACGTGTTCGATAGATTGTTGATCGAAGCGTGTCTACTACTAAAAGATAAATTATATATTTTAAAAAGTATGAATTAAAAAGGAATTGTCGGTGGTTTTGGAAATTTTAATTTTTACTTGTTATTATCCAACGCAGGATGAATGCGGCACGGGTCGCGGATAAATTTGAAAGAGAGTTACCGCGGCCCTGGCACAAGCAACTGAAGGAACACGGGTGGGTTTTAGTCAGTAAAAGTCTGACATGCCCTCCCGCTTCACCCAGAGCGGGAGAAGTCATCGGATGATTTCACACCCAAAAAAAAAAAAAAAAAAGGATGAATGCGGCACGGGCAGACAACAAAGGTACACTTGCGCTTCCTCTTCACTAACGCTCATACTCCTATCGGACTGTAGGTTATTTCGACTAGACCAGGGAGAAATCAAGGGCAGGTCCGACAGCTACACCATTACACATAAGTGCTTTCCGAGGCACGGGGGTTTCACACCATCGATGATGACGTCCACATTGCGGCTGCTACAAATCCAATAAGACTAGATATACTACGAAAAACAAGAAGCTAGGTTTATATCATTTATACTTAAGACGACGACTAACGCCAACGACCTTGAGGGAACAAAACGCGCACTCGATTCACACCCGCGCGACCCAAAATTTAGTAGTTTTTTGTACTTTCCTTATTATTCTATGACTTTAAAAAAAAAGCCTCAGATCAAAATGTAGATGATTAAATTGCCTTTGAGATGGTGTTGATTTCATTAAAATACGCTCAGCGGTTTTGGTGTGATTGTCGTGTTTTTGTCCGTTTTAGACATAACTTTACAAATTAATTACACTATGTTACACGAATAAAACTGAAAATTTGCTTAAATCAAATTATTAAGAAAATAGTCTAATGTTACATATATTTTTTCCAAAAAATTATGACTAGCCGTTTAGACGTGATTCTCATTTTAAAATCAGCTACTCAAGGGAATCGGCGCCTTAAGCGGCAATAGTCCAGTGTGCTTAGTGCGAGTTTTTTAACGTACTCACTCGTGATATCGTAAACGATCTCTTATGTCAAAATGTATACAAAAAAAGAGGTTTTGCTTTGCCGTCACCAGACGGCGCTTATCCAGTTTCTATACAAATTGTAGTTTACGTTAACGCGATTGAGCGTGAATAAAAACTCGCACTAAGGCCTCAGAGTTTGAAAGGGTACTGACGAACGTGAGGTCGTGACTTTGATTCCCACTTCTTGCACTATGGACGGGAATATTACTTACTAGCGACCCGCCCCGGCTTCGCACGGGTAGTAGAGCATAGGAATTATACCACAGATTACCTCCCGAGGGAGGTAATCTGTGCATTATACCTACCACGTTTTTTCTTTCGTAGGATCCCGTCATCGGTGTGAGGCCCGCCCGCTTGAATTTATTTTCGCGTGCGTTAGTTTTTATTTTGCCATAACTCCTAAGACATTCATTTTAATTATATGCTGTAAAGGGAAATTGTGTTCTACATGACATCCACAATGTATCTAATGTATTTAATTGGATAAGGAATTATACTGTATTGTTTAAAATAGCTTGGTAAAGAACCCATTTTTATTTTACATGTAAATGATAAAAGTGGTTCCTGTGGGTTATCCTTAGGAGAAAAGCATATAATATACCATCGCTAACATTTATATCGACCTTTGTAAGACATACAATTCCGTAGTACATTAATTTGATCTATCTCGTAAGGTTTGCCAGCGTTTGCAAATATTGCTGAAAACTGCATTAAAATCTGTTGCGTAATTTAAAAGATCTAAGCTAAATACAAATAGCGGGTTTGACTTTGTTTTATACGCTACCTATTTAAAAAAATATTAGTTTACCCTCGCACTGGAATGCCGTGCAGCAGTTACATCAATGGAGCTCAAATTTATAATAAACTAGCTAATATATAATAGCCTATGTTACTCAGGATTACTGTAGCTTTCTATTGGTGAAACAATTTTTTAAATCGGTCCAGTAGTTTCGGAGCCTATTCAGTACAAAACAAACAAACAAAAAAATCTTTCCTTTTTGTAATATTAGTATAGACTAACTCTAAGTCCAGCAGCCTTATTGCGTAATCAATTCGGCAAGGCAAAGAGTTTTCACCCCATCAATCGACCTATCACATAGACGGAAATCCACATCGCGTCTTTCGTCTCGTATGTGATTCGACTCGATTGTTCATACTCTTTGCCCTTTGCCTTGCCAAATTAATTACGCAATAAGGCTACAGGTTTCACAGTGTTTTCCTTCACCGTTGTCAGCGATGCCCAAGATATACATAGACAAGATATATATAGATAGACATAGAAACTACCTACATATATATGTGTAGTGTTTATGTATAGGCATGCATTAATAAAAAATAACATTTAAAAAAAAAAAAATATATCCGTTACTTAAAAAATGTATATCCATATGCATTTGTTAGTATTGGAAGTACGTGTGACGTCATAATGTTTTGCTACAAAATACAAACTGTCATATTTATTAAGCATCTACCGACAAATGTCAAAGTACCTACCTAAATTATTATTGTGTTATCAAATACCTACAATCGTTAGAGTACCCACCTGAGTAAATAACTTAATACAGGAAAGAACTCTAAATTACATTTAAGCCAAAGTTATGATATTCCTATAAAATACTACGTAATTTGTAATGATCATTGTGATGTATCCTGGATTTTATATTGCTATTTTAGTATTATAAGTCCTTTGAGACAATTAGTACAAGTCTGTCAGTTAGTATCAATATTCTTTCGAATATTGATTAAGAATTACTAAATAGGCAATATTCAATTCCTTAATTGTCTTGATACGTTTTAAAAAGGTTTCATTACTCAAGAATTGATTATTGACCTAACTGTGAGATTATTTATAGAAATGTAGAAAATGGTGGGAACATTTGACAGGTCGACTCGTTACTATAAATAGTGTATAATTCGTAAGATTGAATCACTTTTGTGGTGAACTACAAGCCAGTACAGATCAGTGGTGATAGTTATATTCTGTGAAAGATGGACTACACAAGCTTTACGTAAGTTATTTGATATTATAACTTGATTATTGCTAATGGTGGTGTTGAAACTCTATTTCATGTTGTGGCCTTTATTCATAATGATGTTAAATTGATTTAAGGGCTAGTCATGTTCTTTGCCTTATCCTTGTTGTTTAGATTATGTAACATTGTGGAATATTACAAGATTTATCATATAATGGCCATAATATATAATTAGACCTTTATTGTGATAAACGAGATTTATATGGTTGTAAAAGATATATATGGATACTTTTATAACCATAGTTGCTTCCGTGGAGTTTCTTGCCCTTCTTCTCCACGAGAACTAGTTTAGCGAACGGGCAGTAAGCTCTCTTGAGCCTCGATATGAATTAATTGACAAGCCTAATTGAAATAAATACCTAGTCTTGTCTTTCTGTGCTTTTATTCATAAAACCTTTCCCTTATACACCACAAAGGAACTATGACTATGACACAGTAAATAACCAGCAACCATCTTGACATTCCAAGCTAAGCTTGCTATCTTCGTAAATATCGATACTTTTGTATGGAGTTCCTTTATAAATCTAACATCAGAAGTGGGATTCAGCTCTAGCTCACACAGATTTCTAATGATTTCCATTTTGTCATTTTCATAAACAACGTGTCGACGAGTCGCCAACTCCACTCGCACCAAGACGATGACTTCGCGATGCCACCCTAGACGACGGCACTGCGAGCTGCATAGCTTGCGGATCTAGAAGCTGTACGACCATTGCAACTACGGTTCTTCATGCTACCTTACGAACAGTGGATCTGCGAGTCTGCTAACTGTTGTCAGAGCATTGGAGTCAGACTATGGAAATCAAGCTGACAGCTGCAGAACGAATCAGCTAAAAGTGGTGAGACTTTGGTTTTATTTGTTTTACTATTGAAGAATTTATGTAAATTTTGAATATCTTGTGTTATAAAGATATGTTTGAATAAGCGTAAAACGATAATTCCTAAGGATTTCAGTTTATTTATCAGAAACTTGTTTAGATTTTTTGTTTTTTTTTACCTGAGGGTATTTTTGCAAAAATGTACCCAACTTGGTGATAAGACAGTTAGTGGCCACGTACAGAACTTGAGAGGTACAAAGGATTTGCAAAGAATCGTTATTAGTTAGTGGAGGAAGAAAAGTAGTTTTTTTCCAATATTCTCACATTTGCGAGAGACTCTCGGTCCTCTGTTTTTCTCTTGGCTATTTTTTTAAGTAAAACTAAAAAGGAATCGTATTTATGGCAAAAGCTCTTGAGCAGTTATTTTCATGAAAATTCTGTATTAATTAATAAAATAAATATTCTACTCTTCAGAAATATTAAAACAAACAGTACAATTAATATTGTCAAACCTTGCATTTCTCGATCTGATAATAAATTTAAGTGATTCGTTTTTGGGCTATTAGAGATTGAAATTTTGATATACACAAATCGTGATCTAATGGTATACAGAGGTAGAATTAGAATAAATTATTGCAATCTAAGCAAAAGTGTAAAAAAAATTTAGCAAAGCTGGATAATTTATTTTGTTAGGAACATAAAGATTAACTGACAAGAACACTGATGTGTGAATGTCTAAGAATGTGTTCGACCAAACAGCTAACATAGTTCGGTTCTATCGCGACAGCTACATAATAAGTAACTTCTTATAATTGAGTCGTGAATATATATAAAAAGAAAACATTATAGAATAAAACAAATAAATGAAAAGTATATTTATTGAATAATAAAAACCATGTGGGTGTAACTTACCGAGTAGGTTGTTTGAAAATGTCACAAGAGTTATAATAATGCCAGGCCGTGCCATCAGCATGGTACATTAGAAAAATTATTTTATCGTTAGGGTACCTGTTGAGATTATTTTGATTTTATTTCTGGTAAATGTTAGCATTTAGTTGAAAAGTAATTATAGAAAAAGGTCGTTAAAAGATTGGTCATTACAATAAAGCCTGACATTCTAGATAAATGTCAAAATTAATAGTTGGTACTTTTTGTGACCGAAGGGATTGATTTGAGAGTTGTTTGATTGACTAAAATTCAGTCAAAACAAGTCGAGATGGGCCTCTGAATCTTTATGATCAAGCAACGGTCTGCGACCTCGGAGTTTGACAGAGTTAGTTGGTTAAATAAAGAATTTAAATATATACCCTCTGTTGATCTGATTTTAGTCAGAAGAAAATATTTCAGTACAATTTGCAAAGATATTGTCAGATTGGCCGAACGATGTATTGTTGGAATAATATTTAGAACAAGGATGGATTTGGCAAGGTAAAGTGGCCTATGAGAAATTTATTATTGAAGATACTATTAAAGAATAAAAACATGTTTGTACATGATGTTTGTACATTATATTGTATCTATATAAAAAATATGTATTGGATGTCAGATGTGACAAATATAATGGAAAATGATAAACTGAGAATATGGTCGGGAGAATGGATTGATGATATCGAATAATGTAACTTTTGTGTGTATATTATATTTTATCCATAAAAAAATATGTATTGTATGTCAGATGTGACAAATAGAATGGAAAACATGAAGAAATGATGGGAACTGCTGAAGTTAGTTACTTTGCTCTAGCCCGTCTCATGTGCAGCAGGTGAGGGGCTTAGATTGATGTCAAAGTACTGACCGTTGTTATTTTGTCCTTTTGATGTGATAAATTGGACTATAACAATGAATTATGTATTAGCATTAAGTTTCTTTACAAAATTAATAAGAGATAATTAGTTTCAAGTTTTTAGTTATGTAGTCCGAGAGCGAACTACATGTCAGTATGGCCGTGTTAGTATTGGAAGTACGTGTGACGTCATAATGTTTTGCTACAAAATACAAACTGTCATATTTATTAAGCATCTACCGACAAATGTCAAAGTACCTACCTAAATTATTATTGTGTTATCAAATACCTACAATCGTTAGAGTACCCACCTGAGTAAATAACTTAATACAGGAAAGAACTCTAAATTACATTTAAGCCAAAGTTATGATATTCCTATAAAATACTACGTAATTTGTAATGATCATTGTGATGTATCCTGGATTTTATATTGCTATTTTAGTATTATAAGTCCTTTGAGACAATTAGTACAAGTCTGTCAGTTAGTATCAATATTCTTTCGAATATTGATTAAGAATTACTAAATAGGCAATATTCAATTCCTTAATTGTCTTGATACGTTTTAAAAAGGTTTCATTACTCAAGAATTGATTATTGACCTAACTGTGAGATTATTTATAGAAATGTAGAAAATGGTGGGAACATTTGACAGGTCGACTCGTTACTATAAATAGTGTATAATTCGTAAGATTGAATCACTTTTGTGGTGAACTACAAGCCAGTACAGATCAGTGGTGATAGTTATATTCTGTGAAAGATGGACTACACAAGCTTTACGTAAGTTATTTGATATTATAACTTGATTATTGCTAATGGTGGTGTTGAAACTCTATTTCATGTTGTGGCCTTTATTCATAATGATGTTAAATTGATTTAAGGGCTAGTCATGTTCTTTGCCTTATCCTTGTTGTTTAGATTATGTAACATTGTGGAATATTACAAGATTTATCATATAATGGCCATAATATATAATTAGACCTTTATTGTGATAAACGAGATTTATATGGTTGTAAAAGATATATATGGATACTTTTATAACCATAGTTGCTTCCGTGGAGTTTCTTGCCCTTCTTCTCCACGAGAACTAGTTTAGCGAACGGGCAGTAAGCTCTCTTGAGCCTCGATATGAATTAATTGACAAGCCTAATTGAAATAAATACCTAGTCTTGTCTTTCTGTGCTTTTATTCATAAAACCTTTCCCTTATACACCACAAAGGAACTATGACTATGACACAGTAAATAACCAGCAACCATCTTGACATTCCAAGCTAAGCTTGCTATCTTCGTAAATATCGATACTTTTGTATGGAGTTCCTTTATAAATCTAACACATTCGTTACTTTAAAACATAGTACTCGTTACAAACATATCGTTACTCGTTATTTTCGTTACAATCTCGCTTCGAATTGCCTAACGCTTTCGTTACTGACAGCTGTATTGAACGATTTGAATAGGTGACAGTATCCACATCTGGAACAGTATAATGATACGTAGTATCTCTAAGTCGTCTGTGGTACAATGGTCAATGGCTGGCTATTAAGATCGCAAAAGCAAACAAAACGTTTCGAGTTTAAGGGCTTTTGTAATTCTCAGAAACAAAATACAATTTCAGATTTTATGAATACAAAAATAGTAGGCAAGTAGCAAAACGAAAATAATAAATTACTTTGCCATTTTGTCTCATTTTATACTACTTGCCGGGCTACCTGTTCCTAATATTATATATCCGAAATACAGTCTATTAACGTTTACTAAACAATAGCCATCCAAATTTACAAAAAGAGGCACATTATGGAAATAAATATCGCTCGGTACAAAATTCGAAACAAAATTTGTAACGAATGAATTCAAAATATCAAAATGCGCGCTTTTCGAATCCGTATCGAACCGAGTCGAGTCGAACGCACGATTCATTCATCGCATCACCGAATCGCCACGTTCCGTTCCGTTCAAGGTATACACTACTATACAGATGTACGACGTCGTACTTTCGTCCCGTTCCGAATACAGATAAATGCGAGTAACGAAACATATTTGAGAGTACCGATTCGGTACTTCGAGTCAGGCGGTATACTCTAACGAGTAAAACTACAGTAAAGAATACATACGGTCTGAGTGTGACAGCCGGAGCGCTGGGTTGTGTATCAAGGTGTTCCTGTTTGTTAATCTATAAATAGTCTTAGCATGTGGGCAGCACGACAACAGCAGTTTAGCGCATGTACCCGGTTCTGAAGGAACCGAGTATACCAGGTTCTTTCAGGGTATTTGTAGAAAAGGTTCCGGAAGGAGAACACCCGGTTCCCCCGGTTCTTTAAAAATAACGGAAAATTTTGACATTATTACTTCGATTCAAAATACGCGTGATAATCCAGGAAGTTAGGACATTGCTGCCGAAAAAATTGTATTCAAGATGTTTCACCGGCATAACGTTCATTATGGTAGCAGTAACGTTGCCTAAAAAGTCCATAAACATAACAAAGGAGCAAAAAAAAATGAGCTGTCAACGAGCCCAAAAATCAGTTTTTTGCATAATTCTCGTAAAGTTTTGATTTTACTGCAATTTCTGCTCAGAGCAAGATTATTCCTTGTTTAATTGTGCACAAAAAGTCCTATATAAGATTCACTAATTGTCATTAGTTTTCGAGATAATTATGGCCCAAAATATGTTTTTAAGTTATTTTTTTACTATATCTGTCCGTATGGTAATTTAGGCTAGTCACATTCAAAATGTCGTTTTATGGTATGTTTTCATGTTTTGAGAGCAATATTATCTATTTTACTTAAAATACGGAATTAGAGAACGTTAACGGTACTGAATGGTGCTCATTGCAGTGTTTTTCATCAACAGTTGTAAAATACAGAAACAGTTTTGAACATAATGAAATGTGAGAAATAATAAAAAAAAAACTTTAATTGTAGGCCAATCTGCGAATTTGATTCCCAGTTCAGTATTTTTACCGAAATTTTGATTGTGCTAGTAGTAATGTTGTCTGAAAAGTCCATTTATTCACATGAGAGTAAAAAAAAACTTGTCTGTCAAAGGTCCTAAAAATCTGGTTTATGTTTAATTATCATACAATTTTGGTATTTCTGCAATTTATTAAATTGTGCTCAAAAATGTCCTACATTCGAAAATTCGGATTCGTTAATGCTCTTTGGTTTTCGATATACTTAGTCAAAAGAAAATTATAATTTTTGATAATTATTATAAAGAAAAGTACATGTCTACTAGTAATTGTTATAAGAAAATTCTAAAGAATAGTACATTATGGTACAAGTGTGCAATGTTGGTGATTACCGCTGAGGCGCCATTGAGACCCGAGCCGTAGGTGAGGGTCTTAAGAGAGCCGAGGACGGTAATCATCAATACACACGTGTATCATACGACGTTTTTCAACACACTTGTGAAGAAAATAATACTGAAAAATAATTTTCAACAGTGAAAACGAGTTGTGAAAATATTTCGCAATGGCGGGGTAAATTATTCAGTTTTCCTATGCACGCGCATCTAACAATGGCGATCGGCCATAGGCTAAAACAATGAGGTTAGTTTTTTTTTTTAGCTTTTCGCGGATAGCGTTTTAGCCACGTACAAAATCGGGCATTTCAAGTTTTCTTTATTTCAGAGAAACAAAAGTTATATTAGAGGGCAAGTTTTATTTATTAAACACGTACGTTGCATGAAATGAGCAAGCAATATGTTAGGTACTAGCATTTTGCTGCATTGTTTGACTAGAAGCTATGCCACATTTTACGTACCTATTTAATGGATATCATGGAAGTAGTAATTACTACCCATATCATGTTATGGATATAGTAAGTACTACTTCCATGACAGGAATAGAAAGGGATTAATGTCGAATGGGACACTTTTAATTGATTAACAGTGTTACATTTTATTACATTAAAAATACTTCAATTTTAACTGGATTAGAATTAATGACTTATTTTATTAATTTTCATTGGATTGATTTGTGACACTTTTAAAATTAGTTTAATTTAAAAGTATTTAAAATGAAGGCAGGAAACCATTAAAAAAAAAACTATAACTCACTTGTGAATAATAGCAATGAAAAAGTCACAGTTTGATTACAGGTATCATTATATGCCTAATTGCGGTGAAATTAGAGCCACTTTATGAGCAAGTGTGTTGAAAAAGTTTGTTATGTTGATCAGACAATTTTCAGTGACAATTGCTTATCCTGTCAAATTCTCTATGATTTATTTCCCAATAAAAAAAACTTAAAATTTAAACAGCCGCCACTGACCTCTAATATACAAGTACGCTGGACTTCATATTATCGATGACAGAATTAAGACATTTGATTTTCGCCATTTTGGCGCTGATAGCAACGTGACTTAACGTGAGATTCCATGGAACTAATATTAGAGATGGGACATAGCCTTCGGTATAAAAATACGTGAGAATAATTTAATACTTAGGAGAACAAGAAAATCCTAATTATTTTAATTGAGATTCATTTCTAAGTAATAGAAAACTTGCTGTAAAGGTTAACTGAAAAATACTTTCAATCAGATTGCAAGCTATAAACTAGTGGATAGCGTGCTACTAAAGTTATAACTTTAGTAGCACGCTATTACTATCACGTTATTACTGATCTGACTACTGCGCTATAGCGCAGTAGTCAGATCAGTGAGATTTAAATATGGGGATAGGCTAACAACTTATCCTTAAAACTAGTATTTTTGAGCAAGTATATGCTCGCTCAAGTATACTAGTTAGTTAATATTTACAATTACAATAGTTTGGATTCACTCGGTTGGAACATCATTCAGTAGATGAGTAGACTTGCCAAGTCTACTATTTTGATATTAGTGTAATTTAAAAATATTACTAATACTCATATACTCGTATTAGTTAAAATAATATAATATTTCCAGATTTTCCAGGCGAATATATTAGTATTACCTAATCTTGAGAAATATCGGTATTAACCTATCTCTAAATGTGTCAATTTTAGTTCCCGAGAACCTCGAGTGGGGCGCTTTGATTCGCACAAAAATCAACTGTCATTTCATCTAATATATGTAGTCCAGCGTACTTGTATGATAGAGGTCAGTGACAGCCGCGGAAACGGGGGAACCGGTTCGCCCGGTTCTAAGCTTATCAAACTCAGTTCTCAAAAAGCTGGAAACAGATGTGGTTCTGCATGCCATAAACACGATGATTGATTGACGACAGACAAGTATATGGATTCACTAGATTATGTAGGTAGACATACTTAAACAGCACGCTTTCCTTTCTTTCTCAGGTACTTATTGTCTTAGATGTGTAACTTTTTAGTGTACAATAAAGTATAATATTCTTATTTATAACGGAGTTGTCTGTGTATTAGAAATTTGCGCTGATAAAAATGTAGCTTTTTCAGTATTTTTGCTCGTGAAACTTGTAGGGACTCTAAATCTTTTTTTTTCTTTTAAATATCATTCGGTCAATCAGACTGATCTAGAAAAGATTTTGTCTGATGTTGTTTGTTTGTCGATTTTGTTTGAAATAGGAAAAGAAGTTTTGAAGAGAGGCGTTTAGAATTTGGTGATGGTGATCCCTGGTCGAAGAACACATAAATTACGATCATGGTAGCATCGAATCGAAAAAGTTCTCCGCTGAGATTGGCCGCCATAACTGAAAGCCGGGCAGAAAGACAACCGAAATAAAAATTGTAGTTCTAAAAACTAAAAAACACGCTTTAATGGTAAGGATAATGGGACAAACTGTTTAAATTATTGCATTGTCATCGGTCCTTGATAAGTGTGCAAAGTTTCAAATCAATCCAACGTTTTGAAGTGGGTGAAAATCACATTCAAAGATTCCGTTACATTGATACATTGATACATTGATACATTGTTACATTGATACATAGATACATACATACCAAGCTAATAAAAGCGTGTTAAAAAGGCTATGTATATGTCAGATCTGGGGGGTGACTATATACTTAGAGTGAGAGTAAGGGACAGATGTATACAAGTCATATACATCTGTCCCTTACACACACTCAAAGTAACCTTAATCTAAGAGCTTATGGTTACCCCCCTGACCCGACGTCACAGCTTAGGTTCATGTTTAGGGAAGCTCAACATTTTTCGCCGACCCTCCTACCTAATCTGAGTAGCAGGGTAAGGGGGGTATGTGGGTAGCATTTTCTTTTATTTATTAAGCGTCGTTGGATCATAAATCACTAACTGCCGCCCACGTCGCTTCCCCTTCCATTAACTATACAAACCAACTTGTTTCATATTCAAACAAGTCTCAGTGAATTCTCTTTTAGTTTTATTATAATAACAATGCATTCCTGTAACCGTAGTGCAGGGCAAAGGCTTTTTCTGTATGAGAAGACTCTCATACAGAAAAAACATGAGCATCATCAAACTTCTTGCTCAAGATGGGTTGGCGATTAGCTTCTGCCCGCTGCTCCACCTGCGTTGTATTAGTACTTCGCCCAATATCCTTATAAATTATATACTAAGTGTTATTCTGATGTAAACTATAATAAAATATAAAAATATAATAAAACCTTTAATTCGGACAACCAACATCCATATGGTAACGCTTAGCAATAATATTTAAAACCAAGTTATTTTTACACTTTACACAGGCATTCGGAACAAAATCCCGTAATAATTGAGTGCCGTACCTCCCGGCTATGGTTTTCAGGATGGACTTGGAGCTAGCACGCACTCTGCAGAGCAAAGAGGCAGATTTCTGCCTGTCGATGGCATGGAAATCATAGACGTGAGATTCCGCGAACATACCTCTGCAGTAACGGGGCAGCCCTATCAACATCCTTCCATCCAGCAGTCAAAATATTTACCCTTTACCTAAGCCCAGTTGTAAGCAGAAAGTGACTGAATACTTGAAAACCCTTTGCTATGATGACACGGAGAAACTGCTTCACGTAATTCAATAAATTCCATCACCCTTCTACGTCTTTTTTGAGATATTCGATATTGTATGCTCTCATGGTTCCAAAATTCCTGATTCAAATTTTAAGCATATTTGCCACAATTCACCTACACCAACACATTCACCTACACCTTAACCACAATACATCCACTCATTCACCAAAACTCAGCTACACGTTTTACACCTTTCAATTGCACATTCACCACCATTCACCCACATTTTCACCATAATTCACCTGCATATTTACCACAATCTACATACACATTCACCACCATTCACCACACACCTCCTTACTGCTTTTGTTGTTACTTTTATTTTTTCCTTTATTTTTATTTTTTTTGTTATAATTTTTTTAGTGGCAATATATGGTACCTGCCTGTTAATTTGCATGAAGCCACTAAGTGGGGCCTGGTGACCTGTAACACAGGTTCTAACTAAACCTACATCAGGCACCAGCTCTCACAATGTGAATTTATACATTTACAAACTGATTAGTGCTAAAACAATTGTGAGAGAAAATAAATGAACTTATTATTATTATCCTTGTTATTGCATGAGAAAATTATTATAGGTATCCGTATCGAAAGATAGGTAGGTGAGCTTATTGGTCCTCATTATGTTCAGCCTTTTTATTTAAAACTTAAAAAATTACGCGTCCTTTTTTAAAGTGTTTATTTTGCCTTGAATCACAAAACCATATATCTACCACTAATATTTTAGGAATTATTTTAAACTAGTCATCATCATCTGCCTAGCCTTTTCCCAACTATATTGGGGTCGGCTTCCAGTCTTACCGGATTCTGCTAAGTACCAGTGTTTGACATGGAGCGACTGCCTATCTGACCTCCACAACCCAGTAACTGGGTAACACGGTACCCCTTGGCAAGACTGGTGTCAGATCTCAAGCTTCAGACTACCCGTAACGGCTGTCAAAAAACTTCAAATAACAGCCGGGACCAACGGCTTAACGTGCTTGCCGAGGCACGGAGGAAACTCGGTATGTTGAAATGGTCACCCATCCACGGACCGACCTCGTCAAGCGTTGCTTAACCTTGATGATCGACCCATGCGGCTGTTATTATTTAGCTACGAGCTCCTCTATATCTAATTATTTTAAACTAGTGTTAAATGTAAATCCTCTTCCTTACTTATGTAAAATTAGCTAGGTAACTGGTTAGCTTAATTGAACCCAATAAAACAATAGTTCAATAAAACCACTATTAAAATGATTTTGTTCAGTTTTCCTTCGTCACATTATGGATTATTTAACAGAGTCTGTGACCCAAATACGCAATAGTACAATAATGTCATGAAAGTCAGGCATTAGTTACTTAGCACAACATACACTACATTATTATAGTCTCTGCTCTTTCATTTATCACCACTATATTTTTGGATTGGTATCCTGCAAATGAATAGGAAAATAAGACAAATGCTTCAGTTTGTGATCATCCCCTTTTATTATCGAGGGTCTGCTGGGCGAACAACAAAAAAAAAATACACTTTTCTTTGTCCAATTTATGTCTAAATTACTTATTTTTCATGATTGATTAGGCTTACTAACAGGATAAATAGGTACCTATTCACGAGAATGAATGTTTTATTAGGCGGTACGACCTTTAGCTTATTGCTTGTACTGAAGTCTAACAACTCTACATTCATCTCTTGTCAAACTGCCAAATCAATGTAGTCTACAATGGGCTATATTTGTTCGTAGGCGTTGGGATTCCAAGCCATTCATTGAAAAATCTCCATTTGGGTGTAAGTGCTATGAAGGGGGATGAATGCTGCGCATGCGTGTGCGTGGCTGTGGCCGACCCTCTCACACCCCGCATTTCGGGCGAGTTTCCCGCCAGCGTCGCGCGACTCCGCGCCCGTCATCACAAAGAAATAATGATACCAAAAATTTAAATTAAACATCTCTGTGTATTTACAATCCGAAGTTCAGTGCAGTGCCAATAAATAAGTTTGTGCTCCTCCTAAAAAATGCTCACTCATAAATCAATAAGCATGCCATTCAATGTACACATAAAAGCGCTCATAACTTTCACGTGTAATTTATTGGTCCTCATTATGTGCCACGACAAGGAATCCGAATCGTTTTAAAAGTTAATAATGACAATAAGACGACAATAATTAATATTTAAATAGAAAAGTAATAGAAAATACGAAAGATGGCGAACACAGCACATTTGATGAGGCGACAAAGCTCGCGAGATCTTTACGCACAGCGTTCAATAGATAGAATGGAAATGAAGGAGCTGCGGGGTCGGCTGGTTACCATGGAGAACGGGCACCCGTCCGTGCGCTCACACGTCATGTACGGCGCCACCAACGAGGCCTTCGAGGACACCAGCCCCAACAGGCGCTCCTCCGAAACGCCGACCAGCAAGGCCAGCTCCGTGGAAGAGCGCGGCGTGGCCAAGCCCGAGGGCGGCGGAGTCGAGAGAGAGTCTTGGGACAGCAAGCTGACCTTCCTCCTGGCTACAGTCGGCTACGCCGTGGGCTTGGGCAACGTCTGGAGATTCCCGTACCTGGCGCAAAAGAATGGTGGAGGCGCGTTTTTGATTCCGTATTTCGTGATGTTAGCTATTGAGGGGATTCCTATATTTTACTTGGAGTTGGCGATCGGGCAGCGCTTGCGGAAGGGTGCTATTGGAGTCTGGCACCAGGTGTCGCCGTACCTGGGCGGCATCGGCATTAGCTCGGCTGTGGTGTCGTTCAACGTGGCGCTGTACTACAATTCGATCATCGCGTGGTGCCTGTTCTACTTTGCGCAGAGCTTCCAGGCTGAGCTGCCGTGGGCCGAGTGCCCCAAGAAGTACTTCGCCAACGGATCCTATACCACGGAGCCGGAGTGCGCAGTAAGTCACTTGTTTTGTTCTCTACATATTGGTTAGAGAGAATTTTACAGATTATTTGTACACAATCATGTTTCAAGATTCACCGTTCTCTAAGAAGTTTTTATTACAAAGGATACTCGTAATCGTAACACTTTCATGTCCAGAGTTATGAAAATTAAAAGTTTTAAAGTTTTAAAATTTATAAAAACTAGCTTCTGCCAGCGGCTTCGCCCGCGTTAAAGTCAAAAGTTATACCGAGGGAACATATTCCCGGGATAATAAATAGTCTATGTGCTGTGCCAGACTATAATCTATCTCTGTGCCAAATTTCATCAAGTACCGTCCAGCCGTTTAAGCGTGAAGAAGTAACAAACATACAAACAGACTCACAAACTTTCGCCTTCATAATATTAGAGTGTGATTTACTTAAATCTACCTGCGTAAAGATCTTTTTTAGTATACTTTAATTGCCTAATAATATTAGAGCCTAAATTATGCTAGAAAAAATAATGACCGTTCGAAAATAGCAATTAGGTATATCACGAGCCAGAAGAAGTAATCAGGGAATCGTATCGATAATGTTATACAAAGTGGTTTCAATTGAATCCAATTTGCACTAACCCGTCTTTGCACACGGCTACCGTACTGTACCTACGCTAAATCGATATCAGGCGGACCATTATTGAAGGCTTTATAGTTATTGGAAAAACTGTCGTCCGTTACTGTCGAAGAATTCATACAAGAAGAAGAAGAAGATCGAAGATTGAGTTTATAATTTCGAAAAGTTAAAAGAGTTATGTAAGTGTAGGAACTTAAGTCATTTATTAGGTGGAAATTATTATTTAAAAGGATTATCCTTTTATCAGTTTTCAATCTATCACATTATTTCATCACCACTGCTCTCAAAACGGTGAAGGAAAACATCGTGAGGAAACCGGCATGTCCTAGAACCAAGAATTCGAAGACGTGTGACATCCACCAACCCACACTGGGCCCCCGTGGTGGATAACGGCCCATTTCTCTCACAGAGAGGAGGCCTGTGTCCCAGCAGTGGGAACATTAATAGGCTGATGATGTGATGTGTTGTGATGTGATCTATCTATAGGTTATTTCGTTTTGAAACACTACAAAAAGTTTGGATGGATTTGTGTGTGGATGTATGTTTGTTACTCAATCACGCTAAAACGGCTGAACGGATCTGGATGAAATTTGGCACAGAGATTGATTATAGTCTAGAATAGCACATAGAATAGAATAGAATATACTACAAAAACTATTAAAACAGAACCAACACACAAACGAGAATATACTACTTTTTATCCCGGTACAATAACTTTCATGCGAACGAAGCCGCTGGCAGAAGCTATAGTAACTTATAAATAACTAAGCGTGTCTACCTTAGTTCGATCACGACGTAAAACAATTGACAACGTAATAAATTTAAAGCAATAATAAAGAGTATGCAATTTGCAATCTTTCTAAATACGCGTACCAACACATTGCCTAATTTTGACGTAAATATCTACAGGAGGCAGTGACATTATATAATATATGGCCACTTACGGGCACAGATGACCTGGCCAGCTGATACACAGCCAAAAAAAAAACAGACTCCATTAACAGAAATGTCAAAAATTACAGCAACTTCAAAAGGTCGTTGTGGACAGATTCAATGAGCGAAAGTGATGTATTTCGGGCGATTTTTTGATTCGAGGGTCAGCACCGCATTGGTCGAAGATTCTGTTAGATTTATGAGTTAATCATACGTACAACTAACAACAACATAACATACAACAAACAAACGATTATTTTGTTTTTCTTTTACCCACCTTCACTGGGAGAACATTTCTATTTTTTAGGGTTCCGTACCCGGGTCCAAACGGAGCCCTATTGCTGTCATTAACGTGTCCGTCTGTCTGTCGTCCGTCGTCTGTCACACAATTTTGTACCGAAGAGTCTTTTTTAACTTCCCATTGACCTGTGAACTTGAAATTGGGTGATAATGTTTATTATTACGTATATTTTAGGTACTAACAAATACCAATATATTGATAAATCAGATTTTTCTTTGGTACGGAACCCTAAATGTGCGAAGTCCGACACGCACTTGGCTGGTTTTTACCCGACTGCAAGGAAAGGGTTATTTATTGTTGTCATGTGAGTCACTATAGTTTTAATAATAATAAAGATGTTTAAAACGATCTTAACTCAATGTGTGTCATCCAAGTCGCTGCAACAGTGCAAAGATTAAGGCTTAGCACTGCGATTTTTATTCACACGAATTTTTCCGCCCATTCTGCGAACTATGGAATTGTATGAAGCTGCACGCATTGCGGAAAAAAGTCGCGCGGAAATAATATCGCAAGAAATCCGTGTTTTGCCACAGAATCCACCGCACCGCGGCGCGGATTAAATTCGCGCGAATATTTTGAACTCTATGAACACGTAGAAGGAGACAAAAATCGCACGGAATTTTATCCGCAGTGCGTGTTAGTTAAATTCAGTATGCGGACAAAAATTCGCGCGAATAAAAATCACAATGCGTGCTCAGCCTAATTGTTACTCCTGGAAAATGCCTATGGCCTATTATGAAGAACAAGCTTCCGCCCGCGACTCTGCCTGCGTTGTATTAGTACTTCTAAATTAATAATTTAGAAGTATAAGATATATTACTGTAAAGTTTCATCAAAATCCGTTCAGTAGTTTTTACATGAAAGGGTAACAAACAGCCATCCATAAATCCGTCCTCACAAACTGTCGCGTTTATAATTGTAGGTAGTATTGTAGTAGGATTAATACCATGATGTTTAGTATGGAAAAATGGTCGCGCGCAGTACTAAACCGCACCGCTGCGGCGCCGGCATAACTCCGACACCAAACGTCTAAATTGAAAGAGCCCTAAAACCTCATATCATTGAACCCAGGTGGTTCGCTAGTGCCGCATGTATTTCTAGACTGCCAAGCAATCCACAGCACCATTAAGTTAAGTCAGTCATGCGTCTAAAATTAATCTTCTTCTTCCATTCAAGAGCTCGATCAATAACCAAAAAAGTAATTTACTTTGCCCACAGTCAAACGAAATGAAAGAAGATAGGTACCTTGAGATTTTATTTAACTGCGTAAGAAGATTACTTTAATTTAAATCTTAATGCTTATAAATCATAAAACTTTTCTCATTAACTGACATTAATAAGTCATAAGTCATTTATTCATTTGTAGGTAGGTACAATAATAATGGTATATACAGGTAATAAAGAGTGCGCTATGTTATGCCAGCGGGCGTAAAAATGTTTGCAGGTAATTAAAAGAATCAAACCAGCTAAATCTCAATAATTAAATAAAATAGGACTTGATAATAAATCAACTATTATATAGAATTCATAATACAAATTAATTAATAATAAATATCTATAGAAATCAAACAAACAATAAAATCAATCAATTCTGTAAGTTTTTGTTTTTTTTTAACTCTAGGCTCGCGTTTGACCACAATCTCGCCTGATGTTAAGCGATGACGTGGTCTACGGTGAAGCACGCTTGCCTAAAAGAAACTATTCACACTTGACTTAAATATCCCAAGGTTGTAGCTATCAGGGAACAAAGATCCCGGAAGGGAATTCCACTCCTTAGCTGTGCGCACAATGAAAGTATTAGCAAAACGCTTTGTGCGTATGAGAGGTATGTCCACCATGTACCGACGGCGCATGGCCGTACGTCTTGTAGTCCGATGATGGAAAGGGCTGGGCGGAATCAAATTGTGCAGTTCCGTCGCACACTTCCCGAAATGTAAACGATAAAAAAGCGACAGGCTGGCAACTCGGCGTCGATGTTCGAGGCTCTGGAGCTCATTCTTCTATGCTCGTGTGTGACCCTTGTCTCACCGGATGATAAGCGATAATATTGCGTGCGACGATGAAGCACGTTTGCTTATAAGTAATCTATTCATTCTTTATTTAAAGCCCCAGGTTTTAGTTAGTACTTAAAAAAAAAGAAAAATTGGGGTGTTACAAGTTTGACGTGTGTACCTGTTTGTTTGTGTTTATGTGTATTTGAGAATCTATCTGTCTGTGGGCATCATAGCTGCTAACTAAACGGAAGAACCGATTTTATTTTGTTGACTTTATCGAGAGTGTTGATGAAAATTGGTTCAGCCGTTCTAAAGTTTTGGGTGTTTTACTGTTTGAATCGGGGTCTTTCGCAAGATATCGTTATATAATTACGTTTTCGATTGTAGATCGAAGCTTGTCTAGTACTAGATAAATTATGTAGCATGATATAAAAATTTGTCGGGGGTATTTTAATTTTTAACCGACTTCACAAAAAGGAGGAGGTTCTCAATTCGTCGGAATCTTTATTTATATTTTATGTATGTTCCCCGATTGCTCAAAGATGCCTGGACCGATTTGGAAAATTCTTCTTTTGTTTGAAAGTTATAATTCACAAGTGGTCCCATGGTTATCAGGTCAGGATCTGATGATGGGATTTATAGACATACATATAGTGATTTTGGTATTTTCATCAATAATGCAATCATTTGCACTCAGAAAGTATCATTAGGTGAAGTGGAACTGATGAAGAAGACCACAGATGGCCACTGGAACTACTTAATGCTAAGTATGTCACGGGTATAAATATATCTCGAATAGTTAACCGACTATGATGATAAAAATACTTATAAATAAATGGTACCGATGAAAATAGTACCATCGAACTGATCTAATGATGAAGCCGGGAGGTAGGAACTGGAACTCCGAAATAAAATGACGTATCCTAGTCTTGTTAAGGCTTATTTGAATCGTCATGAGATGTACTTTGGCTATAAATATTTATCATGTTAATTGGAGGTATCTACCAAAACTAAAAAGAGAAAAACAAAAAATCAAACCGACTGCCAAAACAAAACACTACAAAGCGAACGGTCCTATATAAAGGTGGTTCAATATTGATATTCTAAGCGAAACTTTGATTCTAAGCTTAAGGAAAATGTACATACTGAAGGTAACAACAAAGACCCACATCAGAACTCTTAGGAGGAGTGACCTAAGTATTTTACAGGCCAAACGCTAGTTCAGGATCCCTACTCCTGCAGTATGCGGATCTAGCCGCATACGCACAAAGACTTCCACTTTTTCTGCATTCTCATGTATACAATGAAGTTATTAACAAGTGCAACATAAAAAAATGCACTCTGAAACAGGCAAAAATTGGAGTAACTTCCTGGCTGCTGAGCCTATCATATGACGAAGCTGAAAAATGAATGACCGTGGCAAGATAAAGTTAAAACAAATCATACTCACACTCAATGTGGGTGTGACATTCATATTCACAGTCACACTCACATTTACACTCACATTCGCATTCACATATGTTATACTCACATTCATACTCAAACTCATAGCTCATAGTAACAAAATAGCGTTGAAATGTATGAAGTATAAAATGTTATTATATCAGGGAACTTTTTAATTGTTTACTACTTTTGTTGACCTATAATTTGATTGCTTTATTTTGTTTGATATTAATTTACTTTTTTATTAAACCGAACATGTGTCAAAAATATTTTTTCTTCCAACTATGCTTTAATTTCATCACAATCACACTAAAAACTCAGTACAAAGCGAGTCTTTATTGCTCTAGAGCAATAAAAATGTATGAAATTTCATTATTGCACAGTTTTTTTTTAATCGCACCAAAAGGTGCCAATCTCAATGGATTAGCTCTATTCAGCCAGCCGATATCAATACTTTTTTTTTTACGTACGTATTATTCGTTTCTATCCTACTTGTTCCAAATTTAAAAAATGATTGCTGCTAACTCTGATTTAAAAATGAAAGAAATTTAGAAAGTGATTTTCGACATCGCCGCGCCCGTGGCCGCGCCCATCTACTTCCCGTGATAACGACTTCATTGTAACAAATCAGCCAGGCCCATCTAACTCGTCTGATAATATTATTCAGTCCCAAGTTAAACAAACAAATATAAATTTGCCCAACAAAACTTAACCTTACGTTTAATAATTGCTCAAGTATAACTTTTAATTTCAATAATTAAACTTCTATTTTAACTGTTTGATATGAGTTTCTTTTATCTACTATTCCTATAGGTAATAGTTGAAAGAAAAGCAGATTATGCACCTCGCCTTAAGTAATTTATATTGCCCTCGTGCCTGTTAGATTAGAGCCCTCGCTAACGCTCGGGCTCTAAATCAGGTGCAATAATAAATTACTTTGTGCTCGATGCAATAATCTACTATTATCTACACTCACAACGTAATGTTCCAAATATGAATTCAAAAAATATTGCATAAACACGTACTTTATATTCGTTGATAGGTAAAATTAAAAAAAACCACTATAGTGCAACATTTTCCTTTGATTTTCAAACAACTGTATCATAAAATAACTTTTTTTCTATTACGATACAGGACAAATCCAAGAAGTTAATCACTAAGGAGATTCCATCAATTATTTAAACCTTTTGAAATGCCATTTTTAGAGTCTAGTAAAAAAAAATTGATTCCAATTTTAACTTGTCTGTGACAATGCCCGCTTTAGGCTCATTACGCACTGCGATTTTTATTTTCGCGAACGATTTTTATTTTTTATTTTCTCTTTCCACCTGTTCATAGAGCTCAAAATATTCGCGCGATATTTTTGCCGCACGAGTTTTTTACCGCAATGCGAGCAGCTTCATACAATTCCATAGGTCGCAGAATGGGCGGAAAAATTAGCGCGAATAAATATCGCAGTGCGTGTGCTAAGCCTTAGCTCATGCGCGGATAATGCGGTGATGTGCTGAGTTTTGGCGCCATTCATACGTTTTGCAGGATTCGCTGTACTGAATTTCATGACTTTTTTAAATTCTTGCTTAAAATGTCTGATATTAGTGAATGTGAAGAAAAATTTACGCCGCCAAATATTTTATATGCGGCGATGAAAATTACTCATAATCTCTTACCAGCAAAATCGAGATTATTATATGATGCATTTATCACGACTTTATGGCATGGAAAATGCAAAAAAAAGATTAAGTAGGTTCAATCCCAAAATGTATGAGTGAAGATAAAGTAGTGTATGAAACTGCACATAACTAGGTATTAAAACATTCGTGTGAATACTATTAAAAACCTCGCCTACGGCTTGGTTTTTAAACTCACACTCATGTTTTAATACCCCTTATTATACAACAGTATTATAAACTACTATAAATGTTTACCTTCAAAATTGATCCCAAGATACAGGCTTGCCTAGTTTGGGGCCAATGTAAAAATCTATGTAATACTGTTCTTTATTAAATAAAATTTGAATTTGAATTTAATAAATGAAATAATAAAATCCTTAGATATCAACATATTAAACGTTCGCAAGGAAATAAAGATGTTCCAAAATGACACCGGTAACGAAATCCACTTATATCATTTTGCACCAAACTTCAAAGCGTTAAATGCCGCTATATTTCAGTTTTTTACGACAAACCCATTGTAAGAGTACTCGGAATACTTGACACTTTACAAAAAGCGAATATGAACATAACTTTACTATGTACTTAAATAAAAGAAAACATTTTTTACCGCGTTTTTATGGACTTTTCGCTGTCCACGTTTCAGTAAATTGGATGGAAAATTTCTTTGAGAGAATGTACGTTTTCTTAAGAAATAGGCTTAGAGGAATTGTTGACTTTGGCATTATAAACGAGAACTCGTTGAAATAAACAAGTGTTATTTCGCTGAACTATTGGTCTTACAAATAGACTTCTTTGCGGGTTCGTTTATCATACTAAACAGCCGGGTCCACAACAGACGATCCAAAATGGATAGGCGATACCGCGATCCAGGATCGTGATGCGTATATCGTACTGCCGATCTAGTTGGTTGAAACTTGCGATGGACTCAAAGCGATCCATAGAAAAGCCGTGATTCAGTCGAACTCTTACTGGAGACGGACGTTACGTCATATACTGCGGCGGCGTCGGCTTCCGAAATGTCACGTATTCAACCCCTTACTTAATGACTTTTTGTTCGACAATCGTTATCGGTGATTTTAAAATGAGAATCACCTCTGAGTAGCTGATTTTAAAATGAGAATCACGTCTAAACGCCTAATCGTAATTGTTTGGAAAAATATAAATGTTACATTAGACCATTTTCTTAAAAATTTGATCTAAGTAAATATTGGGTTTTATTCGTATAACATTTAAAGTTATGTCTAAAACGGACAATAACACGACAATCGCACCAAAACCGCTGGGCGTATGTTAATGAAATCGTTCTATGTTCGACTTTATGAATGTTTTTTTTTTTCATGTATGTTCACCGATATCTCCGTCAATTGAGGACTAATTTTTATTTTTTTTATTTTAACCATTTATGCACACACACATGATATACAGACAAGATGAAGAAACAGAAAAATAGGTACATAGGTAATGCTTATTTCTATAGAAATCTCTTCCAGCATACCTGCGAAAGGAAAGATGAAAAAAAGAGACATAGACATAGTGTGTAGACGGAAGGAAGTCATAGGCAATTCTCAATAAAAAAAACTTTTTACAAAAAAATACTACCGACTTCCAAATAAGAAACTACAATGTGAAAAATAATTATATTTTTGGAAGTCGGTGTCTTTGGTAGGTACCATTTTTTTACGTTATGGACACCGATTTCCAAAACTACAGTTGTTTTTCTCATTGTAGTTTCTTATTTGAAAATCGGCAGTATTTTTTGTAAAAAAGTTTTTTTATTGAGAATTGCCTATGACTTCCTTGGAGAAAGTTGTTTATATACACGGGCAGAAGCAGTTTTGAAAACATGATCACACCTCTCCGTTACACTCTGTATATACAGGTTGGGCAAAAAATCGAAATTGTGGATCAAAAGAAACAGGGGGATATTTGGTGCTATTTTCAGTAGGTTAAAAAAAATACATTTTCAAATATATTTTTTGTTATTATTGTTAAGCGCGCGTTTGACCACAATCTATTTAATACGAGTTCTTGAGTTAAGTGTCTATGAGTTCTACCCTTCTCCCCTTTTTATACGCGTTTGTACATAATAATTATTATTGTCAGATCTTATTTAGGTACATTATTTATTAGTTTAAAATTTTTGTTGTTACATTCTGTTGTAAATTATAAAAACAATTAACCAATATCGAATTTGTAAGTAAGGTTCGTTTCAAATGCTCGAAGTTCATTCAGTATTCAGTAGTATGTTACATTTGTTAAGTATGAGTGTGGCTGTGTGGCAGCAAAAGGGTCTTGAAGGGTTGTTCAGATAAAATGTACGCGGGTGAAAGTCAAGCCATGAATAGAAAACCTTTTATTTAAAAAAGGTCTGTAGTGAATGTCTGACTTCCTGCATGAAGAGAAAACGTTTTATTATTTACAATGAAAACCTGCTGGAACGCGCATAAAATGTCCCTACGGAAAACGAGATGGGGTACGTACTATTAAAAGTTTAGTTAGGTAGGTACTCAAAACTGTTCAAGACCTGATTTTGAAAAAAAGGTGCTGGTAGTTAGATAGGTACTCAAAAATAAATTAAAAAGAAAAATATTTTCAAAACAAGCTTTAAACGAACTAAAACGTACGAAATCTAATCACATCACATCATCAGCCTATTCATGTTCCCACAGCTGGGACACAGGCCTCCTCTCTGTGAAAGAGAATGAGCCGTTATCCACCACGCGGGCGCAGTAAGGGTTGGTGGATGTCACATGTCTTCGAATTATTGGTTCTAGGACATGCCGGTTTCCTCACGATGTTTGCCTTCACCGTTTTGAGAGCAGTGGTGATGAAATAATTTACACAAAGTAAAGCGCCTGCCTGGGCTCGAACCCACGACCTACAACTTGTAAGTCGCGGCCGATACCACTGGGCCACCACTGCTCTAATATCGCTTATCAATACATATCCAATGAACCCAAACACGATGGTGCTATCTTTTCTGGTTGAGGAATTGCTTTGGCCACTTTCCGGCTCCATATGAGACCAGCTTAATTTCGATATTTCCAAAGTTACATAAGTAGGTACGCCAAGTTTCAGCATAATCGGATGCCAGGAAGTGCTTGAAAAATGGATGGCCTAAAATTTTATAGGCATACATATAACGATTTTGGTATTTTCATCAAAATGGCAAGCATTTGCATTCAGAAAGTATCAGTTTTTTTGTGTAGTGGTACTGATGAGGAAGTTCACAGATGGCCATTGGAACTTCTCAATGATAAGTATGTTTTGGGTATAAAGATAACTTAAATAGTTAAATGAGTACCATCGAATTGATTTGGTGATGAAGCCGGTAAGTAGGCACCGGAACTTCGTAATAAAACAATGTATCCCAGACATGTTTAGACTTGTTGGAATTGTAATGAGATGCTCTCTGGGTATAAATGATTTTCAAGGTAATATAAGGTACCAAAACAAAAAAAACAAAAATAAAAAACTTTTTATTTTAGTTTTTTAAGCGAAGTTTATGTTTCGTAAGATATTTATGTATCCCATTCTCGTAGTACCACTACCAAACCAATAGTAGAGTTTAATAAAAAGCCGGTAGAGTGCGCGTAAAATAAGTCTGCGCGCGGCCAAAATCGGAACTAATCGTTTGTCATTTATGTCAGGTGTCAAGAGAGTGTATTGTATTCCGTGTTTATAATAGTTTCCGAAGTAAATAATCGCCATCATTATGCCAAAAGTAATTTAAAGTGCTGGCAGATATGTTCTCTTGAAGTGAACAAGACAATAACGGGCCTACTACGGTACCGTTTTACAAAGATAGAGCCCGCGTAGCTTATTTGACAGGTAGCTTTTAGGGATAGATATAGTAGCCTTATTGACGTTTATTAATAAAACACAATCGGATTTACATTATTATAACCTGAATTATATTAAGTAGTTGACAGTAAATACTACAGAGGTTGCATACAAATACTCCAACAAACTGTATTAAGCTCGTAACATCCCGAGTTACGCAGCTATAACACGGTTGTACTCGTACGCTATCAATATAGTTCAGACAGTCACTAGCAGACATTATGTAACTTTTGTTCATCGTCCAGTTCGTTTACAAACAGCTGCGCACATATCCGGTGCTCTCTCCCGTAACAAGGAAACATTATTCTTTTCAACTGACTTGAAAAAAAGGAGGAGTTTCTCAATTCATCTGAAAGTTTTTGTTTGTGTATCTATCTGTTCAGCGATATCTTCGCCAATTGTTAACCGATTTCGACGATTCTTTTTTGTATGTAATAGCATGTTCCCGAATTGGTTCCATTTAAATTTGGTGGACACTTCAGAAATAATCTATACTGATATGATGTACTACTTACTATAAGTCAGAGTCACCAATTACTATCATTTGGGGTCCGTTTTAAGGGTTCCGAAGTCAACAAGGAACCCTTAAAGTTTCGCTCTGTCCGTCTGTCCGTCCGCAGCTTAGCTCAGGTGAATCTAAGTACTAGAAAGCTATAATTTGGCATGGATATACATATTAATAATTCCGACTAAGTGGTAAAATAAAATTATGGAAAAAAATTTTTTTGGTGTTCCTCCTTTAGACGTAAAGTGGTTATGTTTTCTTTTTTTAAATAACATGGCTATCGCGGTCCGAAAATAGAGCTCCCCCCATCAAGTATAACTTAATATATTTTATTTAAAGATAGTTTTTCCAATATTAATGTGAACCATATTGTTTTCGATATTTATAAAAACTAAAGTTCGTAATAATATATTACAATCCAGCGTAAACATACTAATAAGCAATTTAACTTTCATTTTCTTACTTATTATATTGTATAATGTTATGACTAAGAATAGTGTCAATTTCCACTTTTATACAGTTCGGTAGCACTTTCTCAGAGTCTGCTACGTTAAAAACACTAAGTTCACGTGTCACATGTATAGCAGAGTATTGTTGCTATTAATTGTTCACTATTTACCAGCGGACAAACAATACGCTTCCAACGATAAATTATGATAAGTAGTTCAGAAGTTATGAGAGAACAGATAAACATATATACATACACACGTACCGGTCAAAACCATTACCCTTTGCTTCGCCGTAGTCGTGTAAAAACAAAGTCGCTTGCCGCGTCCGTCTATATATCTGACTAGCTTTCCGCCCGCAGCTTCGCCTGCGTGGACAACACGATATTGGCTGTTTTTTTTTTTAGTTCTTTCATAGTTTTACACCCGCGTCTTTGTTCGCGTAGATCACAAAATTTGCTCAACATTATTACTTGCTTGCTTATTTTATCGAATTATAAAAATTTGGTGTAAATTGATATTAAATGAGCATAAACTGCACTGCCTTCCTGTTCTAATAGCTAGAGCTATTTTAAACTTTCATACCTAAGGTCTCGTAGGATCGATTTCCACGGGGAGATACAAATATTGGAAGACCACGTTGCTTTCAATTTCTGAATCCTACTACCGACACGATATAGAAAATTAATACAGGGGGGCGCAAAAGTTATCATCAGATGCTCTTTGGCTGTGATTCTTTTTTATGAATTAATAACTTTGTTTCTGCTTTTGGATAATATTTATTTGGTGTCTTAATTTATTTTCCATTTAGTCGAAAAAATATATATATAAAAATATATACGGCTAAGTGGCCGTCGCTTCGCCAGAAGTTCCGGCGGATATTATCTTTGAGGGCTTTAAGAGTTTGAGGCTTGTTGACTTCGTCTCGTGACTTAAAAAAAACCCGCAGAAAGAAGTCTGGAACAGTTACATCAGGCGATCTTACTGGCCAGTGCAAGTCCGGGTAATGCTGCCCTCAGAATTTCGGTTGCAGCTCGTGCAGTAAGCGCCGTTGCATTATCCTGTTGGAACCATTATGTACTCTAGTTCAAATTTATTGCTTTTAAAGATAGAGAAATATGTTAATCATGACTCTGTGACCTCGTAGACCACAGTAGTAGTTTAGCGATGACGCCTCCAGCGTAAAAAACACACCATGCAGTAACTTCAAAGTTACTACACCCGCTCAAGAGGGTGTAATGACTCTCTCTGGATTATACGCGGATTTTCGGTTCACAGAGGTGATCATTTTGCTTATTCACATTTTGGCAGAGCTTGCTCATGATGATTTTAGATGAAAAGTTGTCTTCCTCGTGGTCGCGATTTAGAATGGTTTGACGTAGTTTACACCCGCTTGGTTACCAGCTATATTTTGCATCTGTTTACTTCACAAATTTCGAAGCAGAATTTATATTTTGCACCATTTGCAAAAATAAAAGCTTCTTCTGATAGAGTGATGAGTTTTCAGCCAACCTGTACATTTTAGATATGGGTACTCCAATTAGCTTACACTAACAAACATCAAGAAGTTAGAATTTGATAAAACTCTTCTTTGCATGTCACATTGGTGTTTTTTCGGTGACAAAATGACCAGGCTGCTAGTGCTGACTTTGGGACAGGCAAAGTAAAATTGCCCGTGTCGGAAGCAATCTTGCCTTAAATCTAATTATTGCCTGCCAACCTTAATGACTGAGCTTGAGATATATTTATGGTCATTGCAAAGCAGACCTTAAGAGAAATTGTAATCGTTTAATCTCAAAGACATAGTCAGAGAGTATCAGTGGTACTCGAGTTATGAAAACTGTTTCCCCCCGAGCACATCCAGTAATCGAATCAGAAATTTAGAGATCCGCAAGAGAACCAGGGTAACCGACATAGCCCGAAGAATTGCCAAACTTAAGTGGCAGTGGGCAGGGCACATTGCTCGCAGAACGGATGGCCGATGGGGCAGAAAGGTTCTGGAGTGGCGACCGCGAACCGGAAGACGTTGCGTTGGAAGGCCTCCCACCAGGTGGTCCGATGACCTGGTGAAGGTTGCGGGGATCCGCTAGTTGCGGGACGCACGAGACCGGTCAATGTGGCGACGCTTGGGGGAGGCCTATGTCCAGCAGTGGACGTCTTTCGGCTGATATGATGATGATGATGATGACATCCAGTAATCATTCACATAAACTTTAACACCCCTTTTTACCCCTTTAGAGGATGAAATTCAAATAGTCCTTAAATTATAGTGTGTTTAATTGTATAGAAGAACAGAAATGCATCATTTCAAGTAATTTTGATAATAAACAATTTAGTTTTCATACAAAATTTAAAACCCTTTTTAACCCTTTAAGGAATGAAATTCAAAAAACCTTAAACACGTGTTTCTTTAATTGTATTGAAGAGCATATATACTAAATTCCAAGAATTTTTGTTGGTAGAAATTTAGTTTTCATTCAAATTTAAACACCCCTTTTTACTCCTTTAAGGGATGAAATTCAAAAAATCCTTATATATGTGTTTATTTAATTGTATTAAAAAGCATAAGTACTAAATTCCAAGTAATTTTTTTCATAAACAATTTAGTTTTCATTTAAATTTAAACACCTCCTTTACCCTTTTCAGGGATGATTCAAAAAATCCTTAAATACGTGTTTCTTTAATTGTGTTGAAAGGCATAAATACTAAATTCCAAGTAATTTTGTTCATAAACCATTTAGTTTTCATTCAAATTTAAAACCCCTTTTTAAACCTTTAAGGGATGAAATTCAAAAAACCTAAAACACATGTTTCTTTAATTGTATTGAAGAGCATAAATACTAAATTCCAAGTAATTTTGTTCATGGAAATTTAGTTTTCTTTAAAATTTAAACACCCCTTTTTACTCCTTTAAGGGATGAAATTCAAAAAATCCATAAATATGTGTTTATTTAATTGTATTGAAGAGCATAAGTACTAAATTCCAAGTAATTTTCATTACATTTAAACGCCTCTTTTACCCCTTTAAGGGGTGAAATTAAAAAAATCCTTAAATACGTGTTTCTTTAATTGTATTGAAAAGCATAAATACTAAATGCCAAATAATTTTGATAATAAACAATTTAGTTTTCATTCAAACTTTAACATCCTGTTTTACCCCTTTAAGGGATGAAATTCAAAAAATCCTCAAATACGTGTTTCTTTAATTGTATTGAAGAGCATAAATACTGAATGCCAAGTAATTTTGATAATAAACAATTTAGTTTTCATACAAATTTTAACATCCCTTTTTATCCCTTTATGAAATTAAATTCAAAAAATCCTTAAAAACGTATTTTATTATTTTATATTTAAATGCTAAAAACCAAATTTCTTACCTTTTAAATTAAAACTGACAGAGTTTCATACAAACTATAATCCCCTATTTCACCCCTTTAGGAGATGAATTTCGAAAAATCCTTTCTTAAATGACGCCTACAATGTAAAATCAACATCCTCTCAAAATTTCAAACTTCTATAATTAGCGGTTTAGGCTGGGCGTTGATATGTCAGTCGGGACATTGCCTTTTATATATAGATAGATAGATAACTCCTGCTAAACCACTTCTAAATCCGTTGCCCACGCAACGGATTTAGAAGCGGTTTTCACCATCAGTTAGTTAATTTTCAAAGGAGGTTTATGTATATAATAACTAGCGACCCGCCCCGGCTACCAAGTTCTCTGGATCTAAAATCAGCACGGTAAAATAAATTTTTATGACTTGTAAATTTTAATTGTTAACGTTCAAAAGTGCCACTTAATGGCCTAATTACTTATTAATTTGACTTTGACTAAATGCACTGTTTTTTAGGCTCATGTCATCAAGCATAGGTGATACTTGTGGAATAATACTTGTAAGCTGTTTGAAGGTCATAAATAACAAGCTTTTAAATTTTCTCTATATATCTAAGCCAAGTTCAATACATAATGTATGGCAAGAGTCGTCAGATGCGCAGAAGTAATTTTTTAGTTCTCTTTGGTAGTGATGCGGGGCGAGGGGAACGCTTAGGACCTTACCGAGCGCGCGATTGGTTGGGCAGTTGCCACAAGGATCGACTGACCAATCGTGTCCCGTCTACGTTCCGTTCGCTCTATATGGTGGTTCGTCAGTTCGCACAACATGCGCGAACTAGCCCCACTACGCCAAAACCTTGCCAACTTACGTGCCTGGGATTATACGTATTTAACTTGTAAGGGCGGGTTCTTATTAGGTCAAAGTCAAAACTAACTAAGCCAATAAGCGGCACTTTTGAACGTCAAAGTTGATTCTACCGTGCGCCTTTAAATAGTTTGTCCCATTAGCCTTACCAAGATCTTTAGTATTAGCGACTTTTTAGTTCAATTTAACATTAAAGCGTGTTTTTTAGTTTTTAGAACTACAATTTATTTTCAACCCTTTTAATCTAGCCATTACTAAGAAGTATACTTTAGGTTTAGAAAGTAACCGTTTTACGGCACTTTGAATTTATCCATTACTAACAAACATACAAACAATTCTTCCCTCTTTAAAATATTGCTATTTAAGAAAGCTGGGCACGTCTCGAAATGTTTCAAAGTTTAGACATTAGGCTAAATTAACGAGTCTTCGATGCTAATTCTCAGTTTGTCATAATATATAAAATATTTTCGGAAATATTTGTCTAACTTTGTCTGCCTTGATATTTGCAAAATAAAGGAATTCAGATAATTCTTGAAGTTTTCGGTAGGAGAAAAAATATTTGGTTGTCTTCAATAATGATATTTATGCCTATAAAACACCGATAAAGAGCGATTCTGAAATAATGTCGTAATTTTTTATGTGGTGGTAGTATGATGTGGTCGACGGTATAGCACGCTTGATATATATATACGGTATAGTAAAGACCTCGAGGTTGTAGCTATCGGGAAACACAGGCTCGGGCAAGGAATTCCTCTCCTTAACTATACGCAAAAGGAAAGCACTAGACGAAATCTCATCATGCACGGATACCATTTAGGCACGGAACCCTAAAAAAATTAATAGTGACAACTATTAAAGTAATATGCAAGAAGCATAATACATTAATCTTTTTTACAATAATAATAATAATAATAGACACAGCGATCATTGTACCGATAGTCGTGTCAGCCAATGGGTTAATAGCCACGAGCCTCGACCAACACCTTAGAAGGCTCTCGTTAGGCGGCTGGATCAAGGGCGTGATCCAGAAAGCAGTACTGCTGGACACGGCTCGCATTGTTAGAAGGTTCCTCTCTCTGGAGCCCTGACCGCCGGTAGCTTGGACCCTGTTCCCGATACCGGTGGGCCTCTATTTTCTATATTTTTAAATGTTTTTTTTTTATTCTGTATGTTTTACAAAAATATTTAAAAATGTATAAAATAAGAAACGAATTTAAATAAAGGACATAATAATAATAATACCAGCCTTACAGTCCCGCTGCAGCCCAAAGACTGTACACAATGTGGGTTTTAACACGCTAATAAAAACATGTTAAAAAAGAATATTGTATGAAGAGTTGCTACGCCGTAGTTGCCTACGACATAGCTGCCTACGCCGTAGCTACCTAAGACATAACTGCCTACGCCGTAGCATGTAGCATTAACAGAATTTGCGAGTGAAGGGAGTAGGCGTTGCGTAGGCGTCTAGACGAACATTAACTGGTAAAGTTCAAACATATTTATCTGAAAATGGTGCTTATATACAGACATGAACTGGTGGTATTTTTTGTTTATGTTGCTATTTTTCATATTTATTCCGTGCCTAGGAAAGCATGTTTAGCCGTTGGTGCCAGCTGTCTTTAGAAGCTAGGCAATCCGACATCAGTCTCGCCAAAGGGTTGTCGTATTATCCAGTTACTGGGTTGTGGAGATCAGATAGGCAGTCGCTCCATGTAAAACTCTGGTACTCAGCTGCATTCCATCCCACCATAGTTGAGAAAAGGCTAGGCAGATTGATTTATGTCTGGCATGATAAGTTTTTGGGTTTATTATTAAGTATTTAACTTAAGCTAATTTTATTTTAGAAAAATATTTAGGATACCACGCACAAAATAATTTAACGCTTTGATGCGGACGAAGTCACGGGCAACAGCTAATAAATAAATAAAATTTTCCTGTAACAGACATCTGTTACAGGAAAATTTTGCAAGTAGACAAAGTATACGCATACGAGTATACACATATTCATTTCAGTCTGTCAAAACTCCATACTTAAGATGTTACAAAATTTGTGACTTTACAAGAATATCATCTGAAAAAACACGAGAACAAAGTTGATTTCAGAATGATACAACTAGAAGAAAACGTCAAAGGTTTAGGTAGGTACTCACAACGGTAACTGAATTTTGTTAAGTAAAGAGTTCTTTCATCTTTGATGATCTGTGAAATGTGGGTTCTGGTTCAATATATAAATATCATATATATATATAAATACCAGCCTAACTATTCCACTGCAGAGCAAAGGCCTCTTCTCTTACAATGGCGCATTCCATTTTTCATTTATAGTTGTCAAATTTGTACACTAGGCCTCTGTTGACAGCGCAATTTTGAGCATCTTTTGAGGGTTCTAGTGCTTCTAAAGATAATGTATCATCAAAAAGGAAAACATGGGGGCACTGTATATCTTTCTTTTTCAGTTTATGGAATATTTTTTTAATTTGGTCCAATATTGGAGGAGAAAATAGGCGAGAACCAAACCTCGAATTATGACTTATTTAGGCAATTTAGTCGGATCTACACGCAGAGCCACATCTTTAAGCATAATAAGCGGCACATCGACTGAACCACGCTTTCCACTCTTTGCTTCGCTCCAAGAACTTCGCTCTTCTTAGAGTAATATCTCAGGTCCATGATCCGCCGCTTATGCCTCACAAATCAAAACAAATTTACGAACTGACCGTACCGAAGGGCCCGCCAGTAGGTACCATGTCATCTGCATAACTGATGTTAATAACACAAACCCCATCCACGTAACAACCCGTAAGTACTGCTGAGCTCACCGATAAGGTCACTAACATATAGGTTGAAGAGGAGAGGTTATCCCTCCCTCCCCCCTGCCGCAGACCATACGCCATATTTTACTAAAATTTTAATCTTATTGCATATCACATGTGTGTTTAAAAGTTCTTATAATTAGTAATACAGTTCACATGGACCCTGTCGGGCACAACAATTTAGTATAGTAATAATCATGCACCTAGCTTATTATAAATTCAATTAATATAACTTAGAAATTATAATGTAAGTTATAATTGTAATTAAATTATACTACAGAATAACAATTATTTAATAATGAATGTCATTAAAATAAAATAAAATTGTAAAAGTTAATAAAAATTTAATAAAATGGCAATGTCCACAAAATAAAATCCAATACAAAATGTCAGGCACATTATTGTGCCTGACATTAGTATAGTAATAAATACCGAGCTTATTATAAATTCAATTAATATAACTTAGAAATTATAATGTAAGTTTTAATTGTAATCATGTTACAAAACAACAGCAACAATTACAAAATAATAAATGTCAATTGTGCCGTATGGTGTCGGACGTAAAGAATTTCACCATTTCATATCCTCCCGTGGGTGTCGTAAGAGGCGACTAAGGGACACACCTGGACACACCAGAGAATGGGCAGCAGCGTTCTTTGTGCACTTTAACACCGATGTGCTATCGCCAACCCGCCTGCCAAGGGTGGTAATTATGGCGAACCCCCCCAAACCAAAATGAATCGCACAAAGAAAAAAACTTTTTTACAAAAAAATACTACCGACTTCCAAACATTCGCATGGTACCTACGAATGACACCGACTGCCAAAAATAGCAACGTTTTTCCCCCGTAGGGTAGAAAACGTATATTTAGGTTCCAGCCGAAGCTTGACCCACTAATTTATTGTGAGATAACTTCTTGGATTTTACGTGTGGCAACACTGGTTTACCATTGGCCACCCTACCCTACCGAGTGCGTGACGTCACTTCCTAGCTACTCGGTTGATCGCAGCGGCGGGGCAGGCGCTTGCGCTTCTTCAGTACTCACAAGCCAGCAAGAATGTTAATTCTTAGTGGGTCAAGCTTCGGCTGGAACCTAAATATACGTTTTCTACCCTACGGGGGGAAAACGTTGCTATTTAGGTGTCCGAGCCTTCGCTTGACCCACTAATTTATTGTGAGAAGTGTTTATTTTCTGCTGGCGCTGCGATTGTACGAGGGGAGCCTAATGCTGTGACAGACATTCCAATGAAACACACAAAGACCAAAATCACAAGTCTTTAATGTTTGGAATGTTTAATTATTTGGAGTGAACAAAAAGAAAGGTTTCCTTTCAACTAAAGAAGGTAACTCAATGTTACAACTTAGTTATAACTTAGTTAACGAAATTAACAGAATTTGTAATGAAACTTCTTCATAACAACGGTAAAGATACTCTTATAACTAATTATAAGTATTTAGATTCTACTTATTCATAGAACAAAAATCAGGAACGATTAAGAGATCACTTTAATTATAAATCACAAAGGCGCAAAACAATTAGCAACAATATTATCATCAACGTTTTGCTTACTTCGACAACTTTCGGTTTCTTTAAAGTAGTGCTTTAGAAAAGTGTCTCTACTTTTCCAGTTACCTCGTTTTATTACTTCGTCAAAATCTAGGTTGTAGTTTCTCCAGTTTGCGCTATTTACTGCAGATCGAAAACTGCCGGGTGAATCGTAAATATGGGCATCCTTTAAAACTGTTCGGATCCATCCTGCGATGGCTGTGCGAGAGGCAGGACCGACTTTACTTCGTGCCGTAATAAAAAGGCTGCACAAATTATCTCGACTTGATCTACGAGATTCTGACACGGATATCAGGATATGAATCCAATGTACTAAATCAAATTTTTGATCTTCATTAGGAGCTAGTTTCCAGCCCGACTGACGAAAGGTTGCACAGTCAGTCTTCGAACCGAACCTGGGCCATAGGATTAAGTGATTGTCTACTTTCTCAAGGCCTTCTGAGCTTATGTCGAGAAGAGTAAGGTCATGGATTCTCCTTCCAGTGGCGAGAAGAAGAAGAACAGCTACGTGCCGCGACACTTGGAACAAACTACTACTGTCAATTGTGTAACTACGAAGGTAATTAATAAGGTCAGTAACTTCCCAAGTATTGGGTTTTCTGGAAGGAGGCTTACTGAGGGTGATAGCTTTTAGGGCTTGACGAACTAGTTGATGATTACTGAGCTCATTTATTCTTGTAGGATTTGCAAACATTGCAACCACTGATTTGTGAACCGCTATGGTACTGGGGGCGAGTTTAACATCTGAGTGTAGATGACAAATGAATTTTGCGAGATCACTGGCCTCTGGATTGTTAATGTCACAATGTTCCTTAGACCATTGTCGCCATCTTTCCCACGCGGGTTTGTATGTTTTTAAAGACGACTTACACCAGGACGATTCTAAAAGCTTTTTGTCCTTTTCAGGCCAGGAAGAAACTATATTGGACCAGCCTGAATTTTCCAGACCTGCAAAGACAGATGTTTTACTGCCACTGGTGCCCGGCCCGTAGTTAGGTCTATCAGGTGTTTCCTGACGTTCCAGATCATCATTGGAGGGCATAAGGCTCGTTGCCTCAGCTCGGCTTTCCAAAAGGTCTTTTCCCATTTGGGTACTACAAATAGGTAGGCTCCTTTGCTCTTTCCGAGGTGGCGAAGGACTCGAGGCACTAGGGCTGGTGGAGGGAAGATCCAACCGAGTCTGAAGTTCCACGGTCGGCTGAAAGCATCCACGAACACACAATGTCGATCCTCCGCATTTTCGCTGACATAGCTCGTTACTACGGCAGATCGTTTGCTTGCAAATAGATCTATTGTTGGTGTGCCGAATTTCCTGAATATCACTTTCAGAATGTCTTCTGACAACGTCCATTCTGGCGGGTCGTTGTCCCTTGAAAGACTGTCGGCGATGAGGTTGTATCGACCCGGCAGGTAACGAGCTATGAGGTGTATTCGCCATCTCTCCGCAAGTTGGAAAATTTGGAATGTCGTTTGTGGGAGTCTCACAGATTTGGTTCCTCCTTCCTTCGTTATGTACGATACAACTGTTTTGTTGTCCGTCTGTACCATAACTGTTTGTCCGCGAATTTGCCAGCCTTTTATTTTTAATACTTCCAGGATGGTCCACAACTCTTTTTGATTGCTGTGCCATTTGAGTTGCTTTTGATTCCAGAGCCCACTTAAGTTTTGTCCGTTTACTGAAGCTCCCCAGCCGAGGGCTGCTGCGTCCGTGCTTACAAAGGTAGTCGGGTCTTCGTGATGTATTGGCGACTGTCGCGTGATATTCGTTCTCCACCAATCCAGTGCCTCTTTCACAGATTCCGGTAAGCAATTGCGTTTGTAGCGGTCTTTCTTTGTCAGCTTGTTCGCTTCTATCTGAATTCTTCGGCTGTGAAGACGCCCATACGGCACGACGCAAGAAGCGAAGTTGATATTGCCTAATAAGACTTTTGCAGATTGCCAAGTCCAGTGTCCTTTTTGAAGTGCATCTTCTATTATGCTTAGGTTTTTCATGATCTTGTCGTCTGTAAGAATTTTGATGTTGTGATATGTGTCCCAGGTTAGTCCTAGATATTCCACACTGTTGGTTGGTCTTAGTACAGATTTTTCTGGATTTAGGCACCAACCTAGTTTTGTGAGCTGATTTACAACGAAGTGGGTTTGAGTCTGCAGAACATCTGGATCCGTATGCATTAGGAGAAAGTCGTCCAAGTAAAATATCATCCGAATTGATTTCTTTCTGAAATAGTTAGCAAGCCAGTTAGTAACATTAGCGAATGTACAAGGAGCTGTTGATAAACCAAAAGGCAGACAGGTCATCTCATATGTAACACCAGCGTATACTAGTGCTAAATATCTTTGATGAGATTTCGCAATTGGAATATGGAAATATGCCTGGGATAGGTCAATTTTAGTCATATAATCGCCAATATTAGGACATCCCGGAATTTTATGTTGGTTTATGAGTCTAAATTTAGGTGCACGTAAATAAAGGTTTAGATTTCTGAGGTCAAAGATCGGTCTATTAGACCCGTCTGCTTTCCTTCGTAAGAACATAAATGATAAGAAACCTGTTTTACTTTGACATGTGCGTAATGCACCAATTTGTTTTAATTTACCGATTTGTTCAGACATATCTGTCGAAGATTTGGTTTCATATCGGGCGCAAGTGTCTTTATCCAACCTAAAATTCGGGGGACGTCGTACAAATGGAATTCTATATCCAGATATAATTGACATGATACGACGTGGAGCACCGAGTGCCTCCCATTCCGTGAGTTTATAACTAACCTGTCCCGCCTGAAAATTATTGCTTTTTCCCCTCATATCCTCCTTTATTTTTTGCAGGCTGCCGCTGCTGCTGGTTAAAGCTACGTGTTGACTTTTCTGGAATTCGGCGGTTTTGTTTCCGAAATATCGATCTTTGCTTGAATCCTTGTCTACCTTTAGGCTTAGGATTCGCAGGCGCATTCGGTCTTTTGAATTTTCCAGAGAACACCCTTGATACTCCTCCTTGTTCTTTTATTAAATCAGACAGCTGGGATTCAGCGAAAATGTGAGTACCCGATGGTGGAATAGCGTGCAGCAGTTCACTGATTGTTTTATTTTGAGGTCTGTATAAAACTCGTCTTTGTTCGATGGTTTCGGCTCTTTTCCCACACACATATTGCAGCAGAGAGTCTGATATTTTTCTAAACGGCGATTTATCTTTGTTTAGGAAATTCTTACTAAGATAAGTTTTCACATCGGGTGGGGCACTAGCATACGTTTCCTCAAATGCTATTCGCTGCTGTAATAAGCCGTGGGTTATTGCTCCCAGACACAGGTCAGTTTTTTCCAGGGTAGACACTAATTGCCATGGAGGAGTTACTGTTGCTAAGTGCCCATTAACTTTAAGAGATGTGAACACAGGCGATGCCTGAAACATCTTTTGCACTTTTGCGTAACGGATGTTGTGCCAACCGTCGGTGTCTAATTTTTGGCATTTCATACCTGTTTCGACCATTTTGGCGGATGCTTTGCTAAGTTTAGCTTCACTTTCCTTAGTTTCAGGTGCGAAATCAAGCAGGGGTTCGTCATGATCTTTTGGCTCTTCGTCCTCCACCAGGGGTGGTGCAGTCCAAGAGTCTTCAATGTTTGAACCCCTTTCACGAGCTTCAGAGTCGTCTTCGGAGCTTGCCAGACTACGGCTTGTAGACTCTTTAGGTGCTGAAGTATGTTCTGGCGTCTGACGGGTTAGACCATAAGTGATTTCACACAGCCTACCCAAAATCTCGTTTTGTTGCCGTATATACTCTGACAGGGACTCGGCCGAATGACTATCATCTACGAGTCTTTGTCTCTTTCGATGTTGCACAGGGTCAGGCGTTTGCTGTCGTATGCAGGCAGCAGAAGTGTTCGAGGCGACGGATGTGTTTTCCTCGTTAGCTTCAGATTTCAGAATATCAGATGCCTCTTTGCGTGATAACAAGTGTTTCTTCAACCCTGGGAGTATAGCTTCAAATTTATTTTGTGGCCCGTCAGGGTGGACTTTCACCATTATGGATAGAGGTTGGTAAATAAGGGCTAAGCCAATTGGCCACTCTTAAAGTTTTCTTTTTATAGCTTTGTATCGGCGTTCACTGAAACATTTTTCACAACGGAAGACTCTGGCAAGGCAGAACGTTGGCACGGCGAAACGTAGACGCGCCTCAGTGTCGGGAGTAAGAGTTTCGCCGAAGAGGTCTTTTGGTGTAACGCTCTTGACCACCCAATCCTTCCAACCATCAGGATAGAGAGCTTCTAACGTATGTATGAGCGCGTGAAAATGAGTTTCATCCGCTGGTGGGGGCTGCCAATCTATCAGCTCTCTCATAGTCGTTGTCATCTGCAGACAAACGAAAAGCGTAAGCGGAATATAGGCAACAAACGTGCGCAGGCGACGTTGTCAGGCGTCTGGACAGTCGACGTCGTCTGTTGGCACAGGCGACATGTCGGCTGCCCTTGTGGTCTGGACAGCCGACGTCGTCTGTTGGCACAGGCGACATGTCGGCTGCCCCTGCTAGATATTCCACACTGTGAAATTAACAACCAGACGACAATGTATGTATATTGCGATGAAAACTAGGGCTTTCCTAGTAAATCGCGATAAGGTTGTATGCGCTTCTGTCTTTAGAAAGCATAAAGCGAGCATGGGGCTTTCCCACGCAATCAAAAAGCAAGCATGGGGCTTTCCCATGCATAAAGCGCAATCAAACATTAAGAAACAGGGCTTTCCTGTTAAGAACAGAAATACGTTCATAATGGGAGCTTACCTTAATAAGTTTGTGTAGATTCGCACTTTAAATAACTATTTTGTTGTTCACTTCTAGTCACAGGTGTTAACACGTCAAAAATCCAAGACGTACTGAAGAAGCGCAAGCGCCTGCCCCGCCGCTGCGATCAACCGAGTAGCTAGGAAGTGACGTCACGCACTCGGTAGGGTAGGGTGGCCAATGGTAAACCAGTGTTGCCACACGTAAAATCCAAGAAGTTATCTCACAATAAATTAGTGGGTCAAGCGAAGGCTCGGACACCTAAATAAAGTTATTTTTCACTTTGTAGTCTTCTTATTTGGAAGTCGGTAGTATTTTTTTGTAAAAAAGTTTTTTATTTTCACTTTTTAGTTGTACCTACCTAATAGGCAAGTTGTTTAGTAAGTTTCCTATAACGCCAGAATAGATTACCCGAATATCATGAAACTTGAACAAAACCGATCAAATGAGAGCTCTGCTTATGAAATAGTATAAACAATAAACAGACATGCGATGACAGCAGTCCCGAGAGATTTTCCGTTATTTATTGAAGAGTTCTGTTGTATATCTTCGAAGTTCTTCATCAGATCTTCACCAAATTAAAATGGGACCAATTTCGGAACATACTCTTTCAAACAAACAGAGAATTTTACAAAAAATCGGTCCACAATTGACGGAGATATCAGTGAACATACATTAAAAAAAAACATACAAGAAGTCGAACATAGAACCTCCTCCTTTTTCGAAAGTCGGTTAAAAAGGACCCCTCGACTACGGTAGCGGTCGAGGCGATGGCGTGGAAAAGGGTGCAAAGAATCACCGGAATGGACCCGGCTACCCTAATAAATACCGATGACTGGATTTGGTGGACCGATGACCTGGTGAAGGTCGCGGGAATCCGCTGGTTGCGAGACGCACGGGACTGGTCAATGTGGCGACGCTTGGGGGAGGCCTATATCCAGCAGTGGACGTCTTTCGGCTGATATGATGATGATGATGAAATGTCAATTAGAGTCTAGCTAATGCTCAATGCATTACAATGTTATAATAATAACTCTTTGTTCGGTTAGTAATAAGATATTAGACACATAATGAGGCAACATCAAACTTCTCATAATAAGATAATTAGTTTTGAATGTTGGTCAAGCACCTACAAAAAAAATATCAATAAAGACACACCAGTTTTCTGCAACTTACTCTCTTTTACCTTAGGGCCCAAACACAAAAGTGCTTGGCTGTTTTCTGCGTTGTGAATTCGCATTGCGACAATTCGCAATTTTGTGTTTGTAGACCAGGGTCAAAGCCTACAAAAATGGTAAAAAATGAAAAAAAAATACAGTAGGATGAAACCCATTAGAAAAGCAGGGGAATATGATCAAAATGAGAGGAAAAATAAATTACGGTCGATCCGAGTTCGGGAAGTGGGAGGGGGTGAGTTTTTAAGGGTAAAAATGGTTTATCTTGATTTCCGGCAAAACTACAAGTCCTATGGAAAAAAGTTAAATGGCAAAGTTGTAGGCAATAAAAAGATCTACAACTTTTGTATTTGCAGATTTTTCACATAACCTCAAAATTTAGGTGAAAAATTCAAAAAACCAATTTTTTGGTTTTTTATTTATATCTTTTTCAAAAAAAAATTTTTTTCTACGAAATTTGGTGAAAACTTACCTTATTATGTCCCAAATACACTGTAATTTATTTGATTAAAAATATTTATTTTTTCACTTCATTTTAATTTAATATCAAAAAAGCACCCTAATTTTCAATCGAAAATTCTGACGTCAAAATATCAGCTTTTTTCAAAAAGTTTGGGGGCTTTTTGTTCGTTGAAATATCTACTTTCTGATGGTGTAAAGAAAAATATACATTACTATAGGAAATATTCTTAGAAAATGCAAAAAATTGAAAAAACCTCAAATACGTTTTTTTTTTTTTATCATTATGTACAATTTTGAGGTATTTATTAAAATTTACACTTTAATTACTCAAAAAACGTAAGATTTCATGTTTTATTGATAAACGAAAAAATTACAAATTAAAATATACTTCTATAATTAACAAACAAATAAGTTAATAAAGTTAATATTTAATAAGACATCTACAATATTTTGAAAAAGTTGTAGAATCTTCTTTAAATAATGTTTGTAGATGCCTATTTATTGCTGTTTTAAGATAATTTATATACCTGAGTGACCTTCGGTGAATTTAAGCCCATTGTAAGTTATTTCATTGAGAAGTGGGGACGGACCTAGGAGGGTCTGGGCCTTACTACATACCTGCTATTTCGTAGCAGCTGTAAAGACCGTTAGCCAGTATTCGAGATACAGAGTAGTGTACAACATCGTTTTTAAAAATACACGTGCAGGCTGAGTTACTCTAAGTGAGTTGTGAGAAATTTACTTTATTCAAAGAATCGTTTGGAATCTACATAGCAAGGTAAATACTATCTGTATTTTAATCTATATTAATCAGCTTCAAAATAAAAATAGTAATATTTTTTTTTATAAATAGTTTGTTTAACGTAACATAACCTAAAAAATTGAAATTGAATGATATTTTAGTACAAGAATAAAAAAATTGTAATTTCGTTTATTTTATACAAACAGATTTAGTTATACTCATGATAAAATCAATAGTACGATTTACATGTATATTTATTTTGTATGAGATTTTCTATGACATTAATGTAATTCGAGTAAAATAAATAAACTTTTTAAATAAAAAAAATTGCAGCAATCACATTTTTTTGATGAAATTGTACATAATGATTAAAAAAAAAAATTCGAATTTGAGGTTTTTTCAATTTTTTGCATTTTCTAAGAATATTTCCTATAGTAATGTATATTTTTCTTTACACCATCAGAAAGTAGATATTTCAACGAACAAAAAGCCCCCAAACTTTTTGATAAAAGCTGATATTTTGACGTCAGAATTTTCGATTGAAAATTAGGGTGCTTTTTTGATATTAAATTAAAATGAAGCGAAAAAATAAATATTTTTAATCAAATAAATTACAGTGTATTTGGGACATAATAAGGTAAGTTTTCAGCAAATTTCGTAGAAAAAATTTTTTTTTTGAAAAAGATATAAATAAAAAACCAAAAACTTGGTTTTTTGAATTTTTCACCTAAATTTTGAGGTTATGTGAAAAATCTGCAAATACAAAAGTTGTAGATCTTTTTATTGCCTACAACTTTGCCATTTAACTTTTTTCCATAGGACTTGTAGTTTTGCCGGAAATCAAGATAAACCATTTTTTACCCTTAAAAACTCACCCCCTCCCACTTCCCGAACTCGGATCGACCGTAATATATTTTTCCTTTCATTTTGATCATATTCCCCTCCTTTTCTAATGGGTTTCATCCTACTGTAATTTTTTTTGGTTTCAAAAATTATCTACCCTGGTCTATTGGGCCCTTAGACCGCTCGGTAGACGCGATTTTATCGACTTCTGAAATGTGGACGGTGTACTTTGGAATAAGACAGTCCTCTGTTCCTGTAACAAGCTTTAATTTTTTTTATATTCACAAATATCTTAACGATGTTTGAAAGTGAAGACGATGTATCGGAGTGTGAAGTGAAAATAAATGATAAGAGTGTTGAGCAAGTGAACGAGTTTGTATATTTGGGAAGTATGTTCACAAGGGATGGAAAGATTGAAGAGGATGTGGAAAGGAGTGTGAATGGTGCTATACATGCGGTTGTGACCAGCCAGTCGATGTCTCCGGAGGCTCGACGCACCTTTCAAAACAGCGTGCTGGGTGCCTACACTTATGTATGGAAGTAAAGGTTGGGTATGGCAAAGAAGACATGAAAGTAGGATTAATGCAGTAGAAATGCGTTTCTTGCGAAGTATGTCATGTGTGGTGTAACTTTAAATGATAGATTGAGGAATGATGTAATAATAACGTTGTGGTTTAAGAGAAGATGTAGTGACTAAAATTTTAATAAGTATGCTAAGATGGTTTGGCCATGTTGAGAGGATGAATAAAGGTGACTAACGAAAGGTATACAAGGCAGGCGTGAATCGAAACGCCGGGAGGGGACGCCCTAGAAAGATATTATACAAAGAACTTATTGGTGATGTTCTTCAGAAAGACCACGTGCGCAGTACTCATCGGTTATGAGTACTGCGCACGTGGTCTGTTGGCGCGTGTGTAACTGTATGCACGTGAGTGAAGCAAAAGATGTATGTAAGTATTGTAGCAGGCGGCTCGATTGTACGAGACTTTCTCCTTACGTCCACAGTATCAGATGACTTAGAAATTGTACGGGCGAACATACCACATACGGTCTGTGGACTGATATGGAAGTCTCTCTACAGACCGTATGTGGTCTGTGGACAGTGAACCCGTTAAAATTTGGAAAAAAAACGCTGTAGCTTATGATTCTGCGCCAGAGCCTAACATTAGGTAATTAATCGTTCGATGTTACGTCAGCGGACACCGGGCGATGGGCAGAGGCAAAGCAACACGCCTCAGTCTTCATCTGGCTAGTTTGAATTTTGGCGCTGGCACCCTGACGTCACCGAGTACGCAAACCGTCTACGATATCACATGACCAAGCTGACTCCTAAACCAACTGCGTGGCATACAACATCGCCCTTCTATGTGCCACAAGATCTGCACTCTTCCTCTCACGTCTTCCTGCGAAGAGACTACGTACGGCGCTCACTCGAACCACCATATGTAGGATATATATATACCTATAAGGTTTTACAGAGACACGCAAAATACTTCACGATTGAGATACAAGCGAAGACGAATAATGCATTGGTTGATCGTCTCAAACCTGCCTACATGATGCATGAAGAAGTTCAAGTGAAACCTACCACACCTACTGACACTAGCACGCCACCTCCAAGCGAAGAAAAGAGGACGAGGAGCGGGTGGCTAGTAAGGTTCCCAGATTATTATCGACCGTAGTTACGGTCTGGCCGGGGGGAATATATTGCGGGGATTACTTGGACCTTACAATTGGCAGAAAAACTCTGTCGATTGTGATTCTGCGCCAGAGCCTAACATCAGGTGATTTATTGTTCAATGTTACGTCCGGTGCGGACACCGGGCTGCGGGCAGAGGCAGAGCACCGCGCCTCAGTCTTTATCTGGCTAGTCACCTACCCTACCATTCGCGCCGCGCTTATAATAATTGTTGCTTCTCTTTTATTTATATACTCTGTTAATTTTCTAGTACCAGTCACTGCAATAACTTACTTCGCTTTTAATAATATACTGCTTTCATCTATTTGTAATAATATCCTTAATTTTTTCGTCTTTCGTACTCATTATTCCCGCTAACCTTCGCTTGCTATTATAGTGCTTAATAGCCTTACTATATGAGTTAGATTCACGTGTAGCGTAGGAATAAGTATTACACTTATACCCTTCACGTTAAAGCAAAGTTCAGTGCTTTCATTGTTAATAAAGTTCAGTAATTTTACCTAACTTTTATGGTGTATGTAGCTGTTTGTACGGCAACCTCGGTGCGCGAGTCCGACTCAACAAAAAATGGATAGTATTTCAAAAATGAACTTAATAACTTTCAATTGCAAAAATGTTAAGAGGTCGCTGAATTGTGTGCGTTCACTGTGCAAATCAGCTGATATTGTTTTGTTACAAAAAACGTGGTTATATCCACATGATCTAGCCTTTCTTGATAATGTTGATCAGGAATTCAGTTGCACGGGGAAGTCTTCAGTGGACACTTCAGCTGGCATGTGTAAAGGTAGACCCTACGGAGGGCTTGCCATACTATGGCGTAAAACTGCGTTTAACAACGTGAGTGTAGTTCAAAGTGTCAGTGACCGTATATGTGCAGTGAATGTAGTGGTGAACAACAGGTGTTTTTTGGTTATAAATATGTACATGCCGACGGACTGTCGCGAGAATCTGCCACTTTTTACGGAATGTCTTAGTGAAATGTATTCTATTATACAAAATAATAATGCCGAATCGGTTTATGTGTTGGGGGATTTCAACGCGCACCCGGGTGAGTCATTTTATAAAGAACTTATTAGTTTTTGTAGTGAACATGAATTATCATGTGCGGACTTAGATTATTTAGGCATTCTGTCGCAAACGTACACGTACATCAGTGACTCACACGGGTGTAAGCGTTGGTTAGACCACTGTCTTGTTACACAGGCGGCGGGAAAAACAATTGTAAACATTGAGGTTATTTATGATACGTTTTGGTCAGATCACTTTCCCTTGAAAATAGTATGTGATGTAAATGTTATCAGATTGAAAACTTGTGTAATTAAATCACCGCTTAACGGGGTTCGATGGGGTGAAAGAAATCCTGATGAAATAAAGGAATACTCGTCTCTGTGTAATAAGAAGTTAGGACGTTTAGATTTTCCTGAGGATTTTGAACTATGTGCCGATATTTATAATAATAATCCCGACCATAGGTTATTGTTGGATTCGATGTATAAAGACATGGTATCTATATTAAGTGAAGTAGCTAGTGTAAACAGAGTCTCTAAAGGCATTGTTAGAAAGAAAGGTATAAAAGGATGGAACAAGCATGTCAAAGAACTTCACACCCAAGCAAGGTCTATGTTTAAATCGTGGCTTTGGTATGGGGAACCCAGTAGTGGGCCTATCTATGAGGATATGATGTTAAGCCGTAAGAAATTTAAATCTAAATTGAAATGGGTCATGAAGAACCAAGATAAACTAGAAATGGATGTGTTGGCTTCGCTCCATTCTAGGCAATGTTTCTCATCTTTCTGGAAAGGCACTAAAAAGCTCAACATTTCTCCTAGCTTACCAGTTAGCGTGGAGGGTGAGACTGACCATACTGAAATAGCTAATATATTTAAGGAACAGTTTATTGTGTGAGCTCACAATAAACTGTTCGCTTAACGCTTAAGTCGATGGTGAGGGTGAACGATGCTGAGTCCTATCAATCAGGAAAACCCCATAGATTTACGTGTTCAGAAATTAAAACAGTAATTAAATGCATGAAGCGGGGAAAATCACCTGGTCACGATGGACTCAGCATCGAGCATCTTCAAAATGCGGGTGTGCACTTGCCGAGAGTATTGACTATGTTTTTTAATCTATTTGTGGGGCATTCTTACCTACCACAGGAGATGCTTGATACATTAGTTGTACCTATTGTAAACAACCGGACAGGAGACATAGCAGACAAAGGGAATTATAGGCCAATCTCATTGGCAACCGTGATAGCCATAGTGTTTGATAGTGTGCTTGACTCGCACCTCAGTAGATATACAAAAATACACGACACACAGTTTGGTTTTCGTGCGGGGCTGTCTACTGAGAGTGCAATACTTGCGTTAAAGCACACTGTCAAATATTATACGGACAGAAAAACACCAGTGTATGCTTGTTTCCTGGACCTTTCCAAGGCTTTCGACCTGGTTTCATATAAATTGTTATGGAGGAAGCTTCGGGCGGAGGGAGTTCCTGCTGCATTGGTGTCAATATTATCTATCTGGTATGACAAGCAGAGGAACTTTGTGAAATGGTCCAATGCATTGTCGGATCCGTACAAACTCGAATGTGGTGTTAGGCAGGGAGGTCTTACTTCCCCGAGATTGTTTAATATTTATGTTAACAACTTGCTTGTTGAGCTCAGCGGCACTCATGTCGGTTGCCATATTGACGGAGTTAGTTTAAATAACTTAAGTTACGCAGACGATATGGTGCTGCTGGGCCCCACAATCGGTGGGATTAGGAAATTACTCACCATTTGTGAAAGATACGCCTTGCAGCATGGACTCAGGTATAATTCTGCAAAGAGTGAGCTGTTGGTGTTTAGAGGAAGAAATAAAAGTCCCTCAAATGTCCCGCCCGTAATACTCAGCGGCTCACCTTTGCGTAGAGTAGCACAGTTTAAATATTTGGGCCATATTGTTACGGAGGATCTTAAAGATGACTTAGATATAGAGAGAGAGCGCAGGGCGATGGCTGTGAGGGGAAACATGTTGGCACGCAGGTTTGCTGGTTGTTCAGTACCGGTTAAAATAACACTTTTTAAGGCGTTTTGTCAAATATTTTACACCAGCGGTCTGTGGGCTAATCATACCCAAAAAGCAGACAGCGCACTGCGCATTCAATACAATAATGCCTTCAGGGCGCTGTTGAGGATTCCGCCTTACTGTAGTGCGTCAGGGATGTTCGCTGACGCGCACACGGACGATTATTTCGCGATAATGCGCAAAAAAGTGGCATCAGTGTTGCGCAGAGTGAGGGGAAGCAGCAATAGCGTTCTGAAGGTCTTTTCAGACAGGGTAGAAGGGCCTACAATGGATAGGTTTATCAAGCTACATGTCAGACATGGGACTTGATAAATCTTCCTCTAATTGGATGCTGTGATTGTTTTGTGTATTCATGTTACTACTAACATAGTTGTTTAAGTTTTACTAACATGCTATGGGCCTTCGACGCCTGAAAATAAACGATTTTTTATTTATTTTTTATTTCGCTCTGATGGCTCGTTTTTGCAGAATAAAAATTGACTCAATGTCTGCAGCCCTTCCCCATAGTAAGATACCGTAAGACATTATACTATGAAAATAACTAAAATAGACTAGTCTGGCGGTATCCACATCCGTTAACCGATGAATCTTTCCAACAGCATAAGCCACCGAACTCAGCCGCCCCGCAAGGGATACCAAATGAGGACCCCATTGCAACCTTGAGTCTAGCGTGATCCCCAGGAAAACCGTTTTATCGACGAATTCTAGCTTCCCCTTGTTTAATATAATGTCACAATCAGTACTTTTTTTAAAGGGGTTTGTACATATATGACTCGGATTGCAGTTTATACCCTTCTTTAAAGAGTAGGTGTGGAGTATGGTGAGTGCGTGGTGTGTGTATTTGAATTAATATGAGCGATATTAGGAATGATTATAGAATTAAAGAAAGTAATTAAAGAATGTTCAAAAGCAATCAAGCAAGCCTGTTTCATCATAAGAGATTCATTATAGATAGGCCTGAATTTTACTTTTACAGTGGATTTTATTAAATGGATATATTTTTATAATTGCCATACAGTTAAGGACCAAGAACGAATACCTGACACATTATAATTACATATTATTATTTTTTGTTTGACATTTTAATTGACTGTAGATACTAGAATTTATTATTATTATATTTTATTGGAATGTATTTTTTTTTAATTTCGACTACTTAATTTATAATTATTTAATAATGTGTGATAATTTATTATAATCAGCATGTTTGTACCAAATTAATATTTGTACGCCGACGACGGCTAGACATAGCGTTCTTTAATAATCACAACATCTGTACCTAATCTACCTATGTTCAACAAATAAAGATATTTGATTTGATTTGAAGAAAAATTAAGAGTCTCCTGATGAAGGATGTTTTGCCAACATGTGTGCGTTTACAAACTGCATATTTTCTACGTTTAAGTAGAGTGAGATCACCATGTTGATTGAGAAGTATGCTTAGAATAAAAAGTTAGCGAATGGTGAGGACTTAACTTAGTTGATAAAGCTGCTTTGTAGGAGAAAGAGATATTTCTAAAATAGCTCGTTGGGCTATTTCTACTCTCTTGAGGGTGATTTTCGAAGCTCCTTCTCAAGACGAGATGAAGTAAGAAACTACAGACTGGCAAAGCGCAAAATATACTTGCTGAAGTAATTTAGTATCAGCCGCGTGTCTGAGTTTTCTAAAGACATAAATAAGTTTCCGTACCCGAGCACTTAGTTTTTTAATATGTTGCCTGAAGCTAAAGTTGTTGCCATATCTGATTATATTGAAGCGCTCTAGGCAGTGGCGTAGCGTGCCTTGGCGGGGCCCCGTATAAAAATTTGTTTGGGGGCCATGGGGGTATGAAGGGTAAAGATGTCATATTTATTCATCATAATTATCTGTCGCTTTTTCCAATTTTTTTACAAACAATTCAAATTAAATATACATTCTCCTTGCCTTTTTTCGGCAAACTGATTTATTAATTCATTTATAGCTGATGATGACTTTAGTTTTTCTAAAGTTTCTGCATCTATGGACAATAGTGAAAAATTTTTTGCTAATGCACATTGGGGGCCCCCGTGGCCCGGGGCCCCGTATAATTGATACGGCAGATACAGCGGTAGCTACGCCCCTGGCTCTAGGGATTCACGAGCAGTCCACCCTAGGCAACCACTCTTGTGATGTGATGCGATGATCTGTAATGGATTCATTGAGGCAGCGAGTACATTTAGGGTTAGGATATTGGACCTAAGCCATCCTCTTGCCTCCTGGGCAGCATCGAATACCATGAAGCCCAGGAGGCAAGAAGATCGCCCAAGTATTGGCGGAAAAAGGAGATCAGTGTCATCTACATAGGAGATTAGTTCGCCTCAGGGTAGTTGGAGGTTAATAAGGTTCTAAATGTAAACAAGAAATAGAGTCGGTCCCAAAATACTACGCTGTGGTACCCCATAATCTACGGAAGGGTCACTGCTCGTGTGATGATGTTTACGCCTTACAAGATAACTCCAAAAAAGACGCAATAACTTGCTTTAATATTCTCAACACTAAATTTGCAGTTAACTGAACCAATTGGGTCGAAGTAGACGATTGATAGTTATGAAATGAAATAAATTCGTTAACAATATTTTTATCTTTCAGTAATATTAAAAAAATATGTCTTTAACAGACATCCTGCAGATGTGCTTAAAAATATCTACGTTTCATTAGCTATCCAACAAGGTATAACAAGCTAGGGTATTATCAGAATTCTTAAAAAAAACTTTGATGAAAGGGTCCCAAGTAGTAGTAAAAAATAACGGTACTTAAGCGTCAAATTTATCACTTGTATCATAAAACAAAATAAATCAAACGAAATACGTACAAAATGAAGTTTATAACTATTTTTACAGAAAATCTACGATTACGTTTCATGCACACATACTCTCATTCTGTGTCTTAATCTACTTTTTACTACACCAGTTGTAAAACCCATTCTTATTTCATTTGCCGCATCCATTATTCTCTGTCTCAAAAAATTAACAGTAGTGTATGGATTAGGTTAGTTGTGAACCAAACTCTTCATGTGGAGACACATACGCAATAGAATGCCTTTTGCATCACGATAAGGGGTTCTATTTCCCCTTCATTCGTGCTAGCCATTACAAATGAGTTTAGCTGAGAAGATACGGAACTAGTGGACGGACTAGCATCAAAAGGCCCAAGCGTCGGGTTATGATGCGTTTCGATACATGCTTTTGCCAAGTTTCTGCCTTCAGTTACAGATTATTTATTGATGTCATTAACAGGTTATTCAGGTTTAGATCGTAGTGTGATAGGTTCATCCGGATGATAGATTTCTTTAGTGATATTGGTGATAGTTTTGATATTTTTTCAAAGGGTTTTGGGGTCGTCTCTAAATTTTTAACCCCCGACGGAAAAAGAAGGGTGTTATAAGTTTGAAGTGTATTGCTGTGTATCTGTCTGTGGTATCATAGCTTCTAAACGGATGAACCAATTTTGATTTAGTTTATTTTGACTGAAAGGTGACTTTGTCGAGAGTGTTCTTAGCTATGTTTGAATAAAATCGGTTCAGCCATTCAAAAGTTATCCGCATTTTACTCTTTGAATCTAGTTTATTCGCAAGATATCGTGACATTATTACTTATTTCGATAGATTGTCCATTTAAGCGTGTCTACTAGGTATATTAAAGTTAGTTTAGTTTAGTTTCGACGGGCTGAAATTTTGCCTATGGTAATAATATAATATATAGGTATATTATATTATGTAGTTTAAAAAACATGAAATAAAATCAGGGGTTTTTTAAATTTGTAATTAAATTTTACATGTTCAATAAGTGATCGGTCATATTCCGTTCTAATCTTTTTCAGAATTCTGTTGTAGTAGTTTCTGTAATTGAATCATTCATACGAACATACGGTCGTTGGCATCGCCTTCGCCGTCGTATGAACCAACACCGTCTCCGGACGTGACTATTTGTATTGTACCAACTGAGGTACAATACAAATAGTTTTCCACCATTTATTAAACATTCTTACAAACATATCTTATTGATGTTCTTATCTCTTGTTGTTCATAGCAACTGATTAAAACGATAATAATGCCGAGATACTAATGGGGTGATTTTGTTGTTTCAGGTAAGCAGTCCGACGCAATACTTCTGGTACCGCACTACTCTCCAAATATCAGAAGACATAAACCACCCAGAGACATTCAACTACAAGATAGCACTCGCGCTAGTTATCGCCTGGATTCTAGTGTACCTGTGCATGATCAAAGGCATAGCCTCTTCAGGAAAAGTGGTCTACGTAACAGCCACGTTCCCTTACATAGTCCTTGTAATTTTCTTCTTCAGAGGTATCACTCTTAAGGGCATGGGCGATGGCCTCATTCATTTATTTACGCCAAAATGGCACAGGATTTTAGACCCAGTGGTATGGCTAGAAGCAGGCACTCAAATATTCTTTTCCCTTGGCCTAGCTTTTGGGGGTTTAATAGCTTTCTCATCGTACAACCCAGTGGATAATAACTGTTATAGAGATGCGATAATGGTCTCTATGACGAATTGTTTAACGTCGATGTTTGCTGGCATCGTGGTGTTTTCTATAATTGGGTTTAAGGCTACCATGGTATATGAGAAATGTTTGGACGTGAGAAACGAGACTTTGCTGGAGGTATTTGGGCCTTCGTTCAGGTCCATGGTTTTGCCTGAAGCTGGGCAGACGGTGACAGTGGACCTCAACGGGAATCTGACGTCGTTGGTGATGCCTCATCTGCCTGAGTGCGACCTGCAAAAGGAGCTGGACAATGTAAGTGTCGACTTGTAGTGTTATGCTATTATTTTATTCCCCATTTGGTGTGGCATAGATCCTATATTCACACAACTATTACCTACTCATCAAACTTCCTGAACTCACACTTTCAATTTGCCCCTCCACAGACAGCCTCCGGCACCGGCTTGGCCTTCATAATCTTCACTGAAGCTATAAACCAGTTCCCTGGAGCCCAATTCTGGTCCGTCCTGTTCTTCCTGATGCTGTTCACCTTAGGCATAGATTCCCAATTCGGAACTCTTGAAGGAGTGGTAACCTCTATCGTGGATATGAAGCTATTCCCCAATTTGAGGAAGGAGTATTTAACCGGTGGACTGTGCTTCCTGTGCTGTTTGTTGTCTATGGGCTTCGCTCATGGTTCTGGCAGCTATATATTCCTGCTGTTTGACATGTACAGCGGCAACTTTCCATTGCTGATCATCGCCTTCTTCGAGTGCATTGGGATTGCCTACGTGTATGGGGTTAAAAGGTAAGCCAGTATTCGTATATCTGACCTAATTACCTAAGTTCGTACCTTTGAAAGTCTTATGCTAAAACTTAATGTGCCTTATTAACGGCCAGGTAGGAAGAACTAATGATATGATGTCACACAAATCCTGCATCACGCAAGCAAAGTTTTCGGCGCGATTTGAATACATACAACAGTCCGACAATAACCGTCGGGCAGTTGCCCGGACTAGACACAACACCCGTCGGTCGGAGGATCCTCCCTTTTTCAATGGAGATTTGCGAGACTTTCCATCCTGTTCCCATATCTCCAAACTGGTGACCCTCGAACATGAACGTCAGCAGAGCCAAATATGTAATAGCCTACGTTACATTTTTGTTTTATATTAGTAACGCAAGTCCAGAAAAAACCGGCCAAGTGCGAGTCGGACTCGCGCAAGAAGGGTTCCGTACCATTATCGCAAGAAACGGAAAAAAAAACACGTTTGTTGTATAGGAGCCCCTCTTAAATATAAATTTTATTCAGATTATTAATAGGGTCCCGTTTTTACCCTTTGGGTACGGAACCTTGAAAAGGGACTAACAATTTTTATGATGAGATTAAATTCGAAATCGCTGAAAAACAATTGCCACATACAGTTATGTTTGCATAACTCGAAAATATACTGAACAGCTAATTTGTTTTCGCGATCTCAGTTTTGCTCCTATAGTAAGAGTTATTCACATTTTCCTATAGGCCCAACCCTGTAGTTTTACATTTATTTATTTTTAACTAGATACAATTGAGGTTAGAGGTCCACCCTATCATAGAAATCCTTTTATTTAAATCAGAAATTGTTAAGTTTGTATAAACATTGTTCCTATAAGTATAAACAATTTTTATACACACACTTAACAATCTAGTAGGTACCTACTTCTGACAAATGCCATCACGTCGTTTTGATAGGTATCAGCAAATGAAACAAACTTAAACTAAATAAACGAAGAAATCAAGTTGAAACATTGACCAATAAAAGTATACTTGACTCCTAACTTAAGCATGGTAAAGTTAATAGGGGTTCGGAAACTTGAGAGAGATCGTGGTCGAACTTTGTTAGTTTAGGTCCGGACTTTGCAGGTGCTGATTTGATACTGGTTTGGTCCAATATTAAAATGTGAATATCTCTTACTATAGGAGAACTCAGTTCAGTATATTTTTGAGTTATGCAAACATAAATATATGTGGCAGTTGTTTTTTAGAGATTCCGAGGTTGATCTCATTATAAATAACGATAAATACACTTTGTATGTCCCTTTTTAGGGTTCCGTACCCAAAGGGTAAAAACTGGACCCTATTGCTAAGACTCCGTGGTCCGTCTGTCTGTCTGTCCGTCTGTCACCAAGCTGTATCTCATGAACCGTGATAGCTAGACATTTGTAATTTTCACAGATGATGTATTTCTGTTGCCACTGTAACAACAAATACTAAAAACAGAATAAAATAAATATTTAAGTGGGGCTCCCATACAACAAACGTTATTTTTTTGCCGTTTTTGCGATAATGGTACGGAACCCTTCGTGCGCGAGTCCGACTCACACTTGGGCGGTTTTTCTGGAATTGCGTTATTAATTAAATACAAACATATAACGTAGATATATTTAGCTCTGCTGACGTTCAAGTTAGAGGGTCCCAGTTTGGAGTTATGGGAACAAGATGGAAAGTCTCGTAAATCTCCATTGAAAAGCACTTTTAAACCTCAGACCAATATTAGGTCTGAGTTTTAAACAAGCCTTTTTGTGTCGCTCCGCTCGCTTGGCCTGTCCTACGAACCGTAGGTACATTTTCAGAGCTAAACAGGTAGGTAGCATGTGGCACGCAGCCATTGAAATGTAAAATATATGTATGCACGCCGCGATAGCATATCTTCACATTTGTCAAAGCATTTTCGTAATCAGATGAGAAGATAGGAACTTCTTACTTGCATACAATCTACGCCACAAAAAATGTGTCCTTGGTATCAACAGCGGGCCCTATTAGAATCCCAGTGCGGCGTTATCTATCCTTTTTATAAATATCTCTGCATGTGCTTAGATAGGAGGGTATTTGGTCTCGCACTGGGTCCATTCTTTTATTTAATTTTTTGTTTATAACAGCTTCTGCCAGCGTGACAGTCGAAAATTATCCCGAGGGGACATATTCACGGGATAAAAAGTATCCTATGTGCTATTCCTGACTATAATCTAACTTTGTGCAAAATTTCATCCAGATCCGTCCAGCCATTTGAGCTTGAAGTAGTAACAAACATACAAACACACACTCACAAATTTCGCCTTTATAATATTAGTGTGATAATTTGTTTTTAGGGTTCCGTACCCAAAGGGTAAAATCTGGACCCTATTACTAAGACTCCGCGGTCCATCTGTCTGTCTGTCTGTCTCCAGGCTGTATCTCATGAACAGTGATAGCTAGACAGTTGAAAGTTTCACGGATGATGTATTTCTGTTGCCTCTATAACAACAAATACTAAAAACAGAATGAAATAAATATTTAAGTAAGGCTCCCATACAACGAACGTGTTTTTGTTTGCCGTTTTTGCGATAATGGTACGGAACCCTTCGTGCGCGAGTCGACTCGCACTTGGCCGATTTTTTTTTTATATTGTCTGTACCTTTAGTGTGAGTCAAAAATAAATATTTTTTCTTTCTTTCTTTTTTGGAAAACAAATACAGTACAATTGTTTGTATTTGTCTTTGTTTTCAAATCTCATGTTACAGCTAACTGTTACATGTTTGGTTGACCAAAATAACAAAACAACATGAGTTAGATAAGTTGACATAGGACTTGACCACAGATTTAAGCCAAACTTTGAGACTGTGCTGCAAAGATAATCGGGCTTAGCAAACTTGAAAGGCTTTATGGTTGAGGAAGCTAAGTTAAGGACCCACTGCCTCGTTGGTCTAGTGTCATAAGAAGACCTCATGAGTTATGAGGTCTCTGGTTCAATTCCCAGATCTTGAAAAGTGTAATTGGGTGTTTCCATCTGGAATTTCTCAATAGCAGCCCGGATTTTGAATTTGTGCCCGGATGATGGCATTATAACTCCTGTAATAATGACATGGTGTTCAAGTCACAAAAAAGATGCATTAGAGCTATTACCGGCATAAAAATAACTGATAACTGCAAACCTTATTTTGTATTTTTAACAAAGAATGACTTTACCTTGCTTGTTTTACTTGAGACTGCTTTATTTGTAAAAAAGAATATGCATCTATTCAGAAAAGCATCTGAACATCGCTATAAGATGATTAGACATTTATATAGACATGAATTATGTGCTCGACCATCAAAGACCGCCTTGATGCACAAAAGCATACTTTGCATGGCCCCAAAAATATTAATTAAATTACCAAATGGAATTAAGGACTTAAATATTATTCAATTTAAAAACAAATTAAGACACCATTATTGGAAATATGTCAATTGTAAGTTATTTGACATTGATATTTATTTAATTTTGACAATGTATCTTTATTTCCTTTCATTATTTATATGTATTTTAATAATGTTATAATTAATTGTTAATAAAAGTTTTGCTTGTTTTTTCTGTCTTAAGTTATGTTGTCATCATCATAATTTCAGCCGAAAAATGACAACTGCTGGACACAGGCCTCCCCCAGGCGTCCCCACAGTTACCTTGTGTTTCGTTGTAATTCATCATCATCATATCAGCCGAAAGACGTCCACTGCTGGACATAGGCCTCCCCCAAGCGTCGCCACATTGACCGGTCTCGTGCGTCCCGCAACCAGCGGATCCCCGCAACCTTCACCAGGTCATCGGTCCACCTGGTGGGAGGCCTTCCAACGCAACGTCTTCCGGTTCGCGGTCGCCACTCCAGAACCTTTCTGCCCCATCGGCCATCCGTTCTGCGAGCAATGTGCCCTGCCCACTGCCACTTAAGTTTGGCAATTCTTCGGGCTATGTCGGTAACCCTGGTTCTCTTGCGGATCTCTAAATTTCTGATTCGATCACGCAAGGACACTCCGAGCATAGCCCTCTCCATTGCCCTTTTAGTGACTGTAAGCTGCCTGATAAGCCCCATTGTAAGCGACCACGTCTCAGAGCCATATGTCATCACAGGCAACGCACACTGGTCATAGACTTTCGTCTTGAGACACTGTGGTAAGTTGGACGAGAAGATACCGCGCAACTTCCCGAACGCTGCCTAGCCGAGTCGGATTCGACGGTTGACCTCTTTTTCGAAGTTGGCCCTACCCAACTGGATCGTTTGTCCCAGACATAGTCGTCCACAACTTCGAGTGTAGAGTCTCCGACCTTGATAGGAGTGGGTGTAACATGGGCATTTAACATCACCTTGGTTTTGTCCATGTTCATTCTAAGACCCACTCTTTCGGAAGCTCTACTGAGGTCATCGACCATTGTACTGAGGTCCTCCATGGGAGACCATCACCACTATATCGTCGGCAAACCGAAGGTGAGTGATGTACTCGCCATTGACGTTGATGCCTAGCCCTCTCCAGTCCAGAACCTTGAAGACATCCTCCAGTGCAGCGGTAAACAGTTTCGGAGAAATGACGTCTCCCTGTCTCACACCTCGCTGCAGAAGGACTGGTTCCGAGGTCTGATCCTGAAGTCGAACTGACATGGTGGCGTTTTTGTACAAACACTTCAACACCTCAATGTACCGGTAGTCGATCTGGCACCGTTGGAGAGACTGCAGTACAGCCCAAGTCTCGATCAAATCGAAGGCTTTCTCGTAGTCCACAAACGCTAAACAGAGAGGCAGGTTGTACTCTTCAGTCTTCTTTCGTTGTAATTATTGTATTTTAATATGTTGATTATTCTTTTTTATGATAATTACTAATTATGTGAAAGACTATACACCTTTAAGGTAGATTTTTGAGGAACTAATTATTTATTATTAAGGTCTCATGTCATCCATGGAGCAGTGGTGGCCCAGTGGTATCAGCCGCGACTTACAAGTTGTAGGTCGTGGGTTCGAGCCCAGGTAGGCGCTTTACTTTGTGTAAATTATTTCATCACCACTGCTCTCAAAACGGTGAAGGAAAACATCAACTCGCACTGGGCCCGCGTGGTTGATTACGGCCCATTCCCTCTCACAGAGAGGAGGCCTGTGTCCCAGCAGTGGGAACATTAATAGGCTGATGATGTAAGATCTCATGTAAAATGTACCAAAAATCACACCAATAAATGAATTTTGAATAAGGGTCACCCCCTAATACATGGTACTTAAACATAACTGGAATGTAAGTGTACTATAAGTGCACCGCTGCCCAACCCTTGGGGGAATAAAGTCGTGATGTTATGTTAAATTAAGGAGCAGAAATAAAACTTTCAATGATTTTAAACTGAACATCATGCCTATCCATTCTATCACATGACATTTTGCTGATGTTATGTTAAATTAAGGAGCAGAAATAAAACTTTCAATGATTTTAAACTACACATCATGCCTAGCCATTCTATCGCATGACATTTTGCTGATGTTATGTTAAATTAAGGAGCAAAAATAAAACTTTCAATGATTTTAAACTGAAAATCAAGCCTATCCATTCTATCACATGATATTTTGCTGATGTTATGTTAAATTAAGGAGCAGAAATAAAACTTTAAATGATTTTAAACTGAACATCATGCCTATCCATTCTATCACATGACATTTTGCTGATGTTATGTTAAATTAAGGAGCAGAAATAAAACTTTCAATAATTTTAAACTGAACATCATGCCTATCCATTCTATCACATGACATTTTGCTGATGTTATGTTAAATTAAGGAGCAGAAATAAAACTTTCAATGATTTTAAACTGAACATCATGCCTATCCATTCTATCACATGACATTTTGCTGATGTTATGTTAAATTAAGGAGCAGAAATAAAACTTTCAATGATTTTAAACTGAACATCATGCCTATCCATTCTATCACATGACATTTTGCTGATGTTATGTTAAATTAAGGAGCAGAAATAAAACTTTCAATAATTTTAAACTGAACATCATGCCTATCCATTCTATCACATGACATTTTGCTGATGTTATGTTAAATTAAGGAGCAGAAATAAAACTTTCAATGATTTTAAACTGAACATCATGCCTATCCATTCTATCACATGACATTTTGGTGATGTTATGTTAAATTAAGGAGCAGAAATAAAACCTTCAATGATTTTAAACATGCCTATCCATTCTATCACATGACATTTTTGTAATATGTTGATGAGGAGCTCTCGAAGAGAAGAGAAACTCAACGTGGAGTGTTGAATATGTTTATATTTAGGTAGTCTCCATAGTAAAAGTGACAAGTAAACACATTACACTGTCTTTTATATTGTAGCAAATGACCCCAATTCGTACGTCAATATGTTACGGTAATTACACAAAGTAAAACGGATAGGTTACACAAAGTCGCAGTGAAGACATTGGACGATTTACTTCTTCAAAATAAGTATAAAAAGTATAGAAATATGTGCAATTTAATAATCAAAAAATTAAAAAAACAATATTATGAAGAAAAGCTAAACAAAAACAAAGGAAACATTAAAAAAACCTGGGAAGTCATAAAAGAAGTTTGTGACATGAAGAAAAATAAAGAACCCGTTATGGAATTATTGGATGTTGACAACACTCCAACTGAGTCTCTGGATAAAGTAAATAACTATTTTACTGGAGTTGGAGAAGCATTGGCAAATGAACTACTGATTAAGCTACAAAAAACTGAGCAGGATCTATCACGTGAAGCTGCTAGGGATACCTCACCGACAAATTCAATGTCCCTCATGCCTACGGATCCTTACGAGGTAAGGGGCATTATCCTAGGACTAAGATCACATAGTGCACCTGGGTGGGATAAAATTACTACGGAAATTTTGAAACAGAACATTGATTCTCTTACACCACCCATCACATACATGTGCAACCTTAGTCTAGCATCTGGCATATTTCCGTCTATATTTAAAAAAGCTGTTGTTTGTCCTATATTTAAATCTGGGAGCAAGAATGAGCCTAGTAACTATCGCCCTATCTCTCTTCTATCAACGTTATCAAAGATTCTAGAAAAAATCGTTAACAAGAGAGTTATGAAATATCTAGAGAAGAACAAGCTGCTTAGTGACTTTCAATTCGGGTTTAGAGAAAGAAAATCAACCGAGGATGCAGTTTTGGCACTGACTTCAACTCTGGTATCTTATCTGGATGGGGGAAACAAGTGTTTGGGTGTCTTTTTAGACCTCCAAAAGGCGTTTGATACCGTATCCGTTAAGATACTAATAACACGCTTGGAGGGCGTTGGTATAAGGGGGGTGGCTCTGAACTGGTTTAAAGATTATTTCACTGATAGATCTCAACGAGTTAGAGTTGCCGGCTATGAAAGCTCTGACTCAACATGCAAATACGGCGTTCCCCAGGGTAGCACGCTAGGACCCACATTATTCCTCATTTACATTAATAATCTATGCAAGATAGCTGCTACCCTGCCATACTTGGATCTCCTAATGTTCGCTGATGACACGGTGCTGATTTTCCATGCTCAAACCTGGGACAGGGTATTTGAACTGGCTGAGACAGGCTTAGCAAAAGTGACTACCTGGCTGGAAAACAGTCTCCTGTCATTAAACACCAATAAGACAAAATATGTATGTTTCAGCAAAACATCTGTAGGCAAACCTGTTACCTCGCACGCCATCAAAATACATACCTTCCCGTGCAACAGAAGATATACTCGAACCGGATGTGATTGTTCGACGCTTTTACGTGTCGCCTCTATTAAGTATTTGGGTGTCACGCTGGATGACCAACTTACCTGGACTATGCATCTCACGTTGACAATAGCTAGAATCAGAAAACTAGTATATATCTTCAAAAACTTGCGCACAGTTGCAAATAGAACTCTACTTGTACAAACTTACCGAGCTTTGTGCGAATGCATTATCAGATACTGCATTTGCGCTTGGGGAGGTGCGGCAAAAACTCATATGATTGGAGTAGAGCGGGCACAGCGTATGGTGCTGAAAGTACTTTTATACCTACCGTATCGACATCCCACATCCTCAGTCTATGAACTGGCTGGAGTATTGTCTGTGAGAAAGATATTCACCTACGAAGTACTACGAAGATACCACAAACAAGTTGTTCCTAACCTGCCAATATCAGAAAAGCGCGTGGAAAGATGCCCTGTTCCTCATACTAGAACAACATTTGCTAGAAGACACTATGCTTATCTTGCTCCGCAAACCTACAATAAATTAACTAAAGTCCAGAAGGTAAGCAAATTGAATAACAATAAATTTAAAGTAATTCTGTATACCTGGCTAAAGTCAATGGACTATACTGATGTAGAAAACCTCATAAAAACATAACCAACCCTGCATAGCACATGCACACACACATACATAAATACACACATATACTCAAATACACACATATACACACCCTAACATACACAAACACACACTTAAACGCACACTTCAGCACGTTTGTTAACTCTTCTATTATTTTCATTTATTCTGTCTGATGTAAGATTACTGTCACTTTATTACGGGGAAGACACTAGCACCTGCAACACAGTTTTACTAGCGCAGGTACTAGGGAATCCTATAATCTAAATTTATTCATTATGTCAATAAAGAATTATTATTATTATTTCCTTTATTTAACAGTTTTCTTATTATTTACATTTTTAAATATTTTTATAAAATAAATTAAAAAACAAAAACATTTAAAAATATAAAAAATAGAGGCCCACCGGTATCGGGAACAGGGTCCAAGCTACCGGCGGTCAGGGCTCCAGAGAGAGGAACCTCCTAACTATACGAGCCGTGTCCAGCAGTACTGCTTTCTGGATCAGGCCCTTGACCCAGCTGCCTAACGAGAGCCTTCTAAGATGTTGGTCGAGGCTCGTGGCTATTAAGCCATTGGCTGACACGACTATCGGTACAATGATCGCTGTGTCCACATCCCACATGTCGACAACCTCGCGAGCCAAGTCAAGATACTTGATTTGTTTATCTTTCTCGGCTTTCACGAGGTTCCCGTCATGCGGGACAGTTATGTCAACAATCATTGCACGCCTCTCGATTCGGTCCACCACCACTATATCAGGCTTGTTAGCGATAATAGTCCTGTCAGTGATGATGGACCGATCCCAGTACAATGTGATATTGCCATTTTCGAGAACTGGGTCGGGCACATACCTGTAGTACGGTACCTCCGATGCCACAAGAGTGTATTTCAGAGCAAGTTGCTGGTGGATGATCCTGGCTACAAGATTGTGCCTATGCAAATACTCTTCGTTAGCTAGACGAGAACATCCAGAGATAATGTGGCGGATCGATTCACCCGGGCGGTGACATGCCCGACAGATGTCAACCGTGCCATCCTTCACAATAAATCTCCGGTAGTTATTCGTCATGATAACTTCGTCCATAATTGCACAGACAAAACCTTCGGTTTCCCCAAAGAGGTCACCGAAACGCAGCCAGGCTACGGACGCTGCTTGGTCTACATCAGACCCATGTAGGGCCCGGAAAAAGCGTCCGTGAAGCTCCTTACTCTGCCATACTTCCCTACGGTCGTTAGTTTCAAGCACTACAGGCTTGCGCCAGTTCTCATTCGCCATGGAGAGCGGGGTGAGTCCCTTGTCCACTGCTACTACATCTCGATGCATACCTACGTCGGTGTGTAGAAAATATTCCCTGAGATTGCATATCTCGCGGTTGTGGAGGTTTTTGGCATTTAAAAAGCCTCGGCCGCCACACTTCCGCGGGATATACAATCTCATGACTGACGATCGTGGGTGATGCATTCGATTTGCAGTCAGCAGTGTACGGACCCGCCTATCCAGGGCGTCGAGTTCCGTTTGAGTCCATTTGAGTACGCCGAAAGAGTACATCAATACCGGCATGACCCAACCGTTGAAGGCGCGCACCTTGTTTCCGCCTGAAAGAAGGCTATTGAATACCTTTTTCAGGCGGCCAAAGAAGCGTTCCCTCAACGATTGCTTCATGTCAGTAGTGCTGATACCTAACGCTTCCGACATACCCAAATACTTATAGGTTTCGTTTGGAGAGAGGGATCTCAGGTTTATGGAATCCGCGAGTTGAATTCCTACGGATTCCACAATCTCCCCTCGCTTTACATGCATGACCGCACATTTGTCCACACCAAACTCCATCCTGATGGCGTTACTAAAAGTTTCAGTTACTTTCAGTAGCTCCATCAGCTGAAGATTGCTGGGGGCAAAGAGCTTCAGATCATCCATGTAAAGGAGGTGAGATATAACCTGACCACCTCTCTTCAACCGATAGCCTAGCCCTGAATTCTCCAGCAGCATGCTTAGAGGATTCAGGGCTAGGCAAAACCAAAGTGGACTCAAACTATCGCCCTGGAATATACCTCGCTCGATCCTTACAGGTTCGCTATTCCTCTGGATATTTCGACATCCTGGATAGCGAAGGACTGTGCTCCATTGCCCCATACACGACATCAGGAAGGTGCGTAGAGTTGTATCTATTTTATACAATTCTAGCACCCTCATGAGCCATGTATGAGGCACCGAGTCATAGGCCTTCTTATAATCTATCCAACATGTCGACAGATCCTTTCGGGAACGCCGAACCTGTTGGCTAATGGCCATATCAATAAGGAGTAGCTCCTTAGTACCGCGGGACCCGTTCCTACATCCATTTTGAGAGACCGACATGATCGAATTATCGTCGACGTGTTTATTAATTTTAACTCTCAAAATGGATGTAAGAACCTTATAGACCGTTGGTAAACATGTAATAGGTCTATAATTTTTGGGTTCCGCGGTGCTACCAGATTTGTGGAGCAGGTGGGTTATTCCTGTTGTAAGGAACCTGGGTAGCGAACCAGACTCCAAGGCTACCTGGTACTGAGATGCCAAACGAGCGTGCGACCTTTGTAGCCACTTTATCCAGAAGTTGTGCAGCCCGTCCGGCCCTGGAGATTTCCAGTTCGGCAACGGGCGGACTGCACGGGCTATATCTTGGGGGGTGATCGTGATAGCCCCCATTTCTTGTATTGGATCGCATGCTCGTTCGACCTCCCGAGTCCATTCACCTTCGGTGTGACTGACAGGCACCGACCAGATGCTACGCCAGAATGAACACATAGCGTCATCATCCGGCAGGCGCGTATCAGTCACACCTTGGTCGGGTCGCTCCCAAGCCCGATAAACCCACCTTTCATTACTTTGGAATGTACGATTCTGGGTGTATCGCTCCACTCTCCGCCTATACCTACGAATACGGTTTGCCCATGCAAACACTTTTTGCTTCAGGAAGTCGATGCGCTCTGTGACACGGGATATATAGTCTTGGGGGCTGACATCAGTCCCCGAAAACGCCCGTCTCACAAAGCGCATCACTCTTGGCCGATTATTGCCCTCCCTGAAACAAATTAGTTTGCCGATGAGTGCTCTGGCCCCACCAATACGACGTTCGATCCTGCACTGCCAAGCTGGTACGGCTGGTTTCGGTCGTGTAGCTCTGTCATCTACAAATTTGACGTGGGCTACACGACATGCCGCTATAGCCGCGCAGTACATGATCGAATGTGCATCAGTGAGGTCTTCGCAGTTATCAAAATAGTTTGACAACTGCGAATCCAGAACAGCCACCAGTGCCCTATTTTTGTTATGCATGGGCAAACGAGGTAATCGTGGCCTAAGTTCGAGCGGCATGTAGCGATAATCCCGAATAGCACACTCCAAAGCACTCCTCAATTCCTCATTGCACTGGTTACTTACGTTTGTAACCCTGTCACTACTATCCTCGTCAGCGTGGTTGGACTGTGGTTGCACCACGGCCTGCGACGATGGGGCAGTGACACGGTTACACATTTCCGTTCGGAGGCGATCAAGCACAGTATCATCCAACATACGATTACGCTGGATGACCCGTACCTGATCCGAAAGTCGTTGGGCCGAAACGTTGACAGCCGGCTCAAGCACCTGAAACAAAGAGAGCATCCGGACACGGTACGCGGTCAGATTGTTTCCTCCCTCTGTAGCCCCATAGTATGCGCGCATGACATTTTCGTTAATGGATTGTGTCCATCTCATGCGCTGCACACTTCCGCCGGGTGCTGGGACCCTATCAGAGACCGGTAAGCCTCGAGGTCCTAAGCGGTCCGGCGGCCGGCGTCCTCCCCGTCGACGCGCAGGTGGTGGTGTCGTCGGCGGCGAGAAGTACTCGTCGCTCGAGCTCGACGCAACTGCCACGGCCGGTGACACAGCACTCACGGTGGGGGTGGGGCTGGGTTCCGGCGACGGCGAGGCGGAGCTGGGCGACGAGGCCGGAGGTGGTGGGCGTGCTTTTCGTGCTGCAGCTCTTGTCAACATGTCGATTTACATTTTTTTTCTCTTGGTGTTGTTGATTTTGGTCATGTTTAAATATCCGGTGCTATTGCAGGTTTTTTTTTATTGATTCTATGCATTTTGTGTCTTTTTCTTCAGATAATTGTACTATTACTTGTAAATATTTAAAAGGAAAATTCGGAGAGAAAAAATTTGACATCCGCGTTGACAGCCGAGCCACAGATTATCAGCCATTATTATTATTATTATTATTATAAAAATTACTATAAATGTAGCAGTGCAACAGTGAATTATGACATATACTACATCTCCCCCGAAAAGACACCCTTTACACCACCGGATTAAAAAAAAAATGTATGACGTACGCACTTGAGTCTTACATTTTTATATGTTAAACTTAGACTAGGTAAAAATAACATTGGCATATTAGTAACTATACAATTTCTTTTGTTTTAATTAATGAAGTTATATAATAATAATTAATTAATAGAGTAAATAACACATTGACTAAGGTCATGGTTCACAAAACAATTTAGTATTATCTTTGTGGACAATATAGGATTTATTATTTTTCAATATTTCAACATTAGGTGATAAATCCTTAAGAACTTTGTATGGTCCTAAATAAATGTTGTCTAATTTATGTCCAGTTTGATTTTTCAAAAGTACAAAATCACCTGGCTTATAAGTTATCGAATTTAACTTCTTATCATATAATGATTTTCTCTTAAGTTTACTGATTATCAGATTATTCCTAGCATCTAATAATGCGCGCTGTAGCCTATATTTTAATTCCAAGGGGTAACTGTCAAAATTATAGAGTGGATCTACTCTGTCTAAAGTATAGTTGAGGTTACTAGGCAAGTTACATAATTTACCAAATACAAGCTCATGCGGTGTATATTTTGTCTCCGAGTGAACAGTGGTATTAAAAGAAAAACACCAATAACTTAACCAGCTACTCCAATCTGTTTTATTTTGGCTACATTGAATTCTAAGATATGCACCTAAACTCTTATGAGTGTTTTCTAATCCACCTATAGTCTGGTGGTGGTATGCAGTAGAATGTAATTTGGTTATTCCTAATAAGCTACATACATCTGACATAACACTTGACAAAAATTCTGTTCCCTGATCCGTTATGATCTCTTTGGGGATGCCATATCTTAAAATAAATTTATTTACAAATGTTCTACTTATGGATTCAGAGTCCTTATTAGTTAGAGGGTAAGCCTCTACAAATTTTGTCAAATGACATTGTAGGGTTAAAATGTATTTGTAGTTATAATTGTCTACATCTAGAGGTCCAACTATATCTAAGCTAACTCTCTCAAATCCTGTATTAGGGGTCGTAGTTACAGACATTGGTTGTTTAGTTTGTTTATTTGAGTGTTTTTTAATTTGACACTCTTTGCATTTATGCACATATTCAATCACATCATTACTTATGCCTGGCCAGAAGTAATATTTTTTAATATTATTCAACATCCTGTTTACTCCTGCATGTCCGCTAGTAGGTAACAGGTGGAAATCATTTAAGATAACTGTCTTTTCGTCTTTGTTACTTATTCTTATTAGATCTTTAATTACTAATATTCTTGGTAAATCAGATTGCAAACTTTTCATGCATCTTAAGAACTCGTTTATTATGTGTGAATTTTCTTTATTCTTGATCACAACAATTTCGTTAGTATTAAGTCTTTTACAAAATGACTCCAAGTCCCTCGCTAACACACTTACGGTAGGAAACGATCGGGATCGTAGGTATATTGTTGACTCGTTTTCATTGAACTCAAAGTGACCACTGTCGCTAAGTAGGTGTGGTCTATTTGAACTGTTCTTTACTACTTTTCTTGAAGTTAGAATTAGTTCTACACTATTAATAGGTTTTTTAAGAATTTCTACAACTTTTGGGCTGGAGGTTCCAGAAGTTAAAGGGATTTCAGATGTCAAATCGGCAGTATCGGTGCCGCTTGCTTGTTTACGAGATTGGGCCCTTGTCATAACTGATATTACATTTTTGTTAATTCTTTTTAAATCTGTTATATTCAAAGGAAGACGACTTAAGGCATCTGCGGGTCCATTGTGTCGACCTGGAAGATATTCGACAGTAAAATCGTATTCTTCCAAAAATAATCTAAATTTTGTTAGTCTACTTGAGGGATCCGTAATTCCGAATAAATACACTAATGGTCTATGATCTGTCACAACTTTGAATTGTTTACCGTATAAATAAGGTTTAAAATGCCTAATCGCCCACACAATAGCTAGCAATTCTAACTCTATAACTGGGTATCGTGTTTCGGCGGGTTTCAAATTGCGACTCGCGTAACCTACTACTTGTCCGTTACTGTTAGACAATACGGCGCCCAGACCTATTTTTGAAGCATCTGTGTTTAAAATAAATTTATTTTTATCTGTTAAATCTGGATAGCCTAACACTGGTGGATTGCAGAGTGCACGTTTTAAAGTATTAAATGCTGATTCGCATTCATGTGACCATTCAAAAGATGCGTTTTTCTTGCTTAATTGATTGAGAGGATATGCAATGTCAGCAAATTTATTAATTAAACGCCTGTAATAATTTGCAAAGGCAACGAATCTTTTTACTTCGTCGACATTTGTAGGTCTTGGATAATTTTCTAACACGATAGCTTTAGATGGATCGGGATAAATACCTTCTGGAGTAATTTTATGGCCTAGATAAATAATTTCTCTGCGTAAAAATTCGCACTTAAGAGGATTTAATTTTAAATTAACTTTTCTAAGACGTTCTAAAATACAAGTGAGATTTTTGTTGTGGTTAATTAAGGATTTACCCAGAACGATACAGTCATCTAAATAAATAAAACATTTATCGTAGTTCAATCCCGCCATCGCAATAGTCATAAGTCTGGAGAATACACTTGGACTCGTTTTTAGTCCCATCGGGCACCGTTTCATTTGGTACATCTTATCAGTAGTGAATGCTGTATACTTCCGTGAGTCTTTGTCTAAAGATAATTGATACATGCGGTCAAGATTAAAAGCCGTGTATTTTCTAGAGTTTTCTGTAAGATTAATTTGGTAATAACTTTGAGATAAATCAAGTTTAGAAAAATATATATTACCGGAAAGTGAATCTAGAATTTCTGTGATATTTGGCAAAGGGAATTTGTCATCTACAATTCGATTGTTTAACTGACGATAGTCAATTACTAGCCTCCATTTCTTCTCGCCAGATTTATCTGATTTTTTTGGCACAAGAAGAACGGGACTTGACCACTCTGACGTAGTTTCTTCTATAATATCATTATCGAGCATTTCTTGTATTTGTATTTGTCTATCATGCTACTGTATAGTGAAATGGCATCAATGAGCTGTTTCGTAACTTGCTCTTGTCCTGTCATTACAGGTAACAAGGCTATCGCAGTCTTTAAATCAAACTGAGACATCTTGGTATCTGGTTCGTCTTGTGTTTGAGACACTGAATCTACGCTTGTTAGTAAACTTTGTATTTTATGATAAACGGTCTTAATTTGTTCCACTAAGTTATTGATCAAATCAATGTCTTTGCTACTAAATTTTGACTGTTCAATCTGAGACAAAATATTTTGCGCTTGACTGTATATCGCTTTAGCTTCTTCCAATTTCTTATAAGCGATCTCTTTTTGCCTACGTTCTGGTCCTATTTTTACCAAATATTCCCTAATTTGATGTAATTGATCTCGACACGTTACTAGATTATCAGTCATACTAATTAATAATATACTGTTTAAGTGAAGTCCTATTAGACTTTAAAAAAATGTACTTAGCTAGGAAAGTGGGTCAATTGACTGCTGTTCATTTCTGCTGACGGTGCGGAGCTGCGAACGTTGACCGGGTAACTCGATGACGAAGTCACGAGGCGCTCTGCGTCGTTGCCGTGCGACTCGTTGTTCGATGACTGGACCGGGCTATACCCTGGATTCAATGGGCCGGGATTTCCCTGGACACCGCTCGTTCTGGCCGGGCTATACCCTGGACTCGTCTCCGTCTTCTTTCAGGAACTGGCAATGCATCTTCTATAAGTTTACAGAAAGTCTTCTATAGGGTTACAGGAACTCTTCTATAGGGTTACAGGAACTCTTCTATAAGGTTACAGGAACTCTTCTTTGATGATAGAACAAGTATTGATTCTTCTGGATGTGGTTTCTTAACGCCATTCCGTATCGACGTGGCAGGGTCGCCATGTAATATGTTGATGAGGAGCTCTCGAAGAGAAGAGAAACTCAACGTGGAGTGTTGAATATGTTTATATTTAGGTAGTCTCCATAGTAAAAGTGACAAGTAAACACATTACACTGTCTTTTATATTGTAGCAAATGACCCTAATTCGTACGTCAATATGTTACGGTAATTACTATAAATGTAGCAGTGCAACAGTGAATTATGACATATACTACATTTTGCTGAACTGGCCCTATTTGGCGCAGTCGTGAGACACATACTGTTATATTTATATGTATTTTCCCTTTTTTATTGTTTTTTAGTTTTTTTTTTTTTATATTTTGTGCTCTAGTGGCTTGTGACCAATGAATGTGTTTCTTTCTTTCTTTCAACTGATATCTACAGACAAAAAACGCACAGTTAAAATTCATATTTTTATTTATTTATAGTTAATAAAAACGATACATAAATATATAATACGTAGAACATAACAATGTTGACAATTGTGTCACGTACTGCCGCACTCAGAGACAGCTAACGGTTACTTAAGGCACTCCTTAGTATACATTTTGTACTAAAAATCTATACTAAGGCACAGTATAAATATGGATTAAGAGTACGGAAACTACCTACAAACGCTCGAATCGGCATAGTCACACAAACATGCGCATCGACGAGACCTCTAAGCAGTTTTCACGGTGCTGTCAGTAGCTCGGGCCACTTAGGGGTCTCGTCGATGCGCATGTTTGTGTGAGTGTGCCGTTTCGAGCTTTTGTAGGTAGCTTCCGTACTGTTCGTCCATATTTAAACTGTGACTAAGGAAAACTTTAAGTAACCTTTAATGTCTCTGAGTGTGGCAGTTAAAATCAGTAATTCTCAAAACAATACAATGAACAGTGTAGTGCCAGTATAATCAATCTTAATAAAAATTCAATAATTACAATACAATTACATAACATGGCACAGTGGAATGACAATAGCTTCACAGCTTAGCTCATAGCCGTAAGGTTGCCTGCTTGTCGGTCTTCTACAGACTGTATTTTGGGGAGTGTGCTCATGAACTCCACGACCTCATCCCACCAGCCCCCTTCTACCATCGGACATCTAGACGCATTGCAAGTTACCATCCTCACCTAGTTGCTATTCCACCAATTCGCACCAAGCGCTTCCAAATATCCTCCATAATGCGCACAGTAAAAGAGTGGAACTCACTACCTGCGTCTGTGTTTCCGAACGCATACAACCCGAATCTCTTCAAAGTTAGAGTGAACAGGCTTCTTCTGGGTAAGCTCACTCCATCGTCGACTTTGTCTCTGTCACCTCTGACCTAGACTAGAGTCAAGAGCAAACCCATCAAGAAAAAAAAAAAAATATAATAATTATAATCAATGTGGCACAGTGGAATGGCAATACACTTATAATCAATAATTCAAATATAACTGAGTTTTTTAAATGGATTTGGCTGAGAAACTTTCACAAAGAACTCTACAAATGAAACACTGAAACCATATTTTTAGCACTTAGAGTGGTATATACGTATATACCCTGCAGAGTAACATTTCCTAAATGACCCAGATATTACGCTCCACCCTTTCTATTTCACATGCTGTATGTGATATACAATATTTGCTTATGTCCATACAAGCTCGCGGCTTGTTTTCGTATAGGTACCTTACGTAATATTTCCTTTGAGGCCAGACTGTTACGTCACTGGTATGTTTCGTTTCACCTAAAATAAACGGAATATAGTCTCTTTTGCTTTTCGCGTTTATTTAGGAAGAAGCTCTTGTCAATGTATTTTCTGTAGACAATTTTTGTTTAGTTGTATAATCTTACTAATAAGTATAATAAATGCGAAAGATTGAAAGTAAAAAGTGCTGGCAGAAGCTAGTGGTAATATAATATTATTTCACTGTATTCTTCTTCCTTGAATTGTAACTTGATATATTAGCTTTACATAAAAACCGGCCAAGTGCGAGTCGGACTCGCGCACGAAGGTTTCCGTACCATTATCGCAAAATCGGCAAAAAAATCACGTTTGTTGTATGGGAGCCCGACTTAAATATTTATTTTATTCTGTTTTTAGTATTCGTTGTTATAGCGGCCATAGAAATACATCATTTGTGAAAATTTCAACTGTCTAGCTATCACCGTTCATGAGATACTAGCCTGGTGCCGTCTGTCTGGTGACAGACACACAGACAGACGGACCGCGGAGTCTTAGTAATAGGGTTTTTACCCTTTGGGAACGGAACCCTAAAAATGTGGGATAATTATTTTCATCAATATAACTGACCTTAGCGAATAAAATCGACGAAAGTGTGTGTGCGCGTCTCCCGCCACGGTCGCTCGTCTCAGTCTCGCGTCGCTGTCACAAAACGAAAGGCTCTTGGCCAAACAATAGCGGCACGGGTCGATTAATCTGTGAGCCTAAGCTGCCCTGGTTGCGGTTAATCCGGGGATCATTCAATGGTCGCCATTGTTTACACAATGTGACCATTTCGTGCCTTTGCACGTGCATGTGTGTGTGTACTAATTTAGGTACTGTAGCGGAAGTCACATTAAATAGCGAACGAAAGTATATTCAAGTCCTAAGACAGATCCCAGCCAGAGGTCTAGAAGAGTAAGCCTAAGGACAAGAGCTTGTCTTTTAAATAAATAACATAAGTATGTCAACTCGTGATATTTTTTCTGTGTGGTAGGTAATATAAAATTACCTGTTAGATGGGTGGACCCAAGTTTACATGAATAATTTCCGTAAATTTCATAATTTATTGGTGCATGAAAATTACACAGACAAATCTTAGTCACACAGAATAAACTATTCATATTTCTTATGTACACACAAAACTTATTTTTTCTCCGGTCTGATATCATTTGGAAAGCTGCTCCACTAAAATGGATTTAGGCTTAACGCATCTATAGCATTTCAGATGAACAACTTTTGTCCTTTTCACGGCAAGTGCTGTCGTGGCAGCCTCAGGCTTAGATGGCAAGATGGCTCTGAAAAATTTATGGCATATAGCCCTAGACAAATACATCACATGGGCGCCAGCAAGACAATTTTCCAGGAGATGCATCTTCAAAAGCTCGAACTACGGTAAAACCTAAGATTTACCAAGGTTTACTGGTAAAAAATTATCTAAGATTAAAAAGAAAGAAAATAAATTAAGTATTTAATAAATTAATGCCGCAATCACACAATAAATCTCGGATTTTCCTCAGTGACTTTTATATCTTCCTGTTTATTTTGTAAAGTTAATTATTGATTGATCTTATCATTTAATTTGGCATTGTTAATTATCATTAATGAACAGTAAAATACTCAAATGATTTCTAAAACAATCATCAATGCTTCATTCATAGTGTGTCTTAGAAATAATTTTGTTTCAAAATTTACCAATTTTCAGGACAAACCTAAGAATTACCGTGTGATTCGATCGAATTATTGATTCGAATTATTGATTGATCTTATCATTTAATTTGGCATTGTTAATTATCATTAATGAACAGTAAAATACTCAAATGATTTCTAAAACAATCATCAATGCTTCATTCATAGTGTGTCTTAGAAATAATTTTGTTTCAAAATTTACCAATTTTCAGGACAAACCTAAGAATTACCGTGTGATCGGCCGTCGTTAATCTTAGGTTTTACCGTAATTCGGGCTTTTACAGTAACATATAGATGACACATATTTGTATGGCCTACAGATTGTTATTCCGGCCTGGTTGTTTGTATATGTGAGTTTATATGTTTGTAAATGCACCGACGATAAAGGAGACATTTTCAGTTTACGTTAAAAAAATAAAGAACGAATGCAAGCAAATCACACGCGCGCGCGTTCTTTGATAAAATGATTAACTGCACTTCAGGTATTTAAAGAGCTATTTTCTTGTTATTTACATAAATGTTACCTACATAACGCTTTAACACGACCAACATTTCTAGAAATGTTGCCCCAAAGTTGTGCAATTATTAATTTTACACCAAATTATTACAGAAATTATGGCCACCGGTCAGTTTTATAAAAGTATTTTTATTTCATAAACTGTTCATTCTCAACTTCGAGGGATGAATCTATAGCCAGCTCGCAGTTTATCATCAAGGAAGAAAATCTTATTCAATACAAAAACTCTCGGTAAATAATTGAAAAACTTCTCAAACTTTTTCGGCAACTCAGATCTTAAAAGTTTTGGGTGCGTGCGTGAAAACTTAAGAATTCATAGATATAATAGAAGCGATCCTCAAACTTTTTTAAGCCCAATTTTTTGCAGAGTTTCTTTGATCGTTTATGTGGTTCATGCAGAGACCATGGACAAGTGACTTTAGAGTGAGTGTATGTCACCCGTTTGGTCCAATTCGCGATTGGTCCAATGTTAAAAAATATGTCTGATTCGCGGTTGGTCCAATACGTGGTTGGTCCAATTTGCGGTTGGTCCAATACGCGGTTGGTCCAATTCGCGGTGGTCCTATTCACAGTTGGTCCTATTCGCAATTAGTCTTATTCACAGTTGGTCCAATTCGCGGTTGGTCCAAAATGGATATCATCCAAAGCATTGCGATAGCGACTGGAAAAATGTCGAAAATATATGGGAATGTGAAACGATATCGAAACGTCGTGACGTTAAAGCGCGTGCGCTTTCTTCCTTACATTTTGGCATTACGACCATGGCCATCGCTTACATCGAATGACAAATGCTTAGAGACTCAGGATGACTTATGACAACGAGTTAGCTCTAACGTACATATGCCGCGTGATATCCTCCTACATGAAACACCGAGTTTTTAGTGAGGTAGTTGTGTTCATAACAAAACCGACAAATTAGGCAACAATAGAACAGTAAAAGTATTTTTCATTTTCTATGTTTCTAAAACGAGACAAACATTCCTTTTCCAGATTCGCTGACGACATTCAGCTGATGACTGGGCAGCGACCAGGGATATACTGGCTGATCTGCTGGAAGTACCTATCTCCGCTGGCGATGCTGTCGATTCTAGTGTCGTCATTCTGGGAAATGGCTACCGAAGGCTCGGCGTACGACGCGTGGAACAAATCCATAGGAGACACGGAACGGAAGCCGTGGCCGGTGTGGGCTATCCTGCTGGTTCTTGTGCTGATCCTGGCTTCAGTGCTGTGGATACCTGTACTGGCTATTTTCAGGTCAGTTTCATAAACATCTTTTACACTTTGGAATTTTGTTGTACGTTTAACTTTTAGCGAGTTTACTAGGTATCTACTACTGGTACTCCGGGGTCGCGGGCGCTTAGATCAGGGACTCTGTTCGCCCACCAAGTGACTCCCGCGGACTTACTGCGTAATGAATTCGGAAAGAGCAAAGGGCTGCAATAGTATAAAGAAGCGACCAATCACATAGACGGAAAGCCACATCGCGTCTTTCATCTCGCATGTGATTGGTCGATTTTTCATACTCATTGCCCTTTGCTCTTTCCGAATTCATTACGCAATAAGGCAGCAGGAAAGACGGTGGCACAATGTTCACGTGCATACCGAGACCCAGGGGAGACTCCTATACAGTCTCCCATGGGATGTATCCTAACAAGTGTTGCACAGAGGGGGTTTCGGGGTGGTCTTTTAAGAGATAATGGGGCCTCTATTTGATGATGGTGATCGCCACGGGGGTTTTGGTGAGGTTAAAAATCCAATGATCCCTGGTCTTTTTGAAGGTTTCCCCCGAAAAAGAAAAAAATGGTATCTATTACTAGCGTCCCGCTTCAGCTTTACTCGGGTTATATTACGTAATAAACAAGGTTTCTGACAATTCGAAGTACTCACGCCAGATCGTGATAGTGAGACCCATTTGCAAAAATAAGTAAGTCAAACAACAGGCTTTACCCAATTTCTCACAGGGCGTGGTAACTTTAAAAGTAAATTATTTTCATTCAAGCTCGTTGCCTCGCCTTTATGTCAGTGTTCTACGTCTGACTGCGAATATGTACAATCTGCACATCATATCTTATGGGAGAGTGAACTCAATTTTGGATAATGTACAGGCTGCATCTAGAGTTGTTTACTGTACGGACCTTGTAGAAACTAGAACAGAAGAAAAGAAAAGAAATATAATATAACAGCTCAAAATGTTAGGAACTTAGGACCCATTAATATTAATGATAATTTTTATCTGTGGTGCTAGGCAACTGGGCTTATCGCAGTTGTAAACGACCCTTTGTGCCTATTGGCCTTGTTTGTTCGGGAAGTGGAAATTTGTATTTTTTCCTTCTTCGCCGTTATTATTTTCTGATTAATTTCCTTGCGGGATCCAAGTCAGTTAAATTCATTCGCCGAGACTTCGTCGAGCTTCATTGCCTCGACGAAGTCCAGAGAAGAAAATCAGAGGCAACATGGTTTGGGAATAGAGCGGTGGGATTGTTTCAATTAAAAAAGTCAAACAACAATTAGAAGATTTTCTGTATTTGAATGAAGTGTCTCTAAATAATATGAAACTGACTGATTCACAGAAATGAAACTGACAGTAACTTGTTGATTCTATTATATAGAAGAGGTCCTAAAACCCATAAAATCGATAAGAAAAAGCAGAGAGAGAGAGATAGATTAGATCTTCGAGAAGGACATAGGATACTATTCTTCAGAGACTACTTACCCCGGGGTTATTTTCCGACTATTACGCGAGCAGAAAGCTAAATCAAAAATCAAAATCAAATATTTTTATTTTACATAGGCCTACATGGGCACTTATAAAACGTCGACAAAAGGTGCACGGTTCGGGTTAGTCGTTTCCTATGGAGAAGAACCGGCAAGAAACTCCATGGTTACTCTTTTTTTTTTGTGTTTACAATATTTCCATGTTACAGCATTAGTACTTGGAAATGGGGCACAACGCAGGCCCGACAATAAGTCGTACGAAATTGAAAAAAAAAAAACAAACAAACAAAAAAAAATTATGTACGAAATAAAAAGTTAACAAATGTTAACAATCATCTAGAAATCTAGAAAGCCTACAATGTTCACACATTCACAATCGGTAAAAGAATCTATACAAAGGTAAAAAAAATAAAAAAAACAACACTAAATTTAACATGTGGCACAAATACTGTAATCAGTGCTGTAACTATTCTTAGCAAAGGGCTATAATGATGATTGAAAAATATTGTAAAAAGTCTAATTAAAAGAGAAAAAAAATGAGATTGAGAATAGTTAGAGATATCCATATATTTGTGCCGTTTATGAGTTACCAGGGAATCCGCATGCGCAGAGGGTGTCAAAGCCAAAATTTTTATCTTCAACGTAGTCCTTGATTCTATAATATGCTTTTTTAACAAGGTTACGTTTGATGTAGTTTTTGAACTTTCCATCGGTCAGTTCTATAACTGACTTAGGCAACTTGTTATAAAAGCGTATACTGTTTATAAGAAAAGATAGAATACTAGAAGCTAGTATACTAAGATGGTATTTCAAGTACCTCTCTTTAAAACGTCCCTTTACAAACTTTACAGATACTTTGGCATCCCCATCATTGATGACGAGGAACGCGCCTGGTTTCCCGCCGAGGAGTTACGTGATTTCCACGGCATTGAGCCAAGACCTGTGTCTACGACGGAAACCCTTCTGTTCTGCACCAGGCCCGATGGGACCGAAAGTTGTTGCTGGCCAGGATGCTGCGAAACCGACGACGAAGAGTAGTCTCGTTGATAGATAAAGGTTGAAACGACATCGGGTGTCTGCAGCGAGGATATCGAGGGATTGTAAAGACACAGTTCTATTGCTGCGTACGATGTTCGCGGAGAGATCAGATAAGTTAGCTGCGTGGCTCATTTGTTTACCAGCCACGCATCCGTGCACTGCCGTGGGTCGCAATGGGACTGTTCCTTAAAGTTTTAGTTAAATTCTATTCAGTGCTGGAGTCACTATACTCAGCTGTTCCACTTCGCGCAAAGTAACCTACGAGCTACATCTTAGTACAGGAAAGTTAAAGTTAAAGCGAAGTGACGCATCAAATTCTCTAGGATTTTCGTCAAGACGTGCGTCTGCCCGGGCATTCACTCGTCTTTGCGCGTACGTAAGCCGTTTTGAGAGTTTTGCAGTTGACAGTTGACTTTTTGTCGCTTCGATTCGCGTAGATCACGCTTGTGTTTGCACGACTGCGCGCTAACCAATCGGCAGCATTCTTTCGAATTCGCGCGTCTTTTGTTTATCTTGATAGAAATGTGAGAGTGTGTGTATGTATTACTTTGTGGTGATAAGGGTCAATATGCCATGACATATTTAGACAGAAGCGTCGCTTCGCTTCGATTCTGTCTTGAGATACTTTGACCCTAAAATCTGACCTAACAACGTGTACCTGTGTATGCAGTAGGTACAACATTGCAATAATAAATAATTATAGAACATTTTCTCTGATCTCCCGTTGCAATCGACACCCAATTGAAAATCAACTAGAACATGACAATTAGAAATTCAAACTAATATCCCCGTCTGTATGGACATCTAGATTTCTCAGAAACTATTCATTGAAGTATTGTAGTAACAAAATGTATTGCAGACTGTGACGCAAATAATTAAAAAATATAAATCAAAGGGTTTTGCTACGAGATTTTTTATAGCTTGGAGTAAATGGAAACTTCACGTGCTTTGAGAAGACTTACGTCTACGATCGATAGTTAAAAACATAATTTTAACTGTACAGTCAGCAAGTAAAGTCGATCAACGCCTCAGTTTTTGTGTCAGACTGGTCGTATTTGGAAAAGGGCTAAACAGATGATCGTAAATAAAATTGTTGGCAATATAATGGTTAAATTGAACACAGCCTTTGATTTTACACACATTATACATGAAATGATGAAAAACAATGTAGGTACTTATCTATGTTGCGTATTATATTTAGGTGTTCTGTAAAACATCACTGAAAATCGACTTTCATTGCTGACCGTACCTACTGTATTTAAAGAATGGGACAGACAATAATTATAATCTAGAATTCATCATATCCAATACATAATAATTATTATGTTGAGATGAAATTTGAAGCATATCCAAGTTGTATAACTAGTCCATATCTAGATAATCATATCCTGCCGTTTGTATCAAGTCTACTGTTGAATTTTATATAACTTATTCTAGAAGTTTAGTCATAGAAGAATAAATATATATTCGTCTTCGAAAACAGCCTGTATAATGATAGCTTATTAAACCGAAGTTTCTGGAACAAAAAATATCGCTAAATGAATGGTTTTCAACAGCCAATTGCATCACTTGATTTTTGTTCGTTTTTGATGCTACGGTAAATTTCTTTCCAGAAACGGGTGTAAGTTTTAGAGAGTAATTGACAATAATAAAACAATTCTTGACAATAAAACCTTGTAACTTTTTATTATAAAATTGATGCTATTGCTATCATATTTTATTGTTGAAGACTGTAATTTTATAATATTTATTATTTTGAAAAATATGTATTCTAAAAATAACGACAATAATCTTAAACTATGAAAAATGTGTCTGTGTTATTATAGTTTTTATTAATTTTTACATTTGTTACGCTTCAAGCTAAGTATTGTTGAATATTAGCAAAAATATTAGGTACCTTTTGACAAAAATATATTCAAATTAATGTATTCCGATGACTTTATGACTATTAAAAAAACCTAATACGAGTAATAGGTATATTGTTTCAGCTGCTTCCAAATGTGTAAAAACTAGAAAGTATTTACGGTGTCTAACAAAATCTTATTGCTGTTGTTAGTGTTTGAAAGAATAAGTATACAAGGTGAGGCACCTAATAAATTTATCAGACTGTAAATTGTGCATGCCAGCAGATTATGTACTCTACTTATATATAAGAATTATAGGTACATAAATATCTATATATTAATCTGTATTTCTTGTATTTTTTGGGTAAAAATTAAAAGTAATGCATTATGCTGAGCGATGGCCCCTCGGCAGTGATGCATACTTTCCCTATTTGAACTTAAATTTTATTTTTCGATTACTTTAAAGGTATACGTCATGCCTGCCACAAATAATGTATTTGTCTTGTTTAATGTATATGTAAGTTGTATGTAATTTGAATAACTGAAAGCCTCCTAAAATATTTTTGTATAAAAAAAAGTTTTGATACGGGGTAATTGCGTAACATTTACACTCCTTTTGTTTTGGCAATTGAACAAACGTTAATTGCCTGATTTACGCCGTCGAGCAGATGAAATTTTCATCATTATGAAACAATGGCTTAGTGATATCAGTAAAATTTCTTTGGATTCGATTGATATTTCTCAAAGAAACGGCCAAGTGCGAGTCGCAAATGCAGTTCATACGAACAAATATTGAGAAAATATCCTATGGTTTAAATACCATAGACTTGTCATAGGTTTTTCTGAAATATATAGGTAAAGAACATTTTTTTTTCAAAATGTTTGGCTACTGGAGTTTCAGAGATAAGGTTTCGGAGCAAATTTGCTGTGACAGACGGACAGACAGACAAACACGCGAGTGATCCTATAGGGGCCCTGATTTTTCCTTTTGAGGTACGAACCCTAAAAATTGCTTTTCTTTACATTTTGTCGAGATATTCAAGAAAATAAAAATATATTTACAAAAAAATACAACCGACTTCTAAAAATTACTTCAATTTCAGAAGTCGGTGTTGCTATTTTCTTTTCTTCGTTTCTTGACTGTTTTTTTTAAAGAACTCTGTTGTATTACTCTGAAGTTCTTCATCAGATCTTCACCAAATTTATATGGGACCACCTCAGAAAAGTCTCTTTCAAACACAAAAAGAATTATAAAAAACTATTTTATTAAAATCGGCCCACAATTGACGGGGAAATCAGTGAACATACACAAAAAACGTAGAACCTGTTTGGAAAGTTAGTTAGATTTTTAAGAGGTTTTCAGTTATTTTGATAAACAATGAAAAAAATGGTTCTTGCTTAAAATTTTATTTGAAATTGTTTGTCATATTATTTACGTAGATATTTATATTATGCTTTCTACCCTTTTTTTCCATTTCAAACAGCCATCCATATTTTTTCCCTTCATTTGTGGTGTACTCGTACCACAATAAAAGGCAACGTTCAGTTCTGTGGTTTAGAGTAGGTATTCTGTTTATCTAGTTTTAGTACCTACTGGGTGACTTTTTTAAATTCATTAGCAATAATTCAGGAAAATGTGATTTTTTTTTAATGAAAATTTACTACTCAAGAAACAAATTTCTAAAGATAAACTCTTTAACTAAAACTCTTGAAATCGCGGCAAGACATATTTTATCGAGTAATGCGAATATGTACAGAAGATTACTTTTTCGTACTTCAGACTTGATCACATAAAAGTGGTTCATATTGATGAGTAGCTGTCATACTCACTGCTGAAAGATGACCATGAATTAAGAGTCACCCTGATTAAGTAACTACCAGGGGCCTTACCAAAATGTGTAAAAACTATCATAGTGCGGCGGTGAAAAAGGGACAAAGCTATTTGTCTTGTATAGCTCCGTCCTCTCTCACATGACAGTTTTGATACGTCATGGTAGGACCTCACTTAATCACATCGTGCAATGTATATTGTACATATCGAAATACAAATTAATTTTAAGTACTTAAAATTAAGTATTACGAAACACTTTAGGATTTTCTTGTGCACAAAAAATAACGCCAATCGATGTTGTTATGCCATATATAAGGGTAGCTATACGGACGTGTACTAATATAAGTATTTATTATAGTGTGTAATCATAATAATATGGTACTTTAATCTTATGCCTAACTATTACCTTAAAATTTAAAAAAGTTCCCCAAATAATTTATTATGTTCATCTGGACAGCCTGTGTCAAGAACCCAATGACTAAAAATTTTTGGTATAAAATGTTATGCCGGGATTATAAGGGAGGATGCAAAGGGACAGATGGCCTAGGATATCCACGCAGTGGGTTCCTGAAGAGACGTCGTACTCGTAACCGAGGCAGGCCTAAATTAACTTGTTCCTGCCGTATTGGCCGGAGAAGGCAGGAGACAAAGGAGTCTGCATTTGTGATCGGAAGGCAATAAGCGTGACCCCTATTGCATGGGATTAAACAAAACAAAAAAAAACTAACTTAAACATAACTGCCGAAATTTAGGTGTACTTTAAGTGCATCTCTGCCCATTCCTTCGAGGAATACAGGCGATGTTATATTAAAGTTTCAACTTACCTAAGCAGGGATGAGGATCTTCCCTAAGGCGTTATTATAGCTCGTCGACTCTAACTAAAGTTTTATAATATAAATAAATTCGTATTTGCAAGTTACGTCTAAAAAGAAGGCAGCTGTTGAATTAAAGTCAATTAATGAATGTAAATTCTATGTTATAATAAATGCCATATCATTTATCTGTTAAAGAACAATGGCAGAAGCCCGTACATTGTTGTAGCCGAGATTAAATTCCTACGTATTTAAATGAAAAAGTCTGGTTTAACTCAGGATCAAATTCTGAATTAGTTTGTGCAAGAATTTTTGTTCGAGAATGTCGAGACTATTAGATATTCAGTCATGAACTTTTGTAGGTTATGTCTGGGTTACGTTTAATAATGTGTTTAATAGGTAATATTATTCAATTCCGTGGAGGTAAAAGGGCATTAGTATTTTATTTCCCTTAACTAGTTATTTCAGCATGAAATATACTCTTTGGAAAGAGTATATTTTTTTATACCTAGCGACTTTGACGTGTATCAAAAGGTCGTCGTCAACAACCAAGCTATATTTTTTAAGACTTGGATACCAGTATTTTTGCCGATAGGCAATATATCATTGATTGAAAGTATTTCATTTATTTCTGCTACACTACAGTATTCATACCTACCTGCAAGGAATATTTACACTTAGAAATAAACTGTTTTGTTAATTTATTTACACCTTTTAATTATAATAACAAATATAATAATGATATGCTTACTACAGTCACTACTTGTCACTTGGCAGAATAAGTGTTAAATGGCAACACTAAGTTAATGAAAGTTATCGAAAAAAAACAAAAAACATGCATTTATAATGTTTTTTTTTATATGTGGTAAACCAGTTAATGTTATACTTTGAAAAAAAAACGTAGACAACGAAATTTCTTTCGTATATAACTTTTACGTATACTTTCAGATGCTCAAATTTAAGTCAGCTAAGATTTCATCATTGTTCTTTTACAAAAAAATTGGGACAGCTCTCTCGTTTTTCCACCACCATAAAATTTCATCCAAAGGTGGTTCATTTAAATGTGTGGATTATAGTGTTTAATTATGAACAACCACATTGATGTGAAAAAATATTGTTTATAATTTACAAATATTTCATAATTGAAAAACGAAAGGTCGGGTGAAATAGGTAAATAAATAATCGAAATCATCGCGTTAAATGCCCGTGATACATAGTTTTTCAATTATGAAACGCGAAAGTTTTAAAGTAAATATTTCTTAGGTTAATAGTAACAGGTGAATTTACAAAGTTTTCTCATTTGTTTTTTTATATCAGAATATTTTCTCGTGGTCCCCCATTTTACGTTGATTTGTAGCCCCAACATTGCATTCTCTTGATTCCAGTTAATAGGTATATATAGTCATTTCGACCACGCTAGGCTCGCAAAAAACGGTGGATTACTACTTGTCCGATTACTCATTGGTGGATTAGCGAGAGAGTCACAATCAATTCGATTTCTTGAAATTGAATTTAAAAAAATATAATTAATTGTAGAATGTATGATTGGCAAGCCCAACGAGAAAACACGCCATGACTTTAACTATTTAATTTTCAAGGGAATATATTCATACAATTGTTTTATATAATATCTATCTTAAAGTAATCATAAGATTTTTTTATTTATTTAAAATCTAGATCTCGATCCAAGTACTTATGAAGGCAGGAATTGAATTTATGTTTTTATTACGTCATATTTCAAATCTAGTCCATATTTGGTAAAAATACACTTCTAAACGATTGTTTAGAATCTTATGAATGATATTATCCCTTGTAGGTGTTTAGCTTGACAATAACTTTTGTATAATAAAATATTAATATTATGTGACTCATGCGAAATGAGAAAGACGAATGTTTATAAAGAAATGAACAATGGAATCGCACTGATCTCTTTATAAGGTAGATTTTAGTTATCTGAAAAATATGAATTTCCAAACATTCTTTACCATACAATTCATTACCTTAAAAAGTTTAGTTAGATTTACGTCAGTTTTCATTACTTATACATCGCACACACTGCACAAGGATATTCGTAGCTGACCGCACTTTAGGTGCTGACTGCTCCTTTATTTATCAAATTACAAAAATCACGCGAAAACATTAATTACCTGTAATGCTACGTAGACTGTAAAAGTCTCACCGTTACAACATAAGTAGGTGAAGTAAGTTAGAAGAGAGATGTCATTCCACCTGAAGTTATGAATTGACAGCCCGCTTCAAGCTCTCTCCAACTCAAGTTTCACGGTGAAATTTTTAAAGAATATATCACTAAATAATACCTAATGCACACAATGTACCTAAATGAACTTTTTGTGCGTTACATGTGTGTACTTAGCAATTATTGTAGATACATTGACCTACCTCCGATTTCATCACCAAGAATTTAAAGTTGAGTATTTGTCAAACTCAATTTTAGTCTGAAAACCAGTACCTAACCCTATTTCAATGCCAAAGTTTCACAGGTTAAAGTAGAGTTTGACAAATACTAAACTTCAAATTCGTAATTTAGTATCAGGGGTAAATCAATGTGGATATAGCTACCTAGTTAATTTACCCTCAAATTAATTTATGTTGGATTACTGCACGGTCAAAATAACTGTGTATTTAATTAGGGCTGTCAATGTCCCTCTGCCGGTCGAATCTCGCTATTGGCGCAGGAGGCGAACGTGGCAGGTGGGAATGGGATCATTTGACGTACAAAGTGCACAATTAAGTTGACCGTGTAGCAATTAAATGATCAACTTGGATAAAACGAGATGATCAACCATTGATCGGTGCGAAGTTTGTTAGCGAATCAGATAAGTTAGTTAGTCATAGCTTTGCGATGAGAATATAAATTCGTATCGCAAATATTGTTGTTTCTGTGTAAGTAAATATGCCTAATAACGTGTTGATGGTAAATAAACGTTCTAAAAAATATGCTTTGTTTTATTCTGACATCTTGAACTTGAACCTCTTAGGCCTCGGATTAAACTTACCTGCGATCATCTACAACGCTACGCCACTGAAGAGAGCCGGTCGATACTTCATCTCACCATAAAAACTTAGATGGAGCTTGCAATCATGGTCGCCGGAACCTTCTTAGTTTCTGATTTTTTTTGTCGACAAAGTTCGATGCGGGGTGCTGAAGATGTACCTCCTGAAAATAGTCCTGGCGCCGCCCATGCATGAAGTGAACTGTCATTGCCCCTTGCTTGTATGGATTTACTGCTCAGCTTCTGTAAATAGCAGCAGAGTGAGAGCAGCTTCAATAAAAACTCTATGCGGCGGGCTGACGTTGGAGTTAAAAATTTAAAAAGTACAGGAAAGTAAAAAGCACTAGTAAAAAAAGTAACACTTTCCGCACAGTTTGGCTGCTTGGAAAACGCTCTTTTCGAGGACATGCATTGTAAACATGATTTTTGTTTGTGAAGATATTTTTATTATTTTAGTAAATTAGAGTTTAGAGAACAATAAAGTTTTGCTTATCATAGAGAATTAGGGAAAAATAATGTTTTGCTTATCACTTGTGTTTGTGCCCTAATGGTTGTGGTGCAGGACTAGCATTGGGCCAAGGATTTCATCAGCGGCGGCGATGTAATACTCCAATTTATAATATACCTGCCTGCGCAGTGTGCGTTATAAACAAGTTTTAAATTTCGTCTCATTCCGTTCTAGAATGTAAAGAAGTATTTAATTGTAACATGTCATACAGTACCATCAAAGATGAGGTTACTTTAGCCAGTCTGCAACCTTGTTGAACTAATTGGTCCCTATTTCTAGTAACATAAATATGACTGTCGCCGTTTTTATTACTAAAAAGAGTTCTTTCTCACGTACATGATGTTTTCATAAAAATATTGACAAGGTACCGTCATGATGTTAAGTTATTAAACAATTCCCTTACTGCCGGTTTCCCAGCTCTCAATTATCGGGCTGTTAACGTAATCGAGGATTAATCGCCTGTTAATTCTACTTTCAGACGCCATACGAGTAATATTATCTTTACCCGGATGGAGCTGTACAACGCGACCTAGTCTCAATTCGTTAGCAGGTAAGTTAGGTTCAAAAATGGTTACAAGATCGTTCAGTTTTGGATTGCCGTGTTTAAACCACTTCATTCGCTGTTGCAATGTATGCAAATAATCCCTTTGCGAGGTGCGCCAGAAGTTTTGTGATAGGCGCTGTAATAGCTGCCAACGAGTACGTAAAGTCTCGTTTTCAGCAAAAACCGGTTCAGGTAGGGAGATTAAAGGTCGACGATGAGGAAGTGACCAGCTGTAAGAGCGTCGACCTCGCCAGAAGATAGTTCCACTAATGGTCTAGAGTTTAACATGGCTTCCACCTTCGTTAGAATAGTATAAAATTCTTCAAAAGTAAGAATCTGCGATCCGATGAATCGGAATCGGAGAGTTGAATTCCCTCGGATTCCATAATCTCCCCTCGCTTTAAATGCATGACTGCACATTTGTCCACACCAAATTCCATCCTGATGGCGTTACTGAAGGTTTCTGTTACTTTCAGTAACTTCATCAGTTGCAAGTTGTTGGGGCAAATAGCTTCAGATCATCCATGTAAAGGAGGTGAGATATGACCTGGCCACCTCTTCTCAACCGATAGCCTAGACCTGAATCCTCCAACAGTGTACTTAGAGGATTCAATGCTAAGCAGTCTCCCTGAAATATCCCCCGCTTAATCCTTATAGGCTCATCATCCCCCTGAATCGGTCGACATCCTGGATATCGAAGGACCGTCTTCCATTGCCCCATACATGACTCAAGGAAGATGCGCAGAGTTGCGTCTATTTTGTACAACTCCAGCACCCTCATGAGCCATGTGTGTGGCACAGAGTCGTATGCCTTCTTGTAGTCTATCCAGCATGTCGACAGATCGTTATGGGAACGACGAACCTGCTGGCTTATGTCAATGTCAATGAGGAGTAGCTCCTTAGTACCGCGGGACTCATTCCGACATCCATTCTGAGAGGCAGACATTATTAAGTAACTTTCAATATGCCCATTAATTTTTCCTCTCAGGATGGATGTACGAACTTTATAAACCATTGACAAACATGTTATAGGTCTATAATTCTTGGGTTCCGCGGGACTACCTGTCTTATGGAGCAGGTGGGTAACACCAGTTGTTAAAATTTGCGGCAGCGACCCAGACTCTAAGCATGACTGGAATTGAGATGCCAGTAGCATTTTAGCCAAAAGTTATGCAGTCCGTCCGGACCCGGAGACTTCCAGTTCGGTAGCGGACGAACTGCTTTGTCTACATCAGATGGGCTGATTATAACTTTTTCCATTTCTGGTATAGCTTCACACACGCACTCGACATCACGCATCCAGCCACCCTCAGTGTGACAAACGGGCACTGACCAGATGCTTCGCCAGAATGTACTCGTGGCGGCATCATCCGGGCGACACACGTCAGTCACATTTTGTTCAGGTCGCTCCCAAGCTCTATATACCCACCTCTCATCGCTCTGGAACATGCGATTCTGCGAGTACCGGTCAACCCGCTGCTTATACCGCCGAATACGGTTTGCCCATGTACAAACTTTCTGTTTCAGGTAGTCGATGCGTTCCGTGACACGGAACATGTATTCTCGAGGACTTATTTCAGTCCCCGAAAACGCCCGCCGATGAGTACCCTAGCCCCATCGATACGCCGTTCGATCCTGCATTGCCAGGCTGGTACGGCAGGCTTTGGTTGAATAGCCTCGTTTAGGAACTTAACACTGGCTAAATGACATGCCACAACAGCCCCGCAATACAGGATTGAGTGCGTATCAACACTATCAACAAGGTTCTCGCTGCTTTCAAATATGTTCTTAAGTAGCGAGTCCAAGGCACACACCAGCGCCCTATTCTTCTTGTGCATAGGCAACCGTGGTAATCGGGGTCTAAGTTCTTCAGTATGGTTCCTATTATATATTCATGGTTCCGTATGGTGCCGGACGTAAAGAATTTCACCATCCCATGTCTTCCCGTGGGTGTCGTAAGAGGCGACTAAGGGCAGAATGGGCAGCAGCGTTCTCTGTGCTTCTACAACAACCATACTGCGATCGCCAACCCGCCTGCCAAGCGTGGCGATTATGGCAAAACCCCCCCCCCCATGAATAGCACAAATAAAAAATGGCCCCTAGTGCTCGGCAGCCTGCCTACCCTTGACTACGGTGGCGGTCGAGGTTACGGCATGGCAAGGGGTGCCAAGAATCTCCGGACGAGATCCGGCTACCCAAACAATCACCGACGACTGGACCTGGCAACGTACAACAGGCGCACACTTCGGACCGACGAGAAGATCGCCGAACTCGAAGAGGAATTGTGCAGGTTACTATGGAGTATTATATGGTTATCTGAAGTCCGAAGAGAGGGGGAGGACTCGATAATCCTCAAATCCGGTAACCTGCTCTATTTCCGAGAGGGTGACCGGCAGTCCCAGGGTGGTGTCGGGTTTATCGTCCACAAGTCCCTTGTGAACAACTTGGTGAAGATCGAGAGTGTGTCGACCAGGGTGGCGTGCCTTATACTCAAAATAGCCTCAAGATATTCGCTGAAGGTCATACAGGTCTACGCCCCAACCTCGGCACACCCCGACGACGATGTAGAGAAAATGTATGAGAATATCTCCAGAGCCATGCATGGTTTCAAAACTCACTTCACCGTTGTCATGGGGGAACTTCAACGCGAAACTGAGCAAACGAGACGAAGATGAGCTGCAAGTGGGGCAATTTGGAGATGGACGACGGAACCACCGGGGTCACCTACTGGCCAGTATTATGGAGCCAGGCCTCTTTATGATGAACTTCTTCTTCAAAAAGCGTGAACACAGGAGGTGGACCTGGCAGAGCCCCGATGGTGCAACAAAAAATGTGATCGACTTCATCATATCAATCAAGAAGCAAATGATGATGAAGTCGATCACATTTTTTGTTGCACCATCGGGGCTCTGCCAGGTCCACCACCTGTGTTCACGCTTTTTGAAGAAGGAGTTCATCATAAAGAGGCCTGGCTGATATCTCATACATTTTCTCTACATCGTCGTCGGGGTGTGCCGAGGTTGGGGCGTAGACCTGTATGACCTTCAGCGAATATCTTGAGGCTATTCTGAGTATAAGGCACGCCACCCTGGTCGACACACTCTCGATCTTCACCAAGTTGTTCACAAGGGACTTGTGGACGATAAACCCGACACCACCCTGGGACTGCCGGTCACCCTCTCGGAAATAGAGCAGGTTACCGGATTTGAGGATTATCGAGTCCTCCCCCTCTCTTCGGACTTCAGATAACCATATAATAGTCCATAGTAACCTGCACAATTCCTCTTCGAGTTCGGCGATCTTCTCGTCGGTCCGAAGTGTGCGCCTGTTGTACGTTGCCAGGTCCAGTCGTCGGTGATTGTTTGGGTAGCCGGATCTCGTCCGGAGATTCTTGGCACCCCTTGCCATGCCGTAACCTCGACCGCCACCGTAGTCAAGGGTAGGCAGGCTGCCGGGCACTAGGGGCCATTTTTTATTTGTGCTATTCATGGGGTGGGTTTTGCCATAATCGCCACGCTTGGCAGGCGGGTTGGCGATCGCAGTATGGTTGTTGTAGAAGCACAGAGAACGCTGCTGCCCATTCTGCCCTTAGTCGCCTCTTACGACACCCACGGGAAGACATGGGATGGTGAAATTCTTTACGTCCGGCACCATACGGAACCATGAATATATAATAGGAACCATACTGAAGAACTTAGACCCCGATTACCACGGTTGCCTATGCACAAGAAGAATAGGGCGCTGGTGTGTGCCTTGAGTTATGTATAGCGTAATAATAGACAAGCGGTGGTTTGCTAACTGGTTTATTAGAAACATGACGGTATGCATAACAAAACATTTTCTTACAAATACCCAACACCTCCTTACTTAACTTAGACCTTACATAATCAGCTAAATTATTAAATCAGATTTTTATACTGGGCCCTGGTACGACGGGGACGCAGGTTTTTAGCAACAGTGGGTTCTGACACTGAAGGTGGATTGTCAGATAAAGCCACAATGTCACTTGGTGAACTAACACCATCAGCCACGACTGCGTCCGCTGGCAGATCGGAGCCTTGAGCATCAGTCGTAACAGGGGTCGATACAACGTCATTTGTAACAGAATCCTCTGCGTTCATTTGTTCATTGCCATCTGAGGTGCAAGATAGTGAAAACCGGTTGCTACTACTTTTTGGAATTATTATTTGATCGATATGCCTTCTCACCGTATTACTTTTAGTGCAGACTGTATAAGATGACGGCCCCACCTGCCCTTTGACCTGTCCTTCGACCCACTTGTCCCTATTTTTGGTGTAATCTCTGACGTAGACATTATCGCCTATTTCAACAGGACGAAGTTTACCCCCTGACCGGTTGACTTGTTCTAATTGTTTCGCTCGAACGCGTTCCTCTGTATTTGGTCGCAAAGCATCTAATCGAAGTAATCGACCACGGACCTTTCGGCCTAACATAGCAACTGATGGAGCCACACCTGTTGTCGCATGCTCACAATTCCTATACTGAAATAACATTTTATGAATAGCCATCTCCACATCCACCCCCTCATAGTGTGCCTTTTTAATACAGTTTTTAACTGTCTTAACGGCGTTTTCTGCCGCCCCGTTACCTTGAGGTCTATATGGACTAGTTAGATTATGAATGATTCCGTTTTTCTTAAAATAGTTCTGAATTTCATATGAAGTAAATGGCGGGCCATTGTCCGAAACTACTTGGAGGGGTAACCCAAAACGAGCAAACAACTCACGCAACTTAGTAATGACGAACTTTGCAGCCGTACTATTCATTTGAAAAACTTCAATCCACTTACTATGGGAATCTACGATAATTAAATAATGTTTACTGTTATATTCACCGAAATCAAGATGCAAACGTTGCCACGGTCGCGAAGGGAACTCCCAAGGGGTGAGAGGCGCATGCGGGGGTGCATCCCGCTGCTGACGGCACGCTGTACAACTTCTGCACAACTGTTCTATGTCGGCATCTAAACACGGCCAATATACATAGTTACGTGCGATGGACTTCATCTTTACGACCCCAAGATGGCCTTCGTGTAGTTCCCTCAAAATATATTCCCTGAACTTCGGTGGAATCACTACACGATAATTGTACACTATACAACCATGTTCTAAAAACAAATTATTTTTCCGATGAAAATATGCTTTTTCCTGCTCGACATCCGTACTATCCGGCCATCCAAATAATATATATTGATAAATTACACGCAAAACCGGATCGCAGTTAGTAGCACTCGCTATGTCCTTATGATTAATGGGAAATTCACTCTCAACAAAAAATAAATACGAAATTGATGTATCCGCCGTAGTGGAAACTTCAACCTCGCGGGATAATGGCAGACGAGACAAACAGTCAGCGGGTGCATTGCGTGCGGAGCTCACCCACTCCACGGAGAAGTCATACGCTGCTAGCCGCGCCGCATACCGCTGCAAACGACTAGCTGCGGTTTGTGGAATACCAATCTTATCGCCAAATATATACGACAACGGTTTATGGTCCGTACGGATAATAAATCGCCTACCAAATAAATACTGGTGATTTTTAATAACCCCAAAAAATATCGCTAACGCTTCTTTGTCCAACTGACTATATGACCTCTCTGCATTGTTAAGTGTGCGCGATGTACAACAAATCGGTCTCTCAGAACCATCACTATATCTGTGCGCTAATACAGCACCTATACCATAAGCACTACTGTCCACACTGTGGACCACAGGCAAAGATGGATCATAATGAGCCAAAAACTGGTCGCCACTTAATACACATTTTATTTTATTGAAAGACCGTTCACAATCATTGCTCCAAACCCATGAGACTTTATGTTTTAACAGTTGATACAATGGGTGTAAAACTGAACTTAAATTCCGTATAAATTTACCATAATAATTAACTAGCCCTAAAAACGCTTTTAATTGATGTACATCCGTGGGACGTGGAGCGTCTGATATGGCTTTAACCTTTTTTGTGTCTGGGTGCAATCCACTTTTGTCTATAACGTGCCCTAAATAACAAACTTCCGATTTAAAGAAATCACATTTTTCTAATTTAATCCGAAGACCTACAGCCTTTAGCCGTCGTAGAACTTCTCTTAAATTATGAATATTATTTTCTTTTGAAAATCCCCCCACGCAAATATCATCGAAATATACTGCTGTCATGGGCACCCCTCGGAGAAGTTCTTCCATCGTTTTTTGGATTTTTTCCGGTATACAACTTAACCCGTAAGGAGTCCGTATGTATTGAAATGTACCGATGTGTGTACTAATTGTAGTACAAGAGCGCTGGTGTCAAAATAAATTGTTCATAAGCATGAGCTAAATCTATTTTTGAAAATATCTGGGCCCCTCTTAACGCACAATACAACTCTTCGATACGGGGTAAAGGGTATGGCTCACGTATCAACTTAGGATTGACAGTAATTTTATAGTCACCACAGATCCTAATTCCTCCACACTTTTTAAGTATGGGTACAATAGGCGTACCGTACTCAGAATTATTAACTTTAACGATAGTACCTTCTCTAACCAAACGTTCTAGTTCTTTTTCCACTGGACCTCGCAACGCAAATGGTAATGAACGGGCTTTATAAAATATTGGTTCTTTATCTTTGAGTTTCAAAGAAAATTGACGAACACAAGTTCCTAACCCACTAGCAAAAACATCAAAGAACTCTTTCTTTAAGCTGGCAATTATACGATCGGTTTCATTACCTGAGTTATAACTATGAAGATGATTCATGCTAATAATTATGTTTTTAAGTTGTAAACAACGTAACCACGCGCGCCCGATAAGCGGAGGGCCGCCGTCAGATCGAATAACATACAGACGTAGACCGTGTGCCACCCGCGTCTCACCCGACCCCGCAGTTTCACCGTTATTAAAACTATCATAACGCGCAGATACCATAATAAAACCGATCGGTACAATTCGCGCGCCCGTATATGTTTTTAACTTTAAGTCACATTCCATTACCTTATAAGCATTAAAGTATTTATTGAAATCGCTCTCACTAATGACAGATATTTTGCTACCTGTATCCACCTCAAAAACAATAGGAATTTCGTCAATAATGAGCTTCAGAACGTATGGTCCATCGTCCTTACCGTTTACGTAAATGTTGTAAAAATCACTGTCCTCAGTTTCAGAGTTAGCATCAATATAAAACTGATTCTTTTTTTCCGTAGTCACCGAACGACTACCTGCTCCGCGAGCACTTCTACACATTACCTTGAGGTGACCCCTCGCACCACACTCATTACAATTATAACGCCTAAAGCGACACTTATCTGGTGAATGCTGCCGACCACATCTCCAACACGATTGAGATATCCTAGCTGAGGTCGCCGTTGCGCCCATCCGATGCACGGCGGATAGCGCGCTGGTCGTGGCTGCGCCCAAAGTGGTGCCTGCGCCCCCGCCCGCACTGCTGGTCTCCGCATGGCGCTCCGCAGCCTCCAGGGCCAGCGCTAAGTCCACCGCTCGCCCGTACTCCAAATCTTTCTCCGCGAACAGACGACTCCGCATATCGTCACTTGTAAGACCCGACACAAACTGATCCCGGAGGTTTTCTTCCAGTTTCTCTCCGAAATTACAAGTGCTGGCAAGATGTTTCAAGCTTTGTAAATAAATGCTTAATTCTTCGCCCGGTTTTTGACGTCGCAGGCGAAAAATATGCCTCTCAGCAATGTCGGATCGCCTGGGTTCTAAATGCTGCTGCACGATGTCGACGAGCTCCGTGAAGGTTTTGTTTTCTGGACTTATCGGTGCACACAGGTCACTCATTAAATCGTAAGTCTCTCCGCCGACAACCGTTATCAAGGTGGCCACGTGTAACGATTCTTTGATTTCGTTTAAAGCAATATATTGCTTAACACGATTCACATATACTTTCCATTTTCGCGAAGAAAGGTCAAAACTATCAATTTTACCGTACGGCATGATGAAAATACGCTAAAAATTTAATTTACTCGTCGCCAGTTATGTATAGCGTAATAATAGACAAGCGGTGGTTTGCTAACTGGTTTATTAGAAACATGACGGTATGCATAACAAAACATTTTCTTACAAATACCCAACACCTTGGACTCGCTGCTTAAGAACATATTTGAAAGCAGCGATAACCTTGTTGATAGTGTTGATACGCACTCAATCCTGTATTGCGGGGCTGTTGCGGCATGTCGTTTAGCCAGTGTTAAGTTCCTAAACGAAGCTATTCGACCAAAGCCTGCCTTACCAGCCTGGCAATGCAGGATCGAACGGCGTATCGACGGGGCCAGGGTACTCATCGGCGGGCGTTTTCGGGGACTGAAATAAGTCCTCGAGAATACATGTTCCGTGTCACGGAACGCATCGACTTCCTGAAACAGAAAGTTTGTGCATGGGCAAACCGTATTCGGCGGTATAAGCAGCGGGTTGACCGGTACTCGCAGAATCGCATGTTCCAGAGCGATGAGAGGTGGGTATATAGAGCTTGGGAGCGACCTGAACAAAATGTGACTGACGTGTGTCGCCCGGATGATGCCGCCACGAGTACATTCTGGCGAAGCATCTGGTCGGTGCCCGTTTGTCACACTGAGGGTGGCTGGATGCGTGATGTCGAGCGCGTGTGTGAAGCTATACCAGAAATGGAAAAAGTTATAATCAGCCCATCTGATGTAGACAAAGCAGTTCATCCGCTACCAAACTGGAAGTCTCCGGGTCCGGACGGACTGCATAACTTTTGGCTAAAATGCTACTGGCATCTCAATTCCAGTCATGCTTAGAGTCTGGGTCGCTGCCGCAAATTTTAACAACTGCTGTTACCCACCTGCTCCATAAGACAGGTAGTCCCGCGGAACCCAAGAATTATAGAACTATAACATGTTTGTCAATGGTTTATAAAGTTCGTACATCCATCCTGAGAGGAAAAATTAATGGGCATATTGAAAGTAACTTAATAATGTCTGCCTCTCAGAATGGATGTCGGAATGAGTCCCGCGGTACTAAGGAGCTACTCCTCATTGACATTGCCATAAGCCAGCAGGTTCGTCGTTCCCATAACGATCTGTCGACATGCTGGATAGACTACAAGAAGGCATACGACTCTGTGCCACATACATGGCTCATGAGGGTGCTGTAGTTGTACAAAATAGACGCAACTCTGCGCATCTTCCTTGAGTCATGTATGGGACAATGGAAGACGGTCCTTCGATATCTAGGATGTCGACCGATTCAGGGGGATGACGAGCCTATAAGGATTAAGTGGGGGATATTTCAGGGAGACTGCTTAGCCCTGAATCCTCTAAGTACACTGTTGGAGGATTCAGGTCTAGGCTATCGGTTGAGAAGAGGTGGCCAGGTCATATCTCACCTCCTTTACATGGATGATCTGAAGCTATTTGCCCCAACAACTTGCAACTGATGAAGTTACTGAAAGTAACAGAAACCTTCAGTAACGCCATCAGGATGGAATTTGGTGTGGACAAATGTGCAGTCATGCATTTAAAGCGAGGGGAGATTATGGAATCCGAGGGAATTCAACTCTCCGATTCGATCACCGATCCGACACCTTAGACACCTCTCGTCGACCGAAACCTACAAGTATTTGGGTATGTCGGAAACGTTGGGCATTAATAGTGCTGACATGAAGCGACTGCAGAAGGAGCGCTTCTTTGGCCGCCTGAAAAAGGTATTAAATAGCCTTTTGTCGGGCGGAAATAAGGCGCGCGCCTTCAACAGTTGGGTCATACCAGTTTTGATGTACTCTTTCGGCATACTCAAATGGACTCAGACCAAGCTCGATGCCCTTGATAGGAAGGTCCGGACACTGCTGACCGCAAACCGTATGTATCACCCACGATCATCGGTGATGAGGCTGTACATCCCGCGGAAGTGTGGGGGTCGAGGATTTTTAAATGCCAAGACTCTTCACAACCGCGAGGTTTGCAGCCTCAGAGAATATTTTTTAGAAGCTGAAGTGGGTATGCACCGGGATGTGGTCACAGTGGACAAGGGACTCACCCCGTTGTCCATGGCTAAAACACACTCTCTTGACACCTGACATAAATGACAAACGATTAGTTCCAATTTTGGCCGCGCGCAGACTTATCTTGGATTCTCGCCACAGGTTCCTTGGTGTACACGTGCTGTTCCGAGTGTCTTGTGGTTTAATCAAGTTTTGTTACTTTTGTGACGTGTTTTTGTATTTTAAGTGTGTTGTCCTTGTGGGTTCAGGTTTGTACTGTGATTGTCCTCCCTTTTACCACTTACTTCCATAATGGATAAGGATAAGCCACCCGATCCTGATCCGCCTGACATACCAGCCTCCTTATCTCCTTTTCCTCTCTCCCCGAATCCACTTTCGCAGTTTGCTGATGTTGTCTGCAGCGTATCTGAGATGGAAGTCCTACAAACTCAGCAAAGTACGCGTAAGCGCCCTGGAAATTCTGTAGTATCCACTCCTACATCCCCCAACAAGCAAGCAAAAAGTCAAATTGGCCGAGGAAAATACTCAGTCATGGATAAGGGGCCATACATAGTTCATGTTACTCGCGTGGAAACACAACCAAATTCAGGCACCACACTTCACCCTGTCAACTTTGGCAAGTTTCTAATAGGTTATAAAATTGCGAATGTTGTTCGTGGTGGAGTCAACAGAGTTGGTCGTAACAGAGTATCTGTTGAGTTTACATCCCCTCAGGATGCAAACGCTTTTATCACTAACACATTGCTGTCGAAACACGGTTACAATGCATCAATTCCGACTTTCAATGTCACCAGGATGGGTGTTGTGACAGGCGTCCCTGCAGATATAACTGAAGAAGAGGCCCTTACTTACTTATCTGTGCCAATGGGTTGTGGACAAATTTTAAAAGTACGCCGTATTAATCGGAAGTTTCATAATGAAGGCATTGTGGAATGGAAACCCACTGAAACATGCGTTCTAACATTCGACGGTCAGGTTTTACCTAAGCGGGTATACTGCTGCTACACATCCCTTCCCGTTGAACAATATATCTTCCCAACCATTCAATGTCGTAAGTGCTGTAGATTTGGACATATAGCAAACCTATGCAGGTCGAACCCACGCTGTTGTAAGTGTGGCCATGATCACCCCGGTGATGGTTGCAACATTTCCGAGGGCGAGGCGTTCTGTGTGCTATGCTCGGGAAACCACTTTGCTAACAGCAAGTCTTGCCCCGAGCATGGTAGGCAGAAGGCTATCAAGACTGTCATGGCGGAGAAATCCATTTCTTATGTTGAAGCTAGCAAAGTCATTCCGACAGTCTCCCGTAATTACGCTAATGCCACTAAGTCTCAGTCTTATCGTAAGACTGTCACCCATGCCCCTCTTTCCCAATCTTTTGACAAAGCTGCTCATCAACATTTAGTAAGCACTCCCCAATCTTCACAGTCTAATGGCTGTGCTCTTAATGATAATCGTGTCCCCTGCAATAGTACTGTGTCCATCATTGAACTTCTAGTTAAACTTTTACCCACACTTATTTCCTCTTCTAGTAACTCCCAATTACCGTCCAACGTTGCCGATCAACTTATCTCTCTTTTATTGTCCATTAAAAATGGCGTCCCACCAAATATTTCTCCAGTGGAATGTGAGGAGCGTGTGGCATAAAAAGCACGACCTCATATTCCTCCTGAACAAATACAAGCCATTGGCTTGTTCCATAGCTGAGACTTGGCTCACCCCAAGTCTCAGCTTCCACATGCCACACTTTAACATCCTCAGATGCGATAGATCCGATGGGTACGGAGGGTCGGCTCTCTTCGTAAATAATCGGGTCCCACTTTCCCCTTTATCCCTTCCCCCCCTTCAAGGTAATTTGAGTGTAGTAGCAAGTATGGTTGAGGGCATCACAGTGTTTTCCATCTATATTGCTCACCCTCACCCTGATTTTCTGGTCACATTGAAAAACATGTTTAGTAGTGTACATGGACCACTGCTGGTTATGGGTGATTTCAATTGCCATCACTATAGATGGGGGTCTGAACGCTGTGATGCCTTTGGTGTAGCTCTAGTAGAAATCTTGGATGACCTAGATCTCTGCGTCTTGAACAATGGCTGTCCAACCCGTAGATCTCTTCCCGGACAACAAAAGAGTTGTGTTGACCTCACTTTTTGTTCTGTTGATCTAGCAGCATCATCCCACTGGGAATGCACATCCTTGTCGCACGGTAGTGATCATTACCCTATAGTTATTTCATTAATTAATAGAACTTATTTAGAAAAGACTTCTCCTCCACTCTTGAAATATAACTTGTCCAATCCAGATTGGACTAGGTTTGTTTCATTATTGGAGCAGAAAATTGATAATCTACCAAATTTAAATTCAAGTTTATTTGATCTTTCTGATCACCGCCATGCCAAGAGCTGCTATGAAGGTTTTGTTGAGGCCGTAACCTCTAGTGCAGATTCCTGTTTCCCTTTGAAAAACAGTGCCCGGAATAAAATTCCGTCGCCTCCGTGGTGGGATCAGGAATGTACTTTGATGGTCAGGTCGAGGAACGAAGCCGAAAAACGGTACAATCGAGAGATGAGCAACCAAAACTTGTTGGACTATCAGCAGGTTTATGCCAGATCCAAACGTCTCCTCCGTAGGAAGAAACGTGCGGGTTGGGTTAATTTTTGCACTTCCTTATCCCCCTCTACCCCAATTTCAGTTGTTTGGAAGAATATTAATAGATTTAGACGTGGTTGTTCTCCATCAATCTCTTCACCGATCACTAGGGAAACAGCTGAACTTTTTTTTGACAAAATTGCTCCTGCATATGTCCCTCTCCCTTCTGAACTCCTTAATCCTGTGCCCTCTCATATTTTATCTGTTGATCCCTTTGATACCCCATTTACTATGAAGGAATTGAATTTGGTACTTACTCATGTCCGGGACTCAGCTCCTGGCATTGACGGTGTTCCATATTCTTTTATATCTCATTCTGGAGATAAATCTAAGCAATATTTCTTAAATTTAATTAACTATTTTTATAATCACGGTTGGGTTCCAGATCATTGGAAACTTCAAATAATTATTCCCCTACTGAAACCAGGCAAACATGTTGATGATCCGAATGGCCTTAGACCTATCGCTCTGTCTTCAGCCTTAGCCAAACTTATGGAACACCTCATTAAAAATCGACTAGAGTGGATAGTCGAATCTAGAGGATTACTGCCGAACTACCAATTTGGTTTTAGGAAGGGGCTTAGCACAATGGACAGTGTTGGTATTTTAATAACTGATATTCGCATAGCGTTTTCCAGAAACGATACTGTAGTAGCAGCCTTCCTAGACATTACCTCCGCATATGATAACGTTCTGCTTCCTGTCCTCAGGCAGAAACTGCACCAGCTGAGCATCCCAGTCAAGATGATCGAATGCATATGCGGACTTCTCTTGTCTCGCTCCTTGGTTCTGAGAGTCCAGGGCGAGGACTTCAACAAAAGACAGACTTGGAGGGGCCTGCCGCAGGGCTTCGTCCTCAGTCCTTTACTTTTTAACTTATACACAGTTGATATCGGCTCCTGCCTAAATAACAACTGTCAAATCCTTCAGTACGCTGATGACTTAGTTCTCTATGTGTCAGATTCCTCCATAGTTGACGCCGCGTCTTCTCTCTGCCTCTCTCTGGACTCTTTGAACCATTGGCTTTTAAGACATGGTTTGGCGCTATCCGCGCCCAAAAGTTCGGCAGTAGTTTTTACTAGGAAAAGATTAATCCCTCGTATCTCAGTGACCATTTCAGGCAGCATTATTCCTTTAACAAATAAAGTAAAATTTTTAGGCGTTTATCTAGATCCTAAATTAACAGGCAAGTATCATATAAACTTCTTAATACAAAAATGTGAACGAGTCATTCCAATCTTAAAAGTTCTTGCGGGCGTCTGGTGGGGTGCCCACCCCTACTCTTTAAAATTAGTCTATAATGCCTTAGTTCGTAGTATATTAGATTATGGGACATTTCATCTGATTCCGTGTAACAGAGGTGCCTTGGCAGGACTGGATAGGATTCAGTCTAAGTGCCTTCGGATCATCTCTGGTTGTATGAAGTCCTCTCCCATTATCGCGTTGCAGGTCGAATGCGCTGAACCTCCCCTAGCCCTAAGACGGCAGTATTTGGCCTCCCGTTTTTTATCTAGAATAATATGCAGATCTTCCCATCCTCTTATTACCAAATTGCACGAGTTAAATGCCCTATGCAGACACTCAAATTATTGGAAAAATAAAGAAACTCCATTAATCCTAAATTATTTTCGCTTTATACAAAATTTAGAGTGTCCGATCATCCAGCATTCTAAATTACCCCTTTTTAACTTCGAATATGAAGTTCTATGCTTTACTCCCAAAATTCTATTTAATATCGGCATAACCAAAAAGTCCCCTTCAGCGAATTCGGCCTTCAATGCGGTGGTGGGCGAGCGATGGACTGGTTTCCAAAAATTTTTTACTGATGCTTCAAAGTCCACTGACTCTAATTACATTGGAGCTGCAGTATATTATCAAAGCTCCAGAATTATTTTACAATATAAATTTCCTAAGGAGTCCTCTGTATTTACGGGCGAATGTGTGGCTTTATTGGAAGCATGTCTTTTTATAGAGTCACACAATAACATTGATAAAGCCGTTATTTTCACAGACTCCCTTAGCTGTCTTCAAGCCATAGTTCAAAACCCCTTCAAAAGCAAATTGCACAGCTCCCTTATTTTGAAAATTAAAAATTCCTTACTTTCGTGCGCTAATAGTCAAAAAGAGGTTCAGTTAGTTTGGATACCTAGTCATTGTGGTATCAAAGGTAACGAATGCGCTGACATCTTAGCCAAAGATGCTTGTTCGTCAGCAACAGCTAATCTCGCCCACAATTTTATTCTTACCAGGGGTATGACTTACTGAACATGCCAAAAGTCAATCTTCTGCGTTCATGGCAGGAACAGTGGAATGCCACTGGTAGGTTGAAGGGCCGGTTCTACCATGCAGTACAACCTACTATAAGACCGAAACCTTGGTTCTACCCATACAAAAAAGTGTCCAAAACCGTTGTATCCGTCCTTTGTAGAATCCGCTTAGGTTTTTGCTGTACTCCTGTTTTCCTGGAAAAAATTCGCGTTCGGGACTCCTCTTTATGCGAATGCGGTTTAGTAGATGGCACGTTGGATCACATATTCTTTGAATGTTCTAACAACATCCCTCCTTTAGATTTATATAGCCGTCTGCCTAAATTAAAGATCCCTCTCCCAATAAATTTCCCATCCCTTCTAACTTATTCTTCTCCAGACCTACTTGTAGCACTGATGAGCTTTATCCGCCACAACAATATCAAATTATAATCTTTAGTTCCGATTATTGCACCTTGTGTGGCTGTGGTGTATGCATTTTAATGTTTTAATAATTTTAATATATTTATGTATATTTATTATCTTGTTTGTTTCAGTCCCGTACTAACCCAGCAAAATGAACTGATCAACTGTATCAAAAGGAACTGAGCTTCTGTCTTCAGTTTCTCTTCATAAAATTACCAACCTCAGACACTCTTGTATTCCAATTTACTTTAGACATTGGCAGAATAGTCGACATCGGCTTTGCTTGCCATATAAAAATATAGAATAGAATAGACTTATCTTGCGCGCATTCTACGGCTACTTTGGATCCGAAATTTCACGTTAACGTTTTAACTTTATAATTTTGTGTATTTACCGAGTTCCCAATCCAACTAAGGTGCATCTTTTCTTTGATAATTTAGCGAACATATTGCAACAGTTTTGCTATAAAAGTAACCAAAAAATAATAATCTGCGGCGACTTTAATATTGATGTTCTCCGGAAGACCAAAAACTCCACACTATTTAAGCAACTTGTGAAGGAATTTAATCTGACACTAGAAATAAATGAACTTACTCGTCCTAGTAGTGGTGCATGTCTAGATAATTTTCTCCACAGTATAAGAGGCTGCAAAAGTGAGATTTTGGAGCTAGGTGTGTCGGACCACACAGCACAACTTAAGAAGTTTCCGGTCCAACAAAAGTGTATTTTACCATATTATTATATATATAAACGGGATTATAGCAAGGAAAATATGAACCTTTTTAGGAAACATATCGCCAGTCTCAGTTTCTCCGAAGTTTATGAATGTGATGACGTAAACCAATGCTTTAATTCAATTTTAAACTATTTAAATTAATATATGATCTCTGTTTCCCAGTTGTCAGACACAAAATTTCTACAGTTACTAAACCAAAGTGGATCACACGCGGAGTTAAGCGTTGTAGTAGAACTAGACGATCTTTATTGTGGAAATATAGACTGACTCGGGACAGTGACTCAAAATTGGCATTCAAGACTTTTTCGAAACGATATCAAAGCGTTATCAAATTAACACAGAAAGCACAGAACTCTTATTTTATTGGAACAAGCACCAACAAGTCGAAGGACAGTTATTAAATCTATAAAACCTAACATTCCTAAAAGTAATATTAATACGATTAATGTAAATGACAAAAAAATATATAACAGACCCCAAAGAGATAGGTAGCACAACAATTTAATGACAGTTTCGTATCCTCTGCTCAACCGAATGCTAACTACTCAAAGTCAAATGTTTTTAACACGCCAGGATCGCACAAATCCATGTTTATGTCACCAACCGTACCAAAAGACGTAATAACAACAATAAATACTCTTAAAAACACCAACAGTACAGGCTATGATGATATTAACACCGGAGTAGTCAAATCAGTTGCTCTTATTATAGCACCCATATTAAGTGACATAATAAATAATAGTATTCAGAAGGGCACTTTTCCCGATTATCTAAAGATTTCAATAATAAAGCCATTGCACAAAAAAGACGATAAAACAAAAGTTACCAATTATAGGCCAGTTGCACTGATGCCAATTTTATCAAAAAAAATTGAGAAGGTTATTTAAAACAGCATGAACAGTTATTTAGAAAAAAAAAAATTTGCAAAGAACAAATGGGCTATAGAAAAAATAGAACCAATATGGCTATTTATAACTTTTTAGAGAAAAATTTTGTTTTTTAGAGAAAGAGTTGGAAGTCGGTGGTATTTTTTTGTAAAAAAGTTTTTTTATTTTTCACTTTTTATACGTACCTACCTATTAGGCAAGTTGTTTAGTAAGTTTCCTATACTATACACCAGAATAGATTACCCGAATATCATGAAACTTGAACAAAACCGATCATCTGAGAGATCTGCTTACCCCTTAAGAGCGTACTGGCGTGATGTTATGTTATGAAATGGTATAAACAGACATGCGATTGCAGCAGTCCCGAGAGATTTGCCGTTATTTATTGAAGAGTTCTGTTCTATATCTTCGAAGTTCTTCATCAGATCTTAACCAAATTAAAATGGGACCAATTTCGGAACATACTCTTTCAAACAAAAAAATAATTTTCAAAATCGATCCACAATTTACGGAGATATCGGTGAACATACATAAAAAAAAAACATCAAGTCGATTATAGAACCTCCTTCTTTTTCGAAAGTCGGTTAAAAATACATCATAACATGGATAACAGAAAACCAGTGATGGTTATGTTTATGGACATGACTAGGGCGTTTGACTTTGTAGACCATAAATTAAGCTCGAAAGATATGGTATCAGAGGTAACGTGCTTAATCTGATAAAATCTTATTTGTTGAATAGAAGTCAAATTACACAAATTAATAAAGTAAATATAAAGACCAAAACTGAGATAGTTTACTCCTCTAGCATTAGAATACTGTCATGTGGTGTTCCGTAGGGTTCTGTGTTAGGACCCTTACTCTTTGTTTGCTATACTAGCTGTTACCTGCAGCTTCGCCCGCGTTAACATAACTTTTGTCAATCAATTCTGCTTGTTGACATACAAGTTGAGAAAATCCAATGTTGCAGTTTATTTTTATTCAAAATCAGTCCCGTGACTCCTCTGATTGTTTTGTACTATTCTGCAATTCTGCATAGTGATGATTTGGCCATCCACGCACACTTGGAAAACTCAGCCTGTATAGGTACAGAAAGCATTAACGTAAAAACTATTAATTTATATAATTGAATAAAATTGTATCTGCAGTTAATTTACATGACTAAATTCCCAGCAGTGGGAACATTAAAAAGGCTGATGATGATGATGAATGAATTATTCCGTTAATCATGGGTACAACATTTTATGACGCTGCTATATCCTATGTTCTATGTCCTTTCATTTGATGCTAATACATACACATTCTGGGCCTTGGACATACGCGAATATCAGCAGCTACATGTAGCTGGTCGTGGTTAAATGCACCCCTGCTATCCTTGAGCTTTGTTAAAAGTAATAGCAAAACTAAGTTTGATTGGAAACTGGAGTATTTGAATTGAAATGATAAGTCAGTGGCGATTATTGGGATTCGACGTATAAACATGCTTTCCCCTTTTCACATACCTGTTAATATATTGGCACCTATGTGTAATACGAAGCCTCATCCCATTACATAATATAAATTAATATGCAGATCTCAATCACTTGTTATCAAAAACATGCCTGCAAAGTTCAGTTTTTAAATTAAAATCAACTGACAGCTGCCTACCATATTTTAGAAAATTTAATTTACTTACCATGCCTTGCTTATATATTTATGAGATAGCTTTGTTCGTAAAAACTAATTCGGAAACATTCAAAGCTGTAAAATCTAAACGCCGTAATATGGGCATTTGCTCCTACTCACACAAGACTGCCCTTTATAAAAAAAGCATTGTAGGTATGGCACCCAAAATATACAATAAAATACCCAGGTGCATCAGAGAAAAAAATCGCTGCTGAAATTCCTGACACAGAAGGCATATTACTCAGTACAAGAATACCTAACCGATGATAATTTAAATAAATTATTCAAATAAATTGTAGATAAATATGTGCTTTAACAATATTAATAATATTAGTAATATTTTAACATTTTCGATTTAATAATAATGTAATTATGTGCATGTAAATCATTTAATATTGTGATACTTATTCTTTAATTTAGTTGTAAGGACATTATATATAATTAATATTTGTATGCCGCTATCGGCTAGACATGGCGAACTTATATTTTATTATGTACACCTTGTATATTACCTATGCTCTACAAATAAACATTTGATTTGATTTGAAAAATTTCAACCAAATCAGAAGCCGCAATAAAAAGTTTCATACAAAATTCAGCTTTCCCCATTTACCCCCTTAAAATTCGAATTTACAAAAATCCTTTCTTAACTAATGTTTACTGTCTTTATGCTACCACCTGCAATAATCCAGCTTCATGAAGAATATTTTACATTTTATGTTTACATCCACAACCTCTTAAAGGAGTTGTTAAAAAAAACAATCCATTTCAATTATATGTTACGGAAGTATTTCCGCAAAGTTGAAGTGAATCGATCTCTATAATAAGTAGTTTTATACAAAACTAACCGCTCCCATTTCTCCACCTTCGATTTTTATGCACAAAGAAGTAGCCTATGTCCTTCTCAGGGTTTCAAAGTATCTCCATAACTATTTTCATCTAAATCGGTTCATAATAAGAAGAAGTTGCATGATAAAAAGTTACATACAAAATTAATCGTCCCTCCCCTTCCTGATTTATGCAAAAAGAAGAAGCCTATGTCCTTTTCATGGTCACAAACTATCTCCTTACCAAAATTCATCTAAATCGGTTCATAATAAGAAGGATTTGCGTGATAAGAAGTTACATACAAAGTTAACCCTCTCTCCTATTTCGCCCCCCTTCGTGTTTTATGCAAAAAGATGTAGCCCATGTCCTCCCCAGCATCTCAAACTATCTCAATACCAAATTCAATCTAAATCAGTTCATCGGTTTAAGCCCTATTATGAAGTTTCATAAAAAACTAACGCTCCATCCCCCATTTCTCCCCCTTCGTATTTTATGCAAGTAGCCTATGATCTTCTCAGGGTCTCAAACTATCTCCATACCAAATTTCATCTAAATCAGTTTATAATAAGAAGAAGTTGCATGATAAGAAGTTACATACAAAATTAACCCTCCCCCATTTTTCCACATTTGTGTTTTATGAAAAAAGAAGTAGCCTATGTCCTTGCCCGGGTCTCAAACTATCTCCATACCAACTTTCATCTAAATCGGTTCAGCGGTTTAAGCGTGATAAGGTAACAGACAGACAGACAGACAGAGTTACTTTCGAATTTATAATATTAGTATGGATTAATGACTTTCCCCAAGTAGTCGAACATCAAATGTCACTACATGTATTTGCCGACGACAGCACTGTTATTTATGATACTGGTGCTATAAAAGAAATAGAAGAGCAGGTAAACCTATTGTTTTTTCCTATTATCGACTGGTTAAATGCCAACAACCTTAATATAAAATAAATCTTACCAAAACTAAAGTTATGAACTTTAAAATTAGACACAAAGAACAATCACAGTTTCAAATAAACTATAGAGGAAATGAAATACTTGAAGCTAGTCTTACAAAATTTCTTGGACTACATATTGACAATGACATGACATGGAGGACCCAAATTGAAGGTGTTTGTGCAAAGCTTGGTAGATTTTCATATGCTCTTTATATGCTGGGTAAAATTGCGAATAAGACCGCCCTACTCGCAGCCTATCATGGTTATGTTGCCTCGGCTCTGCGGTATGGCCTCATATTCTGGGGAAATGCCCCTAAGATTCAAGAAGTACTTGAAGCACAGAAAAAATGTATCAGAGCGATTTGTAAAATAAAACAAAAATAATCATGCATGCCACATTTTCATAAGCTAAAAATATTAACTGTACCGTCACTCTATATTTATGAAGCGTGTATTTTTGTGAAACACAACATGAATTTATATAGGTTTGTAGAAAGTAAACGGCGCTCAAAAAAGTTGCAGGTGTTTGCAACAAAAACAACATTTCATAGCAACAGCTTTTATGCAATGGCTCAAAAACTATATAATAAATTACCATTACAAGTTATCTCAAGTAGTAACATTAACGAATTTAAAAGAAATTTGTTTAAATTATTAAATGACAAGGTGTATTATTCTGTTGACGAATACTTAAATGACAAATTTTAATTAGTATATGTTAACTAAATCCAATCTATTCTTATACTACTTACATACTGGATAATTGCGTTAATTTTTACTTGTAGGTATTAATGAATTAGTGACATTATTTTATATCCTATTATTAGTGACATTCTTATATTAGTGAAAAATCTAATTATTTTATTAGTGATTTTTTATTTTATTGTGAGATATTTTGTATGCCTTTTGGTGGGACACAGCTCGGATCTTATGTATTATAACACCCTCTATAAGTACCCTGTGTTCACGAAATAAATGAATTTGAAGTATTTGTAATCATGAATAGTTTTACAGTAAAATAAGTACCTAATATGTAATATTTTTTTAACTGAAGGGTGCTAAATATAATATCAAAAGTCAAAGTTACTTAAGGGCCTACATCCGCTTTAGTGCCGTAAATCGGTAACTTTCTAAAGCATACTCCTCAGTAACGGGTAGGTTAAAAGGTTTGGAAAATATTTATCTTTGCAACAAGTCCGGAAAGTAGGTGATTTCCGATGAGTGGTATTTTTATTCGCGAGCGAAGCGAGTGAGTGGATAAATCGACACGAGTCTGCAATCATCTTACGCACGTGTATTATACAACTTTTTACTATGCATTGTGCGAGCAAATAAAAACATAAATCGGAACCAAGCAAGAAATTAATAAAATGGCGCTTATTCAAGGGCGCTCAGCATATCCACAGATTAACTAATAGTTCATAGTTCCTCGGGCATATCTACTGCGCACGTGCAAATAGCTGTCACGTCGTAACGCAAAAAGGCACGAGCAAAATATTCATTCTGCCAAACATATTTAGATAATAAATATTTAAAATTAATTTATTAATCAAAATCTAAATCTTGAGTAATTAAAAACGCCTTAAATGAAGTATTAGTTTTGTTTTACCTTTTATATGAATGATAATCTGTACTTAACTAATTTTTAAAACTTTTCTCAAATAATAAAAACTCTATGCGGCGGGCTGACGTTGGAGTTAAAAATTAAAAAAAGTACAGGAAAGTAAAAAGCACTAGTAAAAAAAAGTAACACTTTCCGCACAGTTTGGCTGCTTGGAAAACGCTCTTTTCGAGGACATGCATTGTAAAATATATATTTATTATTGTTTCATGTTTATTATTTTTAACTCATAGTTTTTTCGTATAACAAATAGTTTTGCTTTAAAAAAAATATCATTTAACAATACGCTAGTTTCTCGCTACTTTTGATACTCCTCCAAAACGACTTGGATGTTTAAAAATATTTTACACAGAAAATCGATGGCAGTTTTGCAATTTTCCTTCTTCTTATGGTATTTATTTCCGCCCAAAGATGCGTTAGAATTTGGTGTTGAAATATGGAACTTTCGACGCTCATAACATTCAATTTTTTTTTTGTATGGAAACAAAAAAGGAAAAAAAAAATAAAACAGGGCTAGATAATGATGAGACAAATTGATATCATTTTTTTATTTTGAACGTACAAAACTGTTCAAATGGAGGTTCAATGTTGATAATTTGGCATCGAGCGGGCGCACGGCCAGTACTGCGTTAACATTGGGGCGTATATATCGCCTTAAATACGCAAAGTTTCAGCGTTATCGGATGCCAGGAAGTGCTTGAAAAATGGATTACTAGTTAGTACGAAAGCAAGGTGGGTACTATAAAGGCTGTTATAAAAAGTGCCTTTCCATAGCTACAAAGAAGGGAAGATATGACCTCAAATCACTCGGATGACAAAGGTCCTAAAGGACATGGGGGGATGGGACATACGGAAGATGACGCACAAGATCGAAATAGATAGCGTCGCACGATTGGGCAAGCCGAACCCGCGTAAAGAGAAAAGGCGAAGCTAATAAATATGAATAGTTCTACGCTACCTCTTAAGGTTCCCCTAGTCGACGACACGAACTATTTTATTCGCGAGGTTAAAATGCATGTCATCTCATCCGACAACACGTACGAAAGTGATAAATGCTGTGATGAGCAGTAAGAAGCTAGTTCGCGTACGAATTAGCACTTTTGCAAATTTGTATCGAAATGGATGATGATTTAGGACGAAAACAAAAACACAAAATTTATAAACAGACCTTTAGGGTCTAGATATCATGAAAAAACGACTAAATGTAGGTATGTATATTTTCAAAATAAAATTATATGCATGGTTATTCAACCATGCATATAATTTTATTTTGAAAATATACATACCTATATTTAGTACTAATCTATCCCTGTATGGAGGCCGTTTTGCAATTTTCCTTCGTCTTATGGTATTTATTTCCGCCCAAAGATGCGTTAAAATTGGTGTTGAAATATGGAACTTTCGACGCTCATAACATTCAAATTTTTTTTTGTATGGAAACAAAAAAGGAAAAAAAAAAATTATAACAGGGCTAGATAATGATGAGACAAATTGATATCATTTTTTATTTTGAACGTAGGTACATCGTCAAACCGTGGAGTAATCGCCAGACTAGTTTGTATGGAAGAATGATCGACTAGTGTAACCTTAAACACACGGGATCGATCGGCAATGTGACGATGCCTGGGGGAAGCTTATGTCTAGCAGTGGGCGCCTTTCGGCTGAAATGATGATGATGATGACCTCGTATCAGGAGTCAGCCATCCAGTCAGTCACTGATTGGCCACAAAATATTATTATGATATAGATTCATTCTGGGTTCCTGAAAATGGAAGGCGCCGTCGAGGCCGGCCCAGAAAGAGGTGGCGAGATGATTTGGACGCGTACTATGAGAGCTGGTTCGAGACTGCACGGTAAAAGAATGTCTGAAAGGTCATGGGGAGGCCTTTGCACAGCCGTGGGAGTGCAATGTCCACAAGCTGACAGGAGTGACTGGCAAACGGTTAATCATGCTGTGCCATTGTGGGTAGCTGGAAAATAGTATACTTATAGGTACCTACTAGACTTACCAATTAACTAAGATGGTACCTGTGAGGTGAGGGATATAGTGACATTTTATACAAGGTCAGACATTCGATCGCTGATGAGCATAACGACATTGCATTGCCGACTGTACTCATAAATAGAGTATGGTACTCTATTTTTATCTATTCTAATAATATTATAAAAAGGTAAAGTATGTTAGGTTGTAGGTAATCTCTGGATCTACTGAACCGATTTAGATGAAATTTGGCATGGAGATAGTTTGAGACCCTGGGAAGGACAAAGGATAGTTTGTACTCCCTTGGGATGATAAAACACTTTTAACGCTGGCGAAGTATTTAATAACTTGCAAAGTAATAGAATATGCTCAAATACAAACTCTTTGTTGAAATGGACTCTTCAAGGCACAAAGTGCACTGACAGACGTCAGCCGTGTCATGCCATAACTTAGCTGTAGATATACTCACTGTTTCCGCCACTTCAGCATTCACGGAGTGTATTTTCGGTTAAGAATCTGAAGAGGCGAGAAAAGAGTTACAGGACTCCATTGAGATTGATAAAAAATGGGTTCATAATCTATCTAGAATTTGAATGTTTAGTACATAAAATTCATTAAAAAAAAAAACACATAGTTGTTAAGTATGCTAACAATGACAAGAAACATACTCTTTTTTATTAATTTGTACTCTTTATTTACTCTTTCTGATATCAACAAAAAAAAAACAATTCTTCTTAAGACCCCACCCTACTCGACAGCTACCTCAAGTACCATCTCAGTTAAACGGTGGGTCAACTGTACAACTTGCAATTTGCAGTACTTACATACACAACTCCACAAAAGTATTACTTTATCTTTCTGTTACACATTGTAAACTCACAATGTTTATTTGCACTATAATTTGAATTAACATAGTCCTATCATAAGTGGTCATAGATAACAAATATTAAGAATCAGACTAAAATAGACTAACTACGTATTTAAATTTAAACAAATACTAAATTTGTTCACTACTATCTGCGTCACATTTCTCAGTCTCCGCTTTCTTCATCTTCTTCGCTTTTATGTCAGCCATTGTCTGTTCGATAGACCGCTGATCCTTTTTATTCTCACTAGGAACCTCTCCGTAACTCTTGTTGACATTTGTCTTATGAGCAGCATCAATAGCAGCTTCTTGACCAATCAGATGAGCATACTTTTGCTTATAGAAAGTACCGCTTAATTCCTCTTTACCTCGCTTACGTTTTCTATTCTTTTCATCTTCTAAATCTATTGCTGCTTGTCTCCGCTTTTCGATATGTGCTAGGGCCATCTCAGCGGCTTTGTCTTCATTCCAAACTCCACCTGCCCTGCGTACTGTGAGTTCATCTTCAGAAGGGCCATTGTCTTTGAGGTATACAACAGAGTAGCGGTCCACACCTTCTTGTCCAAATGAAAATACTTGTAGACCAGCAATCTCAGATACTTCCCTGATTATGGATCTGTACATTTGTTCCATAGGTTCAAACTGAATGTGTGGTTTTGTACCATCTTTAATAAAGTTGCTTATTTTCTCTTCAACTCGCTTTCTAAACCTGTGTATCATGTTTCGTTCCTCCTTCTGTCTGTTCTCGATAGCCTCTTTTTGTTTTCGCATGGCATTTTTCTGTGCTTCGCTGGCCGTTGGTGGTTTTTGCATGGAATTAAGAATGGAGTCTAGCAGATCCATGATTAAATTTGGTTTTCTGACAAGAATGATGTGTATGTGAGTATTTCAGGAATGCGCCTCTGCCACTCTTTGGGGAACCGAAAATTGTCTCCGAAATGCTCTGTGTTTAATTCTTTGAATGACAATACATTTAATGAAGTATCTATTTGAGCACAAACTTGGCTTCCAAAAGTGATTGTATCATCTGCAAACTCAAGCAGCTGTGTTAGTGATGGCTGAAGCGGAGTGCCCTTCACCAGTGCACAGTTCTCTTCAAAGTTTATTTCCCTGCAGCTATCTCTGAGTACTTTGTTTTTGTTGCACAGTTTCTCAAATGACTCTTCTAGTATGCACCTGGAATTGAGAGATTCAATCATTATTATTAACACTTGCCTAATTAAAATTGATTCATGTGTGGTTTGAAAAGAGATAGGAACAAAAGGGTGAAATTCTATGTAATTACACTGTGATTTTTAATTTTGTTGCCTAAACTGACAGTCAATGAACTTATTTTTTTATGTTGCAAGCGCAGAGCATATTGATGTAGGTAAGGCTCAATCATAAATAATTCATCGATTCGATGTGACAATTAAATCGAGGATTCATCCTCGATTTAATTTTAGCAATTGGTGTAAATAAATGTTTTATGAATATAAACGTAATATATTTAAATATACAGTATTCATACACATAGTACATAAACTTTTATTACATTAAATATGAAATCAACAATAAAATAAATGCGATTGATAAAATGAAGTCTGACTTGAGTAAACTAAATAAGGGTCGCTACTTTCTTAACAAATGCAATTTTTTTGCCGTGAAATAGATCCATTTTTGATTTACTTCGATCACTCAAGATATGTCACTATTTTTATGTAAAGATAAAGTGACAACCCCCTAAATGTCAGTTTAGTCTATGAACTAAAAATTCAGAGTTTAGGTGTGTCTTATGATCATGTTGGCCATTTGATTTTGCTTCAAATATAAAAGTCCTTTAAATTGGCATTAAAATTTATAAAACAAAATGAAATACCTAAGTCCAATGATGAAAATTCACACATTATGTACCTTTGCCAAAGTCATGGCTTGAACAATATCACAGTTCAGAAACATGCCTATCATAATATGTTACAATCCTTAAATACCGTTGCGAAATTGATGGCTTAACAAATAAATAGCACGCACATCTATGACAAGTACTTACAGTTTGTTTCGTATTTCTACTGCGTCTTCCGAAATAAGGTTATGTATCGAAGCACACAACTTGCTTTGTAATCCTTCGAACTCTGCCAACGGCGTTCTTGTCACATCAGCCCTACAACGACCAACACCATTATTCACAGTCGTAAAATAAAAATAATAAATATTTATTTGTTTTCACTCACTCCTTTATGCTCTTACAACGCTTTATCAGTGTATTTATAGACGCTGAGTACTTTTGGCAATCATTCAAACTTGTTTTCACTGTCGTGTGAAATTCGTCGAAATAAGAAAAGTAGTCAATCAATTGTTTTTGAACTTTCGCTTCCATTATTCGAAAGAAAATCCATATCAATATTGTATTTTCCACAATAATCACAAGACAGTTAGATTTACGGCAAATGAGATTTTTGATGAGAAGAATTCAGAATGACAAGAATGAAGAATGACAATCTGACAAGACAACAAACAAATGCGTTTACGCGGTAGGTTACTAAACCAACCGGTGGTTTGTAATTTACAATGGTATCCATTATTTATCTATGATGGTATCGTACTAATGACGCCTAAAAAGTAAGATTTATAAACAGAAATAGGAACGGAGTATAAATATAAACGGATAACTGCTACAGTTGCATGAAAATAAAATATTATTTTTATTGTTTTATCAAGAAACAAAATATCTGCAGCTAACTGTATAAAAGTTAGCTGCAGATAGTCAATCTATAAATGACAAACCGTAAATTAACGTAAAACCGGTATTGAACCGAAAAGGCTTTTCATTCTTTATTTATTTAGATTTAGGTTTATTATTTCTTATTACGACAATATTTCTTTATAATGGTTTTTTTTTCTCTCAATCTAGTTTTGGGTCAGACAAGTTCGGTTTGATTAGACGGGTGGTCGATTGCACCTGTCAAACCTTAGAACCAATAGCAGGCTTTCGTGTGTGACCTCGAAAACACCAGTCTTGATTTTGATACGAGGAGAAATGCGTGTCTAAAATTCGTCGCGTTTTATTAAATGAAAACACGTCGGAGATCTTTTAAAATATTAAGTGCTTCCTTATTTTTCACTTAAGAAGTGTGACGTAAAATGAGTTTAAATGGTGTGATCTAATTTGAGCTTCTCTCAAGAATATTGTGTTTTTGCTTTCGTGAAAATGAATGGCAAACTGCATAGTGAAACCGGCGCTTTCTCATCTGACGACATGCGCGCCGAAATATTGAACCCTTTCGTTCACAAATTGGAGCTAGATAACACATATGACAAAATAAAGGTACGGAGACGAAGCAAGAAGGTTCCAAATTGCATAACATAATAAAGTGAAAGTATTATTTGATTAAGTTGATGTGTAAAGATTCTAGCTATGTACTGAAAAACATTCTGCGCATGTCTAAATCAAATAATGACATGGGATGAAATAGGTGTTTTGCTGCAAAATTAGGCCAACAAAAAAAATCCTTAGTTAATACAAAAAATTATGACTGTTTTAATATTAACAATCATACATTTATAGAAACATCCACGCAATGCATTGTGACTTATTGTTTTAATATTGTTATTCTAACATTGAATCAGGAACAATTAAATTGGATGCGATTGCCAAATATGTACCTAATATGTTTGTATACACTTACAGGACCTTGTGTCTTTTATTATTGACACTGTATTGAATACAAATGACAAATACTGAACTGTTTTTGTAAATTTTATTTGACGAATGAAGAGACTGGATTACTAGGGTTTTGTTAAATCCCATGGTAATGAATATTTTACATGTAGAATTAAGTTTTAAAATATAACTTGATAATAACCAGCCAACTGCGATTCGGGCTTACGTACAAGAAGTTCAGTACCTATTATTATAGGTGCCGTAACTTATAGCAGATATATCTTAAAAAAATAAAAAAAAGTAATGTCGTGTTCGAAATAGACGTCGAAAAGTTTTTCATAGATGGTCCCGGTCCCGACCCTATAAAAACTTATATATACAAGCTTTTTTTATTGTTTGCCACATGTGATAGAATCAAATAAGTTATTTCAAGAAGCCCGTGAAGCCATAGTAATAGCTACATGCTCGTAGGTCTGCGAGTGAAAAAAATTCAACTGCGTTCCATTAACGGTTAAACAGATATAATCACCAATATAACAGCCAGGTAGTTAGCGAATAGGTAATTAATTAAGTAACTAAGGGTCCACGGCAGCCTTCGGTTCAGAAAAGCCACCAGAAAATTGTGTTTTGTATTGTACAATTTATTCGCCTAACAGTTCTCGTCTGTGAGCTTGGCGAGGTTTGCAGTCTTTTCGGTTCAAGTTTTAACCCAAATGTTAATGTGCATTATATTATTACCCTTTATACCAATTAATTAACGCCATAACAAAACGATTCAATTTATAATCAAATTCGAAAGATATGTAGGTTACCATTTTTGCATATCAACTCAATTACTTTAACACTACTTTCTAAAGTACTAGGTATCTTGATCTAAAACTTTTAGGAATCATTATTACGTATGCGTAATATATAAAGCATTGTTGATAAATTAACGGTTTATGATTAATAGGGATATGTAGTAACGTCTTCTGGTTTCCGGATTTTAATTTGTCTGGCGGAAGTAGAAGATCATCAAGATAAATGAAATAAATTAAACTATAAATTAAGTAATTTCTTGAAGTCTAACTGTAACATTTGTAACTGGGACGCGAAGAACACGAGATTTTAATCATGGGTTCTGTTGCAGAAAGCCGTTACTCATAAATACTTGTAGGTATATGAGGGAAAATAAGCATTTTATATGATACACTGCACTGTGATACCGCTTGGTGCAGATAGAAGACAGACAGGCATCATATAACACTGGTCACGCAATCGGCCGACGAAAGTGACACAATTTTCTTCCAATTTCCGTCGCTCATTGAACTTTCTTATGTAATACCTACACATGACAAACAAATGATCATGAAAATAAGTGAGTGTCAGCAATGACTAGTGTAATAATCCAAAGATGCAACGTTTAGAGAAAGCAGTTTGATGACATAATTACAGTTGTTCACTTTGTTGTATAACTTTAGCAGGGTATGCGTCTATCTCCTTTGTTTATTTTGATTTTCATGTCCATTTGCAAAAAAAGTACGTATCTATTTTATTATTTTATCTTACTAATAATGTGAATGTAAAAGCTTGTGAATATAGATAGATGGATGTTTTTTACTTTTTCGTGCAAAAACTAATGAACGAATTTTGATCAAACTTTACAATAGCTTATACATCAGAATAACACTTAGGCTATAATGTATATGTATTAGAGAAGTAATGATATAACGCGGTGCGAGCTACGGGCTGCAGCTAGTTTCCTATACAAATGGGATTAAATCGTCATTTCGGCTAACATGAGTTTTCAAGTTCCGATAAGTAAGTACATAACTAACACAGTACTACCAAACCTAAAACCCCAGTTCATTTGTGCAGCAGCAGTACAAAATAAGACTGCTGAGTCATTTGAGTGTGAGTAAATTGTTTATCAAACCCGTGTTACAGACTCATTTGGCATTGGCATCAACAGTCGACGAATATCAAACACGTGTGCTTAATACGTACTGCATTCAATATTTATAGTGGAAAAAAGGTTTGAACCTGTCGACACAATCTAATAAATTGTAGTTCAAAAACTAAAAAACACGCTTTAATGGTAAATTGAACTAAACAGTCACTAATGCTGAAGATCCTGGTAAGGTTACTGGGACAAAATATTTAAATTATTGCATTGTCATGGTCCTTGATAAATATGCAAAGTTCTAAATCAGTCCCACGTTTTGAAGGGGGTGAAAATCACGTACAAAGAGTTAAAAAGGAAACAAAACAAAAGTATGAGCTCTGTAGTCTAATTTAACATTAGACTATAGTTTATGCAAGTTCCTCTTTAGCTATGACCTCTATCTTGGCAATGTCTGTACTTATTTATAAATAGCTTTTCCCGCGGTCCATCCCCCATTTGCCTTATTTTTTCGGGATAAAAAGTAGCCTATGTTATTGCCGGGATAATGTATCTTTCCATAGGTGAAAGAATTTATAAACTCGGATAAGTAGTTTTTAATGTATTCATTACAAAATTTACAAACAAGCTTACAAACAAACATAATTATTAACTTTCGTCTTTATAATATTAGTGCAGACTGCAGATAAAAACAAAATTAAATTATAAGGGACCGCCCACATAAATGAGCAACCTGAAGAACTGTGCATTTTCTGAAATATGTTCTTTATTTTGCTCGTTTTAATTATGTAAAGTACGTAGGAACCCTAAAAAACAGTAATAGGTTTTAAATTTAAAGATCACTGAAAATGCTCAAAAGTTATCAAGATGAAGCGATAATGCCATGTCTGCCGTTTGCCCAATGAGATGCGGGGCAAAAACTTCATATATTTAGCCCTGAATGCTCTAAGGCGTCACGGTATATCTAGTAGAAGATGGACGAGCTAGACAGATCCGATGAGCAGTAAACCAAGCTAGTCTTTGGCAAACCTTCCAGCGCGAGTCCAACGCGCACTTGGCCGGCTTTGGCAAATATATCTCTTAATTATTATAAGATAAAAATAAACATTTTGTTGGCGCAGTATTTTTGTTTCTATAGATAAAACGTAACAAGTAAACAAAACTGAGTATCATATTGGACCCCGACTATTATTTTTGCTTTAGCTTCAATCGTAAAAAAGTTAACATTTCATCTATTTCAAAATTACTCCATTTTAAAGCAAAAAATATGATCGGCTCAAACTATAATAAAAAAGTATAATCATTTATAACAATACTAGCTTCTACCAGCAGCTTCGCCCGCGTGAAAAGTGTTACCCTATCCCAAGGGATCATTATACCGGGATGAAAAGTAGAGAGCCTATGTGCTATTCCAGACTATAATCTACCTATGTGCCAAATTTCATCCAAATCCGTTAAGCCGTTCTAGCTTGATTAAGTAACAAACATACATCCATCTATCCGTCCATCCATGTTATTCAGCCACACACTCAATTTTATTATCTTTTGTTACAGACGGCAATATTCACTGTGATATTACTGCCTTTCCGCGTCATCGTCATCTGTTACCTAATAGTAACAGCTTGGTTCCTCGCATGTATTGGTCTCTATGGCCTCAGCGAAGAAGACCTCAGGCGAGAGCCTATGACTGGATGGAGAAGGTAAATTCATTTCTCTTTTTCGAACCAACGTATGCCAATTGCCAATTACAAAGTCTTGAAATGCCAATTCTAGTGGTTCAGCTTTTTCTACAAACAACACAAGATTTTTAATTTTTTCTACAAGATGTTCTAAAATTTTAGGTCAAAATAAATACCTACCTATGTTTTTTTTTTGTTAAGTTAGAAAGTCTTTGCTTGCTTTTTACTTGACATGAGGGTTTACCTAAATACTTCTTTAATACGAAGCGTAAAATTAATTTCAGTCTTTTCCTTAACATATCATAAACCTAGTTAGTACAAGGTCAGTGCCTTTAATTGTGATAAATTAGTGTGACTTGTTATCTACTTCCTCTTAATTTTTGTTTATCTACAGTAAAAGTGATCATTAGGTACAGGATGTTCTATAAAAATGGGGGTTCTTATCTATCTGTCTATAATATACTCACATAAATGTGCCTCCAGTCACTCTATTCTGGGTAAAATATGAAACCCTTTTTTTGCATCTTTGCACCGTGTTTTATGTATATTTACAATTTTTTTTTTCACCTTTAACCACTTGTCTGGTGCTCAACAGAGCGTGCTTTATGTAGGTCACCTAAGTGTTTGGGACTGTTAGAACACTCTGCCTCACAGATCAGCAAAACTATCTAGATGTAGACACTAAATGGTACAAGGTAAATTTTAAACGGTACTTAGCGACAAATAAGAGGTCTCGTATTTATTGAAAGACGTGATTTTCACGGTTTCCATATAATTGGCAATCGTCAATGTCATTCAGTTACACTGATGAAGCTTCATAGTCAAAACAACGCAACCAAAATTAAAATGTCATTAATAAACTCTGGATAATATGTAAATAGGGGAAATTTACTTTCTTTGGAATGTATGCCAGAAACGGTGCTCGGTCTCAATGTGAAATGATAGCTTTACGAGTTTCTTGCTAGTCGTTCGTGACCTTGATGACGTTGTCGACACTTCAACAGTCCAGTTTGCTCAAACAAAGATTCGACAAATAGTTGGTAATAAATAACGACATTGATATTACAAACTGAAACCTTGATCAAAATATCTGAAAGACATAAATAGTATCGTGTACGTTGCAGGTGCATTTCATAGACTATTATAAAGAATGAGAGTGAATTATACGTCAAACTTTATGAGCTAAACCGGTAATTTCGGTAATACCGGTTTATGATGTTCACACAGTCAGACATCTCTACTATTTATTTTTGGTTCGGCGTTTTTGGTGGGATGTTTTCGAATAAAGTTCAGCAGTGACTACTTTACTTTTTCGCAAATTGATTGCTAGTGGTTATTGAGATATACCTACAATTGTTCTAGTTTTGCTTCTCAAGTGACTATGCAACTGGAAAAATGTGAAATCATTAAAACAGGCGGGATCTAGGGAAAGTGACGCACAGATCGCCCTTATCTTAGCACAATCACGTATTTTAAAGTAGGTAGGTATGTCGTGCGCAATAATAGTAGTTTCAATTAAGTAATTAATTAATCATCAGGTTGCCTACATATTTTGTAGATTCTATAATTTTTAATCAATTAATTATTTAAATCATTGGCTTATTTATTTACTCTACGTAAATAAATAAGCCCAAACCTAGTAGTTTTATGTTAAAAGTTAGAACGGAACGAAACGGAACCTACCTAGAGGTACGTCAAATCGTAAAAAGGATCATGAATTTCTAGAACTTTAGGTAGTTTTTATTAAAAGGGGAGAACTACGGTAGGTACTTAAAAATATCAGATCCAATAAATTGTGTTAGTATCTTCAGATCATGGCCGCTCGCTAGAAAGCGCGGGAAAGTAGATACAACTGGTTGTAGGTTATTCTAGAGCTTAGAGACAGGTTCATCACTTGGCCTCCTTAGAAGGCAATTTGGGTTTGTTTTTTATTGAGTTCCATTTGACAGTAATCAACGCGTATTGTTTTTGTTTATTTATAAACTGGTTTTACTAAGAAATAATACGTGCTTACCTAGATACCTACCGTACCTTTATTTGTCATCGGGAGTTTAATAGGCGCATGGAACTGGGGATAGGGCCAGGGATTGAGGGATTTTTACGTCACTAAAACCTCTCCGGTGTCAACAAATAGCTCATGGAAGGAGCACTGTGACATCTTAAAACACCACACTGTTAGGGCACTTCTCAAAGACTGTAAAGGGGCCCCTCGGCTCTCCCCTGAGTCTCGTTGCACGAGGTCCTTATTTAACTACGACAAAAAAAAACTAGGTACTTAATATTACTAAAAAAATGTTCAAAAGTTCTAGATTTATTGTCTCGGAACAATACTCGCTGAATACTTAACCATGTAAATTTAAACAATAAACAATGTTAATTGTTTGACTGTCAAGGCCTTCAAAGTGTTGAATAACAGTGATTGTCAATAGGATCAATAGTGAAGTCACAGGCCTTACATGTAGTCACTGTATTTTGGTAAGGCCTGTGACGTATATAATATTGATTATCTATTACAATAGCGTCGTATATATTAAATAGGATCCTTCATTTTATTTTGAGTGGTAAATGTTTTATGTACTCATGCTTTACTGCCCAGTAGACCAGTACCTATGGTACTTAATAAATACGATACCGAATTTGACTTAACTTAAATATGTCTTAGTAGTAAGGACGATTTTTACAGTGTATTGTGGCTCTTCTTCTTCCTTCTCTGACCCCTTTATTTATGGTCGGGTCTCCTCACTTTCCAGTGTCGTATAACTAGGTACTAATAAACGTTTTGTTGTCTTTATAATACTTGGATATTAAAAACTACAGCCGTAGTTACACCTATCTGCAGCCGAATTGCGTAAGTATATTATCCAAAGCAAAAGAATCGATTCCTTCCCAAAAACGACTTTTCGTATCAATATGCAATACGTAAAGTCGGTTTTGGGAAAGAATCGATTCTTTTGCTTTGGATAATATACTTACGCAATTCGGCTGCTGGTCCATTTAGGTTCAACAGGCAGTGTCTCAATTCAATGCCAACCATTAAAAGGCAAGAGTTTCTTTATACCAAACACAATTGAAACAAGATTCATAATAGAGCACACCTTAAATTGCTTTCATATCGATACAGCAAGCAAAAAGTAGCAGTAAAAGTTGTTAAGGGCATTTTTTGTCTAGTCATTGCTTGAATTTATCAACTGACATAATAGACCGACTGGTATGTTCTAAAAAAAAAAAATTCATCGTGGCAACTTAGATAACGTGAGATGTAGGTAATTCCACATAATGCAAAGGATTGAGATGCTCCTGGCTAAACAATAAGAGCCTATTCAAGGCTAAGCAACGCTTGCCGTGGTCTGTGCGTTACGTTGACATCGACTCTCAATTTTGGCCCATACATTGAGGCAAAGGCTCAAACGCCGGAACAGCTGCTCAACTTTTCTCAAGCGCAAGTTCGATCATGCATGGGCTTGATGCACTAGAGTAGATTGAAAAGCGGTCCAAGAGACTCATCGGCAATGAGGCACTGGTCAAGTCAAAGCTTCAAGGCCTTGTACATCGTCGCCGAGTTGCCAGCTTGTCGGTTTTTTATCGGATACATTTCGGAGAGTGTGCGATGGAATTGCATGGTCTTATTCCGCTCAGCCAGTTCCATCATCGGGCTACCAGACGTACGGTGGCGGCGATGCGTCATCGGTACATGGTGGATATCCCACCTATACGCACAAAACGTTTTGGGGACACTTTTATTATGCGTACAGCTAAGGAGTGGAAGTCAAGTCCCTGTTGGACTCTGTGTTACCCGATAGCTACAATCCAGGGGTCTTTAAGTCAACGGTGAATAGGTTTTTTCTAGGCAAGTGTGCTTCACCGTCGACCATATCATCGCTTACCATCAGGTGAGGTAGGGGTCAAGCGCGAATCTATTTTGATTATATAAAAAACAGGTCAGTCCATGGATGGATAATATCTTATCGTACCGAGATTCTTCCGTGCCTCGGCAAGCACGCTAAGCCATTCGTCTCGGTTTTCATTTGTCCATCTTTGTCAGTCGTTAAGGATAGTCAGTAGTCAGTAAATCTGCCACAAGAATTGCCAATGGGGTATCGTGTTACCCAGTTACTGGGTTGTGGAGGTCAGATAGGCAGTCGCTCCATGTTAAATACTGGTACTCATTTTATTTTGCTTCCGCTTAGACTGGACCGAACCCAACATAGTTGGGAAAAGACTAGTCAGATTCCTAAGGATCTCTGAGAATTTTTACAGAATAGCACTACATTTTTTTAATTTCCACAGAAGAACAGATTCCGTATATTTAGGGCCGAGTTTCCCACCTTTAAATTGTCGCAGAATTAATGTAACAAATTGTCAAGCACGCGGTATCTGCTGTGATTGGTTGAATTAATTTTCCACAGCCAATCACAGCTGACAATTTAAAGGTGGGAAACTCGTGGTAAGGAACGTTCTAATCTTAGCCTCAAACTGTCAAAACATTTTTAATTCCCTTAGATTTTCACAAGTTTTTGACAGTGATAGTGATGACACACAAAGATGAGACCGTAAATAGAAATTGAGCGTTTTCTTTAATTTGTTACGAGAATTACCCACTGGTTACTAACTTACAATAGGTACACTCTTTGGAAACTTCTACAATAGGTACCTACTGACGGAATTCCATGACGTCATCCCACCTGCCCCCTTCTACCATCGGACATCTAGACGCACTGCAAGTTACCATCCTCACCTAGTTGCCATACCACCAATTCGCACCAAGCGCTTCCAAACATCCTTCATAATGCGCAGAGCAAAAGAGTGGAACTCACAGCTATAATTGCTCTTCAATACAAACGTTTTAGAATAATTGGCGGTTTTTTTTTAAATAAGTGCATTTGACAAATAGCGAGCGATTAGCAAAAGATTGTGTAGAACATATACCATACCTACACTGCAGGTAATTCCGACTTTTATGACATAAAGCGTTTGATCGCTATCGTTTTGCTCTTGCAAAAGATACGTAATAAGCGAATCTCTTCCAAGTTACAGTGAATAGACTTCTTCTGGGTAAGCTCACTCCATCGTCGACTTTGTCTCTGTCACCAGAATCAAGAGCAAACCCATCGAAATAAAAAAACATCATAGTAGGTTTCAAAACAAAAGTACATTGTGATACAAGGGTGGAAAGTAGGTTACTGCAAACGAGCTGTCATTAACAAGCCCGAGCCGAAGGCGAGGGTTTTTAATGACACGAGTTTGCAATAACCTACACACCCGTGTATCACACGACGTTTTTCAATACAGTTGTGAGAAACAGTAAAAACAAATCAAAGAATTAGATTTGTTTATTCACAAAAAATTAATTTTCAATATGGCGCCTTTTTGCAACTGGACATATTTTTTTACAAAGACAACAGCCTATACAGCCTATTCGATTTTTGACAAACGTTGATGTGAAAATAATTAACTTAAAACTGGTAATTAAACATATTAAACAACTATTTAAAAAAGAATGAGAATTCAATGCTAAAACGTACGGAATCATTAATTTTTCCTCGTATAAAATCGTATCCCATTTTATTCTATGTATGAAAACTTGCTACTAAACTTTTTTAAATTGACTTATGGCGCGTTTTTGCAACTGGACATTATTTTTTTTCAACGAAATAGCCTATACAGCCTATTCGATTTTTGACAAATGTTGATGTGACAATAATTAAATTAAAACTGGTAATTAAATATATTAAACAACCATTTATAAGACTTTTGAGAATTCAATGCTAAAACGTACGGAATCATTCATTTTTCCTCGTAGAAAATCTATCCCATTTTATTCTATGTTTGAAAACTCCTTGCTACAAAACTTTTTTAAATTGACTTATAAATTTAAAACTAAACTGCAAACATAATGATCGAGCTCGTAAACAAAAGTCACGACCGCGTAATAGAAAGATGCCTATGCGTAAGATTTAACTTTCGAATCATAATTATAGCCTCTGAAAGTACGCCATGTTTAACAACTGTATTGAAAACGTATTGTTGGTACCTAGACCTACCTAATAAGTACCAAAGCAGACATCTTTCATCATCTTTCACCTTGACCAACAGTTTGTAGTGAACGTCAAAAATTTCATTGTTTTGGAAGTTAATAAGACAAAATTGTACCTAATTTGTGTCTGCAAATCAGATACAGTGCGGTGCAGATAGGGTTGCCAGATGTAAAATATCAAGTTTATTTTTTAAATTAATACGTTAAAAAAGACTTAATATTAATGACACAAATAATTTAGGTAGGTCCACTTAATTTTTAGGTTGCCACATGTATTTCAATTTAGATCGTTAGGTATATACTATTCGGCAAAGATTTAAAATTCAAACAATCTTGTTTGTCTTACTTACTTCAAAGTTCAGTCTAATTACTTTACTCAGCTTTTATAAAATCAAAGGCCGTACAATTTCTCTCTTTGGTATATAAATTATTTAGCAAACTAAACGTGATATTTTCAAAGTAAGCATTGCTTACAGGAGTTGATAACACAAAAGATCTGAAAGAAAGAACTTTCCGAGATCTTGTTTGTCAGGAGATTTTGGGCTATGTCGGGAGTCTAGGTCCTTTAAACTGTCGGGAGAATCCAGACAAATCCTGACCATCTGGCAACCCTAGTACACTCTTTTGCAAGTTACAAGCAAAGCTTTTAATTAACTTGCAATGTATGTATGTATGTAGGTGTGTTCGGGTCAAATCTTGCAACTTAATCTTAAATCACCTTTCCCGCACTGATTAAGATGAAATTTTGCATACAAGTTTAGTTTGGATGACAATGCATGGTTAGATAAGTGACGTCATTCTAAATCTAATATGGCGGACGGCCCAAGACAGTAGACTAGTTTTTTTTTGTGCACTGCCATGATATGGGTATCAAATGAAAGGGTTTGCTGAGACGAATACGAAAAAAGCTTGTTTTAAAAAAATGATTTTAATGAATAAATTATTCACCCTAACTTCTGATTGGCTTGCGAACTACTTGCACACTTTTATGCAAGTTAGAGGCATGTTTAATGTTGCTCTAGTTCGTTTTGTATACCTAACGAACGTTGTTTTGTCGAAATAAAATATTACTTACTATAATCGTGGTAATCTAAGAAGTCCGCAGGCTTATTATAAGAAACAGCAATCAGCAATCATCGCGCAATCAAACGCAATATCATAAAAGTTGACAGTCAGTGGTGTCTCATCCCATACAAAGAAACCGTGCTGACATACTGTACTGATTATTTTTTGTACATCGATCGCGTTCGGTTCCGTTCCACGGTCACAGATGGTGATCTATCTATCGCCGTAGAACGGAACCGAACGCGATCGATTGACAAAAAATAATCGGTATATTCAGATGAAAAACTCTAGTTACGTCGGCACGGTTTCTTTGTAAGGGATGAAGCATCTGTATGCTAGTATTATATTATCTGTGCTACAGTGGTAGGTATAGTAGATCCTACACAATCGTTTGCAAATCGCTCGCTGTTTGTCAAATAAATTTATTTAAAAAAAAACTGCCAAGAACTCTAAAACTTCTGTATTGAAGAGCAAAAGGGACAGGGCCTGGGTAGAAAAAATATAATTTTATTTAGTCCGTCAGTGAGATTATCAAATAATACTGGACACGGTATTTTTTGCTTTACCAAATCAATAAAAAAATACAAAGATAAAGCGCATCAAAGTTCAGGAGTGGGGGCTTGTGACGTCACTAAGGCAGTATAAAGTGTAGGTACTAGCGGCGGCGGCGTGACGTTTCATGATATTTCAATGCATTATATCGTCGTCACAATATGTTTAAGTGTCAAAAGAAAAAATACGGCTACCGGACAGACAAAAATATTTTTTCGTTTTGCTCTTGCAAGATACGTAATAAATCTGCCGATAACGTTTCTCATTGTGCATGCCGCGATAACTTTGTACGTAAGAAATTGAAAAATCAAAGGGGTATGCCCATTTTGTAAGGGAACTTGGGCTCCTTTGAAAAAATGGTTGTATCTTGATGAATTTGGTTGTATATTGTAGACAAAACACGTTATATTCATAATTAGAAAACATTTTTTATTTATTTTGCGGGGTTCACGAGAAATAACGATGTTTCTGTTCTTGAAATGAACCCTTATTACAATGCAATAAGGTGCATTCAAATGTCCAAGTGAAGAAACCTGATCTGTTGTTGTCTGTACACAAAAAGTAAAGGACACCGATGGAACGAACACGAAAAAAAACAAAATATAAATTTTATTTTTGGATAATATTGAAATCGCAGACACGATACTTCAAAAGGGGCCTGTGTATGGGCAATCTCCTTTATAATCCTAATTAATTACTATGTTACCCATACACTTTAACAACGAGTATCATTCGTAAGCATCGAGTTTATTATTATTATTAGGTATTTATATAGCTTTCAAACTCCTCCGACTCACCGATAGTCCGACAACTTAGATTGTCACGACTATATCTACCTATATCAAATTCTTCTTCGTCGGTACACTCTTGGCAGAGCGGTCGTGGTCATCATGTTGCAGTGAGACTTCGGGTTGCCATAATATGTTTAACGATGCGGCGCCATCCCTCTCTATCGGCTGTTATTCGTGTGCACTCATGCAATGGGCCACCCAAATTATCAAATTAGCGATTGCAATAGTTGGATTGAAGGTAGTTTTGTAAAATAGTCATATCAACCTAATAGTACCACTATGCCATTGGGTTGCCACTTCTTAGATGAAATAGGGTATATCTGATTACAGAGAAGGTTAAGAAAAGGACGGAGTTAAAAAAAAAAACATATTATTGTTATTTTTAAAACAGAACTTGTTGCGAAACGTTAGGAATTTTTGTTGATTTGAAAACAGTTCTTCAATTTCTAGACATCAAATTCAATGAAGCACTGTTTTTCGATTCCCATCGCTTTGCAATTATGATCGAAAAGACAAATCTCTCCCAGTGAAATTCTTCTTCTCTTCGTTGTACTTGACAGTACCTAGGTACAGTCAAGTACAAAAAGAAGCGGTGATTTGTATTCAAAATCAAAATCAAACATTTTTATTTTACATAGGCCTACATGGACACTTATAAAACGTCGACAAAAGGTGCACGGTTCGGGTTAGTCGTTTCCTATGGAGAAGAACCGGCAAGAAACTCCATGGTTACTCTTTTAAAAATGGTTTGGTTTTACAATATTTCCATGTTACAGCATAAGTACTTGGATATGGGGGGACAACGTAGGCCGACCAATAAGTCGTAAGAAAAAAAAAAAAAAAACTAGATAAAAAGTTAACAAATGTTAACAATCATCTAGAAATCTAGAAGGCCTACAATTTTCACACATTCACAAAACAAAAGGAAAAATAATCTATACAACGGTAAAAAAAAGAAATTAAAAAAAAAAATTCCAACAACACTAAATTTAACATGTGGTTCAAATGTTTTTTTCAATACAGTTGTTAAACATGGCGTACTTTCAGAGGCTATAATTATGATTCGAAAGTTAAATCTTACGCATAGGCATCTTTCTGTTACGCGGTCGTGACTTTTGTTTACGAGCTCGATCATTATGTTTGCAGTTTAGTTTTAAATTTATAAGTCAATTTAAAAAAGTTTAGGAGCAAGGAGTTTTCAAACATAGAATAAAATGGGATAGATTTTCTAAGAGGAAAAATGAATGATTCCGTACGTTTTAGCATTGAATTCTCAAAAGTCTTATAAATGGTTGTTTAATATATTTAATTACCAGTTTTAATTTAATTATTTTCACATCAACATTTGTCAAAAATCGAATAGGCTGTATAGCTGTATAGGCTGATATCGTTGTAAAAAAATAAGTCCAGTTGCAAAAACGCACCATAAGTCAATTTAAAAAAAGTTTAGTAGCAAGGAGTTTTCATACATAGAATAAAATGGGATACGATTTTATACGAGGAAAAATTAATGATTCCGTAAGTTTTAGCATTGAATTCTCAATTTTTTTTTTAAAGTTGTTTAATATGTTTAATTAACAGTTTTAAGTTAATTATTTTCACATTAACGTTTGTCAAACATCGAATAGGCTGTATAGGCTGTTTTCTTTGTAAAAAAATATGTCCAGTTGCAAAAACGCGCCATATTGAAAATTTTATTTTTTGTGAATTAACAAATCTAATTCTTTGATTTGTTTTTACTGTTTCTCACAACTGTATTGAAAAACGTCGTGTGATACACGGGTGTGTAGGTTATTGCAAACTCGTGTCATTAAAAACCCTCGCCTTCGGCTCGGGCTTGTTAATGACAGCTCGTTTGCAATAACCTACTTCCCACCCTTGTATCACAATGTACTATATCAGTGCTGTAACTATATTATTGCAAGACTCATTATTAAAATTATTGAATGTGTTACCTAAAGTAGATTATGTACCTACTATCGAACTTTACCAAACACCAGTAACCTAACTGAATTAAATCAAAACCTTCAACGGAAGATAACTTATTTAATCTCATAAGGCCAACCTTCAATAAGGTCGCGCTAAATTGACATTGCCACAATGATTTGACCGGTCGACCTCTATGTAATAACTAATGTATAAAATTTGCATTTCCGTATCCGTTTAGACTAGTTCTAATTTTAACTTAGTTCCTAAGTGTCTTTACTCATTGCCAAATTGGTATTTAAAATTAAAATAAATAAAAATTATTGATATGAGAATAAAAACATTGGTTTTAGATACAGTCGACAACTCTGTGGTATCTGAAACTTTGACATTGAATTGGCCTGGCTTGGTACGGTGCTTCAATGGGATAAGAGGCCAGTAGGTACCCTAATTGCGTAATACAAGTTCCCATCACGACCGAAAGGTGTCCCAATTCATTGCATCATACGTATGTCATGTTAAAAAATCCGTCTACTCGACAGAATAAATAATGTTATATTAAATTGTCAAAATGAAATAGTTTATATTCGATTTCATGTATTTATATTATGTAACGGAATTAGACTGCTACTTGTATACTGATTTTAACACTACTGACGTTCGACCGACTGTTATGTTGGTATAACATAAGCAATACAAAAATCTCTTTTCTGCAATTAGGTGAGATTCGTCATCGTTACTTGTATGTACATTTTTGGCGTTGTAAATTTGTGATTCATACAATAAGTAGGTATCATCTTTAGATAATAAAATCTGATATACTTACCTACCTAGTGATAAACTATTTAAAACATGACATATCATATAGGCGATTAAATGAAAGTAAATACCGTTGACATAAATAAAAAAACCGGCCAAGTGCGTATCAGACTCGCGCACGTAGGGTTCCGTACCGTTATCGCAAAAAACGGCAAAAAAAAAACACGTTCGTTGTATGGGAGCCCCACTTAAATATATATTTTATTCTGTTTTTAGTATTTTTTGTTATAGCGGCAACAGCAATACATGTAAAAATTTCAACTGTCTAGCTATCACGGTTCATGAGACAGACAGACAGACGGATCGCGGAGTCTTAGTAATAGGGTCCCGTCTTTACCCTTTGGGTACGGATCCCTAAAAGATATAGGATCTACTTACTCATTGTAAGAAAAGCCTACTGAAAATTTATTAAGGCTACCACACACCGGTGTGAAGTGACAATGCAACGAAGCATTTTTTCCCGACTGCAAGGAAAGGGTTATGTTTTTCGCGCGTATCTTGTATGTATGTAATATTCTTTGTTAAAGTACCTTATAATATCTTTCAAATCACTCCCCGAAATGCACCAGATAAAAACCGACAAGCTGGCAACTCGGCGACGATGTTCAAGGCTCTGGAGCTTTGACACAACCAGTGCCTCATTGCCGATGAGCCTCTTAGCCTGTTTTCCGATCGACTCTAGTGCATCAAGCTGATATTTGGCAGATCCATTCCAGAGATGAGAACGCAAGTACTCCATGCAAGATAGAGAGAGATACATACAATTTCTCGTGATGACCTATTAGAGACGGCCTTTAGTGTGACAATTATGTCGTCGTATGTACAAGATTTAAATCAATACTGATTCAGGTGATATTCTATGGTCCCGGCTGTCATTAAAATATTTTTGACAGTCGTTACGGATATTCAGAATGCAGAAAATCTGACACCAGTCTTGCTAATGGGTATCGTGTTATCCAGTTATTGGGTTATGGAGGTCAGATAGGCAGTCGCTTCATGTAGCTGACCACTATTGAAAGAAAGAAAAAGTATTTAAGTACTTACTTTTTTTTTTTTTTTTTTGTGTTTTGTTTTTTATTATTAGTATATTTTTTACTGTTTAATTTTTATTTTTAGTTTTGTGTTTATTTTTAGTAGTTTTGGTTGGGAAAAGGCTAGGCAGATTAATTGACAAGTGATATTCTACAAACGCTTTTGCCAGATTTCCAAAATGTATGGATTTTGGGATTTTGATAAAAGCACTATCGAATTGTCACGTGGTCAATCCACTACTTTTAGCAATCGTTCACGCCGATATATTGTCACGTTATCTCGAACCTCAGTGGGCTTAAGGTTACACTAGTCGAAAATTCTTCCATACATACGTAGTCTAGGGATTATTCCACTGTTTGACGATGTACGTTCAAAATAAAAAGTGATATCAATTTGTCTCATCATTATCTAGCCCTGTATGGAAGCAAAAAAGTGAAAAAGTAAATATTTGAAAGTTATGAGCGTCGAAAGTTCCACATTTCGACACTAATTTTAATAATTTATAAAATATTCACGAGTAAAAGCTCTGAACAAGCCCACAGATTCGTTTTTATTTGGATGCCATCCACAAGATTGTGCGCGTGCGTGACTGCAGTTCTTAAATGCTACGATCCACTAGGAAGTAAAGTGCGCTAAACAAAAAAACATGAGCAGAGCCAATGAGATTTTTATAACATCATTGAGCACAGCGGGGTAATTGTAACCTAACAATTCATGACTTGCAGTGGTTTGGGACTAGTGTTGTGGGATTGTTCCAATTCATCCAATCGATCATTAACTCTTTCATTTTGACAATTTAACAGTATTCATTGCGTGTTTTATGCTGTCGAGTAGATGGATTTTTAAACATATCAAGTAACTGTCAAGTAGCTAGGCGACCACTGAAAACAGTGCCGTAATGCAGCGCTGTGGGTCCCCCACGGCGCAGCATTATGCTGTGTGGAAACCTTTTTGCCACAACCACGACATGCATCTGCCACTGCATTTATGTATAATCACATTTTTAACATAATTTAAGAACTACTAACACTATTGTTAAGGGTTTAGTTTGTAAAATCAACGTTTGTATGTCGTTTGGTGGCAATTAAATACTTTTTCTTTCTTTCTTCAATGGTTTAGGAAATCCTTTCGGTTGAGGTAAAAACTGTGATTAAGGCCAACTTGCACGAAAAACTTTACATTTTGTCATACGATATTGTAAATTTAACCTCGTGTTAGCAACTAGCTCGTGCTACTGGGCCTTAGTGTATTACGCAATTGGGGTGCGGCTTTTGCAAAATACAAACTCTCGGATCGTCCGTTTGAACTGACACAGAATAAAGTTGCGACTGGACGGCTGAACCTTATGTATAACTAGCGGACGCCTAGAATATTTCATGAAATCGGTCCAGTAGTTTTTTTGTTTATTCGTTACATACAAAAATACAAATCTTTCCTCTTTATTATATTAGTATAGATGAATGATTTTCCTCCGTACAGAGATGATCACTCACCTCAAAAATTTGTCACTCAGGACTCTGTCAGACTTTCACTGAAGTTTTTAAATAAGCCAAAAAAAAAAAATATTATCTATTTTTTCCATTAGCTTTTTTATTGAATTGCACTTGCCATGTTTTATCTCTGCACCACCCTAAGGTCGACTAGCAAAAAATGCCTAAGGCAAGTCCGTCTTTGTACTTTTGCATAAAGTTTAAAAAAAAAATAAGTAAAAAATCTTCTGTTCCTTTTTCTATTGTTAAATGCCTAATATACCTCCATATCCAATTAATTATTTTCAATATTCGATTATAAATGTACGGTTGTCTAATTTAGATGTACTTCACGTCTACGTCCGAACATCGTCTGTTTTCAAATGAAGTTAAATGAAGAATCATCACTTTCTATTTCACTTTAGCGAGATCGCTACTTTGAATACTTTCTCATGCACAGTGATTGTGTTAGCAAGTTATTTTCGTGTTTTTTGATTCATATTATTATAATCACAATACGGATGATGCTTTGATTTTCTTTTCACATGTCTAAGGCCGAGTTTCACACCTCTAAATTATCGCAGAATTAATGTGACAAATTGTCAAGCACGTGTTATCTCTTGTGATTGGTTGAAAGAATTTTCAACAGCCAATCACAGCAGATAACGCGTGCTTGACAATTTGTCACATTAATTCTGCGATATTTTCGAGTTGAGAAACTCGGCCTAAGTATGCATTACGAGTACGACTCGTGCAGACAGATGCAAGGTGAATGACGTTGCGACAATGATACGCTAACATTTATAGAAAAGTCCTAAGGCTAGCTTAGCTAAATAATAAATCCTTAGTTTTTATTTTATAAAATGTGATCGTATTGTTGACGAATTGCCGCATCGCTCCTTTCTGTGGATGCCTTTATTGTCTCTGCGTTGATATTGATGAAAAATAATACCTACAAGCCTGTAAGTTTTGCCATTGTGCCCATAGATTTATTTTTTTGTAAAATGGAAATGTAAGTCCAGTCCAGTCTAACTGGATTCTGCTGAGTACCAGTGTTTTACATGGAGCGACTACCTATCTGACCTCCACAACCCAGTAACTGTGTAACACGGTACCCATTGGCTAGACTGGTGTCAGATCTCAGTTCTGACTTCCTGTAACGACTGTCAAAGGTCTTCAAATGACAGCCGGGGCCAACGGCTTAACGTGCTTGCCGAGGCACGGAGGAAACTCGGTATTTTGAAAATGGTCACCCATCCACGGACCGACCTCGTCAAGCGTTGCTTTACCTTGATGATCGACCAGTGCGGCTGTTATTATTTAGCCACGAGCTCCCCTAGTCTAGGAATGACTAATTCACAAAATAACTACAGATTCTATAATTGGCTAATTCATGGAATGTAAAATTCTATAAATGACTGATTCTACAAAATGACCGAAAGAGCGAATGGCACCCGGCACCAACTTTCCGTGATGTAACCGTGCCAATAACGGACCATCTTGACCTTCTTGGCGTTACGTTGACATCGACTCTCAATTTTGGCCCATAACTTGAGGCCGAGCTCAGCTGGCTGCCAAAAAGTTTGGGATCCTTGTAAAGGTGAGAAGGTACTTCACGCCCGAACAGCTGCTCAACTTGTATCAAGCACAAGTTCGATCATGCATGGAGTACAGTTCTCATCTCTGGGACGGATCTGCCAAATACGAGTCTTGATGAGCTACAAAATGTAGTACGAGATATTGTAATATGAGAACATATTATTATCTCTTTTTGTGTGTACATAAGATGTTTACATTAATTCTGCAAATACAATGGAAGCTGTTTGAAATAAATGATTCTCCATTCCTTACATTGCATTTTATTTACTACTAGTTTCTGCCTGCGGCTTCACCCGCGTTCAAAGTTTAAAAAAAATGCTCCGATCGCCACCAAACTTTACAGGATTATCCGCTGAGTCAATCTAAAGATTCTCTGAAAATGTCAATAAAATTGATCCAGCCGTTTCGGAGTCTATAAGGAACATAAATACATACTTTCTCTTTTATACATATTAAAATAGATAATTATAGATATGCCTAATCAAAGTACCCCTGTTCATACATTAAAAAAATCAGTCAACTTTAGAATCGGTCATTTATAGAATTTAATTGGTCAATTATAGACCCTGTAGTCATTTCGCGAAATAGTCATTCCTAGACTAAACCGTTTTTTCGTGTTCAAAATAGTATGTCATAAAAACAGTTGGAATCAGTAATGCGATCTAACACACTATGACCGTATTGTTGCCGCCCCATTGGACTACGAAAGTAAAGGATCAGAATGCACCCTGTCTTTGGACACATATATCTAGTATAATATTGCCTACATACTTGGCTAATTTCCGTTGAGATTGGCCAATGTGACCGAAATTCTGCGACGATTATTAATATTATTGAAACATTAAAATTATTTGTAACTAATAAACTGCTGATTTATTTCCCAGCCAATCTTACAGTACACCATATAAATTAACAGACTAAATAAAAAAAAAATGCATGCTCTTACAACTCTTTTAATACTAACACTTCCTCTACATAACAATAAGGTTTATTCCACAGCAAACTCCGCTTCTCGATCTTGTCGCTCATGCGGTTGGTGGTGGTGGCGGCTGGCTTTCATCGAGTGCGGGTGGTGGGGCGCCAACATGTGCCTTCTAATCCTCGGGAAGCACCAGTCGTGGTGATAGCGCCACATTCCACCTTCTTCGACGCCATCGCTATCGTCTGCCTGGGCGCTCCTAGCGTGGTTGCGAAAGCGGACACTGCGCGGTTGCCCTTCATAGGACGTAGGTCTTTAGTTGCATGATGGTTTTTGAAACGCTTCTGTGGTGTAGCATGCTTGCCGCTAGCTTTTTTTCTTGCTCATTTTTGCGGTGCCTTTCACAAGATCACTTTTTTCTTTACCATTTTTCACAGGTATTTTTGCAAAAAGTTCTACCTTGTTGCACTATTCTTCAAGTGTTGCCCGTCGGAAATATTCAGAGCATGAATTTTAATATGCCGTGTCATGAATTAACCTTCACGGTGCAATTGAGCAACGGTCACAGTAAACTAAGTGTACAGTGGGTTTTTTCCTTACCAAGTATTTAGAGAGCTTGTTTGAATCCTAATTAATAGTGAGCTCGAATATTTACTGATTTAATTTTATTAATTCTAGGGCTGGTCTCTTATATACCAAGTTATATTTGGATGAGTTTTATCAATGAAACTGGACGCAAACTGCATAGAAGAGGGTAGACGTAAAACATCTATCGACGATAGCGATTTTCGAAATGCAAAAATGTAAGGAGTTGAACACCAACCTGCACTGGGCCCGCGTGGTTGATTACGACCCATTCCCTCTCACAGAGAAGAGGCCGGTGTTCCAGCAGTGGGAACATTAATAGGCTGATGAAGATGATGATGAAGAAATTGAACTCAAGACATTTCAGTTGCGCTTGTTAATCCCATAAATTTTTGACAGTTTGACAATCGCTATCGCAGATAGACTTCTTAAGGGTACACTAGTCGACGGCATGAACTATTTTGTGCGCGGGGTTAAAATGCATTTTATATCAACCGACAACACGTGAGGAAGAGATAGATGCTGTGATGAGCAGTAGGAAGCTAGTTCGCGTACGAATACACACTTGCAAATTTGTAGCGAAATGGATAATAATTTAGGACGAAACCTAGCGCGCGAAATTTTATAAACAGACCTTTGGCAGTCTAGATATCATGAAAAAACGACTAAATCTATCTGTTCAAAATAAAATTATTTCCATTGTTGAACTAATAATCTATCCCTGTATGGAGGCCGTTTTGCAATTTTCCGTCTTCTTATGGTATTTATTTGCGCCCAAAAATGCGTTAAAATTTGTGTCGAAATGTGGCACTTTCGAAGCTCATAACTTTCAAACATTTTATTTTTTTACTTTTTTGCTTCCATACAGGGCTAGATAATGATGAGACAAATTGATATCACTTTTTATTTTGAACGTACATCGTCAAACAGTGGAATAATCCCTAGACTACGTTTGTATGGAATAATTTTCGACTAGTGTAACCTTAAAGCTGTTAAAACGTGTTCAAGAGCTGTCAATATCATAATTTCTGACTCTTGAACTCAGATTATATGTTGTGATCAAATTAAGTTTCATTAGTGAAATACGCCCTTAGTAACTTATCGTTGCAAACAATAAAATAATCCTAAATTTTTTTGAAGCAGTTTTTTTGTCGGAATCAAAAAAACTGCAAAAATTGTGAAACAAGGAAATATTTTGAGACGCCAACCTAGTAATCTGAAATGTTGTAATAATTACTTTAATTCCACATTGAATTCTATTTTCCTATGCACTTACTGTAAACTCACGACTAACCCCTAGATTCCAAGTCATGTCATCCAACTCGTCTCCACCTCGAATCATCAGATTGACAGTTTGTTATTTTCCGATGTCATGACAACCGAGTCGAGTGGGGGTTCTTCAAGCTGACTTGGAATATGCATTAGACATTACTTATTTGGATACTTACTAGATAGACTATTTAAAATAACATTTATCTAATCACTAAACCTACACCTTTGGATTTCATTTGGTTAAAACCGGGAAAAGTCATTAGTTCACAATCACATAGAGTTGTGAGAACTTGAAAACTGAAAAAAACTTTATTATTCTCCTCAGAGACGGTACGCTGGTAGCTTTACCAGAATAGTAATATTCCTCCCTCATCACAACTACAAACTATAGTAGGTAACTGTTTGAAACTGGCGTCCAATGCCCGAAAATTTAATTAATTTCGACTGCAGTGCTCCGTGCTACTATCTACATATTTACTGTATTACTGTAGGTACCCTAAGAATTTACAGGTGTGTTAATAACTAACAATTTCATTGGAGTAGAAAAAGGACCTCGTCTACGGAGACGCGTGGCGTCTTGCAGCGCGTCGCTTCTACTTTTACGCCATCGCTTCTTAGTAAACAGTAAACACTCTCATCACATCACACATCACATCATCAGCCTATTAATGTTCCCACTGCTGGGACACAGGCCTCCTCTCTGTGAGAGGGAATGGGCCGTTATCCACCACGCGGGCCCAGTGCGGGTTGGTGGATGTCACATGTCTTCGAATTTTTGGTTCTAGGACATGCCGGTTTCCTCACGATGTTTTCATTCACCGTTTTGAGAGCAGTGGTGATGAAATAATTTACACAAAGTAAAGCGCCTGTCTGGGCTCGAACCCACGAACCACAACTTGTAAGTCACCACTGCTCATACAACGCTATTAATGTTTGAATTTAGCACGGTCCACACCGCCCAACGCGACGCGCGACTTTTCGCGTCTCCAGAAACGAGGCCTAATACTTTGTAACTAGAAATAACTTTTAACTTTGAGTGTTCAGTTCAGACCTTGCCGGCACAATAGACTTTCTTTCTGTTTTGGAACACATAGAAAAGTTTAGGGCCGTGGGTTTCTTAGTCAAAGGGGCTTGTTGGCTCGTGAAAAGACAATGTTTACTCGTATGTACGTTAACTAGTTGCTGGCAGTTTGATTGTACACCTTTAACGTTTGGTGATCTATTTTGAGACACATAAGGCTGTAGTGGGGTGCATACAAGCTGATCGTACGGCGCAACCTATACTTATTAAAAAAAGAGTCGTAAAAAGACCGAAAAGATTTTATACGAATATTAAAGGAGTTCTATTTTATACGAATTGTTGCGCGTAAGAAAAAAAATTTCAATTTACCAAATTGATGTCTGGTAATAAAATATCTAGTACTCCTGTCCCCTGATTCCGCCTGTCTCTGGTCACCTTTTATTTTAAGAAGTGGATCCTATTATTATGAATTTGTGAGAGGTGATAATTGCAAAGAAGAAATTAGAAACAATTCTTTCTTCTACAACATACGTCGATGTGCCGTGTCCAATAACCAAAGATTTGAAGACAGGTGATTCCCTCTCACAGAGAGCAGGCCAAGTGTCCCAGCGGTGAGAACGTTATCTAATTATGTTGTTTAAAAGTCCATTGATGTGCCTATCAAATAAATATACACACAAGATGATAAAACAAACAATCCAAGAAGTTAATTTGGACCGAAAGTGCCACAAAGCGACAAAATTGCAACATTCACCGAAGCCATACTAGATTAGCTGACATGGAGACCTTAAGGATTCCTAGCTAACATTTATCTAGGTAGTATGTAGAATGAACCTATCTTCATAAATAACATCACACCTAAATTTCCTGTTGAGGTAGACAGGAAAACCGTAATTGTTATTATATATATAACCGTAGTTGATATTTTTCGGTACCTATGAGTTACATATATATACTAGCTACATGCTAGCCGCTAGCATCATATTCCTCATGGGTATCTACGGAAAGCTAGCGAGAAGAACTTAAGTAATGGAAGAACTTACCTACCTCATTAAACATTTATAGTTTTTATTCAACCTGCTAATTCGGTAATAATACAAGTAACTGTTACGTATTGTTTGGACCAAAATAGTGACGTTAATTTGGTACCTACTAATTAAATAGAATTTGAATTAAACCTACTAATTTAACGTCAAGTGACCAGAGGGCAGTGGTGGCCCAGTGGTATCGGCCGCGATTTACAAGCTGTAGGTCGTGAGTTCGAGCCCAGGCAGGCGCTTTACTTTGTGTAAATTATTTAATCACCACTGCTCTCAAAACGGTGAATGAAAACATCGTGAGGAATCCGCCATGTCCTAGAACCAAAAATTCGAAGACATGTGACATCTACCAACCCGCACTGGGCCCGCGTGATGGATTATCTCACAAAGTGGAGGCCTGTGTCCCAGCAGTGGAAACATTAATAGGCTGATGATGTGACCAGAGGGCTGGCTTTTTCTTCGGCCAGAGAATCAGCATTGCCATCCAACGTGGCAATGCTGCCAGCGTTCTAGGCACGTTTCCTATTGACATCGATGTGGACGAATTTTTTGATGCACAATGAGCCCTTTTTCTTCCCTTTGTATTTTTATATAGCCTAGTTTTTATTTTAGAATATTCAATTGTATATGTATCAGAAATTAATTTATTTTTTATATGGTTTACAGCTTGTAGTAAAGTCAATAGAATTTACCTGATGAGCTAAAATAGATAGGTATTATCGTGAACATAATAAAATGGATTGATATATTAATTTTATTAAAAAAGTATTGGGCTACTACAAACCGGCGTACAGTGAGATTCTATGTATGAAATAGGTTCTTGTCTTATTAGACATACTGGTACAAATATATATACCTACAATATTGGAAGTTTAGGTGTTGTATTAAAAGATTGCACAGTGATTATAAATAATATTTTTTCAATAATAATTTATTTTATTACCAAAAACTTAATACTACTTTACAATGGCAAATGTGGCAGCAATTTCAATGTTGAGTTTTGATTGAACACAAGATTGAGGAAACTTCGCAATAATTTTGTATGTTTGTGATGTGAGTTAACCTCGCTGATAAAGATATCGCGCATAAAGAACTCTAATACTGCGGTGTGTAATGCGTTCCGAAACTCAAGTTGTTGACGTAGGTCACACGGCTGACATGCTTAAATGGAGCTGGGCAGGTCACAATGACATCTGCCGCATGACAGAGGAACTAAAGTAAACACATAGTGGGCTCATAAAGCAGCAAACAGCAACGCGGCCCAGGCCCAACAGGCGATGGCAGAATGAGCTAGACTTTCTTCAAGGATTGGCCCATAATTCCATCAGATGGCAAAAATCTTTAAGAGGGAATTGAGTTCTATGCCCTGCAGTGGGACAACTAAGTGGACAACTTATAATCGTACTTATATTAGATATCCTATGTTATTTAATATTTATTATTGCTGAATTTTGGATAGATAAATGGATGTTAGTTGCACAATCACGCCAGAACGGCTGAACGGATCTGGATGAAATTTGGTATTGAGATAGATTATAGTCTGGATTATAGATGTTCCAAAAACCAAAATCAAATATTTTTATTTTACATAGGCCTACATGGGCACTTATAAAACGTCGACAAAAGGTGCACGGTTCGGGTTAGTCGTTTCCTATGGAGAAGAACCGGCAAGAAACTCCATGGTTACTCTTTAAAATTTTTTTGTTTACAATATTTCCATGTTACAGCATTAGTACTTGGATATGGGGGGACAACGTAGGCCCGACAATAAGTCGTACGAAATTGAAACAAAAAAATAATGCACGAAATAAAAAGTTAACAAATGTTAACAATCATCTAGAAATCTAGAAAGCCTACAATGTTCACACATTCACAATAGGTAAAAGAATCTATACAAAGGTAAAAAAAAACACAACACTAAATTTAACATGTGGCACAAATACTGTAATCAGTGCTGTAACTATTCTTAGCAAAGGGCTATAATGATGATTGAAAAATATTGTAAAAAGTCTAATTAAAAGAGAAAAAAAATGAGATTGAGAATAGTTAGAGATATTCATATATTTGTGCCGTTTATGAGTTACCAGGGAAGCCGCATGCGCAGAGGGTGTCAAAGCCAAATTTTTTATCTTCAACGTGGGATAATATCCAACTATCACGCGGGCGAAGCCGCTGGCAGAGGCTAGTATAATAATTAATATATCTAAGGTCTACCAGGCAAACGGAAGTATCCGATTGTCAGATACTTGCTAATTTAAATATCTATATTGTTTTCATAGTTCTTTTAAAGTTTTGCCACTTCTCAAAGACAACAAGTTATTTTTAATTCGTCCTGAGATTGATCTGTGTAATTCATAGTTTTATAAATGACTAGCTGACCCCCGCGGCTTCGCTCCCGTCAACTGGCTACCCTGCCTACCCTCTCTAGCCACCTTACCCTGCCTGCCTATAATTTAGCTTTCTACTGGTGAAAGAATTTTCAAAATCGTTTCTGTAGATCCAGAGATTACCCCCTACAACGTCACAAACTTTACCTCTTTATAATATTAGCATAGACAACTGCTTGAATCTGCTTGATTTAGAATTATAACTACTTACATATCACCTGGTTTTAGGGTTATTCTTGGCTACTTTTACTACTTTTTCTCTCGTATAATCGGCTAATAACACAGTCACGGTAAATAAAAGCATATTATTATTTTCACCATCATCATTATAGCCGAAAGACATCCACTGCTGAACATGCAAACTAAAAAGATGTAAACAAGAAGAAAATCTTGCTGTGCAGTCGGAGGATACATCTGGTTTTGGTCAGCCAGCTCGCGAACATGTATCATCCGACTGCACAGCAAGATTTTCTTCTTGTTTACATCTTTTTAGTTCGCTTTTGAAGCAGTCGGGTTTTTTGATTTTATTTACTTTTTTTTTATTATAGACAACAATGTGAGATTAGCCGGAACGGACAAAAAATTTAATAGTTACTTTTTTTTGTTTTAATAAAAGTGAAAAGCAATTATTTTGATATTACAAACAGAGACGTCTAGTTTATTTATTTGTAGAAGTATAGATGCTTGCGTTTGATCACTATATCATCAGATGGAGCGCGCTTGCATGGAAGTAAACTATGTAAGGAGGTACTCTAAAATAGTAGGTAACTATGTATAGTACTCGCCAAACTTCTTGGCCGCCCTGAAGTAGGCTTTCCGATGCGCAAGGCACGGATCGCTGCTGTTTTTGTATGAGATTTACTACTGAGCAGCCATTGTTGCCAACTTCAGTGCAGCCGAGAAGTTCGGTGAGAACACAGCATATTGCATAGGTTGCTTCTAGGCAAGAGTGCTTCATCGTCGACCACATCATCCCTTATCATCAGATGAGATACCTATTGGTCAAACACAAGCCTAACAATTATATTAATGCCCATGTTTGTGTTCTTGATGTGCCTTAACTAAAAAATAACTTTGTAGTTTATCAAAGAGAAAATAGTTACTCAATTTCTAAGCATTCCCAGCAATTGGGTCATTATTGGGCAATAGGCAGATGCTGGTACTGAGTGCCATTACAAGGGCATGAAAAAGATTACATTAAACTAACATTAAGTTCTCCTCATGCTCTCCCTTGACCTTAAATACATAGATATTAGAAGTACAGTCTTCAACAAAAGCTACTTAGTCACGGGATTATTGCAAACACCAGTATTAAGAGGGAGCCTGAATTTAGTGAGTTTGTTCAGATGTGTATGGTAAATCTTTGGAACCACTACACTTATTTGAAAAAATCCTTCACCATGCATTATGCCTGATGGTTTAAAGCTATAGTTTTTAATAAATCGCGTGCTATTGTAAACTCTTTCTTATCAATAAGGATTTTAAAATCTATAAGTAGTTTAATAAAATATACCTGTATATCTAATGTATAACTTAGATGGGATTTATTGTACCCACCTACTTATTTACAATGATCTGTTCACAATATATCGAGAATTTATACTCTCGAAAGGTTAATCAAAGCCTTTTGATGAGGCCTATTGTGAGCGACCTCGTTTCGGTCCCGTATGTCATCACTGCAAACACATACTGGTCATAGACCTGGTTTCTCACTGCTAATTTATCACAGAATTAATGTGACAAATTGTCAAGCATGCGTTATTTGCTGTGATTGGTTGAATTAATTTTCAACAGCCAATCACAGCAGACAACGAGAAGTGTTGATAAACTGGGGGTAGATATAGACTTGCATCTTGAGACACTGCGGTAAGTTGGATGAAAAGACCGCGTAATGCTTTCAGACTACGCTATACTATTGTGCTATATAATATAGCAAAAAAGGACTTAATGCTATACTATATAGCATGGCGTTCACATTACGCGATATTATCGCAAGCATTTACTTTTTTTTATTTTTATTTGATTAGGTTCACCAACAATTGTTTACACTTAATTATAATAAAAAATACATGCTTAAACTAATCTTACAGTACAACAATTACTTAGGCAAACACCACAATTTTGTAGAATCTAAAAGCTTACTTATATAGTAATAAGCGCTAAATATTAAAATAAGTGTGTGAGTAAATAACATCGAGAACGTTAATAAAATTGGTAAAATATATTAAAAATTGGTTACAAAAAATAATAATTGGTAAAAAATATACAATTAATGAAATCAGTAAAAATAAAAATTGGTAAAAATTATACGATTGATTCAATTAATAAAATTCATTGGGTCAATAAAATTTAAAAATTGCTCCACTAACATTATAAATAAAATAGATAAACATTGACAAAATAAATATTGAATTTGATAAAATTGAACAAAACAACAATGAACTTGTGAAGATCGATAATAGAAAATACATGCATTTGAAAAATGTGGTAGAAAATACAATAACAAGTATAACAAGTTAAGCAAGTTTCGCAAGTTTAAGGGATACTCGATAAACTCATGACTATTTATAATAATAAGTAATAATAACTAACTCATTTATAGTATATAGCAAGCTCAATTGACCGCGATCTTTGAAGAGTGTGCACAGTTGCACAGCAAAGCTTGCGGGACGGCAGGGGGTGAAGGAGGAGGAAGAGGGCGGCGCGTGATATATCACAACATGAACTCAGCGCATCGCACCAATTTTATAGCGTATAGTAAGCCAATAATATATAGTACAGTACAGTGTGAAACTGTGAACATGTCCATAACAATGTGTGGTGCGCGATATTGTTGTGCTATAAGCTATATACTAAATGCTATTATATATTATAGCGTAGTCTGAAAGCCGGTTAACTGCTCGAACGGTGCCCAGCTGAGTCGGATTCGACGGTTCATCGTACGATTGTCTGTAATAAGCCGGTGACAGTGACACTAGTAGTGTGTCAGTGGCAGTGTGTAGTGTCAAACTACACACTGCCACTCTAATATGCTAATCTGAAAATAAATATTTAGACTAACAAAAATATTAGTACGAGTACCTAATGATATTTCGTGCAAACTTAATTTTAATAATTGCATTCTGAACAGAAAACATGTCGTGTGTTTACTTTTTTCTTATCATTAACACTTTTGATAAGTGACACATTGACATTAAAGTGTAACAAGGAATATAAATTTCATCACGATTTTTAACATACTATGTGCATATTTAGCAGTTATAGATTCCATATAGTCATCTCTATAATTGATTTATTTATTTGAAACAGGTAACCCAACAGCTTAAGTGTTACTATTAATCTGTAAAAAGTACTAAGATCAATTATATTCTAGTAAGTAATTATTGGAATTTCATTGACTTAGATATAAATTTTAAACCACAAATTTTAGTTGAAAACATGCTTTAATGGTAAACCGAACCACGGGGTCTCATTGCTAACAAAGAAAATGTGGTTCAAATAAATCTCACTAGATGGCGCAATATGCACCTGTCTGTTATTGAATGTGTGTAAAATTAACATTTTCTGGAATTACAACATACAAATTGTATGTTCTTATTTAATCAACTCTCCTATGTACAAAATTATGGAATATTGAGCTCTTAATTCACATTTCAAAGATTATTTCAACGGATCACTTAAAATTGACGCCAATAGATGGCGCATTTTTAAATTTCCGAGGCATTACACTAGATTGTTATAATTTGCATTGTAACACATTTTGGTGCAAAACACTGTAAAAACGTGCAAAAAAATACTATGAAACGAACCTTCACTGTATTTAAAGAAAAAAATATTCACGAACCTAATAAATCCTTTTACTTTCAAGTCGCTGCTAACACCATCTATCTATCACCGTGAAACAGAACCGAAAGCGTTCGATGTACAAAAAAATAACAAGATTACTCAGATGAAAAACGCTAGTTACGTTGGCACGGTTTCTTTGTACGGGATGAGGCATCTGTATGCTAGTATTATATTATCTGTGACCGAACTAAAGAGTTGACATATTTTTTTTAGAATAAATAAAGTTAGTAGTAATCAAAGTAACTCTGATTATATTGCTTGGTAATCTTCGGCAATATAGTGGAGCTATTAACAAGTTGATAAAATTCTACAGCAGGAATATCATTTGCTTGGCCTTCAGAAGCTTGGAGGCTTTGGGTGCCGAAAATAAAATAATACTTCTAACCTAAAACGTAAAGTTTATGAAGTGGGTGAAAATCACGTCAAGATTCCGTTACATACATACATACAGGAGAAGCTAGTAAAAGCGTGTTAATAAAAAACTTTTCATACCTAAAATATGCAATGAATCACAGCCACAGCCTAACAATAATAGACCTAATGGAATGTGGACACAGCGATCATTGTACCGATAGTCGTGTCAGCCAATGGCTTAATAGCCACGAGCCTCGACCAACATCTTAGGAGGCTCTCGTTAGGTAGCTGGGTCAAGGGCCTGATCCAGAAAGCAGTACTGCTGGACACGGCTCGTATCGTTAGGAGGTACCTCTCTCTGGAGCCCTGACCGCCGGTAGCTTGGACCCTGTTCCCGATACCGGTGGGCTTCTATTTGTTATATTTTTAAATGTTTTTGTTTCGAAATTTAATTTATAAAATATTTAAAAATGTAATTAATATGTAATCGAATGAATAAAGGAAATAATAATAGACCTAAAAATGCAGCACACCCATAACCAATTAATCAGACTACGAATAATGTTATAAAAATCTTAAATATTTTTGTACGTTGTTATTCATAGTCGTCGGTACATTAATTTCGTGTTCGTTTGTTCTACTCATATCTTGACACCGTTACATTACGTCCATAAAAGCCATTTCGTTTGCCGTACGTTCTTTGACTACACTGTGTCAATTTTTTTGTGTAGTTTTTTTATCTGTGTTGATAGTGACGTTGGAATAGGTCAGGTTTTGATGTAACTTGCTTGTCTAGAATTTAAAACAAGTGTACGCAGGTGGGTGTTGTATTTAGTTAATAGTGTTTTAATTATTTTTTGGCCCTTGTTATGTTGTGCAGGGACTCTTCTGTTCTTTTTTTTTAAGTGATAACTTGTACTTTGCAGACAGTTACTTTTATTCTGTGTTGTTTAACAGCAAGTCCTCTAAATAACTTTGCTTTTATTTTTAGTATGAATAGAGTGCGCGCAAGATAAGTCTGCGCGCGACGGGTGGCGTGCTTAATGTTGCCAGCTTAACTGATTTTTTTTCTTTCATTTAATCAATGGTGATTTTTCATTACTCGAAACATAAAGTATTTTAAGTAAAGCATAATTAATGACTAGCTTTTTCTACTTGCATAGAATATGATGAAAAAAGCTTCATGAAATGATTGTAAATCTTTTATTGAATACTTAGTCATACAATAACTACTACTAAATTTGGTCTAACAATGGTCCTGCAGTAGCTAATACCGTCAATTTCAATTTTTTTTTAATTACTTATTCAACATTTTTTGAAGAAGCTGCTGCCACATAAACCTCTTAAGTTATTTGGATGACGGTGCGTTCAGAAACGCCTAAAACAAAATAACAATTATGCATTATATTACATAATGCCGGTCCTGACCCGCTGGTATATTTATGTACCACCCAAAAACCTACAGGCACCGGTAGTACGAAAATTTAGGGAAATTTTAGTATAATGGTATCCCTAAAAGTTACCTGTCAAACAAGCAACGCGGGCTCTATCTTCGTAAAACGGTACCGTAGGCCCGTTATTGTCTTGTTCACTTCAAGAAAACATCCCTGCCCGCACTTAAAATTACTTTTGGCATAATGATGGCAATTATTTACTTCGGAAACGAATAAAAACTCGGAATACAACACACTCTCTTGACACCTGACATAAATGACAAACGATTAGTTCTGCTTTTAGCCGCGCGCAGACTTATCTTGCGCGCACTCTAGTAGTGTCACTGACTCTAAGCACTAGGCATGCGCTAAAAGATAGCCTGTGATTTAACTTACTAAGCCTAACCTATACCACAGATAATATAATACAAGCATACAAAAAAACCGTGCCGACGTAACTAGCGTTTTTCGTCTGATTAAACTGATTACTTTTCTAAGAACATCGATCGCGTTCGATTCCGCACCACGGATATAGATGGTGTTAGCAGTGACTCGGTTCGTGAATACCTTTTTTTTTAATACAGCGACGATTTGTTGTTATAGTATTTTATTGCACGTTTTTACAGTTTCATTGTACCAAAATCTGTTACAAAACAAATTTAAAATATCGAGTGGATGCCTTAGAAATTTAAAACCGCGCCATTTATTGAAATAAATTTTTAAATGATCCATTCAAATAAGCTTTGAAATGTGAATTAAGAGCTCAATATTCCTTTTTATTGTCTGTTTAGGAGAGTTAATTAAACAAGAACATACATTTTTTATGATCGTCTCTAGAAAATCTTATTATTTCACAAAACTCAATAACAAATCGAAGCTTATGACGCCATCTAGTGCAATTTATTTTCAACTACTTTCTTCGCGTTGGGTACCCGTGCCTATACTCACCCAGTCCACTTGTGCGGGAGCTGTTGGAGGGCAATATGGTACTAAAATTGCAAAATGGTACTGAAATAGCAAAATTCAAGGTCACAATAGGTAAGTTTTTATCCGACCTCACCAAACTGGTTTATTTCGGACACTGACACAGCGTCCCACGGCCGTCCAGTTCTGCGGGAACGGTTTTTTACTGTATCCGACAGAAATCAGTGGTGTGTTCACACACAGTAGTTTGCATCCTGTTTTTTGCGGTAGATGAGCAACGAGCGGTATTAGATTAGTCTTATGAGATAATTTAGTTAGACGTGATGGACGTGAACACGCTTATGATATATTGGTATTATCGCCGACTAGTGAGACATACCTGTGATCTGTCCACAGGTATGTTCTGTTGCGCTAGGAGGAGCTCGTGGCTAAATAATAACAGCCGCACTGGTCGATCATCAAGGTTAAGCTACGCTTGACAGGATCGGTCCGTGGGTGACCATTTCAACATACCGAGTTGCCTCCGTGCCTCAGCAAGCACGTTAATTTAATTTATTTTCAAATTCAGACAATTTTGGAGTCCATTCTTTGTTAGTACACAACCTTATAATTATTAATGTTAGTAATCAGTACATGACACGAAAACAATTTAATGAATTAATAATAATGACAGAGATCCAAGTATAAATTAAATAAGAATGACACAATTTTAAATTACTACCTAATTAGATTAAAAATTAAAAATGTCACAGAATTAAAATGTCATAAAATATAATAAAATTTATATAATTAGAATGACACAAAATTACGATGTCAGAAATTTGAATATTAAAATGTCCAATTATAAAATTTCATAAGACTAAAGTTACACAAATTTAAATATCAGAAAATTTAAAAAAACAACTATTAAATACAAATAAAAAATCTATTAATTACATTAAATACAGACAAACTACTTATATTACAAAACAAATTTACTTACATTTGTACGCCCAACTGGCATGTAGGCGCATCCAATGTCCCAGTATGGAGCTGTCCCACCTGTCTGCTATAGTTTTCAGTATGCTGTTAAAGCCGTTGGTCCCGGCTGTCATTTGAAGATCTTTGACAGTCGTTACGGGTAGTCAGAAGCTTGAGATCTGACACCAGTCTTGCTAAGGGGCACCGTGTTGCCCAGTTACTGGGTTGTGGAGGTCAGATAGGTAATCGCTCCATGTAAAACACTGGTACTCAGCAACTTTTTGTTGGGAAAAGGCTAGGCAGATTGATTGTTCTGTTGATCTATGTATATTCCGTGTTCGTGGTAAAAAATAATAGCTTAGTATTACAATCCGTTAAACTGTGAAAATATGTAAAACTTTATGTATTTTAAATTCGTGTTTATAGTAGACTAGTTCCTGTCAGCGGCTTCGTCCTACCTTCGTACTACTCCTGGAAAAGAAAGTGTCATTCTCCATACAAAATCCATCAAAATCGGTTCAGCAGTTGGTGGTGTGAAAACGTAACTAACACACAGAAAGAGTTACTTTTGCATTTATGGAGGATATTAGAATGGATATTTGTAGTTTGCTTTAAAACAATTAAACGCACAAGAGACTGACAATTTAGGCTTCTAAATGTTTTATACCAAAATTTTAAATAAAGCAAATTAAAATCGAATTTTCCCAAAATATAATGACATCGGTACAAGTGGCACACATTTACCAAAACCTCTATAAGTCTTGTAACAAGTGAAATTGTACATAAAAAACTTGTTTTTTGTTAACTCGGTACAAAATTACGTAAACCGTTAGTAATGGAGATTCGACGTAAAGCCATAAACATACAGTAGGCGAAGATATAATTTATAGCTGCCATTAATTTAATTAATATTTCTTAAAATTTGTACTGTACCTATGTTTATCATTTATTTACCTAAATTTACAATACGCTATGTTTCAAACTGAATCTTTTTCTGTGTACAAAATCCTTTTTCAACACACTTGCTCATAAAGTGGCTCTAATTTCACCGCAATTAGGCACATAATGATACCTGTTATCAAACTGTGACTTTTTCATTGCTATTATTCACTAGTGAGTTATAGAGTTTTTTTTTTAAATTTATTGTTTGAGTTGCTTTGTTCTTAAAAAAGTTTCGATACAAAAAAGATCGTGCTCAATAGTACAAATAAATTAATGTACCTATTGCTTGCTCATTTCATGCAACTTCGTATTAATTTCAACTTGTACGTGCTTAATAAATAAAACTTTCACTAAAACATAAATTTTATTTACTCTGTAATTAAGAAAAATTGAAATTCCCTATTTTGTACGTGGCTAAAACACTATTCACGAAATGCCAAAAAAAAGAAACCTCATTCTTTTAGTCTATGGCCGATCACCATTGTTAGATGCGCGCGCATAGGAAAACTGATTAATTTTGCCCGCCATTGTGAAAAAAAATCACAACTCGTTTTTACTGTTAAAAATGATTTTTTTGTATTATTTTCTTCACAAGTGTGTTGAAAAACGTCGTATGATACACGTGTGTATTGATGATTACCGTCCTCGGCTCTCTTAAGACCCTCATCTACGGCTCGGGTCTCACTGGCGCCTCAGCGGTAATCACCAACATTGCACACTTGTACCATAATGTACTATTATGTGGGTCATAACCCCGATTTCTGAATTAAGGATTGGAAGTTCAGTATTTGTCAAACTCTACTTTAATTTCAAGACCTCGACCAAACTTTGCGATAAAGTGCGTTTTGACACGTTCTCTAAATTCTAAAACCGATCGTTAAAAACAACCCTACACATTTTTCATTTTCTAGAATTCTGCAAAAATTATAAGGCAAAAATTTGCAGGGATTCTTTTTAGACAATAATAAAATTAAAAATAATTGGCTTAGAGTTGTGAATCTTTTTTTTGGCACTGTGTAAAGTTGGTGCGCTTCGAGGAATACCCCAAAAACTAATAAAACACTCAAAAAAGACATGTGTTAATCCCAAAAATAATTGGTATTATTATACGAAATTCAAAAAAATCTAGTGAAATTACCTTTAAAATTTGTATTTTATGGCTAAATACAAAAATATATTTTCTATTGAGGACTAGATGAAATTATCTTTTAGATTCTGCTCTGGACGTAAAAATAACATTAAATGTACGCCTCTTTGAGATTTAGGTCAAAAGTTATGGCTGTTAGACTATGTGGATATCTTAATAAGTAAGTCAGGTACTAAATTTGAGGGTGTGGTGATTTCATACCTTATGTGGGTGTTTTTATCTATAAAAAAAACTGTATTTTACGGCCTTCAAGTTGTGTTACAAAAAGTTTTAGGCTCCGCAACAAATAAAGTAAAACAAAAATGTAATGTAATACGAGTAGTTGCCCATCGGTAAAAAGTTCATAGATCTCATGTCCTGAGCCCGTGCTATGAGCTCTTAGAGCAGGGTTATTTCCATTGTGCATAAGGAAGAGATGTATGCCAGTGTAAGACCGATCCCTCTAATTATAGACCTATATCCGTGCTACCAGCATTGAGTAAAATCTATGAAAAAATCATGCTGGACCAGATGTTGTCTCATTTCAATTCAAATGGAATTCTGCATAGTCAGCAGTTTGGTTTCACGAAAGGTAGGTCGACAACGGACGCGGGAGTAAAACTTATCAGCCACATCTTGGAATCTTGGGAGAAGTCCCAGGATGCCATTGGCATTTTCTGTGATCTGTCAAAAGCGTTCGACTGCGTCGACCACAACACACTGATCTGTAAATTACAACACTACGGAATTCGAGGACAAGCTGCTGATCTTGTGCTTTCCTATTTATCAAACAGACAGCAAAAAGTAAATGTTAATGGGGCGACGTCCTCCGGGTCTCTAGTAAAAATGGGCGTGCCCCAAGGTTCAATTCTCGGCCCTTTCCTTTTTCTTGTTTACATTAATGATCTCCCTTTTATGATGGCCAAATTATCGGATATAATTCTATTTGCTGATGATACTTCGCTAATTTTTAAAATAGATAGGAAAGATACGGATGTCTTACATGTCAATGAAAGTCTAGTTGTTCTCTCGGAATGGTTCGCAGCTAACAATCTTTTACTGAATGCGAAAAAAACAAAATGTCTAAAGTTCTCTTTACCAAATGTACCTCAACGTGACCTAAATCTAAATCTTGACGGCAAAAATCTTGAAATAATAGCGGAAACTGTATTCTTGGGGATTACTATCGATTCAAAATTGCAGTGGGGCGCGCACATTAGAACTCTTTCGGGCAGGTTAAGTTCGGCTGCCTTTGCAGTAAGGAAGATAAGGCAGTTAACCGATGTAGCCACAGCTAGACTAGTATACTATGCTTATTTCCACAGTATTATGTCTTATGGCATTCTGCTGTGGGGGTCAGCAGCAGACGTTGACTCAATTTTTATCTTGCAAAAGAGGGCAATCCGCGCGATCTATAAAATGGGTCCTCGCGAGTCCCTCAGAGAAAAATTTAAAGAGATCGATATACTGACTCTACCTTCACTTTATATTTTGGAATGTATTTTGTATGTCCGCAAAAATCGAGGGCTTTTCAAAACTAGAAGTGACTTCCATAATTTAAATACACGCAGTAAGCACGAAATTGTAATACCCAAATTCAGATTAACGAAAACTAGCAAGTCTTTTCTTATAAACAGTATACGCTTTTATAACAAGTTGCCTAAGTCAGTTATAGAACTGACCGATGGAAAGTTCAAAAACTACATCAAACGTGTCCTTGTTAAAAAAGCATATTATAAAATCAAGGACTACGTTGAAGATAAAAAATTTGGCTTTGACACCCTCTGCGCATGCGGCTTCCCTGGTAACTCATAAACGGCACAAATATATGGATATCTCTAACTATTCTCAATCTCATTTTTTTTTCTCTTTTAATTAGACTTTTTACAATATTTTTCAATCATCATTATAGCCCTTAGCTAAGAATAGTTACAGCACTGATTACAGTATTTGTGCCACATGTTAAATTTAGTGTTGTGGTTTTTTTTTTTTTTTTTTTTTTACCTTTGTATAGATTCTTTTACCTATTGTGAATGTGTGAACATTGTAGGCTTTCTAGTTTTCTAGATGATTGTTAACATTTGTTAACTTTTTATTTCGTGCATTATTTATTTTTTTCAATTTCGTACGACTTATTGTCGGGCCTACGTTGTCCCCCCATATCCAAGTACTAATGCTGTAACATGGAAATATTGTAAACAAAACAATTTAAAAGAGTAACCATGGAGTTTCTTGCCGGTTCTTCTCCATAGGAAACGACTAACCCGAACCGTGCACCTTTTGTCGACGTTTTATAAGTGCCCATGTAGGCCTATGTAAAATAAAAATATTTGATTTTGATTTTGATTTTGAGTCAGTTACATCTATCCATTACTCATAGATCCCTTTGCTGATAGAGTTGAAGTAGAAACAAGAGCTCTAACCGTCAAATATAGGCAGTCGAAACTTAGTGTAAACAAAGCATTTTTGGCGTGATTTTAATTGATTGAAGCGTACAAAATTTATGAGTGAAATATGAATGATAAGAATCGGCTCTTTCGGCATTTTTAAAGAGTGAAAATCTTCTAAAACTACTGTCCTAACCTAACCTAACGACACTCTTCAGGTGTTGGTAATATTATTTAATTTAAAAAAAAAAAAACATGTAGTTTATTTCAAGTAAACCTTAGAGGTAATTTTGAAATGTCAAACAAAAAATTAATAAAAAGATGACTCTAGTTGCAAATTCACAAGCGTCTGTAGGTCTCAATTTTTTCCTAATTTTAATTGAGCAGTTATCAAAAATATGTAATGTCTATTTCCTAGATAACTATGTGACGCAAAAAGTTGTTTTAAAAGATTTATCATATATCTTGTAGTTATTGAGAAATTTGTCCTGATAAAGTGGCTTTGAAACTTGTAGGGGCTCTTAAGATGGTGTTTTGAAAGACAAATTGGTAATTTTATTTCTGGTCTTATTTCCATGTTCTGAAGAACTAGTTATGAAAGAAAAACATTATTTGCGCCAAATTTTGACAAATAAAATCACAATCAATTATGGTTTATTTCAAATAAACCTTAGAGGTACTTTTGAACTGTCAAACAAAAAAAAAAGGTGACTCTAGTTGCCAATTCGCAGGCGTCAGTAGGTCTCAATGAAGAAGAATTTGCAAGAAACTCCACGTACACTCTTTTCCATCAGTTTTAATAACAAGTTTTAGGTTACATCATCGTCCCTGTAAAGACTGAATATTCTGTATAGATTTAAAATCGCTTAGACATAGTTTCTCGCTTGTTCTGTGTTAACGCCTATTCGTGGAATTTGACAGATTACTTAACTAAATAACTGTATTCGGTGATTTGTGCATGTTTAACATGCATGTGCGAAACATCTTTTAAAGCTGTTTGACACACAATACGTATTAATAGATACGTATCTTATTGAAATGGGCTTTTTAAAAGATAGAGTTAACTTTATCTTTGGTTTCAAGAATCGCAGAACCTCTACAAAAAGAGTTTCTACATAGAAATGATCAAATAGTAATAATATTATAGTTATATAAAAGTAATTGTTAAATTGATTTGTTGAAATATATATATATGTAACTAACATTTTCCCGTGGTTTGACCCACAGGAACCTCAATTTACTTAGGATATAAAGTCGCCTATTACACTCAACGATAGTACTTACCTACATATACTACAAACTATCAATTTAATACATAACATTACTTTCACCTTGTTAACTTGAAAACGGGATTTTTTGAGATAGAGACGTCAGACGAAACAGACGTCATAGAGTGAATAAAATCTGCACAATAAAGGCAAATATGATTATTAGTATTTAGGAGTATATAACTACAGACTAGTAACGAGAAAATGGTTACAAAGTAGATAATAGCGTGCCGATTGAACGTTAGTCCGCAAGCTTCGACTGACTCGGCCAATAAAATAAATAAGTTAGGGCAGGTCGCCCATAGGTACCTAGCTTGGTACACCTTTTGCAAACGAGCTATTTGTTTTTATTACTGACGGAAAAATAAAACAACAGTACAGGTTTCTTTCTCAATTTATAACATTAAACTGTAGTTTAAAAGCTACTACGGCTTCTCTGAAAGAAACATTTTTATTTTATTTTATTTATTTGGGACAAAAAACATTTATACAGTACAGCATATAGAAAAAGTAGTTATATTACAGTCGAGAAAACGTATAGCCCACACTATTGCCCACGAAGTGACATCGGAGTATGATAACGAACGCATGTTATATGAGAAAAAATAAAATAATAATATTTAACAGAAAAACACTGCATACCTACACGAATCGAAGGAAGCGGATGACAGAGCCTACATCTTATGGGTGACTTGCAAGAAATTGAGAAACCAATCTTTTAAATTTAGATAGTGATAGCGCTTACTAGCAACAAAACCTGTGTTTATTATATCATTAAGGGTACACTAGTCGAAAATTCTTCCATACAAACGTAGTCTAGGGATTATTCCACTGTTGGGCAATGTACGTTCAAAATAAAAAGTGATATCAATTTGTCTCATCATTATCTAGCTCTGTATGGAAGCAAAAAAGTAAAATAAGAAAATATTTGAAAGTTATGAGCGTCGAAAGTTCCACATTTCGACACTAATTTTAACGCATTTTTGAACGCAAATAAATGCCATAAGAAGACGGAAAATTGCAAAACGGCCACCATACAGGGATAGATTAGTTGTTCAACAATGCAAATAATTTTATTTTGAACAGATACGTTTAGTGGTTTTTTCATGTTATCCAGACTCTCAAAGGTCTGTTTATAAAATTTCGCGCGCTCGGTTTCGTCCTAAATCATTATCCATTTCACTACAAATTTTCAAAAGTGTGTATTCATACGCGAACTAGCTTCCTACTGCTCATCACAGCATCTATCTGTTCCGCACGTGTTGTCGGTTGATATAAAATGCATTTTAACCCCGCGCAAAAAATAGTTCGTGCCGTCGACTAGTGTAACCTTAAAGTTTATTTTCTAACTAGCTTTTGTCAGCGACTTCGGCCGCGTGGATATCGGGCATAATCCCACGGGAATATATTACCGGGTTAAAAAGTATTATTTTTTTACTATTTGTGTGCCAAATGTCATCTAAATTCGTTCTGCCGGTTTTGCGTGATAGGATGACAAATATCCATTTAACTTTCACATTTATATTATAACAAGCTTCTGCCAGCGGCTTCGCCCGCACGAATGTCGAAAATTATCCTAAGGGAACATATTCCCGAGATAAAAAGTAACCTATGTGCTTTTCCAGACTATAATCTATCTCTGTGCCAAATTTCATCTAGATCCGTCCAGCCGTTTGAGAGTGAAGAAGTAACAAACATACAAACAATCACACACACACTCACAAACTTTTGCCTTATAAGTGTGATGAAATATTAGTACGATAGTAGAATAACTAAAGTTTGCTTTACACAATGTTTTTTTTTGGATAAGATTGAACATAGGGGTGACCATAAGCTCTTAGAGCGGTATCAATTTGAGATCGAGTAAGTGACAGATGTATACACGTCAGATACATCTGTCCCTTATTCGATCTCATATTGATACCGCTCTAAGAGCTTATGGTCAACCCCCATGTTTTTTAACTTTACTTAAATTTAAGCAAGAATTACTTATTAAAAAAAACACATAATCGGTTCACAATAAAATTTACGGATAAATCGGTGAACATACACAAAAAAAAACATACCTACAACCGAACAAAACCTCCTTCTTTATGACAAATCGATTAAAAAAATAAACTTATTTTGTTGCTGGCTAACGAAAAAGTTCGCAAGTCCTAATTATTTTCTTCAGTGTTTATATAACAAGGTTGAATGGATTCAATACCATTGCCCATGTTTGCGAATACTTCAATAACACCGAGTCAATATCCTATTTTGGCGTATTATTGCTGACATTGATTTTTGTTTCCGAGAAGTGGCGAGAAGCTTTTTTTTTGGGTCAATGCCAACGCCTTGTTCTCAATCTCAAGAATTTGGCCATTTGGAAGCTCCAATGCATAATTAATTCAGTCTGCATTCTAAAGGAATACAGTTAACTTCCTTTATAACCCCCGACGGAGTGTTACAAGTGTGACGTGTGTACCTGTGTGTTTGTGTACTCGTATTTGTGTATCTGTCTGTGGCATCATAGCTCCTAAACGAATGAACCGATTTTGATTTCGCTTTTTTTGTTTGAAAGATGATTTTATCGAGAGTGTACGTTCATCCGTTCTAAAGTTATGGGTGCTTTACTGTTTTAATCGGAGTGTTCTAGCAAGATATCGTGTGATAAGTTACGTGTTCAATAGATTGTCGATCGAAGCGTGTCTACTAGGTACTAGATAAATTACGTAGCATGAAATAAAAATAATAATAAAAAAAAATAAAAAGTTTCGGGGGTATTTTAAAATTTCTAAATTTTATCTGGGTTCCAGAAGTTAATTTTGTTTGTCTGATAGTACAAGCCTTATCAACAAAAGCGTCGTGAAAGCGATTGCAAAAAAGTAAAAACCGGCCAAGTGCGAGTCGGTCTCGCGCACGAAGGGTTCCGTACCGTTATCGCAAAAAACGGCAAAAATTTCTTTTGTTAGAATTAATTAATTAATCAACCGCAAGCCTATAGACAATAAAAAAATTACGAGTGAGGAAGAGGTTAGACAGATGTGTCAGCTCGTAAATAACACCCACCCGCAAAGACTTTAGATCATGGCGCGTCATCATCATCATCATCCACAGCCCGACTTCGCTCACTGCTGAGCATAGGCCTCTCTCTTCTTGTACCAATCACCACGTTCCCGTGCCGACCTCATCCAGGTTCTACCCGCAATGGCAACAATGCGTAACGGTGCCGAAATATCGAGCTCTCAGCAAAAATCTAAATATCCATGGTAAAAATCCCGAAACAAATATTAATTCTAATGATTGTTACCATCTCAGCTTAAAAACTTATATCACTTTTGTTGTATGGGAGCCCCACATAAACTTTTATTTTATTCTGTTTTTAGTATTTGTTATAGCAGCAGCAATACATCATCTGTGAAAATTTCAACTTCTAACTATCACGGTTCATGAGATACAGCCTGCAGCCGAATTGCGTAAGTATATTATCCAAAGCAAAAGAATCGATTCCTTCCCAAAAACGACTTTTCGTATCAATATGCACTACGTAAAGTCGGTTTTGGGAAAGAATCGATTCTTTTGCTTTGGATAATATACTTACGCAATTCGGCTGCTGGTGGCAGACAGACAGTAATAGGGTCTTAGTAATAGGGCCCCGTTTTTACCCTTTGGGTACGGATTCCTAAAATATGTATGGGATTGTCAAGCGTTATAGAAATGTCACGTGAGTAATCCCTTATAATATAATGACAATTCGATCGCCTTTGTCTAGATTTAGGCTAAACTAGCTGTGCCCGCGGCTTCGCTCCCGCCATCTGTCTACCAACCCTACCCTACTTACCTACCTACCAATATTTTTCTTTAACATCGCCATTCAGAAAATGACTTCAAATGCACAACGCCATCTATCGAATATCGAGTTCAACTGTCCGAGTATCTGATTTGCGTGTGTTGTGATAATTTTACTTCTTGAACACTTTAAATTCAGCTAACATTTGATAGAGTGAACCGATTGCAATGAAACAAAAACTAAGTAATTCTTCAAGCTATGCACAATGTTTATGTATAAAAGTTATTTACATTGGTTTCGTGCATTTCACGTGATGCGTGCACAAATAAACAGACAAAAATTCCAAAAATGCCGGAAATAGGTTCTGTTGTTTATCCTATAACACCCTGGCAATTTTTTTTGAAAATATTTTCGATGTACAAAAATTACTTTTCTACAGATTTATTATATGTATTGATGATGATAAGTAGCATTCGATGTCAGCGAAGTCGATAGTCGAAATGTTAAAATGTAAGTTGAGATTGATCACGTGATTTTTCGACATCGCTTGTCAATCCCATACAATTTTGCCTTTTTAGCAATTGCTATCTCCACGCTTTCGATGATATAATGGCACTTGTCTAGGGCCTGGCATCTTGGATTTCAATGTCTAAAGATCGCTGCTTACGTAACGTGTTTCATACCGGACGAAATGGGACGGTCAATTTTGTAATTAAAATAAATTGTAGTTCTAAAAACTAAAAAACACGCTTTAATGGTAAGGATAATGGGACAAACTGTTTAAATTATTGCATTGTCATCGGTCCTTGATAAGTGTGCAAAGTTTCAAATCAATTCAACGTTTTGAAGTGGGTGAAAATCACGTTCAAAGATTCCGTTACATTGATACATTGTTACATTGATACATTGTTACATTGATACATAGATACATACATACCAAGCTAATAAAAGCGTGTTAAAAAAATTACTACTTAACGACAAATGCATACACAAGCTGAAGTTTGCACTTATTTGTCTAGTTTCTTGTATTCTCGTAGTATTTGGGAGGTTGAATGAATTTTGCCGGCTCTTCAATTGTAATTTTAAACAGATCTTGCTGAATAAAACTAAGTTTTATTTTCGAAAGACATTACAGTCGTCGTAAAATAGTCTGGCCGCAAAAATATGAAGATTTAATTTCCTTCTCTAATTTCCTGTACGCCTCTTATTTTTATCTTCTGCTACTTTATCTGTAGGGTCTAATTGTATTAGATAGATATTGTTATTTTGTGACTAGTGTGAGGCATTTAAAATAAATATTTTAATTCTCATTAAAAATCCTTCCCAAATATTTTTTTTAAACCAGTGTGAACATAGTAACATCTACCTGTGGTTTCCCTGAAAAAATGAATGCTAAACCGAGCACATTACGTAACGTTAGTCCAGACCATCGTAAATTCCGGGGCAATATGGCAGTCTCAAGACTTATAGAACCACATTTGACGTGCTCTTTTATTTTTATAGGGCCCTGAAGCCGTTAATATGTTTCATCGGGAAAATGTCGTACTTGGCCGGCGGAATGGCGATCACCATTCGAGGGAAGCAGGCTAGCCGAAAGGAGGCGCCTATTCTGGTGGTCGCCCCCCACTCGTCATTTTTAGACAGCTGTATTGTCTATGCTACCAAGATGTCATCTGTCATCGTCCGGAAGGAGAGCATGGACAATTATGTTGGAAGTATGTTGTCATTTTGTCCGGTGGTGGTTATATAAAGATGTCTGGTAATGGGTTTAGCTGAGGTGTTGGTTATTTTAATGTTAGAGTTAGTTTTGGTGGGTTTTAATGGCATAATGGATTGTTCTTTGCTTTTTTATGGAATAAAAAATAAAGCTGGATATATATTACAGCGGTGAAGGTGAAGCACTGATTTCTTGAGTCGGGTTTGAATTATTGAGGAGTGAAAGCTTTACCGTTGTGGCATAGCTCTGGCCTGGTGATGGTTTAGCCGTTTCTTTTGTCTTTATACTGGTGCATGTTATTTTTACTCGTATCTTTAAGTGGCGAGGAGAGTTCAATAACTAATATTCGGTATTTTTGCCTTTGATTTTATCCTATGTTATTTCAAGTTAAAACAGCATTCTCTCTTTTGGCATTTCCAGAAAATTGGGGCAATTCTTTGCATGTTAATTACTACACTTTAAGGCAGAGTTCCCACAGTAAAATAACAGCGACGGTGTTACATATGATTATATAAGAGTACGGCAATAAATATTTTTGTAGCCATTTATGTGGTAATAATACTTAGTATTTCATAAGAATCAAAAGAAAAGTAAACGGATTTAAGAAAAGTAAACGGATTTTCACCAAACCTGGCTCATTGAAGATATTCTAAATGTTATACTCGTAAACGAATGCATTGGACCACGAGAAGATCTCTTTACCATGGTGTGCCAAGTGCGAGCCAGACTCGCGCACTAAGGGTTCCTTGCCATTATCGCAAAAAACGGGAGACCCACATAAATATTTATTTTATTCTGTTTTTACTATTTGTTGTTATAGCGGCAACAGAAATACATTATCTGTGAATATTTCAACTGTCTAGCTATCACGGTTCATGAGATACAGCCTGGTACAGACAGTATCTCATGAACAGGGACAGACATACAGACGGATATTGGAGTCTTAGTAATAGGGTCCCGTTTTTCCCCTTGGGGTACGGAACCCTAAAAAAAACTTCGGATTCTATTGCCCACAATTTCACCTGGGCGAAAAAAAAGAGTTTATATACATACATGTATAGTCCAGGGGGGTGACCATAAGCTCTTAGAGCGATATCAATTTGAGATCGAGTAAGTGACAGATGTATACAAGTCAGATACATCTTTTTTTTTTTTTTTTTTTGTTCTTTGCTTATCTTGCAATCAGTTTAAAACTATGAGCAGATGAGTAGAAGGGTGATTTAGCAAGTCAGATACATCTGTCCCTTATTAGATCTCAAATTGATACCGCTCTAAGAGCTTATGGTCACCCCCCAGTACTGTTACAATACGTATATAGTATTGTTTGTCGCTATTATGCCTTTGCTATACAACAAAGGTACACAACAGTTTTGGCAACCAAAGCTTTTAATCACGACCATCCGTGTCTAATGCCGAACAAACAGCATATATGTCATGACGACTGTGTTTTGTCACGGCTGTATATTTTCTAAGCATTGTGTGCACTCACGTTCGAGACCACAATGGCCGCAATGGATTTTTATTCTCCATTCATGTTAGCTTTTGTTCGAACTGACCCCTTTCGATCCGGAACGATGCTGCTTGCTGGTTCCTTTATATTCGAAATCGAGATTAAAGATGCTGTTTTGGAAGACAAATTGGTAATTTTACTTTTGGTCTTATTTCCATGTTCTGAAGAACTAGTAACCAGAAGAAAATCAATAATACAAAAACAAATATACATTTGCAAAAAAAAATGTGTCCAATAAAAACGCAGCATAATGCTAAGCAACGGCCACTTTGGAACGCCGTGGCTGAGACTCGTTTGTGAAACAGCGCAGGTTTAAAGCGACCGCCGGTGTTAAATAAATGAACAAAATTACATTAAGTAAGTAGATGAAGTTGATAAGGTGGTGATTGACTTTATTACTTTTCACTTCTTTTTTAATTATATATTTTTTATGCTTTTAAACTTTAACTGTCAGTGTCATCTTTCTCTGTCACTCTAGGGTTTGCTTTAAGGGTACACTAGTCAACGGCACGAACTATTTTGTGCGCGGGGTTAAAATGCATTTTATATCAACCGGCAACACGTGTGGAAGATATAGATGCTTTGATGAGCAATAGGAAGCTAATTCGCGTACGAATACACACTTTTGCAAATTTGTAGCGAAATGGATAATGATTTAGGACGAAATCGGGCGCGCGAAATTTTATAAACAGACCTTTGGCTGTCTAGATATCATGAAAAAACTACTAAATTTATATGTTCAAAATAAAGTTATTTGCATGGTTGAACTACTAATCTATGCCTGTATGGAGGCCGTTTTGCAATTTTCCGTCTTCTTATGGTATTTATTTGCGCCCAAAAATGCGTAAAAATTAGTGTCGAAATGTGGAACTTTCGACGCTTATAACTTTCAAATATTTTCTATTTTTACTTTTTTGCTTCCATACAGGGCTAGATAATGATGAGACAAATTGATATCACATTTTATTTTGAACGTACATCGTCAAACAGTGGAATAATCCCCAAACTACGTTTGTATGGAAGAATTTTTGACTAGTGTAACCTTAAGGTTACACTAGTCGATTTTTTATGGAAAAAAAATCGACTAGTGTAACCTTAAAGCAAACGTAGTCTAGGGATTATTCCACTGTTTGACGATGTACGTTCAAAATAAAAAATGATATCAATTTGTCTCATCATTATCTAGCCCTGTATGGAAGCGAAAAAGTAAAAAAAGAAAATATTTGAAAGTTATGAGCGTCGAAAGTTCCATATTTCGACATTAATTTTAACGCATTTTTGGCCGCAAATAAATACCGTAAGAAGACGGAAAATTGCAAAACGGCCTCCATACAGAGATAGATTAGTAGTTCAACAATGCATATAATTTTATTTTGAACGGATAGATTTAGTCGTTTTTTCATGATATCTAGACTGCCAAAGGTCTGTTTATAAAATTTCGCGCGCTCGGTTTCGTCCTAAATCATTATCCATTTCGCTACAAATTTGCAAAAGTGTGTGTTCGTACGCGAACTAGCTTCCTACTGCTCATCACAGCATCTATCTCTTCCGCACGTGTTGTCGGTTGATATAAAATGCATTTTAACCCCGCGCACAAAATAGTTCGTGCCGTTGACTAGTTTAACCTTAAGAGAACTCAACAATGATTTAAGCTCGCTTTTGTACATGTTCTTTATTTTCACACTCCATTGAATATTGTTTTTGAATTACCGGAAGACGCAGAGTTGGAAGGCCTCCATCTAAGTGGAACGAAGACCTGGTCAAGGCTGCGGGAGTCCGGTGGATGCGAAACGCACAGGACCGACCGACCTATCAGTGTGGCAACGCTTATGTCCAGCAGTGGACGTCTTTCGCCTGAAATAATGATGATTAAATTAAAAATAATAAATTTATTTCTGTAGGAACCCCTATGAATGTATGAGATGTGAGATGAGACATCACGTCTTTGTCTCTAGAAAGAAACGCTTCTGCGATGCCTCAGGTATAAACTATGTCTATGATGGACCATAGTGTTCACGTACCATCCAATAACATTAAAAAATCTGAGACCCGTAGGAATACATACCTAGAGAGTTTCAGAGACACCTCAACCCCGTGAGAGCTTATAACGCGGATACACGCGAGACACAAAGGCCTTTTCTATTATTTCGCTAATTAAACGCATACTACCGGTTAAAACTTTGCTTGACTCAGATGGAGAGGGAGAGGAGAGATTTAAAATCAGTGAAGATGATCGTCTCCAATTTAAACCTGAATATAAATTTTTATTAGCTTATTGCCATTATTTTCTGAATCAATTTGTTCTAAACGATAAGATAACACTGATATCGTCTGTCATGGATGGGAATTCTTTGTCTTAGAGAATGTTAAAACAAACTTTATTCAATCAAGCTGAAAACATACCAGACTATACAAATATCTCTTGAGTAAATGCACCCGCTGACTGGAGCGACGCGACAATGCAAGACGGTGTTGTCATAGATTTTATAAACTTGTACTTTAATAAATAAATAGTTTTAAAACTGTTATATTTAGTTAAATCTGTGAAACATTAGGTATACTATGAAAACGGGTTGTCGCATCTTTGTCGCGTTGCCGCAACACGCTTGTCTCCGGGAACCTAAAAGCTGTGGGGACAATTTAAAAATTGCCCCTGATTGAAAGATTTATGCCCCACATAATCCGACTTTGCAGACTTGTCACCAAAATCAGCATTTCCTCTTTTTACCCGACTGCACGAAGCAAAGGAGGGTAATGTAATTATCATTCTATGTATGTTTGTTCCTTTATGGCGTTCTAGAGACCAAAAGCGTAGGCCAATTTTGATGATTCGTACGTTAATGAATCATCTTAACCTTGCGAGTGTTACTGGCTTCATTAAAAGTAAAAAAAAAAAACATGGCGGATTTTGGGCGCCATATTGTGGGGTATCAAAATAAAGGGTTTTAAGAGGCGAATTCAAAAATATATAACATAAATGTTTAAAAGTAAATCGAAAAAAACAGATACCTAACTAAAAAGTTATAAATAAAAAAGTTAATTCAAATTAATTCAAAAAATCAAAAACCCGACTGCCTAAGATTAGACATCTTGTTTTGGTCAGCCAGCTAGCAAATATGTATCCTCCGACTGCACATCACGATTTTAATCTTGTTTACGACTTTTTAGTTCGCTTCCTAAGCAGGCGGGTTTTTCTGTGTCTGTTTGACCCCAAAAGTTGTAGTTATTATATATTGTATGTTATCCACCGTTCTATGGACGAACCCACCTTAAAAACCTTTTTCCAGTCTCTGGATTCCCTTCGATCGAGGACCGTTCACCTGAAATCACCTTGTCTAGCTTAAAATATTATTTAACCTCAAAATACTCAGAGCTTTACTTGTGTTTTTATTTAAGGAGATCAAATAAATGTGTAGTCAGTGCACACTCTATAGTAACAAATAGTAATGTATAAAATCAGAAGTCGGATGACACATATTATTGGTCAGTCAGCTCGCGAATATGTATCATCCGACTGCAAAGCATGATTCTTTTCTTGTTTACGTATTTTTAGTTTGCTTCTTAAATAATCGGGTTTTTGTTTTTCACAAAGAAATTTTTTATTTGCAACTTTTTAGTTAGGTATAGGTACCTTTTTTTTCGAATTATTTTATACATATAAGTGTTATATATTAATATTATATTATATATTAATTTTGATACCCTACACGATGGGTTAGTAGGAAAAAGAAAATTGGTATGCCCAGATTATGGCTTCCAACAGCCGCCAGTTTTCTTTTTTTTCAAATTTAATGTAGCCAGTGACACTCGCAAGTTTAAGACAAAATGATACAATTGTGATTTTGATTCAAACGATTGAATTATCTAAAACGTCCAAAAACGATGAAAACAAGAGGTAGGTATTAAATACACCGACTTCCAAAACGAAAGTATTTTGCACTTTTTAGTATTTTGCTTTTGAAGTCGGTAATTTTTTTTGTAAAAAAGTTTTTTATTATAATAATGTGTATAAATAAAAGCAAAGTCGCTATCCACATCTGTCGACGTCATTTCTGTTTGTCCGCTAACTTCATCTAAACCACGCAACAGATTTTGATACGGTTTTCACAAGTAGATAGAGCGATAAACGAGGATGGATTTTGAATATAAAATGTCCCGTGCGAAGCCGGGGCGGGTCACTAGTGAGGAATAAAAATGACGGTTTGAAAAGAAATGTCAAACGTCCTTTATTCTTCATTTATGTCCTCCGAGGTCCAATCTATCTCTACAGTCTACACTTAAATTCAACAAAATTGGTTTAGCGACTTATTTACCTACATTTTGGTCGATTTTTCAATCGTAATTTGCCATGGCTTCTGTGCAAAAACGACCTAATCACAATATTATTTATTCTTCAGATAAAGATGAATAACAAGAACTTATGATGCCACTGAACACAAACCCTCTTACAAATAAACGCGGTATAAAGTTATACCAGGTATAACAAAGGAATAACCATACATTTGCATAGGTTTATACTTGGTTTAACTTTATACCGCGTTTATTAGTAAGAGGGAAAGAGTTCCGCGTTTTTTATTACAAGCTTTTACGAGTATAAACTTTCACCTGTCCCGATGTCTGTAATCAAATCTTGTAAGTTAAAGACAGTCAAAATAATAATTCTTAGGGTTCCGTACCCAAAGGGTAAAAACGGGACCCTATTACTAAGACTCCACTGTCCGTCTGTCTGTCTGTCTGTCATCAGGCTGTATATCATGAACCGTGATAGCTAGACAGTTGAAATTTTCACAGATGATGTATTTCTGTAACCGCTATAACAACAAATACTAAAAACAGAATATAATAAATATTTAAGTGGGGCTCCCATACAACCAACGTGATTTTTTTGCCGTTTTTGCGATAATGTTACGGAACCCTTCATGGGCGAGTCCGACTCGCACTTGGCCGGTTTTTATAGCTAAATAAAAGTTAAATTATGCACATACGTTTGTTTCTTGTTACAATGCAATGTTTTGTATGAAACTTTTTTTTAATATGTTTTCTTGTTTATTGACAGTTGTTTTAAATATACTACGATGCGATGGCATGACTCTTTAATTGACAAGACCGAGAAATGTAATCATCATTTCATCGAAAATAATTTCGGTAAATTCCAGATATATCGTTACGAGATCTTTGTTATTTATGAGCCTTTTGTAATCATTATGAGAGAATGGTAGGTATTTTAAAGTTAGTGAATCATATAAGGTTGCGGGGATCCGCTAGATGCGAGACGCACGGGTGACGGGATCAATAAATTTGGCGACGTTTGGGAGAGGCCTATGTCCAGCAGTGGACGTCTTTTGGCGGATATGATGATGATGATGAATCATGTAAACGTATCTCTTATAAGAATTTTACATCGTTACTAGTCCAGGCTTTGCCTGTGTTCTACATACATTAATAAACTATTTCGATCCATGGGCGTCGCAAAGGGGGTCAGGGAGAGGCAGTCGCCACCCCTCCCCCTAGATATTTAAAAAAAAAAACAAACTGCTATTACTTAACACTTAAGTCGGTGTCTTTGATACCTATTTTTTTTCGTTTTCACACCGACTTCCGAAAAGAAAGTAATTTTTCGCTTTGTTTTGGAAGTCGGTTTAATATTTTTGTTAAAGTTTTTTATTTTTCTCTTTTTAGTTTTGGTATGTCGGTATTTTTTTATTTATTGCAATCGATCTGGAGATTACTATTACTAAACAGTAAAGAAATTTGATCAAATCTACGTTTTCATAATTTCCCTGCGACATATTATAGGTATACAAACTCACAAAATTCTTTATATGATAGTATTATATTATCTGTGATATATTAGGTAAAGACTTTAAATTAATATTCAAATATAGATCTTTGCAAACTGCGGATTTTATTACATTCTTTCTTATTGAATCGAATAGAACTTCTAACCAAACGAATAGGTACTGTAATTTATGACAATCAGATTGAAACAGCTTACATAACGTTGCGTGTACCTATGAAGGGCAATAGAGGTTTATCAGCCTTTCCTCTTACGGCAGCAAAAAAAAACATTACGTAATTGACGGTACTTTCACACAAAACTTGTTTTAACGTTATTAAAATGCGTTATATTTAGAAATTACGTGAGGCATGCATGTCTGGATATGGCTTCCTGACGCCTTTTACATAAGCTTAGGTATTAAAGAACCTTAGTCTAGCGCTCAAGGTTGATTTTACATGACAAGGTAACTTATACTTCAAGATAGCTTGATCACTAAACAGCTGTCAGTATCAATAAAGTAACAAGAGCGCTTGACAGGCTAACAATAAAGTATACGTCAGTTTGACATATATCGCAGAGATCAAGCTATCTTTTATGAATTATAGTACCTTATTTTAAGGGCCTCTTAAGTTGTCGTTTTGGTAAGAGCAGAACTAGTTTGAAACCCAGGTTATAGCCGGGTTTCTAGCATTGAAAAAAACACTTAACAGGTGATTTAATTGGTTTTTGTCATTTCTGGAACTGTGCCGAAGCTGCTCTTTTAATAAGAGCCTCATAAAGATATTCCAATTATAAAAATGCATAGTGGATTTTAGAAATCTTTTAATGGTAATACTGATGGAAAGAGACTTTTACTTATCCGCATTATTAATCTGAGTCATTTTCTCCACTCGACTAAGCCTGCATCAATCAAATTATTGATAGTTTTAAATTTTTAAATTAAAGAGATCGCTTTGCTTCCTCAAATAGATAAAGGGTGTTTTACCAAGGAGTTAACCAAGTTGTCCTTCAATGCGGATTTGTTCTACCTTTTACCTGTCAAGCCCTTTCAGCAGCCGAATTGCGTAAGTGTATTATTATCCAAAGCAAAAGAATCGATTCCTTCCCAAAAACGATTTTACGTATCAATATGCCATGCCATACGTAAAGTCGGTTTTGGGAAAGAATCGATTCCTTTGCTTTGGATAATATACTTACGCAATTCGTTTGCAGGTCAATAACCGCCTGTAAACTTCGCGTGTCAGTAGAGACCTTTTTCAGGGAAAAATAAGTTCATTGCCTAGGCATAGACCTTCGTGAAAAATACTAATTTAATGGAATAATGTTGCGTGTAACCTAACCAGTAATCAAAAATTGATCGATGGTGAAATACAGTCTGAAATTGAAATAATCGTTATAAGATAACAGATGGGTGTATTAACCTACCTACTCGTAAAAGCAGATTTTAACTCGATCTAGAAACGAAAGTAAGTCTAGAAAAAAAGGAAATAAAAAGGAAATTCAGCTTTCATTTTTTAATTTGATTGGCGTGCTCTTTAGATAGTCTGGTGCGGCAGTAACAAGAACATTAGTTGCAATACGGACCACTCCACACTTAATAATTTTGTGTCGGTTTACAAGGAGAAGGCGGGTTGGTTACTAGGTACAGTCAAGGGTCAAAAGTGTGGTTGCAGAATAAATAATAGTCTAATACTTTTGATGATTACGACTGTACTTTTGTCCCTTGACTACTGTCAATGCACTGCAAGTAAAACTATTGCTTACCAGGAACGTATGCCATGTCAGATCTATTATTACCTATGTTTCTGAGAAAATGCATATCTTTTTCTTCTTTAAGACGTTGCCCCACACTAGGAATTTCTTCCTGTATCGTGGGTGCATTTACAAACATTTAAACTCACATAAACAAGACACCCAGACCCGGAACAACTGTCTGTAAGCCATACAAATATTTGTTCCGTGCGGGAATCGAATTCGCGACACGCAGCGCAGCAGGCGATCGCTCAACCACTGCGCCAACCGTCTCTTGTCTTGATCTTAATCTTCAAGCTTCATATACCTAAGAAATAATCTAAGATCTTTCAACTGACTAAAAGAATATGTGTTATTTTGTTCAATGTAACGCCATTCTTCCACCTACGAATTAACTAGAACGTAAGTACTAATCACTTATGGTAGATGCTGTAATTATCACTTGGTATTAATAGTTCCACGTCACGGATCAAATGCACTGCCATAATTATGGCTTGGAATCTGTACAGCACAGAATTATCATCCAGAAACAGGAAACTAAATTTTGCGATCTTTTTCTTAGCGTGTCGATGGCAAATATAAAAAGTTAAATATTGTGTTTGGCCCAGAATTCAGCCACGGCAACACCATTCGGTGACGCAGTCATAAGGTCTTCGTAAGTACAGGTGACGAGGTATGCTGCGCACTCCGTGAGAGGGGCCGTGGTCTGCGGAGAGATGCTGTACAAGCACTGAAGACTAGTGCCATCAGAGAACCCCCACCTGTGGAGGTTGTCCTTGCTGCGGCCTACCTGAGTGCGGAGTCTATTTAGGGTTTTCCAGGTCGACCACGGCAGAGTGTGCCCAGGTGGTAGGCTCTCTGACGGCCCGATGTAATTTTCAGGAGCCTTGAGTTTCTCTCGCCGAAGGTCGCATCTCGCTGAAGAGAAGTTGCCATCACATAGATCCGCATCCTAGAAAACTTTCATCCGGCTTTTTAGGCGCTGGGGCACTGAGCTGCAATTGTGCATTGGGTGGCTTGGGTCGATTTCTAGTTTAGCCCTCTCTGTGCGATGAATTTTGGGATGGTCATCTGTAAATGCGACCACAGCCCACAAAACCTTGCACGAATTTTAATTACGGCCGATGATTTACCAACCTATTGCTTTTTATGTAACGCCATTGCAGAGGCCCTACAAAAATTGTTTGCAGACCAAATCAAGGTCAACGACAGATTTCAATTGTACTGCACATGGTTCAAAATCGCATAACAGTTTTTTTGTGATGACTTTAATGTGGACTTAAAAAATGTTCTATTATTTAAACTGATAATAATAATAATAAACTAGCGCTAATAAAGAGGAGAGAGTGCACCAAATAATTCGTTCGCATCGCTGTCAATGGGCAAAAAGGCCCTAGGCCACAAGTGATATTCTATCATCGAAAGCGTGGCGACAGCGATTGTCAAAAAGGCAAAATTGTATGGGATTGACAAACAATCTCGAAAAATCACGTGATCAATCGCTTACATTTCGACTATCGTCTTCTCTGACATCGAATGCTACTTGTCTAGAGCCTCAAAGGTTCGAGACAAGCGGCATTCTTACAACGAAAGCGATAGGCGTTTACTATGTCTGGACTGGATCGGCCTGCTACTGGTGACGGGGACCATCACAGGACACTGCTCGCTAAACAAACACTTTAACACAATAGGCATAATAGACAGCCCTCTGTGCAGGGCCAGAATGGCGGCTGAGGAAACCTTTGCGCACGTACTCTTTGAATGCACAGGCGTCACCCAGATTAGAACACAAACCCTCGGTACACCCAGATCTTACACAGATATTCTAATCAAACCAGGAGTTTTAATTAACTTCTGGAGGGACGTGGGCTGGTTTGAATAACAACTAAACGGCCGCCATGGCCCACGCACAATGGTCCGTCTGAAGGACTAAGTGCGGAAACCAAATCCTTATCACATCACATCACACATCATCAGCCTATAAATGTTCCCACTGCTGGGACACAGGCCTAGCTCCTTTCTGTGAGAGGGAATGGGCCGTAATCCGCCACTCGGGCCCAGTGCGGGTTGGTGGATGTCACATGTTTTCGAATGTTTGGTTCTAGAACATGCCGTTTCCTCACGATGTTTTTCTTCACCGTGGAATCCTTAACATAGACATAGAATACAACGAAAGCGTCGCGATAGGGAGTGAAAAAATGTCAAAAATGTTTGGTAATGACAATTTAAGCACTATCGAAATGTCACGTGATCAATCCCTTACATCTTGACATTTCAACTGTCACCATCGCAAATATATTGACACTTTAAGGTTCGTTTATATCTACACACACTGAGCGTGACAGACACGTGCCGTGGCAGACAAAATAATATTATTTTATACAGTATCTTTTAACGTGTTTATATCTATCGTTACACGGCCGCGCAGACACCAACAGACTCACTGTATAAAAGAATATTATTTTGTCTGCCCCGGCACGTGTCTGGCACGCTCAGTGTCTGTAGATATAAACGGACCTAGAGCTTCAGTACACTGGCAGCCACGTCGACATGACACTTTTTGACTCACCTTGACCTATTACTGTGTCCCTAAGTACTTATAGGATGGTAGAACAAGTGCAAAGTAAAGAGTCTCAAAAACATTTGTCCAAACGCGGAAATCAAACACTCAAATCGTAAGGAGGACGAACGGCGGAAACTCGTCGAGACATGGATCACTTGATGTCACCTGTAAATAGTGTTGACCCTGATTTGTTAGCATTTGGAAATAAACTGTTGAATTAACGACCGAATACTCAATATCAACTTGGATTTAAGTTACAGTTAAGTTTACTGCTGTTACTGTAAAGCCTGGGAAGCCGGGAATGCGTTTTTTCATCAATTATTAACCTCGCAAAAGGTTGAATAAGCTATTTGACCATTTGTGAGGCTAACAACTGAAGAAAAATGGTGTTTTAACGAAATTTGCAACCATTGGTTAGCAATTTTAAACATTGGTTAAGTTAACCACGGATCATAACGTATGTCGAATCGTCCTATCTCACCTACCTCTCCTTTTGTATGCAGTATACTTGATGACAAACTGTTTCTTGTGCAATGGTTCGCAGAGCCTAATTTCAGAGACACAAATATCCACTATGACTACTGTACAACGGTAAGTTACTTCTCAGATGCTAGAGCGGACATTTTGACCTCTCGTGAGTGGTTTTTCATAGCAAAATCCAAATCTACGTAACATTTCTTAACTGTGCAACAATGTCTAGACTCAGTATCGTAGCTGTAATCTGTTCTAGGCCTAACCACCGTGTCTGCTAATTGAATCCAGTAAGTATATACATAATGAGCGCAATTTACAAAACTTTCTCTTGCTTCGCTTTTATTCATGCTGTCTGCGCTGTTGTCAAGTAGCCTATCTCTAATAACTAATCTTTTCCTATTTTATTCGCTTCATTGGGTAAAGTAAGTATTGTAAAGAAAGCTGGCACTTGGATGCTTTTGCAATGTTTTGTATGGTGTAAAACTTTCATGGTTTTGCTTTGGTGTTTTATTACAGTCATCAATCATCTCATCGTCTTCCTGCTCTTATCCTATGTTCTTCCATTCTGTCCTGTCGACCGTCATGCTATCTTCGAGTTCCTATTCTTTCATATCACCCCTCATTAATATGAAACAGAAAATATGGATGGCCAGTCCATCCATATTTTCTTTGGCCTTCATCTCCCTCTCTGTCCACCCAGTCATACAGTCATAAACAATGATAATGATGATTTATTCTTAGAGATCTCGATGACTACGCTGCCATGACCACGGCAAGTATCCGCAGCGCTTAAGCAAAGCAACATTCCTCAATGCGATACAGCCTAACTTTTCATTACTATCCAAAAATTTTCCAAGCGTCATGTATCAATCAAGGACACGATTTTACCATTTTTGTACAAAACCATGAACCGACAAATCTTATACCTGGCAAAATTATGGACAGCGATAAAAAAATACCAGGCAGTATTTCGCGCTTAGCTGTAACGACCAACTGTTCGCAAGACGTCCTGTCTGTCTGACAGTCCCATTGACTTTGAAATACCTTCCCATCGCACACAATCGAAACCTATAACACACTGAAACACTAAAACTGGTAATCATAATCTTTCAGAGCTGATAAACTACACGCAGCCTGTCTACGTCTGGCGGGATGACCCCAACTCCAGACAGAACACCATCAAGGAGATCATTGAAAGAGCTACCTCCAAAGAAAACTGGCCACAGGTTAGTATTGCAACGAATGTGTTTGCATCGAGTCCAAACCTTATGTTTGTACTGGCATGAAACGCATTTGGTTTTAAAGGGATATTCGTATTTAGTACAGGGGGGTGACCATAAGATCTTAGAGCGGTATCAATTTGAGACGGTGTATTGCTCTCATAAAGCAAGAGACAAAAAAATAATTGTTCGTTTTAAATACGAGGCTTTTGGCTAATTTGTACCTATAGTGAATGCCACTCTTTATTTTGTATTGTGCGTTTAGTTTGTGCAGAATAAAAAAAAATTCTTTCTTTTTCTTTCTTTTTAGATCGAGTAAGTGACAGATGTATACACGTCAGATACATCTGTCCCTTATTCGATCCCTGTCATCATCAACAACTTCCTGTCCTTGTCCTATGTTACAGTTGTTCTATCTCACTACGGCGGGTTGGTCTTAGCCGTGTGTGCGATGCACATGCACATTGTTCCTGTGTGCGTAAGCTCAGGAACGCTCAGTATTGATGTCATGAGATAGAACAGTGTCAGCGCCAAAATCCAAATTCACGATTTTCCATATTATTTGTTTTACGAATTCTTTAAAATACGCATCATTAATTTTTCCCCACTGTGCTTGGGGTCGACGTACCACACGTTTTCTTCTTTCATACATCGCTATTGGTCGTCATCTCGATATTCATCTTTCTAGCTCACATAACCCATCAAACACAAGGCGTTCCAGTGTGAGGATAAGCGAATAAATAAATACTTAAACTCCAAAGACTCCAGCACAGGACAAGGTATCGTTTCCACGTTAGTTCCAATCTGTATTAATCCAGAAATATGTTATGAGTTTAGTCATTGCGCGTCGATTCTCAAATAAACTCTGACGCTGGATATTATTAGTAGGGTGGGTATTTCTGGAACCTACTTGAACTTTATAAACAATACCATACCTACTGCTAGGTTAAAATAACTATGTGCTTGGCGTTGTCGCGTCACTGACGTTCGACTCTCGCGTCACTGGCTTTCGACCTCGCGTCACTGACGTTCGACTCTCGCTTTTGGGTCACCAGCCCAACGCGAAGCGCCGCGCTGGTCGGCGGGAGTGGGATCGCAATCCAGCGGGGTGCACAGTTATTTTGAACTTGTAGTTCTTAGAAGTAACGTGTTAAAATAACCCATCGATGTTTAGCTTCACACATTCGTTTCCTGTCTTGTACAATTATAATGTTATTTGTAATAACATTATGTAATTTATACACAATACCGCAACTACTCAGAACTTCAGAAGTAACGTATTCCGGTGTTAAAATAACTCATTGAGGGTTAGCTACACATGAGATACACACATTTGTTTCCTGGCTTGTATAAAAATAATGTAATTTGTAATTTATGAACTTTATAAACAATACAGCAACTACTTAGAAGTAACATTCTCTGGGTGCTAAAATAACCCATCGAGGTTTAAAGTTGTCAAAAATAAAAAGGCCCGTTTTAAAAGCAGCTATAAAAATACTTAATAATAATGAAACTACATGCTTGCGAATGATACTCGTTGTCATAGTGTATGGGTAACATAGTATTTAATTAGGATTATGAATTTGATTTTTCAATTCCTTACGGACAAAGTTATCGCGGCATGTACAATGAGAAACGTCAACGGACTTCTTAGATTGTGACGACTTTCCACACATTTTTTTACTGTCCTGCTTTTCACTAAACCGGAAGAAATGCTGCCGGATCTGTGACATTATTCTCACAGATCACACTGCAAAATAATTCTACTTCTTTCTTGTCACCTGCCCTATATTACATGTGTGTCATGGGACTCGACAAACATAACTACAACTAAGGAGTGGAATTCCTTGCCGGAGTCTGATTTTCCCGATAGCTAAAATCTAGGGGTCTTTAGTCAAGAGTGAATAGGTTACCACACCCAGCTTAGCGACCGAATACGAGAGGGATCAGACGATCTCCGGGGATTGTCGGCCGACGACCCACCTTTCACACCTGCGGAGCTTGAATTGGTTTTACAAATTCAAAACCCAAAGAAAGCCCCAGGACCGGATGGCCTGACGGCCGATATATTTGCGGCTGCTGTCAACTGCAACAGGGATGTATTTCTTGCCTTGGCAAACAGATGCCTAGCGCTATCGTGCTTCCCTGGGCAGTGGAAAGTGGCACACGTGTGCATCCTTCGGAAACCCGGCGAAGACGAATGTACGGGGCCTAAACCAACCGGGCAAACTCCAGAGAGTAGAGAGCAAAGGAAGGGAGTCACTATCTTCGGACTCAGCGAAACACACTGGAGAAATTGTGGTTACTTTTCGACTGACCAGTCGAACAAAGTCGGACCTGAGAATGAGAGCTCGAGAGGTGTCGCCTTTGTGGTACCACTTAGCATAGATAAGTATGTCAGCGGTTACAAGCCGATTAACGACCGAATAATAGGCATAAAAGTTAACACAACTCCCTGTAAGCTGAAAATCATACAGGTATATGCGCCCACCGCCCAATCTAGCGAGGACGAAATTGAGAACTTTTATAGTGCTTTGGCAAAATGTCTCCAAGAAATACCTAAAAGGGAGATAACGGTAGTTTTGGGTGATTTTAATGCCAAAATCGGTAAAACATATAGCGACGAACATCTTCGGCGGGTGGTCGGGAAGTATAGAATCGGTAACAGAAACGAGAGAGGCGAACGTATGCTTCATGTAGTGAGGAAAATTTTACCGTGACGAACACCTGTTTTAAACAGCGTTTCCGACGATTGTATACCTGAATTTCTCCTGGCGACTGTTTTAGAAACCAGATAGACATACCATTTCCATCCTCATCCAGAGCCGATGGAAATCGTCTGTCATGAATACCACAACATACCCGGGGGCGGACTGAGACTCTGATCACCAGCTTTTAGTCACCATAATCCGACTTCGGCTGAGAAAACTCCTCAAGCAAGAACGCACACTGAACATGCGCCATGTTGACCTACAAGCATTTAGAAAAGCGATTAAACATAAAGTGCCTGAATGTTCTCTAAGTGACGCTACTGACCGAACGTCACGTGGAAGGCTTTGCAAAAAATTATTGTGCAAACTGCCGAAGAAAATATGCTTCCTAAACCTACCATGAAGCCTTTTATATCTTCGGGAACAGCTGACCTTATTCTTCGTAGACGTGAATTAAAGGGAAAGGGTCTTCACCAACTCAGCACAGAGGCCCAGAGAAGCTGCCGCAAAGATTATGACCAGTACATCAATAACATCTGTGCTGATCTCGAACAGAATTCTGCGAACCACGAGACTAGAAATCTTTTCCGCAGGGTCAAAGAGTTGTCTAAATCTCGTAGTACGAGAACCTGTACGATCGCAGATGAAGCAGGTAACGTACTCACTGAAAAAGATCAGGTTCTGGAACGCTAGAAACAGTATTGCACAACACTATATGACACTGGTCAACCTGTCACAAACGGCGCGCAAACAGACTTATCACCACAAGAACCCGAAATTCTGCAGTCAGAGGTCGAACAAGTCATTGAATGTCTCAAGGTTAGAAAATCTCCAGGTAAAGATGGAATTCCAGCCGAGTTACTAGAAAACCTGGATTCCAAAGGTGTGAAGCAGATTCTAAGCATCTGTAACTCCATCTGAAAGACCAGGAGATGGCCTGAAGAGTGGACAGAGTCCGTGTTCATTCCGACAGGACACTGGCACTTATCCCACATGTCAGCAAGATACTCCTGTACGTCATTAACAACAGGCTAAAACACTTTCTCGGCCCAAAAATTCCAGAAGAACAAGCCGGGTTTGTTAAAGGCAAAGGCACTCGGGTACAAATCCTGAACGTACGCCAAATTATTGAAAAAGCCGAGAATTTAACAGCCATGTTTTGTTGTGTTTCATTGACTACAGCAAGGCCTTTGATTGTGTGCAGTGGGATAGGCGGTGGGAGATTCTGGGCGACATGAGTACGCCTAAACACCTTATTGACCTAGTCCGATGCCTCTACATCAACAACCGCTCTTTCGTCAAAATAGACACCGACTGTTCAAATGTGTCTCCATCAAGACAAAGACAAAGACAAAGATATTTTATTTCAAGTAGGCCACCAAGCGGCACTTTTGAACGTTACAATAAAGTTTATAAATAATAATAGTTGATTCTACCGTGCATTCGGAAAGTAGCTTGTAATGGAGAAGAATGCACAAGAAATTCCATACTAACTCTTTAAAAAAAAAAAACTTTTTACAATATTTAGGTACATAAGTACATACCTTGATGAATGAAATTGAGTTTATACAATACAAATATATATAGACAGTCTTCAGAAGGTCCAACAATAATTCAAAACAATAATGTTCTGCATATCACTTGTTTTTGCGCCCTAGTGGCTGTGGAGCAGGACTAGCATTTAGCCAAGCATTTTTATCATTGATGTAATCCCCCAACTTATAATATGCCAGCCTGCATAGTGTGCGTTTTATACAAGTTTTAAATTTCGTCTCATTCAGTTCAAGAATGTGGGGAGGAATTTTATTGTAACATTTTGTACAGTACCCCATGAAAGATGAGGCTACTTTAGCCAGTCTGAAACCTGGTTGAACTAATTGGTCCCTATTTCTAGTAACATAATTATGTCTGTCGCCGTTTTTACTAAAAAGATGTAAATTCTTTCTTACGTACATGATGTTTTCATAAATATATTGACAAGGAACCGTCATGATGTTAATGTCCTTAAACAGTTCCCTTAGAGAATCGCGCCGGCGAAGATTGTATATCGCTCTGATGGCTCGTTTTTGCAGAATAAAAATTGACTCAATGTCTGCAGCCCTTCCCCATAGTAAGATACCGTAAGACATTATACTATGAAAATAACTAAAATAGACTAGTCTGGCGGTATCCACATCCGTCAACCGACGAATCTTTCCAACAGCATAAGCCGCCGAACTCAGCCGCCCCGCAAGGGATACCAAATGAGGACCCCATTGCAACCTTGAGTCCAGCGTGATCCCCAGGAAAACCGTTTTATCGACGAATTCTAGCTTCTCCTTGTTTAATATAATGTCACAATCAGTACTTTTGACATTCGGCAAGGAAAATTTTACGCACTTGGTTTTTTTACCATTTAAAACTAAATTATTGGCAGTGAACCAATCCTGAACCTGCCGTAGCGCGTTATTTACGTCGTCAACCTGACAAGTACGTCTATTTATTTAAAAAATTAAAGATGTGTCATCAGCAAATAACACCATGTTAAGTTTGTTTTCAAGAAAGGCGTTAGACAGGGATGCATCCTCTCACCTCTACTTTTCAATGTATATGGAGAGTATATAATCCGGTAAACTCTCGAGGGCTGGGAAAAGGGTTTTGCTGTTGGTGGAAAGCGCATCTCCAATCTGCGTTATGCAGACGACACCGTTCTCCTTGCTACAACTTTTAACGACATGAAGGAGATACTGCATAGACTGGAGGTGGAAAGCGGCAAATTAGGGCTTGTAATAAATAGGCAGAAAACCAAGCTTATGGTGATAGATCGTGCGGGTAAGCTAGCGGGCACTAATAGCATCCAGAGTATCGATACCGTGGACAGTTTTATTTATCTCGGCCTTAGTATTAATAATGAAGGCAGCTGCGTCCCGGAAATAAAGCGACGTATAGCCATGGCTAAAGATGCTATGACGCGTCTTCAGAATATCTGGAAAAATCGTGGTGTAAGTTTCAAAACCAAAGCGCGTTTTGTCAGAGCACTGGCTTTTGCCGATTTTTCTCTATGGAGTTGAGACGTGGACAATCCGAGCAAGAGAAAGGCAGAGGATAGACGCATTTGAAATGTGGTGCTGGAGACGGATGCTTCTAAACCCATGGACAGCCAAACGAAAAAATGTGTCTGTTCTTTCGCAACTCAACATAAAGACCCGATTCTCTACGGTTTGCTTACAGCGTATTTTGACATACTTTGGCCATATAATGCGAAGAGGAGATAACAGCCTTGAAAAGCTGGTCATTGTTGGCAATACCGAAGGAAAGAGAGCACGAGGCCGGTCGCTAACACGATGGTCAGACCAAGTGAAGGAAGCTACGTCCTCAAGCAAATTCTAGCAGGTGGTGATGGTAAATTTGGACCGGAGTCGATGGAGGCAGATTGTCCGCTTAAAGGTGATCACGATCCTCAGTAATGAGGGATCGACTGAAGAAGAAGAATAGGTTACTTCTAGGCAAGCGTGCTACACCTTCGACCACATCATCGCTTACCATCAGGTGAGATAGTGGTCAAGCGCAAGCCTAACTAAAAAAATAAATAAAAAAACTGGCAAAATGTGGGTGTACTGTAGGTGCACCTCTGCATCACCCTTTGAGTAATACAGGCTTGATGTTGTGTGACAAGACAGGACAAAAATTCTTTATTTCAGCTAGGCCATTAAGCGGTATTTTTGAACGTCAAAACGTCAAAAATATAAATCCATTCGTAAAAGTAGCTTGTTATGGAGAAGAACGGACAAGAAACTCTATAGGTACATACTCTTTTAAAAAAAGTGTTTTACAACATTTACAAACATACATAAATTCATATACGTGAGGAAGATGCACCCAGCACTACTATACTACGTATAGGTATAAAGTATTACAAGCACTAACAGGTAAATTACTACACTTGATAAATAGGAACATGGTTCTCACATACTTACACTTGTGTATCTCTCTTCTATCTAGTAATAGTAGAAACTATATTCTATTCTATTCTACTATATTCCATTCCATTCTTTTCCATTCTATTCCATTCCATCCAATTCCATTATATTCTATTCCTTTGTCTGTCGATATCAAGTGGCAGTTCCGTTTGATGTCGTGCGATGCATGACATGTAATTAGCTTAGCTCTGGGTTGACTAGAGATCCGAGATATGATGAGATACGAGTACATCTCATCACTTACAGTCAGTTGAGCAGTTGCCTTGCTTACTGTGATACCGCCAACTTTGCTTGACTTAAGTTCTTATGTCCCCCTAGCTGGGGTAGAGGACGTCCATAATAGTCCTCCATGACATTTTGAGCTTTTCGCCCCACGTAATACCGATGCTCGACGATTCTGCCAACATGAGGTTTGACGAGGACGGTCACGCTTTCTTTTCCCTTGAGGATTCCAATCCCTGGGGGATTACCCTATGCTCTTACAGCAAGGTTATTTCCATAGTGTGTAAGGGACAGATGTATAGGACTTGTATACATCTGTTCCTTTTTCACAGCCGCTCCATGATAATACTGTTCTCATCTCTGGGACGGATCTACCAAATAGCAGCTTGTCGGTCTTTTATCGGTTTCATTTCGGGGAATGTGCGATGGAATTGCATGATCCAATTCCGCCAAGCCCGTTTCATCATCGTACTACAAGACGTACGGCGATGCGCCATCGATAAACGTTTTGGAAATACTTTCATAATGCGTACAGCTAAGGAGTGGAATTCCTTGCCGGAGTCTGTTTTTGGCGATATCTACAATCTAGGGGTCTTTAAGTCAAGAGTGAATTGGTTACTTCTAGGCAAGCGTGCTACACCTTTGACCACATCATCGCTTACCATCAGGTGAGACAGTGGTCAAGCGCAAGCCTATCTAAAACAAAAATTAAAAAAAAAACCTGGATACGTCAAGGTACGGCCCTGGCCTGTTTAGAAATGTGGTCGTAATCCCTCCGCTGCCGTCTATAAACATATTTATTTGAACGCTGTACGTTTTCCGTTTCAGGTCCTTATCTTTCCGGAAGGAACCTGTACGAACCGGTCGTGCCTGATCACATTCAAACCAGGAGGATTCTACCCCGGGGTGCCGGTGCAACCCGTCACCATTCGGTACCCCAACGCCAGGGATACCGTCACTTGGACTTGGGAAGGACCTGGCGCGTGAGTTCTTGCTTTTGATCACTATAATGCAATGCAGATTTATGGGTTAGGACAATGAGGAAAACAAAAAAAAAAACGGTTTTCTTTTGAAATCCAAAGGCTTTTTGTGACATCCGCCAAGCCACACTAGGGCCGTGAGGTGGATGACGGCTTGCTCTCTTTCTCATAAAGAGAAGGCCTGCTCGAGTGTCCTGGCAGGGTATTAGCTCATTATGCTGTACTTAGAAATTATTTTATTTAAAAACGTTCACACGGTAATTCATACAAACCTTAACTGACTTGCCGCGGAAATGAATGGAAGCGATTTTTTGCAACGAAATTGTACATAGCATAATGAACTGAGAAATAAAGTTCATTATTACAATTTTTTTTATTTTTTTGTGTTATAATAATAGGGAACATTACTGCCAATTGCTCCCGCCAGATGGCGCTTGACGGCTCTGAGTAAACAAAAACATAACAGCATGGCGTCTACAACTGTTTGTGGTTACCGAACTCTTTTTTACTGTTTTTAAGATAACTTGTGTTCAAAAACCAAATAATAATATTGGGGAAGTTAGTTAGCTTCATTTTTCTTTCACTATTTGTTTTATATTTTGTATATATAAACTACGAAATTTTGTCGTTGGACTTTGACAGTTTGGTTTTTTTTCAGGGATGTGTCCGATATATCTAAACGTAACTTATATCGGATATGTGTTAGATATCATATCATATCGATATATATATCAAAATAACCGATATTACAAAAACTGTATCTAATAAAAACCTTACTAGTGTGTGAGAACGAATAATTCAAAACTTAAAACCGTAACAATGCGAAAACGTACGAACTACGAAAAAAACGCAAACTTCACAAACGTTAGGAACCATATACGCTACCTATCTTTCTAAGTATTATTTCGTGTTCGTTGTTACTTTGCTCATCTAAATAACATTTTAACTTACGCAAACTTTACTAAATGATATCGATATTTAAAAACCGTTTTCGGTATCGATATGAAAACTGTATATCGGTTACATAACCGTTTGTGCAAAAAACAGAAAACACCCATCTTTAGATAGTAGGTCATCCTCTTCAGATCTGCTTAAAAAAACATAGTACCAACCAGACACAGATTAGTGTTTAGCCATTATAACATGGTTATATGAGCTAGGCTCCGTCAGTTTGTTCATCTAAATAACATTTTAAATTTTGCAAACTGTACTACTGATATCAATATCTGAAAACCGTTTTCGATATCGATATGTAAACACATACATAACCGTTTGCGCAAAAAACCGAAAACGCCCTTCTTTAGTTTGTTTACGCAGAAACCTGTGGCGCCATCTGAGCGCAGCTTTGCGGATAGTTCCCTATTGAAAAAAATACAAATTGTGTAACGTACAAACTAAATACGAGCCAGTAGCAGAATTCCTGTACGGAAGACGCGTGACCTCCTTTTTGGCTCGTATTTAGTTTGTACGTTACAAAATCGACATAAAGTTCATTATGCTATGTACATTTCGTTCGCTTCCATTCCATTCTGCGACAATGCAAATTGAGCTTAAGTTCAAAATCTTGGAAATTAATTAACAGATTTTAAAGATACCAACTTAATACGCATACTAAATATATGTGAGAAATTTTGTCGACAACGAGTTTAGTGAGACGGAGAGAGTGACTACATGCTCAGGATTTATTTCAGGCACTACTTAATCTAAGTACACGGTAGTAACATTTCCTGTAAACAATTTCAGTCTAAAACTGCTGTGGCTGACGTTGACTCAAGTGCACAGTTCGTGTGAGATTGAATTCCTGCCAGTGTACTACCCTAGCGAGGAAGAAAAGAGGGACCCCAAGCTTTACGCCAGGAACGTTCGAGATGTCATGGCTAAGTAAGTGCCTCATATGTTCTTACCATCTGTATCATAATCATCGTCTCCTGCGGAATATTGGCTTTTAAGGTCAACACATTGGTCGGTCCTGTACGTCCAACGGTATCCTGCAGCCTTAATCAGGTGATCGGTCCACCTAGTGGGGGCTTCCAATGCTTCGTCTTCTGGTACGCGGTTGCCAAGCAAGAACTTTTGGGCAACTTTTCTGGTGACGTGCCAATCCCATCGTAATTGCGCTGTGAGAGAGAGACGGAGTTATACAAGACGTATGACGCTAACCCATTTTCACAACAGAACCATTATGGCAGTGAGACGTCATAGTAGCCTGATAAAGGGTTTAGTATTACCGGAACTCCCTCTCACAGAAAGGGGGCTGATGATGAATTCCGTGTCATTACAAAACGAGTTTTAGCTTTAATCTGACCTCAATCCTTCGAACCAGTTATTTTATTTTGAACTTTATTCGGATTCTGATAAAATTCTTAATACAATAAGTGTTAACTAGCTCGAAGGTCCGTGGCTTCTGCTTGCTGGTCCTCAACTTCTTGGCAAACTGAGAGTAATCTCGCGCGGTGTGGGTCAAGATTCGCTTGACCCGATTGTATCAACTAGCTTGAATGGAAGTATCCTACGCAAGATTCGGCTCAGTCGGAACGGTCTTTAATTTAAGCGTGATGCCAAATCGTTTTGAGTGATCTTTGTCTTGCACTTTCAGAGCTCTTGGCGTACCCGTTCTGGACTACACGTATGATGACTGTCGGTTGATAGCCCGCGCGAAGCAGCTGGGCATTCCCTGCGCGGCCTCTACAAGGGAAGTCAGTGAGATTCGAGTACAACTTGGGTAAGCAACATTTGTACAACATTAAATTGAAATATATGTAAAAAAACCGGCCAAGTGCGAGTCGGACTCGCGCACGAAGGGTTCCGTACCATTATCGCAAAACACGGCAAAAATATTGATTTTATTAAATTTTTTGTATTTTTCATCTGTGAAAATTTCGACTGTCTAGCTATCACGGTTAATGAGATACAGCCTGGTGACAGACAGACAGAAACACAGTGAAGTTTAAGTAATAGGGTCCCGTTTTTACCCGTTGAGTAAGGAACGCTAAAAAAAACCGCCTCGATGGTTTAGTGGTCGCAAGCGAGACCGCGCCTGATCGGGCAAAGTGTTTTTGAGTAATTTTAATCCGGAATACCTCAGTAGAATCCCGGAGTCTGGATGTGCACCCGGATGATATAAAAGCAAATAGGCTCGGCCCTCGTGATATGGGATTTACAACTGGCGAAATTTGGCGGGACTATAGGTGTCAGTCATGTCGTGTCGTGTCATTTCATGTCACCTCATGTCACGTCACGTCATGAACTTCAGTTAACAAGTTTCCCCGTACCCCCAGACTGGAGCGCTCACAACTGGAGCTGCACGTGGCGGCAGCAGGCGTGCCCGCGGGCGCGCGCTGGCTGGGCGCCGACGAGCTCGCGCGCCGCCTGGGCGTGCCGCACGATACACGCATGCAAAGGCTTTTTGACATATTTATGCAGGTTTGTTATCTACTTCACCTCATATCGATAAACTTAAATTTCGTCTCAAGATCTCAACTATAATATAAATTATGATATGGAACAAGTGATTAATACGGCATTATTCATAATTCCCGGGCAATTTGATAAATGCCCAATATGTGTAACCAATTTGATAAAAACTATTGGATTAATTAAATTGACCGGGCTTTCTGAATATTGCCCAAATGCCCATTACTTATTGGGCCGGGTAATAAAAAGATGTTTTTTAATGGCCCGGCAGGATTATTAAGTATCTTTTGCAAAAGCAAAAAGATAGCGATTTTGGCGCAACAATTGCTCTTCAATACAAAAGTTTAAGAGTTGTTTTTTTAAATAAGTACATTTGACAAACAGCGAGCGATTAGCAAACGATTGTGTAGGACCTACCATACCTACTCTGCAGGTAATTCCGACTTTTATGATATAAAGCATTTGATCGCTATCGTTTTGCTCTTGCAAAAGATACGTAATAATGACTACCGGATGGGTTTATTAGTTTAATGTTAACATTGGTTTTAATATAGCATAGGTAAGTACGATTACTATTTAAAAAACAAAGTTGACAGGGCTCCTATTTCTATCTAAAGGATCTAAAGTAACCTAACTCCCTGGGTATCCCAGGCTCCGGCGCTCGCTTCGCTCGCTCTTGGACTAATTTAGTGACCATAATTATCGAATTGCCCAACCGTTACGTAGCAATATTCATAATGACCAGACAATTTGATAAATATAGAAGTTTAGATCAGTATTTATTAAATTGCCCGGTTTGATTTAACTATATTCATAATGCCCGGGCATTATACATAGTGCCTTGATTAATCACTTGGTCCATGACTTAAAGATTTCAAATTTTATCCGACCAGTATATAGCTACCTGGAAAGCTCTACCATTCCCCATCCCAAAAGTTGTAAATGGCTGGGCACGAAGGGCAGATAAGAAGGTTTTTTTTTTTTTTCTTAAAAAAAAAATCATTGCCCCACACTAGGATTTTTTTTAGTGGCAGCCATACCGCGATATAACTGCAAAATAAGGACCTGATGTCACAAAAAGCCTGCATAATTTATAGGCATGTCAGTTTCATCATCATAACCTTCCTGCCCTTGCCTTCTTCCATGCCGTCCAGTCCACCGTCAATTTATCACTAGCTCCCTCTTCTTTCATATTACTCCTCACACAATCCATCCAATTTTTCTTTGGCCTTCCCCTCCCTCTCTCCTCTTCTTTTCTTTTTGATGACATTTGATTTGAACTACGAAGAATTAACGTGTGTTTCCAGCGGTCGAGCGGCCTAGTGTACTTCCCTGACTACCTACTGTGTGCCGCCTTCCTGTCGCTGCAAAACGCGCCGCTGACGCAGCTGCTGTCCATCGCATTTAAGGTAACTCATCATCATCATCATTGCAGTCGAAAGAAGTCCACTGCTGGATAGGGTCCTATGTCCAAGTGGCACCACATTGACCAGTCCCGTGCGTCTCGCATAAAGTGGATTATTTATTTATTTATTAAACGGTTGTGTGCCGTAATTAACGAAACAATTAAGATGCCATTGTCTCGCGTGGATCCACGTTTTAGGCGTTCTACCTACCGGCCTGTTCTTGATTCCTGCAGCTTTGATCAGGTCAACGCTCCACCGAGAGAGGGCCAAGGTAATTTCCTAAACTTTTCGAAATTCTACAATCGTTGTCGCATGTTGAGTATGGAGATACTGGAAATAATACGCAATCTTCAACCTTTGAGGACTGCTCGATTGTAACACAAGTAAACGAGGAACCATCCGGCCCGGTGCGGCCCCGTTAGCGACCCGACCACGTCAGCGCGCGAGTCGTCAGGTTTATTGATTTCCCATGTAACCGGATGCAGTATTCTATTTGGAGTGGCTGCCTGTGGACCTTCACAACCTAGAAAACGGGTCCAGATAAAATGGCACCCCTTTTCAAAACTGGTCGTTAGTCTTTCAAGCTTCTGACCATAACGACTTCTTGCGTGATGTTAAGTGATAAATGTTTAATTTCCAGCTGTACGACAGCAGCCGCACCGGCCGCCTGAACCTGTCCAACTTCGAAGAGGTGGCGACGCGCTGCCTCGGGCTCTGCCAGGAGGACGCGCACAACACCTTCCAGCAGGCCGACCTGGACGAGAAGGGCTACTTGACACTAGGTGACCTAAAACTTCGGAGAAACACAACAACCTAGGGTTCTTTAAGACAAGAGTTACTTCTAGGCAAGCGTGCTTCACCGTCGACCACATCATTACTTACCATCAGGCGAGATCTCTGCCTAGCGCGAGCCTAACTATAATAAAAAAAAAAAAAAGTGAAAATAGCCCGTGGAAGGTTGCCCATGCAGTAGGCGACGTCTATGAGTGACAGTCAACAGAGAGCCATCGTGAGGAGAATCATGGCAGCCCGAAGTCTCGCCACAACATGTTGACCGCGACTGCTCTACCAAACTGACGAAGAAGAAGTTGCATATTGGTGTAACTCTGACTGCTATAAAGTGTTGCCCGTGCCACAATATTTGCAGGGCAGTGTAAGTCCAGTCTGGGGCACAATTTTGCTTGCACCTCGGTCCTTCGAGCTGTGGTAGGCGGAGCAATATAGCCTCCTTAGGTATTCATATCAACTTCTCCATGAAAATAGTAGTTTCTGAGCTAAATTGTTCTGGGAGACCATTATGGCGAAATCGAAATAAATAAAAAAACACAACATATTCTCACGGCTTTTTCCCATGGGGGTAGACAGAAACTACAGAACCCTACCTGCTACGATCCTTACATACTTCTTTTGCTTCACTCACATTCATACATCTAGTCGTATACACACGCCGGTTATGAGTACTGCGCACCACTAAAATTTAAGAGTAATTATATTTGATTCTACCGTCCATTCGGAAAAGTAGCTTGTTATGGAGAAGAATGGATAAGAAACTCCATTTTTAGGGTTTCGTGCCCAAAGGGTAAAAACGGGACCCTATTAATAAGACTCCGCGGTCCGTCTGTCTGTCCGTCTGTCACCAGGCTGTATCTCATTAACTGTGATAGCTAGACAGTTGAAATTTTACGGAACCCTTCGTGCACAAGTCCGACTCGCAATTGGCCGGTTCTTTTCCATCTGGTGTTGCTCAGCAACTCGGAGGTTAGGTTTGAGCACAGCTATTGGCAATAGGTTTCTCCCCTACAAAAAAAATAAATAAATGAGGGGTAATCGTTATTTTGCCTAAATCCTTATGAAACATAGGAGTAATATGAATTAGTCTTCATATTACTCCTATGTTTCATAAGGATTTAGGCAAAATCTATTAGGGGAGAAACCTAGACTACTGTGTTGAGCTGCACCGTTACTGACAAATGCGTGCATTGACTGGACAGGTCCACTCAATCTGGCTGGTTCTTTCCTCAAAAGACCATTTCAGACATCAATATAAATGGTCTTCACATGATCTAACCAAGATTTTTGTCTGGACTTTAAAAGAGACTGTGACCTCTGAGTTTGTTTCGGCCTTTCTTCTCAGAGTAGTCAGATAGGAAACGCCGACCTCATCTCATCATCATCATCTGCCTAGCCTTTTCCCAATTATATTGGGGTCGGCTTCCAGTCTAACCGGATTCAGCTAAGTACCAGTGTTTTACATGGAGCGACTGCCTATCTGACCTCCACAACCCAGTAACTGGGTAACACGGTACCTGTACCGACCTCATCTAGTTTTAAAAATATGATCGACATGTAAATGTGTTTGTAAAAACCAACTTACAGAAATAAAATCATTTATCATTATCATTTTATCATTTACTTAATTCTCACATTTTTTTCATTTTCCAGATGAATTCATATCATACGCGCAGAAGAAGGCTGAGTTCGCGTTTGTATTCGCGTGCGACACCACACATCACAAGCCGAAGGCCCAGTGAGGGTCACCAGCTCACATCCCGACAGTCTGCAGCCACGTGCCCTAGCCTGGAGAGGAACCGGCCCCAGTGAGGGCAGGAGGGACAGAAACGGACAAATGTCGAGAATGTGATTTGCATACTTGAATATTCAACAATGTCAACGTATTGACGCAACTGCTGGGAAAATGTCTCTCACACCTCCAGAATACTGGATTTGGACGGCTTCCAAGTCTCACTTACTCTTTAGCTATAGAGAAACCAATAGTACATTCAGCGACAAAAGTTGAGTAACAGTCAGTTTTCTAAATCTTAATTATTGATGTGTAATATTAATTAAAATCTGAATATAAGTAGAGTTTAACGCAAAAAAGCAGATTATTCAACATTTTGCGTCAAATTAGATCATGTGTATTAATAGTGTTAATCGATTTTTGTCGATGACCGTACGTAAATATGAAAAAAAAAATGGCGTCTTCCTAAGAATCAGCACGCTATTAGTTTGTAACTTAGAAATAGTATTTAATAATATTTCACACGGCTTAATTTCACGACACATTTGTTGCGCAGTGTGACGGGAAACAACTGTTGCGTTGTCTGTCCAAGCATCGTTGCGCACCATCTGGCAACATCGCGTGTTGCTGTGCTACATTGCCAAACATATCGAAATTGTTGAGCTTCAATTGCCTATCATAGTTTCTAATATTTATACAGCCAACACATATGAACACAGATATGAAAAAAAAAAACGATTCAACACTTTCTCCCGATTTCTAAATTACGAATTTGAAGTTGAGTATTTGTCAAACTCCACTTTAGAAAAACCTGTAAAAATTTGACAACGCGCGAGTTGCAAACCGGCATTGTAAAAAATATTATTTTTTTAATTTCAAGAGGAGCTCGTGGCTAAATAATAACAGCCGCACGGGTCGATCATCAAGGTTAAGCAACGCTTGACGAGGTCGATCCGGGGATGGGTGACCATTCCAACATACCGAGTTTCCTCCGTGCCTCGGAAAGCACGTTAAGCCGTTGGTCCCGGCTGTCATTTGAAGATCTTTGACAGTCGTTACGGGTAGTCAGAAGCTTGAGTACTGATACCAGTATTGCCAAGAGGTACCATGTTACCCAGTTACTGGGTTGTGGAGGTCAGATAGGCAGTCGCTCCATGTAAAACACTGGTACTCAGCTGAATCCGGTAAGATTGGAAGCCGACCCCAATATAGTTGGGAAAAGGCTAGGCAGATTGATTTTTTTATATATTATTAAATAACGTATTTGCTCACAATGACGATTTATAATATGGCCCAACCTACATGAGCTTGCATAGCAGTTCTTATGTAGAAATGCCTTAAATATTTATATTATAGTTTTCATTCAATATATTGATCGAGAATGATACATCGTGTACATATTTAAATACAGTGCTACAAGAGGTTCTAGACGAGTGAGATTCTACCAACGAAAGCGTTACGATACCAATTGGTAAAATGCCAAAAATGTATTGGAATGTATGATCAAATGCTTACATTCTGGCATTTTGATCATGGCATCCACCCAGTGGTAGATCGTGGGCTCGAACCCAGGCAACCGCTTGAATTTGTGTAAATTATTTCATCACCATTGCTCTAGAAACGGTGAAGGAAAACATCGTGAAAAACTCGAAGAAATGTGTCATCCACCAACTCTCACTGGGCCCGCGTAGTGCATTAATAAACTTGCGCGCTTAATCTAAAAAATACATGTGAGCTTTTTATCCAACTGCTTTAACAGGTTCACTGTCCAATTAGTAAAACAATAGAATTAATCATATATGACTCATTGGACATTTGGAATCTTATTTGGGGGCGTTAATTAACAGTTTCCTTAACTGTTAATTAACGCGCAAATAAGATACGTTAGGTATATTAATCAATACTAACGTTATTAATTAGGATGTCGTATGACGTAAATGTGTGCTTGGTAGCGGGTCCAAAATGACCCAGTACTGAGCCAGCGGAGGTTTTGCTTGCCGCACCCCAAAGTGACCCGAATTATACGGTTGATGGCCATTCCCTCTCACAGAGAGGAGGCCTTTGTCCCAGCAGTGGGAACATTAAAAGGCTGATGATGATGATGACCATCGCCTTTGATGATAGAATGAGAGTTTTTGAGAGCCTCACGTTGTTTTTTAGCTATACGTTGAAAATACCTAAAAATGGAGACTTGAACTTAAAATTCAAATTTTCAAACCTTTTTTTCGTGTGACGATTTGGCCACCTCCGGTGTCAGAGTTAATTAAGCCGCCTCTGAGAACCCACAGGCATCTGACTTGGCTATTTCAAACTAACATTAACCTCTCATTTTTCTCACGATGTTTTCGTTCACCGTTGCCTGTGATGTCCAAGATAAACTTAGAAAGTACCTACATTATGAATTTGATATGTCACATTAGTACTTGCTCGGATTTGAACCCACAATCTCAAGATCGAGAGGTGAGGTCTTAGCCACTGGGCCACCACGACATAACCATTGAACATGACGTTATCTGGCATGTGAAATAAAATTAGGATAAGTTTAGTATGGGGTGAAAAACTACTCTAAAGATGCCTAAAATATACGAAAACTGCATTTTAAATGTATTTAATTATCTTAAAAATTATTAAAACTCGTGTATCAAGTGTTATTATTTTAATTGCCAAAATGCTTACAATCTTTATTGTAGTTATTCATCCTTCATAATTTCTAGTGATAAGAATAATTTATTTGTGAATAGCTTTAGTTGTGCGCCTTATTCCATAATAGAGTAATTAAGTCAATTATTGGCCGCGAGTGTTATTATTTAAAAAATAAATTATTATGACGGTCAACACTGTAGAGGAGTGATTTTTCAAAAGGGCTTATTTCCATTTTTGCTAGAACAAAATCAATGAATGCCATCGTCACTGGCATGTTAAAAACCAGCCTTAAGGCGTAGGACGCACTGAAATTTTACAGAGATGCATTTCCAGTATAATTTAACACAGCTTTAATTGCTTTTACTCCATTAATGAAACATTTTTAGCATGGAAATAAGCCCCTTTGAAAAATCACTCCTCGCTTAAATTCGTCGCAACGACAACCGCTGCTAGAGATAGCATTGTCTATAGTTTCCATAGACCAATACCACAGATAATATAATACTACAATACCAATACCCATATGGTGTAACGGAAAGGTGCGATCATATTTTTAGAACTGCTTCTGCCTATGTAAATGAATAAGTTTCTCTAAGGAAGTCACAGTAAGACTCCTGTGACTTCCTTGGAGAAACTTTTTTGGGGCGATCCCAAAACAAAAATTGAATATTCAACTCAAAGTTGCATAATTTATATGAAATAAAATAGAATAGAAAACATTTATTCAACATACTCATAGACACAACACAAAAGCTACAATCACAAAGTAACAGAAGAATATTAAAAAACCGGCCAAGTGCGAGTCGGACTCGCGCACGAAGGGTTCCGTACCATTATCGCAAAAAACTGCAAAAAACCACATTTGTATTATGGGAGCCCCACTTAATTATTTATTTTATTCTGTTTTTAGCATTTGTTGTTATAGTCATATAGCGGCAATAGCGCTGGGTGTCTGTCGCCCAGCAAACACTTGAGTTGAAAACCCTTTTGCCCATAAGGCACGCCTGGCGCAATTCTTAAACCTAGTTTGTACTTTTTTAGGGTTCCGTATCCAAAGGGTAAAAACGGGACCCTATTACTAAGACTCCGTGGTCCGTCTGTCCGTCTGTCACCAGGCTGTATCTCATGAACCGTGATTACTAGACAGTTGAAATTTTTACAGATGATGTATTTCCATTGCCGCTATAAAAACAAATACTAAAAACAAAATAAAGTAAATGTTTAAGTGGGGCTCCAAACAACAAACGTGATTTTGAGGCCTTTTTTTGCGATAATGGTACGGAACCCTTCGTGCGCGAGTCTGACTCGCACTTGGCCAGTTTTTTAACTCTCCATAGGCTTGTGTTTGACCACTATCTCACCTGATAGTAAGCGAACATGTGGTCGACGGTGAAGCACGTATTATTTTATCTCAATAACAGTTCAGTAGGTTACTGTGGTATGTGTATGTTTATCTACGTACAAAACTTCAAACTTGAGCTTTTATAACAATATTTAGGGATGACTGTGATGCAGAATAACATAGGTTAAACCCCAAGCCTCACTTCCATCGCGGTCATAATATGTGTGATAGTGATAATGGACAATTAAGTACGTAAAATACTTTCTGTCTCGCTCACACGTTTTGAGACCGCGCTCGTCACGAATTTTAGCGAACACAAAATTTTGTATGCGGTTTTTTTAAGGTTCCGTACCCAAAGGGTAAAAACGGGACCCTATTACTAAGACTCCGCGATCCGTCTGTCTGTATGTCTGTCTGTCCGTCTGTCACCAGGCTGTATCTCATGAACCCTGATAGCTAGACAGTTAAAAAAATCTCAGATGTATGTCTGTTGCCGCTATAACAACAAATACTAAAATCAGAACAAAATAAATATTTAAATAGTGCTCCCATACAACAAACGTGATTTTTTTGCCGTTTTTGCTATAATGGTACGGAACCCTTCCGGTCAGTCCGACTCGCACTTGGTCAGTTTTTAAGGTAGGCACATGTTGATCAAACACACACCTCTCGCCTTCATTTCCAGAAGGGTAAACGCTTCTGAAAATAAAATTATTATTATACAAGATCAAAATATTTGTTTAAGTACTACACGGTCAAAATAGAGAGTAGTGGTATCGGCCTCGACTTTACAAGTTGTAGGTCGTGGGTTCGAGCCCAGGCAGGCGATTTACTTTGTGTAAATTATTTCATCACCACTGCTCTCAAAACGGTGAACGAAAACATCGTGAGGAAACCGGCATGTCTTAGAACCAAAAAATCGCAGACATGTGACATCCACCAACATGCACTGGGCCCGTATGGTGGATTATGGCCCATTCCCTCTCACAGAGAGGAGGCCTGCACGTACAATGGACCAAATGCGAGTCTAAGTGCGGAAAAGGGGTTCATCTATCCTATCCATGGTCAAAATAAAGTACCGCGCGGGTAGGCGGGAGGATTACTTGACGTAGTATGTGCACATACCTATGTTTTGACCGTATAGTAAGACATTTCCATAATGCATTTCATTCTAAAAATATTGTAAATCTAGGTATGCTTAAACTTACGGTAGGAAATTACGAATCGTGTGCTTATTGTACTAACAAATATTTAGTAAGCCAATAATTGGCCTCTCCAAGTAAAAAAAAAGAAGGCCATTTGTAATATGTGATAATTTTAAGAACATAGCCAGTACAAGCTAAAATGACGCTATTGTTAATGCAATTGAGATTATTTTCCAATATCCTTGTGCAATTTAAGTCTTTCCGGTCTGTCTATAGATTCTAAGTTAATTACTCCATATTAATAGGTATTAGTAGTGGTATCGCAAATAAAAGGAATTGTTTTTATTATCTACGAAGTCAAGGATTTTTGTCCTAGTTTTTTTTTGTTAATAAAACGAAGTTAGTTGATAGTTAATGAATTTTATTCTGCCTTTTTCCTTTCCCTTTGTTACTTAAGGTTACACTAGTCGTCGGCACGATCTATTTTGTGCGCGGGGTTAAAATGCATTTTATATCAACCGACAACACGTGCCGAAGAGATAAATGCTGTGATGAGCAGTAGGAAGCTAGTTTGCGTACGAATACACACTTTTTCAAATTTGTAGCGAAATGGATAATGATTTAGGACGAAACCGAGCGCGCGAAATTTTATAAACAGACCTTTGGGAGTCTGAATATCATGACAAAACGACTAAACGTATCTGTTCAAAATAAAATTATTTACATTGTTGAACTACTAATCTATCACTGTATGGTGGCCGTTTTGCAATTTACCATCTTCTTATGGCATTTATTTGCGCCCAAAAATGCTTTAAAATTAGTGTCGAATGTGGAACTTTCGACGCTCATAACTTTCAAATATTTTCTTTTTTTACTTTTTTGCTTCCATACAGGGCTAGATGTGAGACAAATTGATATCACTTTTTATATTGGGTGTCTTCGTCGGACATTCTTGCATATAAAGAAAGAAAGAAAGAAAACATTTATTGCCAACTGTAACAGAACATGAACAAACACAAATTAGCTCTGAGGCACAATATTATTTCAGTATGGCAAAATGAGCGGGCTCAGCATATGCTAAGCAGTGTAAATCATGAACAAAAACGAGCATGAGAAAACTTAGTATGGCGATTACTCCTCTGTTTGACAGTGTACTTTCAAGATAAAAACGATATCAATTTGTCTCATCATTATCTAGCTCTTTATGGGGTAGATTAGGTAAAAGGTGTATTAATTAGAATAGATATACCTATACCTAAATTTGTTTTAATAAGAACACAAGAACGCAAAATTGTGTCCGTAAGACAATTGTGGGGTTTTAAGGGCAGTCCTATAATCTATACTAATATTATAACGCAGAAGAGTTTGTTTGAACGCGCTAATCTCAAGAACTGCTGGTGAGAATTGAAAAAATATTTTTGTGTTGGATAGTCCATTTATCGAGGAAGGTTATAGGCTATATAACATCACGCTACGACCAATAGGAGCGGAGCGTAAATGAAAAATGTAGCAAAAACGGAAAAAATATTCCTTTTTGAGAGCTTCCGTTGCGTGCGCTGCGTAAACGGTTGTAAGTTACGCAACAATCATGTATGTAGGGTAGGTAGGGTAGGGTAGGTAGGGATGGGTAGGTAGGGTAGGGTAGGAAGGGCACTGTAGGTAGGATAGAAGATGGGTAGGTAGGTAGCCAGTTGACGGGAGCGAAGCCGCGTGTGACAGCTAGTCTATACTAATATTATCAAAAGGCAAGATTTGTTTGTTTGTTTGTTTCTACCGAATAGGCTCCGAAACTACTGGCAGATTTGAAAAATTCTTTCACCAATAGAAAGCTGCATTATTCCTGAGTGACATAGGCTATTTTTAATCCCGAAATTGGGTCCCGTGGGGTGGTCCACGGTAGCGAAACCGCGGGCAACGGCTAGTATTATATAAAATCAGAAATTCTAAACATTTCCTAGGAAATCTATAGAATGCCGAAAATCAACCAGAAAAGTATGAAATAATAGTATATTATTGCATCGAGCACAAAGTAATTTATTATCGCACCGAGTGCCTGATTTAGAGCCCGAGCGTTAGCGAGGGCTCTAATCTAACAGGCACGAGGGCAATATAAATTACTTAAGGCGAGGTGCATAATCTGCTTTTCTTTTAATTAAAAATATTGTCAAGCAAAATTAACAAAGTTCCCGCCAAAGCACTTTTTTAAATTTCTTTCATTTTTAAATCAGAGTTAGCAGCAATCATTTTTTAAATTTAGAACAAGTAGGATAGAAACGAATAATACGTACGTAAAAAAAAGTATTGATATCGGCTGGCTGAATAGAGCTAATCCATTGAGATTGGCACCTTTTGGTGCTACTAAAAAAAAAACTGTGCAATAATGAGATTTCATACATTTTTATTGCTCTAGAGCATTAAAGACTCGCTTTGTACTGAGTTTTTAGTGTGATTGTGATGAAATTAAAGCATAGTTGGAAGAAAATTGTATTTCACACATTTACTAGGAATTCTATAAAATTCCTAAACGGTAATAGGAAATCTGTTAAACACAGGACATCGGCCCGTTACGGGGTAAAAGAGGGTGCGAGGGGTATTGGGTATTCAATCACTCGCGTGATCGTGATCGCAACGCTTGCCAAGTTGTTCCGTGGATGGGTGAGAATCTTTACATAGAGATTCCTCCGTGCCTTGGAAACTACCTACGCTAAGCCATTGGTCGTTACAGATAGTCAAAGACAAGAAATCTGACACGTCTTTCCAAGAGGCATCGTGTCACTCGGTTACTGGGTCAGAAAGGCAGTCGCTAGATACAACACTGTTAATCATCTGCATTCGTTAAGACTGGAAACCGACCCCAATATATCTGGGAAAGTCAAAGCTAGTCTAAAGATTGCTTTAATTGATCACATTGCTTTGACAATCAATGTGTTCTAATTATTTGTAATTGTTACTAGATTTAATGTTTTATAATGCATATTTTATTATGCGTGCGATTATTTTTAGGATTTCATAATAGTATTGAAAATATGCCACTGAGAATCTTAAAAACATATTAGTGGATTTATTTATTCATTAATTATTTTATTACAAACTTTTCTTTGAACCGTCAAGGAATTCTATACAAATCCTAGGATATGATTGATTCATACTTGACCCAGGATCTTCATGTCATCCACAAACAATTAAATTTTCGTATTGTGGATTTGGAGACATCGGGCTGCGGACAGGATGAATATCACTATCCTTTTTTAGCTTTTCTGCTTCTAATATTTTCTGCGCCATAATTTCATCTCTCATCAATGGGTTGTTCGCTACTAGCTGTTCTTCAGCTGGTGTTAATTTGAACGAGGACGCTGTTGGTTTTGGCCCTCTCAACACTTCAAATTCACCCTGTATTAAGAATATTTTCTCAACGGAGTCGCTAATGTCTATATTGCATGCCAATAGCTTCTCATAAATTATAAGATGCCAAAGGAAATGTGTCTTCCACGGTAATGATTTTATTTGATTTAATAGAGCTTCCATTTTGCCTAAGATCGCTGCAGCCGCTCCGTACAGTAACGCAATTTTGTAACTAGAATCACCACTATACTTTTTCCTGAAGGATCTAGTTAGATTAATCCTTTCTTTGGTCATGTAAATGGTTTGTTTCATCAAGGAGAGCGAACTATTAATGACGTACATGTCCCAAGAAAATATACGGTTATCGCTATTTCGTCTCCCTGTTTTTTCTGCGTGTTCTGTGCTTTTCTCGTACTTCTGTTTGGCAAACTTAATAATGTTCTTGACAGTGTCTACGTCAAGAATGCTGATGTCAAGGTTGTCGTACGAGGTGTTCCGGTCAGGGTTAGTGCCGCCCAGGATGAACTCGAACAGGGCGCTGTTGCTGTAGCTGTCTCCGAGGAACTTGGACAGCAGCTCGTCCAGCACCTCAGCGTGTGGGACTGGCCGCGCGGGTACTGGCATCACACATGCTAGCATTCTTATATCTGTAACATAAATTTAGGGTAAAGTAAAAATAAATTAAAACTTTATTCCACGAATTACAATAATTTTTCATAAAAAGACATGCAAGTATACATTTTTAATAGAGCAGTGGTGGTCCAGTGGTAACGGCCCCAAGTGACGTGTCGTAGGTCGTGGGTTCGAATCCCGGCAGGTGCTTTAATTTGTGTAAATTATTACATCACCACTGCTCTAAAAACGGCGAAGGAAAACATCATGAGGGAACCGGCGGTATGTACTAGAATAAAAGAATCGAAGACAAGTGACATCCACTAATACGTACTGGGCCTGCGTGGTGGATTAAAGCCCATTCCCTCTTTCACTGAGGGGAGGCCTGTCCCAGCAGTGGGAACATGAAAGGGTTGATGATGATACATTTTTAATAAATCATTTCATCTGTTAACTGAGCTAGATTGACCCGACATTAAACCGAAGACATGCCGGACGTCAGCCTGTACGAGATTAGGATGGCTCTTAAACAGCTTAAGAACAACAAGGCACCGGGTAAGGTTAAATTAGAACTCCTGAAAGCGAGTGGCAAACCCTACTTAAGGCCCTTCAGAAGGTGTTTGATTCCGTCATACTCGAGGGGAAAACGCCACAGACATGGTGCGGGGGTGTGGTGGTACTCTACTTCAAGAAGCGTGACAATGCCCTACTACTAATGAAGAACTACAACTGAAGAACTATAGGCCCATCTTACTTCTTAGCCATGTCTACAAGCTGTTTTCAAGAGTCATCGCGAATCGTTCACACGAAGGCTTTCACACCGTAAACCACAGAAAACCGAAGGTTACAACCTGCCTCTCTGCTTAGCGTTTGTAGACTAAAAGAAAGCCTTCGATTCGATCGAGACTGGGGCTGTGCTGCAGTCTCTCCAACGGTGCCAAATCGACAACCGGTACATCGAACTGTTGTAGTGTTTGTACGAAAACGCCACTATGTCAGTTCGAATTCGGGATCAGACCTCGGCTCCTATCCTTCTGCAGTGAGGTGTAATACAGGGAGACGTCATTTCTCCGAAACTGGTCACCGCTGCACTGGAGGATGTCTTCAAGGTTCTGGACTGGAGAGGGCTAGGCATCAACAACTATGACGAGTACATCACTCACCTTCGGTTTGCCGATGATATAGTGGTCATGGCTGAGACGATGGAGGACCTCAGTACAATGCACGTTGACCTCAGTAGAGCTGCCGAAAGAATGGGTCTTAAAATGAACATGGACAAAACCTAGGTGATGTTGAATGCCCATGTTACACCCAATCTTATCAAGGTCGGAAACTCTACACTAGAAGTTGTGGACGACTATGTCTACCTAGGACACACGATCCAGTTGGGTAGGACCAACTTTGAGAAAGAGGTCAACCGTCGAATCCGACTCGGCTGGGCAGCGTTCGGAAAGTTGCGCGGTATCTTCTAGTCCAACTTACCACAGTATCTCAAGACGAAAGTCTATGACCAGTGTCTGTTGCCATTTATGACCTATGGCTCTGAGACGTGTTCGCTCACAATGGGCCTCATCAAAAAGCTTACAGTCACCCATATGGCAATGGAGAGGGCCATGCCCGGAGTGTCCTTGCGTGATCGAATCAGAAAAGTAGGGATCCGCAAGAGAACCAGGTTACCGACATAGCCCGAAGAATTGCCAAACTTAAGTGGCAGTGAGCAGGGCACATTGCTCGCAGAACGGATGGCAGATGGGGGCAGAAAAGTTCTGGAGTGGTGACCGTGAACCAGAAGACTTTGCGTTGGAAGGCTTCCCACCAAGTGGACCGATGACCTGGTGACCGGTCAATGTGGCGACGGTTTGGGGGAGGCCTATATCCAGCAGTGGACGTCATCTGATGTAGAATTCATCTGTTGACTGAATTATTATTATCAAATCTAATTAAATTGAAAAAAAAACTATAGTTTAATTTAATTATTTAATAATTATTAAGTTGAATTATTGGTTGTGATGAAAACTCGTCACACTAGCTATGTCATCGCTATCCTTAATAAGTCAATTTCACGAATACGTCACTTTGTAGCAGGGGCATAGCTTTCGGAAGGCTAGATGGTTTCGTGCACCGTGGCCCCCAAGCTCAGGGACTCTCGGAACCAGACCAGTAAACCCCAAATTTACTTATCGTAAAAATCGACCACCATCGGAATCTAAATAAAATAGATTGCAACACGAATTTAATCACGGCAACTTATTTGAAAGAATACATGTGAACGCCCAACAATTTTCAAACTTCTGTTTGAAATTTGCAGTAGATGATGCCATTAGCACTTGTGTTAAATTACAGATTTTTTTGCAATTTTGCAAGATGTGTATATTTTTACCTGAGATACTCGTAGCATCAAACGTTGGGATCTGCTGTATAAATTCAATGGCGAATAGGGTAGTATCTCTATATAATATAGAATGATATAGAGATAAGTATAATATATGTCGGGTTTAGTCAATAGTACGGACGTTAAAACAAATCGCAAGCACGCTATCTGGCGGCAAAGCAAGAACAACTACGCATTGGTGCGCTTTTTCTAACCGCTTGCGTGGTCCCCGCCACAGAAGATGGCAGTTGAGTACTGACAGCCATGGAGCTAAGACGTCGTAGAATCAGTGTCGATCCGTAATATTAGTAAGCAAGAATGTAACTTGTATCTATTTGAATATACTCAGTGTATCGAATAATTTGTGTGATCCACCTACCTGCCCACACACGATGTCTTAACCTAAGGGAATACATCCTGACTTCCCGATGGTTTACATCTTTCGGCCAGCCTTGATGCGACATATAGAATTCATCTCTATCTTATATTATTAACTAATATATAGACTACATAAATAAAAACCAATTGCATTTCGTTAGTGTCGCTTCGTGTTGTCCAGAGCTATATCTACTTGGGCTCCAACATTGTTAACACCGGAGGCTGCGAAGGCGAGATACGAAAGCGTTGTGCTGTGACGCGATCTGCCGTCGAAAAGCTTACAAAAATCTGGAAAGATCACAGAATAACCAAAACCACTAAGGTACGACTGATGCGAAGTCTCGTCTTTCCAATTTTTCTCTACGGAGCTGAGACGTGGACATTGAGGCTAAAAGAAAGGAGGAAAATCGATGCACCGAAGATGTGGTGGTGGAAACGTCTGCTGCGGATTCCATAGACTGCTTGCTGCACCAATTTATCGATCCTAAAAGAACTTCACATCAAAGAGACTGTTTAAATACGAATACTAAAGTTCTTCGAACATATGACTCGCAATCAAGACTCAATGGAGTATCTTGTAATCCAAGGCAGAATGGAGAGCAAAAGATCCCGGGTCGCTTTCCGACCAGATGGGCAGATCTTATTGAAAACATCACCAAAGCTACGATGACCGACTGTTCCCACATTGCGTCCAATAGAACCGAATGGCGACGCATGGCAAGAGCCATCATGCATCAGGACTCACCCATCACCACGATCACTACCCGACTAAGAAGAAGTGTCGCTTAAACTCAAAAACCGCTGGAACGATTTCAGAATTTTGTTTTTTCATTTTTGTTTGCCAAGCTTGACTCCGCTGTTTATTGCTAATAGCAATCAAAAATAAAGCTGCATCAATTATGAGTGGATATAAGGCCCTCAAACAGCTCACATACAACGAGTTGGGTCTCTGAGAAACCTAATACACCGCTTTGATATAAAACTCGTTTCTTTTGGCGTATATTTTGTTACAAGAATTTTTATAGTTATTGTATGTCACGGATTAGCCACGTATTAGTGTAGCAAAGACCTATCTTGGACAAAAAAAAAACAAATTTATATTTGGCTTCATCAAATCACCTTGGCCCAGTTTTGTTTCTACTACTCGTATTCGTTGATGACATAACAAATCATATCAAGCACTGTCAAACATTGTTGTTTGCAGATGACTTAAAGATATACAAAATAAATTGTAGTTATAAAAACTAAAAAACACGCTTTAATGGTAAATTGAACTAAAAAGTCGCTAATCCTGAAGGTCTTGGTAAGGCTAATGGGACCAACTATTTAAACGTGCACGGTAGAATCAACTTTCATTACTTGTTCAAATTGGAACCAAGTTGAATAAACATATTTGACTTTGACTTTGACTAAATTATTGCATTGTCATCGGTCCTTGATAAGTGTGCAAAGTTTCAAATCAATCCCACGTTTTGAAGGGGGTGAAAATCACGTTCAAAGATTCCGTTACATTGATACATAGATACATACCAAGCTAATAAAAGCGTGTTAAAAATCATTGGACCTGAAGACATCATGCTTATGCAAAGCGATGTTGAAAATGGGTGCAAAACCAACTATATGACCTAAAACCACAAAAAATATATATATACGTGAATGAACTTATTGAGGAGCTGGGGAGGGCAGGTGTCGGTTGTCACGTTGGTGGCATGTGCTTTAATAATATAAGCTATGCTGACTACAAGGTCCTCCTTAGACCCTCAATAAGGGGAGGACCCTTATTGAGGGTATTGAAGGAAAATTAACTTAAAATTGGCGAACGTTACGCCAGTTCTCATGGCATGATTTATAATATCGTGAAGACTGAAATGTTAGTTTTCAGAGCTTGTAAGGGACCGGAGAAGGTCCCAGACGTTTCAAAATCAAAATCAAGTAGTTTATTTCAAATAAACCATAGAAGTACTTTTGAATTGTCAAACATAAAAAGATGACTCTAATTGCAAATTCGCAAACGTCAGTAGGTCTCAATGGAGGAGAATTTGCAAGAAACTCCACGGGCACGCTTTTTCAACAGTTTTAATTACAAGTATTTGGTTATTATTGTTGAAAAAATACATATATGTGAGAATTATGTAAAAAGACGTGCACGTAAAAGCGATAGCAAATAATTAACAAAAAATACAATGACATGCCGAGGCGCCCGTTCACGAACATGACGCATGGATCGGCACAACCATCATAAAGGGAACCGAATGATCCAACACATGTGACACCATCAGAGAGACATTAGCATGATATTCTTCTCCAGCACCACATCTTAGAAGCCTCTATCTTTTTCGGATAGATTCAAAGCCGTAAAGAAATAACGAGAATACCAGACTTCTCACGAGTCTCTTCTTGGTGCTATTGGAGACATTTCTTTCTTGACATATCCTTTACATCTTGGTATTTCCTTGGCCATCGGTGTATGCCTCCGAATCTCCCTGTCGATCGCAGCCTCCCTGATCGCTGACCATGACGCCCATGAAAACAAATATGTAAGGTACGCGTATTACAAATATGAATAACAAAATATCTACATAAGTTACAATTAACTATTTATACTAAATTTAGATATGTATGTATTATAATTATCCAAAAACAAACACCGTCAATCGGCGTGAATAGGAAAGCACGAGTAAATAGAAACAAAACTTTGAATGGAATTTTCACGTTATTATAAAATTACTTGCAGCATTTTAGTAGATATCTTTTAAAACTGAGATCATGTCAGCGGGGAATGAAGAGAAGCATGATTGGTGTCACTAAAAAACATCGGTTAGCAGCAGTTGAAATACGATACAGAACCAAAATAGAAGATATAATAAAGTAAGACAGTTGAAATGGAGATGGACAGGACACATGACGAGAGATATTAAGTTTAAATGGACAAAAATGATAACAGAGTGGGTTGCCACGCGATGGCAAAAAGAAAAGGGGAAGACAGGCAAAGAGATGGAGAGACGACATAAGAAAAATTGGATGCGCAACCTGGTCTAGAAAAGCTAGAGATAGAAATGAGTGGAAACAGCTGGAAGCCTATGTGCCACAGAACACGCTGATCACTAAACCGGACAACCCGATGTGTTAGATTTAAGTTTTTAATATTATTCGATTATACTTGTGTTTAGTTCTTCAGCAATAAAGGCTTGATAATAGTAGATACTCCAATATATTAAATTCATCATCATCATATCAGCCGAAAGACGTCCACTGCTGGACATAGGCCTCCCCCAAGCGTCGCCACATTGACCGGTCTCGTGCGTCCCGCAACCAGCGGATCCCCGCAACCTTCACCAGGTCATCGGTTAATATTATTTGCAAATTGATTCCTAGTGGATATTATATTACTAGTGGATATTATATTATTATTATATAAAACTTTATAATATATAAAGCTGGATTACCACTCACTGACTCACTGACTCACTGACTCATTGACATAATTGTTCTCCCAGATGGTGGAGGGGGAGGTGGGTATATTTTGACAGATTCGTAAACAAGTAACTCCCGTGAGTATGGGAAAAGTCCCAAACCTCCCCTTTTCCTCCCCCCTCCTCCTTCCCTCTATCGTATCTCGGAAACTAAGGTACCCGTATTTTTCGTTTTTTACGGATTCGTTTAGAGGAGGCTCGGAAAAGTAAAAACCATTTTTCAAAAATGACCCCCTCGCCCCCCTTTTCCCCCCCTTTAAGCGGATCTCGGAAAGTGAGAGACTTGGAACATTTCTTTTTTCAGATTCATATAAAGGGGCAATGCTTTAGTCACAAACAAACCATTTTTCAAAGTTGACCCCCTTGCCCCCCTTCTCCCCCTCCCCCCCCCCCGTTTTGGCGAATCTTTTTTCGTGTTTTTTTTACGGATTCGTTTAGAGGAGGCTCGGAAAAGTAAAAACCATTTTTCAAAGTTGACCCCCTCGCCCCCCTTCTCCCCCCCTATAAGCGGATCTCGGAAGTTGAGAGACTTGGAACATTTCTTTTTTCAGATTCATATAAAGGGGCAATGCTATAGTCACAAACAAACCATTTTTCAAAGTTGACCCCCTTGCCCCCCTTCTCCCCCCGTTTTGGCGAATCTTTTTTTTTTACGGATTCAGCGTAGGGATCCCGAGTGGAGCGAACCTACGAGACCGAGTGCAGCGCAGGGGGGAGGTGGCGAGCGAAGCGAGCCGGCGACCTCCGTAGCGTAACGAAGGTTGAGTGGGTGAAGCGAAACTCAGTGCCTGGCGACGACAAGCAAACATTAGGGTTATGTTTTTTGGAACAAAGTTTAGGGTAGGTGTAGGGTAGGTGTAGGATAGGTGTAGGGTAGGTGTAGGGTAGGTGTAGGGTAGTTGTAGGGTAGGTGTAGGGTAGGTGTAGGGTAGGTGTAGGGTAGGTGTAGAGTAGGTGTAGGGTAGGTGTAGGGTAGGTGTAGGGTAGGTGTAGGGTAGGTGTAGGGTAGGTGTAGGGTAGGTGTAGGGTAGGTGTAGGGTAGGTGTAGGGTAGGTGTAGGGTAGGTGTAGGGTAGGTGTAGGGTAGGTGTAGGGTAGGTGTAGGGTAGGTGTAGGGTAGGTGTAGGGTAGGTGTAGGGTAGGTGTAGGGTAGGTGTAGGGTAGGTGTAGGGTAGGTGTAGGGTAGGTGTAGGGTAGGTGTAGGGTAGGTGTAGGGTAGGTGTAGGGTAGGTGTAGGGTAGGTGTAGGGTAGGTGTAGGGTAGGTGTAGGGTAGGTGTAGGGTAGGTGTAGGGTAGGTGTAGGGTAGGTGTAGGGACAATAACACGCGGGTGTAGGGACAACAACACGCGAGCTGCTTGCAGCTCGCGCACCAAGCAAATACTAGTTATTATACTATATAAAACTGCATTACCACTCACTCATTGACATAATTGTTCTCCCAGATGGTGGATGGGGAGGTGGGTATATTTTGACAGATTCGTAAACAAGTAACTCCCGTGAGTATGGGAAAAGTCCCAAACCTCCCCTTTTCCTCCCCCCTCCTCCCCCCCTCTATCGTATCTCGGAAACTAAGGTACCCGTAGAATGTTTTTTTTACGGATTCGTTTAGAGGAGGCTCGGAAAAGTAAAAAGCATTTTTCAAAGTTGACCCCCTCGCCCCCCTTCTCCCCCCCTTTAAGCGGATCTCGAAAGTTGGAACATTTGGAACATTTCTTTTTTCAGATTCATATAAAGGGGCAATGCTATAGTCACAAACGAACCAGTTTTCAAAGTTGACCCCCTTGCCCCCCTTCTCCCCTCCCCCCCCGTTTTGGCGAATTTTTTTTTTCAGTTTTTTTTACGGATTCGTTTAGAGGAGGCTCGGAAAAGTAAAAAGCATTTTTCAAAGTTGACCCCCTCGCCCCCCTTCTCCCCCCCTTTAAGCGGATCTCGAAAGTTGGAACATTTGGAACATTTATTTTTTCAGATTCATATAAAGGGGCAATGCTTGAGTCACAAACAAACCATTTTTCAAAGTTGACCCCCTTGCCTCCCATCTCCCCCCTCCCCCCCCCCCGTTTAGGCGTATCTTTTTTTTCGTTTTTTTTACGGATTCAGCGTAGGGATCCCGAGTGGAGCGAACCTACGAGACCGAGTGCAGCGCAGGGGGGAGGTGGCGAGCGAAGCGGGCCGGCGACCTCCGTAGCGTAACGAAGGTTGAGTGGGTGAAGCGAAACTCAGTGCCTGGCGACGACAAGCAAACATTAGGGTTATGTTTTTTGGAACAAAGTTTAGGGTAGGTGTAGGGTAGGTGTAGGGTAGGTGTAGGGTAGGTGTAGGGTAGGTGTAGGGTAGGTGTAGGGTAGGTGTAGGGTAGGTGTAGGGTAGGTGTAGGGAAGGTGTAGGGTAGGTGTAGGGTAGGTGTAGGGTAGGTGTAGGGTAGGTGTAGGGTAGGTGTAGGGTAGGTGTAGGGTAGGTGTAGGGTAGGTGTAGGGTAGGTGTAGGGTAGGTGTAGGGTAGGTGTAGGGTAGGTGTGGGGTAGGTGTAGGGTAGGTGTAGGGTAGGTGTAGGGTAGGTGTAGGGTAGGTGTAGGGTAGGTGTAGGGTAGGTGTAGGGTAGGTGTAGGGTAGGTGTAGGGTAGGTGTAGGGTAGGTGTAGGGTAGGTGTAGGGTAGGTGTAGGGTAGGTGTAGGGTAGGTGTAGGGTAGGTGTAGGGTAGGTGTAGGGTAGGTGTAGGGTAGGTGTAGGGTAGGTGTAGGGTAGGTGTAGGGTAGGTGTAGGGTAGGTGTAGGGTAGGTGTAGGGTAGGTGTAGGGTAGGTGTAGGGTAGGTGTAGGGTAGGTGTAGGGTAGGTGTAGGGTAGGTGTAGGGTAGGTGTAGGGTAGGTGTAGGGTAGGTGTAGGGTAGGTGTAGGGTAGGTGTAGGGTAGGTGTAGGGTAGGTGTAGGGTAGGTGTAGGGTAGGTGTAGGGTAGGTGTAGGGTAGGTGTAGGGTAGGTGTAGGGTAGGTGTAGGGTAGGTGTAGGGTAGGTGTAGGGTAGGTGTAGGGTAGGTGTAGGGTAGGTGCAGGGTAGGTGTAGGGTAGGTGTAGGGACAACAACACGCGAGCTGCTTGCAGCTCGCGCACCAAGCAAATACTAGTTATAATATATAAAACTGCATTACCACTCACTGACTCACTCATTGACATAATTGTTCTCCCAGATGGTGGATGGGGAGGTGGGTATATTTTGACAGATTCGTAAACAAGTAACTCCCGTGAGTATGGGAAAAGTCCCAAACCTCCCCTTTTCCCCCCCCCCTCCTCCCCCCCTCTATCGTATCTCGGAAACTAAGATACCCGTATTTTTTGTTTTTTACGGATTCGTTTAGAGGAGGCTCGCAAAAGTAAAAACCATTTTTCAAAGTTGACCCCCTCGTCCCCCTTTTCCCCCCCTTTAAGCGGATCTCGGAAGTTGAGAGACTTGGAACATTTCTTTTTTCAGATTCATATAAAGGGGCAATGCTTTAGTCACAAACAAACAATTTTTCAAAGTTGACCCCCTTGCCCCCCTTCTCCCCCCTACCTCCCCCGTTTTGGCGAATCATTTTTTTTTGTTTTTTTTACGGATTCGTTTAGAGGAGGCTCGGAAAAGTAAAAACCATTTTTCAAAGTTTACCCCCTCGCCCCCCTTCTCCCCCCCTTTAAGCGGTTCTCGGAATTTGAGAGACTTGGAACATTTCTTTTTTCAGATTCATATAAAGGGGCAATGTTATAGTCACAAACGAACCAGTTTTCAAAGTTTACCCCCTTGCCCCCCTTCTCCCCCCTCGCCCCCCGTTTTGGCTAATCTTTTTTTTTTGGTTTTTTATACGGATTCGTTTAGAGGAGGCTCGGAAAAGTAAAAACCATTATTCAAAGTTGACCCCCTCGCCCCCCTTCTCCCCCCTCCCCCCCCCCGTTTTGGCGATTTTTTTTTTCAGTTTTTTTTACGGATTCAGCGTAGGGATCCCAAGTGGAGCGAACCTACGAGACCGAGTGCAGCGCAGGGGGGAGGTGGCGAGCGAAGCGAGCCGGCGACCTCCGTAGCGTAACGAAGGTTGAGTGGGTGAAGCGAAACTCAGTGCCTGGCGACGACAAGCAAACATTAGGGTTATGTTTTTTGGAACAAAGTTTAGGGTAGGTGTAGGGTTGGTGGTAGGGTAGGTGTAGGGTAGGTGTAGGGTAGGTGTAGGGTAGGTGTAGTGTAGATGTAGGGTAGGTGTAGGGTAGGTGTAGGGTAGGTCTAGGGTAGGGGTAGGTGTAGGGTAGGTGTAGGGTAGGTGTAGGGTAGGTGTAGGGTAGGTGTAGGGTAGGTGTAGGGTAGGTGTTAGGTAGGTGTAGGGTAGGTGTAGAGTAGGTGTAGGGTAGGTGTAGGGTAGGTGTAGGGTAGGTGTAGGGTAGGTGTAGGGTAGGTGTAGGGTAGGTGTAGGGTAGGTGTAGGATAGGTGTAGGGTAGGTGTAGGGTAGGTGTACCTCTCAAAAACACGACGAAACCGCGAGCTGCTTGCAGCTCGCGCACCAAGCAAATACTAGTTATAATATATAAAACTGCATTACCACTGACTCACTGACTGACTCATTGACATAATTGTTCTCCCAGATGGTGGAGGGGGAGGTGGGTATATTTTGACAGATTCGTAAACAAGTAACTCCCGTGAGTATGGGAAAAGTGCCAAACCTCCCCTTTTCCCCCCCCTCCTCCCCCCCTCTATCGTATCTCGGAAACTAAGGTACCCGTATTTTTTGTTTTTTACGGATTCGTTTAGAGGAGGCTCGGAAAAGTAAAGAACATTTTTCAAAGTTGACCCCCTCGCCCCCCTTCTCCCCCCCTTTCAGCGTATCTCGGAAGTTGAGAGACGTGGAGCATTTCTTTTTTCAGATTCATATAAAGGGGCAATGCTTCAGTCACAAACAAACCATTTTTCAAAGTTGACCCCCTTGCCCCCCTTCTCCCCCCTCCCCCCTGTTTTGGCTAATCTTTTTTTTTGTTTTTTTTTACGGATTCGTTTAGAGGAGGCTCGGAAAAGTAAAGACCATTTTTCAAAGTTGACCCCCTCGCCCCCCTTCTCCCCCCCTTTAAGCGGATCTCGGAAGTTGAGAGACTTGGAACATTTCTTTTTTCAGATTCATATAAAGGGGCAATGCTATAGTCACAAACCATTTTACAAAGTTGACCCCCTTGCCCCCCTTCTCCCCCCTTCCCCCCCCGTTTTGGCAAATCTTTTTTTTTGTTTATTTTACGGATTCAGCGTAGGGATCCCGAGTGGAGCGAACCTATGAGACCGAGTGCAGCGCAGGGGGGAGGTGGCGAGCGAAGCGAGCCGGCGACCTCCGTAGCGTAACGAAGGTTGAGTGGGTGAAGCGAAACTCAGTGCCTGGCGACGAATGCAAACATTAGGGTTATGTTTTTTGGAACAAAGTGTATGGTAGGTGTAGGGTAGGTGGAGGGCAGGTGTAGGGTAGGTGTAGGGTAGGTGTAGGGTAGGTGTAGGGTAGGTGTAGGGTAGGTGTAGGGTAGGTGTAGGGTAGGTGTAGGGTAGGTGTAGGGTAGGTGTAGGGTAGGTGTAGGGTAGGTGTAGGCTAGGTGTAGGGTAGGTGTAGGGTAGGTGTAGGCTAGGTGTAGGGTAGGTGTAGGCTAGGTGTAGGGTAGGTGTAGGGTAGGTGTAGGGTAGGTGTAGGGTAGGTGTAGGGTAGGTGTAGGGTAGGTGTAGGGTAGGTGTAGGGTAGGTGTAGGGTAGGTGTAGGGTAGGTGTAGGGTAGGTGTAGGGTAGGTGTAGGGTAGGTGTAGGGTAGGTGTAGGGTAGGTGTAGGGTAGGTGTAGGGTAGGTGTAGGGTAGGTGTAGGGTAGGTGTAGGGTAGGTGTAGGGTAGGTGTAGGGTAGGTGTAGGGTAGGTGTAGGGTAGGTGTAGGGTAGGTGTAGGGTAGGTGTAGGGTAGGTGTAGGGTAGGTGTAGGGTAGGTGTAGGGTAGGTGTAGGGTAGGTGTAGGGTAGGTGTAGGGTAGGTGTAGGGTAGGTGTAGGGTAGGTGTAGGGTAGGTGTAGGGTAGGTGTAGGGTAGGTGTAGGGTAGGTGTAGGGTAGGTGTAGGGTAGGTGTAGGGTAGGTGTAGGGTAGGTGTAGGGTAGGTGTAGGGTAGGTGTAGGGTAGGTGTAGGGTAGGTGTAGGGTAGGTGTAGGGTAGGTGTAGGGTAGGTGTAGGGTAGGTGTAGGGTAGGTGTAGGGTAGGTGTAGGGTAGGTGTAGGGTAGGTGTAGGGTAGGTGTAGGGTAGGTGTAGGGTAGGTGTAGGGTAGGTGTAGGGTAGATGTAGGGTAGGTGTAGGGTAGGTGTAGGGTAGGTGTAGGGTAGGTGTAGGGTAGGTGTATGGTAGGTGTAGGGTAGGTGTAGGGTAGGTTAAGGAATACTTCTCAAAAACACGACAAAGCCGCGAGCTGCTTGCAGCTCGCGCACCAAGCAAATACTAGTTATTTATATTATATAAAACTGCATTACCACTGACTGACTCACTGACATAATTGTTCTCCCAGATGGTGAAGGGGGAGGTGGGTATATTTTGACAGATTCGTAAACAAGTAACTCTCGCGAGTATGGGAAAAGTGCCAAACCTCCCCTTTTCCCCCCCCCTCCTCCCCCCCTCTATCGTATCTCGGAAACTAAGGTACCTGTAATCTGTTTTTTTACGGATTCGTTTAGAGGAGGCTCGGAAAAGTAAAGACCATTTTTCAAAGTTGACCCCCTCGCCCCCCTTCTCCCCCCCTTTAAGCGGATCTCGGAAGTTGAGAGACTTGGAACATTTCTTTTTTCAGATTCATATAAAGGGGCAATGCTATAGTCACAAACATACCATTTTTCAAAGTTGACCCCCTTGCTCCCCTTCTCCCCCCTCCCCCCCGTTTTGGCAAATCTTTTTTTTTTGTTTTTTTTTACGGAATCGTTTAGAGGAGGCTCGGAAAAGTAAAAACCATTTTTCAAAGTTGACCCCCTCGCCCCCCTTTCCCCCCCCTTTAAGCGAATCTCGGAAGTTGAGAGACTTTGAACATTTCTTTTTTCAGATTCATATAAAGGGGCAATGCTTGAGTCGGAATCATTTTTCAAAACTCCCCACTCTCCCTCCCTTCATCCCTCCTCTCCCCAACCTCCCCTACCTAATATCGGTCGTCGAAACCTGTCCGGTGGGAGTGGACCAGGCAGTGTAGGGACCCCGAATGGAGCGAACCTACGAGACCGAGTGCAGCGCAGGGGGGAGGTGGCGAGCGAAGCGAGCCGGCGACCTCCGTAGCGTAACGAAGGTTGAGTGGGTGAAGCGAAACTCAGTGCCTGGCGACGACAAGCAAA